>OZ005744.1:56430684-57052873 GCA_963930735.1 Dioctria linearis
AGACACAACCCCGCATTTAATACGTAATCCAACCCCTAACGATGGTGGCGCCATCTGTGGTTGAATCCTGGAAGCTAAAGCGGTGCTCCAGTACCCCCAAAAATAAATACTATAAATAAAGTGATACTACTGCAACAGCTTAAAACAATATTTTTGAAAGGATTAAGCACCACAAATAAAAATTTGGAAGCTATTTTAGATAATATTAATAAGACACCAAATAGGACGTATACTTCTGAATATATGGTTACGCGCCACAAAGTGAGACAAGTACCATCTATTGGAAATGGAAACAACTTTAGGTTAGTGACATCCTAGTAAACTGGGTTTGGAGAATGGAATATTCAGGAAGGTTCTAGGATAATTCGTAGAGTATAAATACGGCGCTGCTCACATCCAGGAGGCGGAGTCTTATTTCAGACAGTGAAGTAAACGAAGTAAACTCTTAGGATTGTGATAATTAGAAGTACAGTACTAGTGATAACTATAAAGAGTTGGTTTGATAATTATTTGTGAATTTGTGAGAGTAAACGGTAAAGTTTAATAAAAAAGAACTTTTGAATTATATCTGAAATATTGTGTTTTAAATAATGAACTAAGGCCACGCTCGTAACAACTGGTGTCAGAAGTAAAATAAAATCGCGAAATAAAGTGGTGGCATTTGACTTTGAAATTCAAAGGGTGATTAATTTTTTGAAATCGTCTGTAAAAATTCCGAAAGGTAATTTTATATTAAACTGTGAGTGAATTACAAAAGACGCAAGAATGGGATGCAAGCTAGAGGAGCTTCGCATACAGGAATTGAAAGTGGAGTTGGGGAAGCGGTCATTACAAACGACTGGCCTAAAGAATGTTCTAGTCGAGCGACTTAGACAAGCTTTGATAAAGGAAGAAAAGAATCCTGAGACATTCGTTTTCGAAGAAGAACCAGAAATTGAGGAAGAGCCTGCAATAAACATAGAACAGCTTTTAAGTACTTTAATGAGCAAAATGGAAGCCCGTTTTGATGAACAAAAGAATTCTCTCCAGGAACAAAAGAATTCTCTCCAGGAACAAAAGAATTCTCTCGGGGAACACATGAAATCTAAAACCCGTTTGGACGAACAAAAGAATTCTCTCTAGGAACAAAAGAATTCTATGGAATCCCGTTTAGATGAACAGAAGAAATCACTGGAAACGCGTTTGGAAAATCGCTTAGAGGAACAAAAGAATTTCCTGAAAAACTCGTTAGACGAACAAAATTTAAAAATTGAAGGAATCGAGCAGGAAGTGGCGGAAGTTCAACAAAAAGTCACCGAACAGCTTCACAACTTTAAATCAGATTTGGAGAAGATGAAGCATCGACAACCACGGCACGAAGGAATTGAAATATCCAATGCAGGCAGAATGAAACCTCCAATATTTGATGGACAAAATTCGTGGCATATTTTCAAGAGACAATTCGAGGCTGCTTCCGAAGTAAACGGATGGAATGATGTAGACAAAGCTACAGCTCTGGTATTAGAACTTCGAGGCTCTGCATCAGAGCTTTTACAAACTATACCCATAGAAAGGCAACGTGATTATACTTCATTAGTACAGGCGATAGAGTTACGTTATGGAGATGAACACATGCAGCAAGTATATCACCTACAGCTACTCAACAGGATTCAACAGCATGGCGAATCACTACAACAACCGCAGACTGATGTGGAAAGATTAGCTTATCTCTCATACTCTAAATGCGGATTTCCTTAATGAAGTGGAAACAGAAGCATTTGTGAACGCTATTGCAGATCAAAATTTACAACAAGCGTTGAGGCTAGCAGGAAAGAAATCAACAGCAGAAGCACTAGCCTATGCACTAGCGTATGAATCTGCCAGGCAAGCTTCTCGAAGTGCAGTACGAGTGAGAGAAATTTCGGTGGAGGAATGTACTAGAATGCAGCCATCACAAAGCAATTCTTCACGTGGTATTCTGCGATGCTGGAATTGTAATAGACCAGGACACCTCCAAAGGGACTGCATAAAACGCCGTCGAACAGAATCACCAGAAGAGGAGGACAGAACAGAATGCCAAAGATGTCGAGCCAGGGAGCAAGCTATTCGGGGAGAGCCTAGAAATCAAACAGCGACTAGGCGCATCAGCTCCCCTGTTCAGCAGTCGGAAAATATGTAAAAACCAACTTCGGGGGGCAGAAGTTGGTTGGTAGAGTCGACAGCCCAGATAGCCCAGCTGCAGAGAAATAATAGCAGTCTTGTTATATATGGAAGTTTAGGAAAAAATGACTGCGTTGTCACTATCGACACTGGAGCTTCGAGATCAATTATTAGAGCGGATCTTGTCAGGAACAAATGGCTTCACAATACCACCAAATATTTACTTAAAACAGCAACTGGAGCCGCAGCACAAGTTTTTGAAGAAATAACTTTGGATATTCAACTAGGTGAACTACTATTTCCTCACAATTTCCTAGTTTCAGACATAATGGATGAATGTATCTTTGGAGTAGACTTTATGACCACATATGAAATAAATTTAGATGTCGGAGAACGAATACTCAAATATGGGAACATAGAAATTCCTATGAGACTAGGAGGAGGAACAGATAATCCTGCAAAAACAAGGACGATGGTCTGTGAGAATATGACTCTCTCTGCATTCTCGGAAACGGTAGTATGGACAAAGCTTACTGATGACATCGGGACCTGCCGACTCTATCTGGTGGAGCCTAACCCTACAAAAGTAACATCGAACATCATCGTTGGTAAGACTTTAGTGAAGGCAGAAGGCGCAACATTAATTCCAGTCAGAATGCTCACACATCCGAAAATGAGGTACAACTAAAAGAAGGTGCTGTAATTGGAAATTGTGAGCCTGTGTATCAGATTGTTAATTTGGAAAATGGTAGTAATATTAAGGAGGCTATACGTATACCAGCTACTACCCAACAGGTTCAGAAACTTCTTTCATCTAGTGCCTTAAGTGAACAGCAATACAACGATCCCAAAGAGATGATCGATGCATTTTCGGAATTATTTGCAATGAATGATAACAATTTGGGCAAAACAAATCTTGTCCAGCATCGGATCAATACAGGAGATTCTAGGCCCATTCGGCAACCACCACGAAGACTACCATTAGCCAAACAACCAGAAGTTGCAGATATGATAAATTCCATGAAAGAACGAGGCATAATTGAGGAATCTAACAGCCCTTGGACATCGCCAGTTGTTTTGGTCAGGAAAAAGGATGGCAGCACCCGATTCTGTGTGGACTACCGCCAACTAAATAATGTAACATGAAAGGATAGCTATCCGTTACCAAGGATTGATGACACATTGGGCACCCTTTCCGGAGCGCAATGGTTTTCCACATTGGATTTGAAGAGCGGTTACTGGCAAGTGGAAATACATCCCAAGGACCGAGACAAAACTGCTTTCTCAGTTGGAAGTGGCTTATGGCAATTCAAAGTTATGCCATTTGGATTATGTAATATTCCAGCCACGTTTGAACGACTCATGGAATGTGTTTTACGAGGATTAACCTGGAAAACGTGTCTTGTCTACTTAGATGACATAATTGTGATCGGAAGGACATTCGAGGAACATAAAAACACCTTAAGGGACGTACTTCAAGACTGAGAGATACGAAACTGAAGCTCAGTACGAATAAATGTGCTCTATTCAAGAATGAAGTAAAATATTTGGGGCATATAATTTCATCACAAGGAGTAAGAACTGATCCAGAGAAGAGCTGTGAAAAATTGGCCTGTTCCAAAGAACAAACATCAATTAAGGAGTTTTCTTGGATTGGCTACCTACTACAGGCGATTCGTAAAAGGTTTTGCAGATATAGCAAGGAGACTACATCAACTTACAGAAAAAGGAAAGCCGTTCATATGGTCAGATAAATGTAACGAGAGTTTTGCAAATTTGAAGCAACAACTCTGTGGAACTCCAGTGCTTCACTATCCAAAGCTTGAAAAAACTTTCATATTGCACACGGATGCCAGCAATGTAGCTATTGGTGTAGTGCTTTCACAGGAGGAGGATGGTCAAGAGGTGCCAGTAGCTTATTTTAGCAAAGCACACTCAAAATCAGAGAGAGATTATTGTGCTACAAGTAAAGAGCTAGTTGCCATTGTAAACTCAACCAAGCATTTCCATAAATATCTCTACGGGCAGAAATTTATCCTCCGCACTGACCATGCAACGCTTAAATGGCTTTTGCAGTTTAAGAACCCTGAGGGGCAAGTGGCGAGATGGATAGAGCGACTCCAAGCTTATGACTTTGAAATCCAACACCGAAGAGGACGTATCCATGGGAATGCAGACGCCCTTTCACAACGTCCATGCAAAGTTGAATGCAAACATTGCGTTCGGCTGGAAGAAAAAGAAACAAAAGCAACAATACAGCTGATGACGGTGGAACCATCGACAGGTTGGAACAACGAGAGCTTACGAACAGACAACGAAAAGACCCAGACATATCACCCATTCTTGCTTGGAAAGAAGACATGGAAAGACCACAATGGAAAGATATCTCGGAGAGGAGTGAGAAACTGAAGAGCTACTGGGCGCAATGGAACTCTCTTCACGTTGAATGTGGTATATTAAAGCGCAAGTGGGAATCAACTAACGGCGAGTCATTCCGAATGCAGATAGTCGTGCCAGCATCCCAGCTCAAAGATGTTCTAGAAGAAATGCACAGAGGATCATCTGGAGGACATTTGGGGGTGAATAAAACAATTTCCAAAATACGTGAAAGGTTTTATTGGTTACATATGCGAGAGGATGTTGTGGAATGGTGCCGCAGATGCACTATCTGTGGACCACCACACAGAAGTAGAGGAGAAATGCATAAGTATAATGTAAGAGCCCCATTTGAAAGGATAGCCGTAGATATCGCTGGACCTTTTCCAGAAACAGATAACGGTAACCGTTATATATTAGTTGCTATTGACTATTTCAGTATATGGCCTGAAGCTTATGCAATTCCTAATCAAGAGTCTACCACAGTAGCGGATCTAGTAGTAATGAATTGGGTCAGTAGATTTGGTGTTCCTCATGAACTTCATTCGGGCCAAGCACGGAACTTCGAATCACGGACTTTCCAAGAGATGTGTAAAATTCTGGGAATAAGAAAAACCAGAACAACTCCTCTGCATCCACAATCTGATGGCATGGTAGAGCCCTTCAACAGAACATTGGTCGAGCATCTAAAGAAAGTAGTCTACTATCACCAACGCGATTGGGATCGGCATATTCCCATGTTGTTAATGGCCTATCGATCAGCTGTACACAACACGACCGGACAAACTCCAGCAAAAGTGATATTCGGAAAGAAGATGCTGTGAGATCTAGTCTCGAACGTAAGGAAGGGAGTGCCGGTTTCTGATGGACAACTCAGTCTTAAAATTCAATATATAAAATTTTTATTAAAACTTAAATTTGCTTAACCTAAATATCACAATAATTCAAATAATTCAATCAATCTAAAACTACCCTACAAACTAATGTCAAATTCAATATTAACAATTCAAAATATAAAAATAAATCCAATAGTTCAGAACATCTCCGCAATTCGCCACCCTTGAATTATTTATTCTGAAAAAGAAGAAGAATCAAAATGTCAATCTTCTATGGATAAATTAAAATTTTCTGAAATAAATTTCAAAGGGGTGTTACGTCTAAGCACACGGAAGTAAAAAACTTCTAGAGAATTCTACACACGGAAGTAAAAAACTTCTAGAGAATTCTACACACGGAAGTAAAAAACTTCTAGAGAATTCTACACACGGAAGTAAAAAACTTCTAGAGAATTCTAGCACTCAGGTTATCCCTGATCAGAATTATCTTCTGTGTAATGGGAAAGGAAATTCAGGTTATCCCTGACCAGAATTATCTTCTGTAATATGTGAAAGGAAATTCAGGTTATCCCTGACCAGAATTATGTTCTGTGTACTGTGAAAGGAAATTCAGGTTATCCCTGACCAGAATTATCTTCTGTGTAATGTGAAAGGAAATTCAGGTTATCCCTGACCAGAATTATCTTCTGTAATAAGGTAGGAAACACAATTCTTTTTACTCAGATTAGCTCTGATGCAGATCAACTCTGCCAAAAGAATGCTGCCATCTACTGAATTTCATCGGCTTTATATAGTCGCTGTAACCAGTTACGAATTCTTGCCTCATGGTGTTGCCCTAGCAACGATTGATGCGATGTCTGAATGTACCACAGACAGCTGGCTGACGTAATGCCATTTGTTGTCATCACAAATGTAAATATTAGGAGGTAAGTATGCTTTGCTGCATTTTTATATTGATTTATTTATTTTGATTGTTTATTAGTCTTCTTTATATTTTTAGAGACTATATTTATAAAATCCGACATCTCACAGCCGTAACATTCGGCCGCTACCAGAATTGGAGTTTTTATCATAATGCATTTTAATGCCGTGGGTGAACCTGTGAACCACACTGTCAGCAGCAAATCGTTGATTGGATCAACAGGAAGCTTTAGATAAGTATTATGTAATTTAATCATTTGAATCTAGATACTTTGTGTTCCTTTTTTGTATATTTTAGGTAGAATAAGCTGGGAGTACATCGAGGGATTAGTATTATATTTGCTGCATAAAAACTGACTGTAGAAAATTCATCATGGGATGTCCACATATTTGTGTGAGGACTGAACAGATGCGTTTACCCAGAGTTGAACAAAAGTTACCAGGCGATTATGTATCGGAACTTTGACAACGATTAGCTGACGTACACGAAGTCACGAGAGCACAATTAGCAATAAATACCGATCGGATGAAGACCCGCTCTTACTTACGTGCTAACTCAGTAGGATTTAATGCAGGTGACCTTGTTTGGCTGTACAACCCGAAACGACGTAAGGGACGTTCTCTCAAATTACAACAACACTGGGAAGGACCATATTCAGTAGTGACTAGAATAAATGACGTAGTATATAGGATTCAGCGGGGTACAAGAGGCAAACGGAAAATCGTTCATCTAGATCGTTTATGTCAATACTGCGAGCATCAAGACCGTGGATCACCTGTTGTTCGGGACGAACAATTTTAAGAAGGGGGCAGTGTTACGCGCCACAAAGTGATACAAGCGACATCTATTGGAAATGGAAACAACTTTAGGTTAGTGACATCCTAGTAAACTGGGTTTGGAGAATGGAATATTCAGGAAGGTTCTAGGATAATTCGTAGAGTATAAATACGGCGCTGCTCACATCCAGGAGGCGAGTATTATTTCAGACAGCGAAGTGAACGAAGTAGACTATTTGGATTGCGATTATTAGAAGTACAGTACTAGCGATAAATAAAGAGTTGATTTGATAATTATTTGTGAATTTGTGAGAGTAAACGGTAAAGTTAAATAAAGAAAGAACTTTTGAATTTTATCTGAAATATTGTGTTTTAAATAACGAATTTAGGCCACGCTCGGAACAATATTCTTAATAAAACAGAAGAGATAAAAGAATTAAAGTATAGATTGAAAGAAGCATTCAAGACTTGCAAAATAAATGAAGAAAATATAGAATGCAAAAATAAATTTAAAGAAACATACAGTAATATAGAAGACATACTGAGTAAAAAAACCAAAGATATTGCAGTTAATTCTCCAGAAAACTCGGACCGGGAAACTAAATTAAACATGGCTCTCTTTGATATTGCCAATGCTTTAAAAATAATTCCAGAATTTAGTGGAGAACCTACAAATTTGAATAATTTTCTAAATTTGATTGAACACGATACCTTAAAGGATTATGACGAAAAAAAGAAATTAATAAATTTTGTAACAAAAACAAGGTTATCGAAAAGAGAGAGGAATAAATTAGCTAGTACAAAAACTCCGCAAAATTATTAACAATTAAAATCTACTTTCGAAAGATTTACAAGCTAACCAGAAATCCATTAAATGTAAAAGCAGAGTTAGCAGGTATTCATCAAGGAAAACAAAATGTAAACACTTTCTCCTCGAAAATAGAATCCTTGATAACAGAATTAAATATGCTGCATATATCTCAGCAAGGTGAAACAAACAGAGAAATCATATCTAAATTAAATGAACCAACCGGATTACACGTTTTCAAGATTGGTTTAAATGAACGAATTAAATCTACTATTTTTGCAGCCCAACCAAATAGCAATACAATTAGCTTCAGAGGTATCTGATACAACAACTCCCGCAAACATACATCATTACAATGCACGGTATGGATTTAGAGGCAACACAAGGGGGAAGTATAATAATACAAACAATGTAAACAGAAGACCCCAGAATGATACATTTAGATATCCACAAAATAATGCGCACAGACAGCCTCAAAATAATTTCTATCAACCACGAAGGCAAACAAACTACGGGAAGCAAAGTAGGACCCGCTACGGATGGGAAAATAGGAGTACAATAAGAGTTAATCATCTGCAATATTCGGAAAACGAAGAGACAGTCCCCGAAGCGCATCATTCGACGGACTTAGAGTAAACATAGAACAACGAATATCAAGAATTTATAATCTTAGTAATAATCTGACAAATTACATCGTAGTGAAAACCAACATAACCTTAGGCCTAAACAAATTTTAAATAGATATTGGTGCTGACATTTCGATACTAAAACAGAATAAAATTAATCCTAACATAATCTTAGACAATAACACTTGCAAAATTATAGTAGTAACAGACTCAGAGACATTTTCGCTAAGAACAACTAAAGCAAATTTGAAATTTGAAGATGTAAAAATCTTACAAGAATTCCATATAGTAAAGAATGATTTCCCAATATTAACAGATGGTATATTGGGAAGGGATTTCTTATTACAAAATAATTGCAAAATAAATTATGAGAATTTCACGATTTCAATCACTACCTCCGACCGAGATATAATAGTACCCATGGTAACAAAGCTTCCAAAAATAGAGAACATAAGAGTACCAGCAAGAACTCAAGTCATCCCAGCCCTAGACCTAGAAGTCTTAGAAGATAGTATTATACTAAATGGAGATATTCAAGATGGCATTTTTCCAGCAAATTCAATAATACCAGCTAAAGGTATTGCTCATATAAAAATCCTAAACACATCAGAGCAAAATATAATTTTAAATAATATATCTCCAAAAATAGAACCCCTGGAAAATTATAACGTAGTTCATTTTAATAAAAACAATCAATCTAAATCAAAAAGACTAAATAAATTAGAATCAGAAATTAACTTAGATAAAATTGATTCATCAGCAAAGCACTCAGTTTTGGAAATCTGTAAAAATTGCTCTGATATATTCCACCTCACAGGCCATAAACTAAGTACAAATAACTTCTATAACCAAAATATTTCAGTATTAGACAATAGCGCAGTCTACATAAAAAATTATAGATCACCGCAAGTGCAGATTAAAGAAATAGATAAACAAGTAAATAAACTTATCGATGACCAAATTATTGAACCGCAAACAAAGAATGGAGACTCGTGGTAGATTTCAGGCAACTAAATAAGAAGATAGCAAATGACGAATTTCCGTTAACAGGAATAGAGAATATTTTAGATAATCTAGGCAGAGCAAAATATTTCTCTTTTCACCAAATAGAATTAAACAAATCTTCAAGACCTCTCACTGCTTTTTCTACAAATAAAGGGCATTATAATTTCAAACGATTGCCATTTGGTCTAAAAATATCGACCAATAGCTTTCAGAGAATGTTATCAATCGCACCAGCCGGCCTAAACTCAGAAGCTTCTCTTTACGTGGACGACATAATAATATTCGGGTGTAGTTTAAAGCATCACAATCAGAATCTTATAAAAACGTTCGAAAGATTGAAAAGTTGTAACCTAAAACTTAATCCTAAAAAATGTAATTTCCTACAAACCGAAGTCACGTATCTAGGACATCTCATAACAAACAAAGGAATTAAAACAGATCCAAAGAAATACGATACAATAGTAAACTACCCAAAACCACAAAATAAAGATGAAGTTAGAAGATTTACAGCCTTTTACAATTATTACAGAAGGTTTATTGAAAATTTTGCTGCAATAGCAAAGCCACTAAATACTTTATTACCAAAAGATCGCCATTCATATGGTCAGAAGATTGCCAAAATGCTTTTATGGCACTAAAAAAAAATTAATGAATCCACCAATCCTACAATATCATAATTTTGAAGAAACATTCATCCTCACAATAGATGCTGCAAACTTCGCTATAGGAGCAATTTTAAAACAAGGTGAAATTGGCAAAGATTTACCAATTTCATATGCAAGTAGGACTCTAAACAAACATGAGCTGAACAAGTCAATAATAGAAAAAGAACTGCTAGGAATCTATTGGGCAATCCAATTTTTTAGACCATACCTATATGGTAGGAGATTTATAGTAATAACAGACCACAACTTTTTTTCCCACAAAAACCATACTTCTAAGCTCACACGCATAAGGTTAGATTTGTCAGATTACGTTTTCGATATAGTATATAGTAAGGTACCCACCTCTCCATACAAAGCGCATTTTGTGACGTAGGGACAGCATTAGTGGTACCCCACCGGAGTGGTTTTATGGGGACTTGTCCCCACGGTCCATATGCTCTTGTTGTGGGGGGAGCTAGATAGACACGTCCTGCTTCCACATGGTAAGTGGCAAGAAAAAATGGGGTAAGCCTTGTTGTTGGGGTGGTTGGCTGAAGTGGGAGAACTGTTGCCTTGTGTAGCGACGATAGCTAATCGAAACTGGTTTTCAAAAGAGACGGTTTTTGCGTTGCTTACGTTAAACTGGTGCGAAGAGGTGTGCAAGATGAGCATTTTTATGTTAAAAATAGAAAAGAGGATGGATAAATAAAAGCGGGTGGTCAGGTATGTATGGTTATCAGCAGAAGAAGTGAGATAAGCAGCTTCTGATCGACAGATCGACGTAAACAAAGCGCAATAGGTGAAGAGCCGGATCTGGCGGACCGCAGTGCACGCGACGAAGAACTGGTTATGGTAAACAGAGGCAGCTTTTTCTTGCAGGACCACGTGGGTTTTTTTTTCCCTGGGGTGCCTGAAGATGCAAAATATGCAAAGTTGGATAAACAGCTTGAGAAAAATAAAAACAAAAAGTTGAGATGTTTGGGCTATGTGGTGTTCAATACTACGTACAGCTTGTGATAAAGTCTAGCGAAAAAACAAATTACCAGGCAAGCAGAACTTAGCAGCAGAATCGCAATATTTGCAGATCCGAGCAAACAACACTTTACTCCTCACTTCGTTGCAACCTGCCGACGGCATAATTAGTAGCTGTTTTTTTAAAAACCACAAAACAAGAATAAAGAAAATGCACCGTGTAGTTTTGCCAGAAAAAATGAAAAAATCTAAACCAGATTGTCTGCATGTGAACAATGGGCTCGTGCCGGTCAAAACAGGGTTTGGTGAACTTGAACTGTAAGCTGAAAATATGCTAAATCAATAAGGCGCTATAATGTATGGCTAAATAAAAGTCGTCCTGTGTGTAAGATGTGATGTGTGGATTTTTTTCTGTTTGTTTTTCGGACAATTTCCAGTTTGTGAAATTATGAATGAAAATATAAACGCATACAGATAAAGAATTTTTTGTTTTACTTTCAACCTTGTTCTCGGTTATATTGCAGTTGCTTAACCTGCTTGATATAAAACAGCCAGCTACCTTGTATTTTGTCCGATTATATTGACTATACAATTCATGTGAAAGGAGAGCAAAAGTCTAAGTTCATCCGAAACTATCTGCTTGAAACAAAAATGATTGACCTTCAAATACCAAAATTGACTACAATACAACAATTTCAAACCCGATGCAGAATTCATAGAAAAACAGTTGGTGTCCGATGTGCCGTGCAAAATTGTGTTAATGTATATTTATATATGTTAGTATATAAAATTATTGATTAAAATAAATTTGTGTGTCTCTTTTAAAAAATTTATTGCAAACTCATTATGTTAAATACAATATTATAACTTCAAAGTACAGGTATCTCGTAGAAAAGCCTGCAATAATTAATATGAACGTAAGAAGTCCGTATTGGAATAAAGAAGTCTTCATCAGCCAATTTGAGCAACTTTTTCACTTTCAGATTTCCGATGTATTGATTATAGTATTCCTTAACGCTCTCCGAAGCATTGTTGTTATGAAACATCACAATGTTAAAAAAGTCTAGCAACTCAAATAGTTTATATAGTTCCGACTGTTGTAGCTGTATGTTTCCTTTATCAACGGGGATTATGCCAATGGAAGTGATGTTTGTGAACCGTATAACAGATCACTGACTAGACAAAGACCTTCAAACACTGCAGTTTACGTATTCAACAAATTTAAATTCTTGGCGGGCGCAGTGATTACACTTGCATTATTTGGTGAAATATATGTTATTTACAAATTCTTACAACAACATTTAATGAAAACGTGGAAAATCGGGTATACGTATGTTTGGACTTTTATGCATACCACCAAGCCTGTAAAGGAGAATGGGAAACCTTTGCAAGGCACAACGATAGATTTAGGAAGAGGATCTCATTCATTATTAAAGATTTAATTAAAATTTATAAAAGGAAATCTTTGCTGTAAAAAAGTTAAATAAAAATCTTATTTCAGTTTTTTTTTAATTAACGGTTTTTATTTTTCCTAACCTATACAATACATATAAATTTTTATTTAATTTTTATTTAATTTTCTGTTTCAATACAAGCCAAACGATTTGCATAATTTTGGGAAGATGGCTCGTGTAGCAAGAACTACCAGCTCTTTAATAAAATACTCCCCATTATGCACACAAACAAACTGCATGTCCAGAATAAATTTTCCATATTATTAGCTGAATTAAAACTACGGAATCCACGAATATCTTGTGCGTATATTTATATATGCTTAGAGAGTGCCGCAAGCTATGTTTTATGAAATAAAAAAGCACACATAAAAATATATATGAGATTGGCGTTTTTATTTTGCACCTCCGTCATTCATACATTTTAACCTTTTTTTACAAAATTTATTTTAAGGAAGTCATCTTTGGAGTCGTCCTTTCCGCCAAAGATTAGGCACTGTCCGGCATGTTGATTGGGGTCATCGATCTGCCTCTGAGTTTTTATTTTCTCGGAAAACCGAGGCGGTAGAAATACTCATGTATTGTTCATTAGATTAGTTGTGACGCGCAGCCCATATTTTGTTTTTAACTGCTTGAAGGTTTTAATAGAGTACTCCTTCCCTATTTCTAAGTCCGTGATAGGTACCATCGTGTCATAGCTGTGCTCAGAAATGTTTTGCAGCAGTTCAAATGTATTCTGTTAAAGTACGATTTTTAATTAGGAATATTATATATTACAAAAACACAATGCTAACTCACCATTTTTGTAAGGCAGCGTCCTTATTCAGCTCGATCGGGAATTGATAAAAACTGTCTGAAGTTTGTTCAAAAAGGTAGGGGTTTAAATATCGTTTTGGTTTAATCGTTTTTTAAAAAAATGAAATAAGACTGATAATCAAATATTTACTTATATATTTTGTTACTTTTTTACAAGGTAGTTTAAACATGATTTGTTATAGTTTAACTAATTAATGTTTACGACCTTTAAACATTTTTATGGTAATCAAGGTATTATCTGTTTTTATTTTTGCACGTCTTGTTCAGAGCGTATGATATTATATTTATGGTAGATCCTGTTCTGTAAAGTACTCTCCTTATTCAGCGCGACTGGGAGTTTATAAAAAACTTTCTGTAGTTTTGTTTTAAAAAAGGTAGGGGTTTTAAATATCGTGTGACTTGAAACGTTTTTAAAAAAATAATTGGGACAGATAATCAGGTATTTACTTATAAATTTTGTTGCATTTCTGACAAGGTAATCTAGTCGTGATTTGTTATGGTTTAACTAATTAATGTTTACGACCTTTTGATGGTAATCAAGGTATTATCTGTTTTTATTTTTGCACGCCTTGTTTAGTGTGTATGGCATTATATTTATGATAGTTCCTTCTTAATTTATAAAAACACCCGCGACTTTGCAGGCATTTTGTGTGACAGTTATTAAAAGAAATTTATGGCTCTGGATACGTTTTAAAAATAGTGAAATAAATATGTAACATTACAGAGCTAATTTATTAGTACATACATTTTCATTTAAAAAAAGGTGAATGGAGGTGGCTTTATCCTTATTTGTAGCTGCCTTTTTGCCAGGTAAAAATTGTATAAAGGTAAAAGTAAATTTTGCGAGGACACAGTCTTTGGCCATGTTTTTCACAGTTTTTAAAAATTCTCAAGTTACGAGGTCTTTTTAAGTGCATAACTAAACCGAGCAAGGTATGAGTACAGAAAATATTTCTTTTTTAAACTTCCCATATTTAACCTTGTTTCCTTAAAAAAGATTGTGGATTATCACACCGATTGAAACCCAGCAAACATCAACTGCCAGAGAAGAAGCAAAATTAGAAGCGAAGATAGAGGCTTTTTTGACCAGCGCAAAAGAAGAGAGTGGCTTTCGAAAAGGAAGAAAAAAGAAGTGAAAACCAACAAACATCAACTGCCAGAAAAAGAAGCTAAATTAGAAGCGGGGGTACTGGCCTTTTTGACCAGTGCAAAAGAAGAGAGGGACTTTCCAAAAGGAAGACACTAGCGTGGATTTTTGGGAGCGGTTTTTTAAATAAAAGGATTGTTTTAAGTAAGTTTAATATTTTTGTAAAAAAAAAACTAGTAAGAATGAGTGCTATAGAAATTATTGCCCATTTAAAGAGCGCAATATCTTTAAATTGAGATGTATTTTGTTCCGCGTTGAATATCTGTATAAACACTGTTAAAAAAGATAAAGTAATATTTTCGGATCGCGAAAAATTTTTGCTGTTATCATTGATTACAAAATGCTCAATTTCGCATAATATTCCACTTGCGAATAATGTGCTAAAAAACACTATTGATTTCCTCAACAATGCTGAGGAGAGCGATACTGTGCGAAGCCGCACTGCGATTTGTGAAACGGGTGAAAATATATGCTTACAAAGAAGAAGTGCTTCACCTGAAATAATTCAATGTGGTAGTGGTCTAAATAAGGGCTTAAAGTTGCTATCAAAGCAGACGTCTTTCTTAAAAAAGTTTAATACAGAGGGGGTTAAACTAGTTTTTCAACTGGAAGATTTTGGTAATGTCAATCAAAACCCTCTCGAAATATTAAAACAGGCATTTGATAATGTAGTTAAAGAAGTACTATCAAATTCTGTTGAAGGCAGCAAAATAAGTTTTTCAATTACGCTACCTAATGCCGCTCACGTAAAGCCTATATGGTCTAGCCTCAAGCCTATAAAACGTTTATCCGGGGAATATATTATTGGATTAATTTCCAATGTGAGCCAATCCAATTCTATTTTTCTCTCTGACGAAGTCATGCAGTTAAATGCAGACATAGTCAATTTTCCATTCGCAGGGGGTAAGATAAATCCTAAATATATAGAAGAGAGCGTAGTTTTAGCAAAAAAACGAGTGTGATAGATGTTGGAAAAGAAAATGACGTGAATTGTCTTCCCCGAAGTATATGTTACGCTATTGAAATAGTCTTAGAAAACTTCAATAAACAAAGAAATCTTTCTATTATTCGGGGATTGGATAAGTCGGCAAAACAATTATGTAAAAATTCGAACGTTGTGCTCGGTAAAAACGGCAGCATTTTAATAGACCTCTACAAATTTCAAAATTTTTTAACAAGTTATCAAATCATTGCGTTTGACGATTTAAAAAACCCAAACTCAATTTTATTCAAGTTGCCAATTGAGTGCGGTGCACAAAAAAAAATTTGCCTATATTACTCACAAACATTAAAACACTTTTATGTCATCAAATCTTTGACAGGATTTTTTAATAAAAAATATGCCTGTCCTTTTTGCGATAGGTTATCAGACGTAAAGTTACACAAATGCGAGGTGAAATGCCGCTACTGTGATACCTTCCCCCCGTGCAAGTTTGTTAAACAAGCGCGCGGATGTGAGAATTGCAACCGTACATTCAGAGGCGAAGTCTGTTTTGCCAATCATCTTCAAAATAAAATTAAAGACAAAAGTGTGTGTGATAGTCTCAAAATTTGTAAACTATGCAGCAAATTTCTTAATCTTACTAAAAGAACTTTGAACGACCACACCTGCAATGAATATTTATGTCCAATTTGCTCAAAAATTGTTCCGGCGGAACATCTTTGTTACATTAAACGGTACATTGGGAGGAAAGATAAAAAATTCTTATTAATATTTTTTGATTGCGAAAGTACACAAAATACTTTATACGAAAGTAGTCCCACTTCCTTTAGGCATGTTGTAAATTTAATTGTTGCGCAACAGACATGCTATAATTGTTATCAACAACCAGACATAAAAGAAAAATGTAACGTTTGTGGCGACAGGCAGCATATATTTAAATACAGTCGCGAAACGAATGTTGTGAAATTTTTTTTAGATTATTGTTTGAGTCCGCGACCCTCAATATCCAATGTGTACTGCATTGCCCATAATTTGCAGGGGTATGATGGTCACTTTTTGATATCTGAGCTTCTGGCTAAAAATTTAACAATAGAGCCGATAATGAACGGCATGAAAATAATGAAATTAACGTGTGGAAATTTGGTTTTTATTGATTCGTTAAATTTTTTGGGGCTACCTCTTTCAAAGTTTCCTGACGTGTTTGATATTCCAAATCAGATGAAAGGGTATTACCCTTATTACTTTAACACAACAGAGAATATTGACTACATTGGTAACTATCGCTCACCTGAATTATATGGTGTTACAACAATGAAAATAAAAGAGAGGGAGGCGTTTCTAAAATGGTATAACACCGCGTCCAAAGGAGTTTTCAATAACAAACAAGAATTATTAAAGTATTGTGTAAATGATGTTAGTATTTTGCGTTTAGGATGTACACGATTTATGCGTGAATTTCTTGACATAACCCAAATAAATCCTTTTGTGGAGTCTTTAACTATAGCGTCAGCCTATATGCTAGTTTTCCGAAAAAAACTTTTTAAAAAATAATGCTTTAGGCATAATGCCCAAGAATGGCTATTTTAAGTCTAAACAGTACTCATTGAGTGCTGCCAAGTGGCTTGCATGGGAAAGCACAAAAACGGAGCACCCGATTCTCTCTGCAAACAATAAAGGGGAGGTTAGGCTAGAAAGGAGCGGACTGCAAGTAGATGGTTTCATTTTAGAAACCAACAGAGTTTACGAATTTTTTGGCTGTTTTTATCATGGCTGTAACGATTACTTCAAAGTCCAAGAACTTACAACTAGTAGGTATCAAAAGTTAGAGACTATTAGCCAAAAGTATGAGAGCACTCTAAAAAGGATTGAGACAATCAAACAGCACGGTTATACTTTGGTATACATTTGGGAATGTGAATTCAAACAATTTGTAAAAGGAAATCCTCTTATAAATCAAAGATTAAATGATCTTGTTGCTAATATTCCTGCTCCGCTTAACCCACGTAATGCCGTTTTTGGAGGACGTACTGAGGTATTTAAACTATACCACAAAGTGAAAGAAGAAAACGAAACAATTCGTTATTTGGACTTTACAAGTTTGTACCCGTATATTAACAAATATTCACCCTATCCTATTGGACATCCTCAAATATTTCGAAATGATGCCATGCCTTTACTATCGGAAATTCTTTCAATGCACGGTTTCATTATGTGTTCTGTTGTAGCACCATCTAATTTATTTTTGCCTGTGCTACCCTTTAAAACTAACTTAAAACTGTATTTCACACTTTATAAAAAATGTGCAGATGAAAATAGAATTTCCACCTGTCATCACAATGAAGAAGAAAAGCAAATTACCGGTACATGGATTATTCCTGAAGTGGCCTTAGCGGTTAAAAAGGGGTATAAGATAAAAAGCATTTTTGAAGTTTGGAAGTATGATTATACTGTATATGACACGTTAGAAGAAAATGGCGGTTTATTTACGGGGTATGTGAACACTTTCTTAAAAATTAAACAGGAGACAGGTGGGGTAGTAAATGTACTACTGAAGAGAAAAAAGATAACTTTATAAAGGCCTATGAAATAAAAGAAAACATTGTTCTGGACAAAAAGCAAATTCACAAAAACATTGGTCGACGTAACACGGCAAAAATTTGTAAATTCCTTATGGGGTAAATTCGCCCAAAGGGAAGACAGAACATACACTAAAGTCTTAAATAATTTCAAAGATTTCTGTGACTTTATACAATCTCAAGGAATCGAAATTTGCTCTTTACAACCAATTAATGAAAACACCATGTGGGTAACATGGAAATATATACAAGAAAATTTAAATACGTAATATACCAATTGCAGCTTACACAACGGCATTTGCCAGACTTAAGCTCTATGCAATTTTAGAAAAAGTGAAAGACAAAATTTTATATTGTGACACAGATAGTTTAATATTCGTGGATAATAAAGAAAACCCTTTATCATTTACAATTTGTGACTTTTTGGGGGACTTAACTGACGAGGTTGATGTTATGGTGCTAGCGCGTTCATTTCAGAATTTGTAAGTGTCGGGACTAAAACTTATAGCCTTAAAGTTGAGACAGAAAAAGGTCCTGAGTACATTACCAAATGCAAGGGTATTACAATTAATTTTGAAAATTCTAAAATTGTCAATCATGAGTGCTTGAAATCAATGGTTACCGAAGAAAGTTTTCAAGATAGTGTATGCGTAAAAACTGAGCGAAAAATTAAACGAAAACGTCCAGGAGTTATTATATCTACATTGGAAAAAAAGATGTCATTTACTTTTGATAAAAGAGTTGTTACGGACGATTATTTTTCTTACCCATGTGGTTTCAAAAGAAATCGAGATTAGATAATATTGATGTGCTAGTTGCAAGATATTTTGTTATAATTGTAGTTAGAAAAGTAAGATTAAAAATTATAATGTTATTACTAATTATAGACAAATAAAAGTAAAAATGTGTTACTATAAATCTATGTAGTATAACAACCATTGTACTTTTAGGTATAAAAAACAGCACTGGCACTATTAACACCAACCAGTACATAACTATATTCATTATACCGGCCACATTTTACTGAAATAAATAAGCATATATAAATATACGCACAAGATATTCGTGCATTCCATAGTTTTACTTCAGCTAATAATATGGAAAATTTATTCTGAACATGCAGTTTGTTTGTGTGCATAATGGGTAGTATTTTATTAAAGAGCTCGTAGTTCTTGCTACACGAGCCATCTTCCCAAAATTATGCAAATCGTTTGGCTTATATTGAAACAGAAAATTAAATAAAAATTAAATAAGAATTTATATGTATTGTATAGGTTAGGAAAAATAAAAACCGTTAATTAAAAAAAAACTGAAATAAGATTTTTATTTAACTTTTTTACAGCAAAGATTTCCTTTTATAAATTTTAATTAAATCTTTAATACTGAATGAGATCCTCTTCCGAAATCTGTCGTTGTCCCTTGCAAAGGTTTCCCATTCTCCTTTACAGACTTGGTGGTATGCATAAAAGTCCAAACTTACGTATACCCGATTTTCCACGTTTTCATTAAATGTTACTCTCTTCATTGCTTTTGTTGTAAGAATTTGTAAATAACATATATTTCGCCAAATAATGCAAGTGTAATCACTGCGCCCGCCAAGAATTTAAATTTGTTGAATACGTAAACTGCAGTGTTTGAAGGTCTTTGTCTAGTTAGTGATCTGTTATACGGTTCACAAAACATCACTTCCATTGGCATAATCCCCGTTGATAAAGGAAACATACAGCTACAACAATCGGAACTATATAAACTATTTGAGTTGCTAGACTTTTTTAACATTGTGATGTTTCATAACAACAATGCTTCGGAGAGCGTTAAGGAATACTACAATCAATACATCGGAAAGCTGAAAGAGAAAAACTTGCTCAAATTGGCTGATGAAGACTTCTTTATTCCAATACGGACTTCTTACGTTCATATTAATTATTGCAGGCTTTTCTACGAGATACCTGTACTTTGTAGTTATAATATTGTATTTAACATAATTGCAATAATTTTTTAAAAGAAACACACAAATTTATTTTAATCAATAATTTTATTTACTAACATATATAAATATACATTAACACAATTTTGCACGGCACATCGGACACCAACTGTTTTTCTATGAATTCTGCATCGGGTTTGAAATTGTTGTACAATAGTCAATTTGGTATTTGAAGGTCAATCATTTTTGTTTCAAGCAGATAGTTTCGGATGAACTTAGACTTTTGCTCTCCTTTCACATGAATTGTATAGTCAATATAATCAGACAAAATACAAGGTAGCTGGCTGTAATCTATGTCACCACTATCCCATTTTATGTAAAACTGGTATAAGGGTTCAAGGGGTTAATATTGCAACTTCTTTTACATAACACCGCCCTCTGTTTCCTGCAACAAACTGTATATCCATAATAACTACTCGCGCGTTCATATCGGTTTTATATCAAGCAGTTTAAGCAACTGCAATATAACCGAGAACAAGGTTAAAAGTAAAACAAAAAATTCTTTATCTGTATGCTTTGATATTTTCATTCATAATTTCACAAACTGGAAATTGTCCGAAAAAAAAACAGAAAAATATCCACACACCAGATCTTACACACAGCACGACTTTTATTTAGCCATACATTATAGCGCCTTATTGATTTAGCATATTTTCAGCTTACAGTTCAAGTTCACCAAACCCTGTTTTGACCGGCACGTGCCCATTGTTCACATGCAGACAATCTGGTTTAGATTTTTTTCATTTTTTCTGGCAAAACTACACGGTGCATTTTCTTTATTCTTGTTTTGTGGTTTTTAAAAAAACAGCTACTAATTACGCCGTCGGCAGGTTGCAACGAAGAGGCAGAAGTGAGGAGTAAAGTGTTGTTTGCTCGGATCTGCAAATATTGCGATTCTGCTGCTAAGTTCTGCTTGCCTGGTAATTTGTTTTTCCGCTGGACTTTATCATAAGCTGTACGTAGCATTGAACACCACATAGCCCAAACATCTCAACTTTTTGTTTTTATTTTTCTCAAGCTGTTTATCCAACTTTGCATGTTTTGCATATTCAGGCACCCCAAGGAAAAAAAAAAGCACGTGGTCCTGCAAGAAAAAGCTGCCTCTGTTTACCATAACCAGTTCTTCGTCGCGTGCACTGCGGTCCGCCAGATCCGCTCTTCACCTATTGCGCTTTGTTTACGTCGATCTGTCGATCAGAAGCCTGCTTATCTCACTTCTTCTGCTGATAACCATACATACCTGACCACCCGCTTTTATTTATCCATCCTCTTTTCTATTTTTAACATAAAAATGCTCATCTTGCACACCTCTTCGCACCAGTTTAACGTAAGCAACCAAAAACCGTCTCTTTTGAAAACCAGTTTCGATTAGGTATCGTCGCTACACAAGGCAACAGTTCTCCCACTTCAGCCAACCACCCCAACAACAAGGCTTACCCCATTTTTTCTTGCCACTTACCATGTGGAAGCAGGACGTGTCTATCTAGCTCCCCCCACAACAAGAGCTTATGGACGGTGGGAACAAGTTCCCATCAAACCACTCCGCTGGGGTACCACTAATGCTGTCCCTACGTCACAAAATGCGCTTTGTATGGAGAGGTGGGTACCTTACTACTAAAGAGGTTTATTGATTACAAACGCAGATGCACTATCTAGAATTAAGATAAACTCAGACAAATTAAAAACAATGATACCAACCGTAGATATTAACGTAATAACAAGAGAAATGTCTAGAAAATCAAAAGAAGATAAAGATAAAACAAGAAACACAACAGAGATGGATACACATTCTAAGAACCTGATCAACTTTACCCATAAGAACGTTCTTCGATATCTGAAACAAGAAATGTGACCAAATTAAGATTTATAAAAATCGCGGATATAAAAATAAAAGGAGGTAATAAGAATAAAATAAACAATGCAGTGCTTTACAGAAGTAAAAGTTTACCAAAAATTTATATAAACAGGAAAGAAGTATTGGTAGAATACGGCGATAATCCACGTCTAAACTTAGGTTGGATCCTGGATAAGTTGATATTCATTATAAAGAAGCATCATATAATAAAGCTAGCTATAGCCAAAAGGGATAAAATATTTGAGCACGTAAATATAGATGAATTCCAGAAAACATGGTAATGCATAACAACGAAATATAAAGAAAATGAAGATAGAATTACAAATTTTAATATATGACCCTCGGATTAGAATTGAAAATGAAGTCACACAAATAGAAACCATAAAAGAATTCCATGATTCACCGCACTCAGGTGGACATTCTGGAGTAAAAATAACAACTAATAAAATTAACCAAAGGTACTGTTGGAAAAACCCAAACAAAATGGTATAGAAATACATTAATCAATGTAAACTGTATGCACAAAATAAACAAATCAGCGTAAATATTTAATACTAACAGATACCCCAACAAACAGTTTCGATACAATATCCATCGACACAGTAGGACCACTAAGGCCATCTAGCGAATTTAGATACATACTAACACTTCAGTGCGAATTAACTAAATATACAGAAGCGATACCAATGGAGAATAAAGGCGCTAGTAGAAAGATTTATATTGAAATATGGTTCATTTAAAACACTAATGGAGAATAAGGGCGCTAGTAGAAAGATTTATGTTGAAATATGGTTCATTTAAAACACTGAAAAGCGATCTGGGAACAGAATTGGCAAACGAAATTATAGCAAATATTTGTAAAATTTTCAAAATTGAACATAAAACTTCCCCTCCGTTTCATCATGAAAGTTTGAGCTCAATAGAAAGAAACCATAGAGTCCTAAATGCGAAGAAGGGAAGAAGATGTGACTAGAGAGTAGCGCGCCTTAGCAAGCTCCAGTGAAATTTGATTGTTATAAATTTAATTACGCTTAGTTCAGTCTAAAAATCATTTTGAAGTGAAACTTATTGCTTAATTTATTGCAGTTATTGGAATTTTCGACAACTATCTTCTAGTTTCTGAGATTTTGTTAATTTATTTTTGACGTGTCGTATTCAAGATTCCATTACACACGTATAATCATGCCCCCAAAACGTGCATTTGGTGCAGCTGCAGCTGCTGGCTTAACGACAGAAGACACCGTAACATTAAGGCTGGAATTTTCACATTTAATGTTCAAATGGAAAAAACAATCTCCTCATTAAAATCATCATTTGATAGCGAAATACAAAATGTGACACAGAGCATTAAATTAAATATTGGTAACTTGGAGTCCCATTTATTAAAGGTGATTGATGTAAAGTTCAATAAATTAAAACGAAGCTTAGTGGGTTTGCAGTCTAATCTGTGCACTGTGAATAATCGCCTTGATTCTGTCGAGCGTTATAAAAAAGCTTCTGATGTAAATATTAGTGGAGTTCCAGCTCTGAAAGAAGAAAGCCTCCCAGTGCTTTTAACTGCACTCTGTAAATCACTTGACTTAAATAGTCCTCTGTCACCAGCGCAAATATTTCCCGCTGGAGTTTGAGTTGCATGATATTTAGATTTGCTTCTTTGATATGCAATATTTAGCTTGGAGTTATTGTTATCTTTTTAAGTTTTACTTTTTTATTTTATACTTTTTCTTTTGTTTGAACTTTTTCTTTTTACTTAATTTGTTTACTTGTAGATTTATGTTTGTTTTCATTAATGATGCTGAGTGGTTTTACTGGATCTATCAATGTTTTGATTGGTTGAAGTCTTTCCTTGATCGGGAGAGTGTGCCTGTCGGACTTTTCTATTTGGATTTGAATGCATTATGATGATTATATGAACGAGGCAGGAAAGCTGCGCATGTTATTAAATATTTTGAGCAAACAGGCTAACGGACTTAAATTTTGTCATTTAAATGCCAGAAGTATCTGACCAAATATCGACGAAACATGGCTTAAAACAGGTGTTTTTGATTTCCAAATTAGCCTACCAGATCGTAGAATTTTTCGAAAGGATCGCATTGGGCGCCGTGGTGGTGGTGTGGCGATTTTTGTTAGTAAGTCCCTTAAATGCAAGTTTATATTGAGTAGCGGGAGTGACTCGGGAGCTGAGTATTTATTTTGTGAAGTTGTCTGTGGAGTGGGTAAATGTTTAGTGGGAGCAGTCTACAAACCATCCCATGTCATCTCTCTTGAGGCCTTTATTTCTGACCTATCTCATTTAGCTCCACAGTATCAACATGTGGTTATTGGTGGACTTTAACTTAAATTTTATTATTCCTTCTGGTCAGACTAATACATTTCAGCTTTCAATTGATGCCTTAGATTTGCACCGTGTAAATCAACAACCTACTCATTTTCAAGCAGATCATCTTCCCTACTTGATATTTTTTTTACGTCCAATCTTGCTTCTGTTTTATTTTGTAATCAGATATCACTTCCAGGTATATCGGATCATTATCTTATTATGATTAGGTATGATTTAATTCCAGATAATGTTTATTCACCAAAATCGTTTTCGTTTCTCGCCTGTGGTTTGATTGATCTACCAGCTTTTGACTTCAAGGCTCGAATGTTTCCCTGGGATGCTGTTTACTATGTGACTGATGTTAATGATCAAAGTGATTACCTAAATAATTCATTAAACTATTTTCATGATAAATATGTTCCTCTAATTACAGAGAATATTGTAAATCCCCAATACGTTTGATTTACATCCCGCATCGGACAATTAATGGCGGCTAGGGATTTTGCATTTGCGAAGTAGAAGCGATTTAGGATTCCTGAATTTTGGGAGAACTGTTCGAACCAAATCGCTTCGAATATAATTTTCTTAACACACAACTTCTCAAAAGAAAACATACTGAAAACAAAGCATAAAATTTTTAATAAACTTATCTCTAATCTAATTACTCTTAATAAAAATACAGGTACACAACCCAACACAGCTATGAATTTGTCTTTTACATAACGCATTGCACGAATATAATACAAAATTATAGCCTCAACGAGCAGATCAAATAAAGATTATTTGCATTTGTTTAAACCAGTTAGATCCGTACTAAAAACCATTCCTGAAAAGGGAACATATTACAAAATATCATTCTAAAATTGAGATCTGAAAATAAAATAAATTCAATCTAATTACAATTTCCCCAAAAATAGGTATAATATCTAACAAAAGCATTTCATGTAGCATACAATGCATGGCACAAATATAATGAGATCAAGCCAATCAATTTGCAATTCTATCATTATCATCATTACAAGTACCATCCAACGGGAATTTCTTCGCTACATGATAGACAGAATAGTTTGTGCAAATATAATTCAATTTAACACAGCAGTATGTGAAGCTCAAAATTTCTTGTTGCTATGCATTTTTGTTCGTTGCTATGAACATTTTATCGCTAGTATCGTAAGATCACAGCTGCACTGCCAATTCTTGCAATCATGCGCCTCAGCTACTCCATCAGTGGTGTCGTTTGCAAGCAAGGGCTATAAAAGCGACTAGCTGACTGATCTCGATTCCTTTTTGTACTTGACATCGCTTGAGGTATGTTGGCTAGTTAGGGACTAACATTTATATCGGGTATCGACTGATATATAATTTTTTAACAACTAAAAAAAACACTTTATTTCTGGTCTCGACGGAAATAAAGCATCTTGTTTCGGGTCTCGACTGAAGTTAAGATATATACTAACACTCACTTTAAGTCGGGTCTCGACTGGCTTAAAGAATATTATCTCGGGTCTCGACTGAGATAATCTTTTACTAACAAAACACTTTATTTCTGGTCTCGACGGAAATAAAGAATCTTGCTTCGGGTCTCGACTGAAGTTAAGATAAGCTTACTAACATTAACACTTTATTTCTGGTCTCGACGGGAATTAAGAATTGTTCTAACAAAATATTAGAACAAAGGATCTTCACATTAGCTTAAAGCCAATTCCTCAAGTGTCAAGGTGGAGATCGGTGAGTACCAGTCACTTGTAACATTTTAATATTATTCATATATCTATTTGACTATATTTTGACTTATATATATATTATATATTTCGTGTGCATATCTATTTTACACAGATATTTCTATTACATTTTTAACGATCTTATATTACAACTTGTTGCCAATAAGTGTTTTCAGTGTGATAAAAAAATCTCTGACCCAGAACTTATATATTGAGTTTTATCCCAATACAACTTTTCTTAATAATCGTATATTCTAAGTCTGTGGTTATAAGTGTTTTCTACTGTGTGTGTATCTCTGACCTAATTCCTCATTACATAATCTGATCTTAATATAATTAGTGGGTAATCTTAAGAAATAAGTGTGACAATTTATTGCACGTTAAAACGTAGTGAACAGTGTTTGTTTTGATAAGAGATTCGATCACTGACCTTGATCCAAATTTACCAGTGCACCCATTTTGGTTTCACTAAGTTCAAATTTGCGTGTACGTTCTATTAACGGACAGTACATATATATATAAAATGTTGCTTTATAGTACTATTGGAATGAAGGTAGCAAAAAGAATTTAGGCTTTATTGAATTTATTTCTCGCTATATCTATATATAAAATCTTACTCGACATCATTATCAAAATAAAGCATTTTTATAACGTGATTGCATGGTAGTCTCTTGCTTTCTCATCTCACTCGCCCGGAGCCCTCTTATTATGGGGGTTGACTAGGTCCGCTCTACCCTCTTTTCAGGTTAGCGAAGGGACACTGAAACAACTTGCTGCCCTAAGTGTCGAATGGGTGGAAGGGGCGAGGCAGCAGAAGGGTCAACACCTACGACGTTCATGTAAGTATGGGTAAGTAGTGTACAGGTCGCATCTGGACTGGGTGTGCTTCTTCATTTTTCTTTGTGTAGGCACGAAATCTTTGTATATGGCCGGTGACAGCGGCAGGTATTCGTGGAACCCCACACTCTCCGCCAATAGCTGAGGCGAGCTAGCATGCGGCCCTGCACCTCAACGCTGTCCACCGAGTGATCTGTCAGCTCATGCTGGCAGCCTGGACTTTACGTCCAACTCAATCACTCTGCGTACTACTAGCAAAATGGCGCCCAACGTGGGGCCATCTCAGCCAACTTCGGTGCCTAAATGTGTTTGACACTGGGGACTGAGATTGCCTTGAAGATATGGACATTTGGCTGTCATCTAATTGACTCGGTAGTCTCATATCTAGTGGAAGATGCATGCGGACATGAGGCTGACTGGTTTGTTATCTAAAGTTTTTGTAGAGTAAAGTTAAAGTTTTTGAAGTTTTGAGAAAGTATAGAGTTTTTGAAATTTTTGTCATTAAAGTAAAGTTTGGTTTTTGAAAGTTTAAAGATTTGATATTGCTGTTTTACCAAAAGTTCCACTTTAGGTTTGACGTTGGTCAAGCCTCAAGTCTTAGATGTTTTTAAACTTTTGCATTTTTGAATCTTTTTGAAATTAAATCTTTCCCGCTGGCCTTCAGCTATGGAAATAGAAGGTGGCCTCACGAATGATTTTTCGTTTGTGTTCTCACGGAGACATGTCTTTGTTGGCCGCGTATATTTTCCGTAATATTGCAATATGGCACTCTGGACCAGAAGTTTGAAATTTTGATCTGACTAGAGTGTGTTACTCAGTAGTTACGCGATGGGGATTCTGGCTCACTTTTTCCATACAAAAAGTGGTCGGAAAATTCCAACAATTTTGGTGGTTCTGGACCGCGTGCTGGGCCACTGGGGGTTTCTCTCTAGTGGTCTACGTCACAGGGCCTGCTTGGGGGAATTCCTTTCCTACGTCTGGCTGACGAGGGGTTGACGTCATCTGGTTGGCTGAACCCCGTCAGCTGTTCAAGCTCTTGTCTTAGCTGATTTTTAATAAAATAATGTTGTATTTTTTTGCAGAAATCGAACAGAGAACGCTAACTCTTGGTTTTGTAAAATCCGAGGCGCTCTACCATGAGACCATGGAAGTGTAGTGTGAATATTCTTTAAAGTTGCTATATATGGGTAGAGTTCTGGACCAGAGTTTTTTTTTATCTAGAACTCTTACTGGCAGATGGCGCCACCATCACTAGGTGGTTTGAGAACTTACTAAATGTCGGTTTGTGTCTTGACTGTGCTAGTAAACGTTTTGGCTGCACCATTTGGTCTTAGCTTACTGGTTAATGTCTTGGATGCACCACTGAGTTTTAACTGGCTTATGTCTTGGATACACCATTGGGTCTTGAGTCTTGACTTGCTTAGTATCGGATGTGTCATTTGGTCTTGACTGTACCCTAGCGGCATTAGCTGATGAAAATTTCGTTCCACCTCCCACTGAACACCACCTCGAATCCATTGGCATGAACAAAAATAACTTGAATTGTTAATACGCTAATGTCTCGAAAACCAAAGCCCGTAGAGGATTTCTGATAAAAACGTGTGGGCCAAACGTGAAGCAAAAAACTTCACACATCCAAGTGAACCGTACCACACATCCAAGAAAGCCGTAGTATCAGCTAATGCCGCTAAGGCGCAGTCAAGACCAGTAGCAGCAGGATGATTCATGTTTACAAACCGTTCTAAGAAAAGCCCAAGCAAACTCTTGGGGAGCATCAGTCAGTTTTAGTGAGTCTCAGCGATAGTTTAAAAACACAAAAAAATAAAAATGTGCAATGTCCCCTATGGACAGATGCAAAGGTAATAAGGCTTGGAGTTTGCGAGGTCTAATAGGCTTGGAGTCATGGTTGGCTGTGATGCCAATGCTCATCACATTGTCTGGGGGAGCTCGGACACTAGCCATCGGGGTGAGCAGCTGCTGGAGTTTATTACTTCAGCGGACTTGGTTCTGCTGAATCAGGGCAACGAACCAACCTTTGCTACCAGCCGAAGACAAGAAGTTATCGATGTGACTTTATCATCCTTTGACGCTTTTCCCCTGTTTTCCGGCTGGAGGGTTTCGCGAGAGGAGTCCCTCTCTGATAAAAAGGAAAAGGCAGTAGGAAGGCTGCAGTCCGCTGTAACTGCGGCTTTCGAGGCTTCTTGTCCCATTAGCACGGACATTGGAAGGAAACCTATGCCGTGGTGGAGACTCAGAGTAATTACAAGAGGCTTATCAGGAAATCAAAAAGACAGGCATTTGTAGATTTCTGCGAGGAGCTTGACGGCTACCGTATACCGGTTAGGCTGCTCAGGGCTCTCAGGAGCAACCCGTCGGCTAGGTTGAGTGTTCTGAGAGGGCCAGATGGCTCCTTTACAGCATCGAAAGAGGAAGCCTGTAGACTACTTCTCTCGACGCATTTTCCTGACTGCAGGCTTGAAGAAGACCTGCAGGCAGGTTCCGATTATCCGCTACTTCTATACACTGGTGGAGATTGGTCCACTGCCGCCAAGGTAGTTGATGTCGAGAAGGTGAATTGGTCACTTTCAACCTTCTCGGCCTTTAAAGCCCGGGGTCCAGGCAGTATTTTGCCTGTCCTTCTTAGAGCTGAGAGCGTGGTGCCGGCCCCATACATCGACTCCATTTTCAGAGCATGCATCGCTTTTGGATATGTCCCTGAGATGTGGAGGAAGGTGAGGGCTGCCTTCGTTCCGAAGCCGGGTAAGGCTTCCTACATGGACCCGAAGAGTTTTCGAACCATAAACCTCTACTCATTTCTTTTGAAATGCCTGGAGAGGCTGGTAGATGAATATATTATGGAAGTACCCGTAAAGGCTTCTCCCTTAAATACCACAAAGCACGCCTACCGGAGGGGCAGATGTACGGAGACGGCTCTCCACTCAATGGTAACTGTTATTGAACGGGGACTGGATCGTGCACTGTTTACCTTGGGAGCCTTTCTGGACATCGAGGGGGTTTTGACAAGGCCACCCCCGAGTCGGTATATGAGGCAGCTCGTCGACATGGTGTTGACCGCACTGTTGTACGATGGATCGACCAAATGTTAAGATGACGATACTTAACTGTGGATGTAGGCGGCCGAGCCACTGTCAGTATGCTGGTGGAGATAGGCTGCGCGCAAGGGGGCGTACCATCCCCAGTACTCTGGTGTATGTTGGTTGACTCACTCATCACGGTACTGAAAAACGAGGGATTCTCATGTGAAGCGTATAAAATTTATATTAACTCCAGTTTTCTCTCCGAGATTAAACGTAGTGAAGTACTGTTATCACGATAAACGTGTAAATTAAAGCACGTAGAATTGTAGGACGGTTTGATAATCACCAGTGAAGAATAATAAAAAAAAAAGCAAAAAAAAATATACTTAAATACGCTAATATACAATAGTAAACTTAACCCTTAATGTGGAATGTTAAACAATACATCAAATGAACCGGAAGCTAGTTTGACTCCCCTTGATTTCAAGCCGAAACGAGAATTCCCGTTATTCGTCTTAAGCTCAGCTCAAAAGCGATATTGGAAAAAGATAAACTCCTTCTCTTTTGACAACACCAGTCGAAACCATAGTTCAGATAGTTCAGAGGATACAGACACAATACCGACCGAAAAAGGTGCCAGTGGGATCTCCCAAAGTCATACCGAAATTCCTATGCCATTGAGATCAGGTCGAGTATATCACAGACGAACTAAATCCCTATCAGAATTGGGAAAAGACGGTGAAAAACAGGGTGACCATTATAGTTCTGAAGAATTACGGGATCAACCGGAGGCAATACCACAAGACGCAAACATGGCAAATGTTGATATTTCAAAAGTGAACCAGTTAATCTTCAATAGTATACCTATTTTAACTGGGGAAATAGGCCCAAGCCTCGCACCAGAGGTAACGGTGTTCACCAATTGTTGCAAATATGTAATGAATTGCTTAACTGCCGAAGAAATTCCTATCTTTTTAACTCTACTGCCCACACGTTTTAGGGGTAGAGCAGCTACTTCCTTAGAGGGAACACAGTTCGAGAATTTCAGTGAGTTAGAAACCAAGATTCATAGCAAACTGGTGAACACAAAAAGCTATGTAGCCTTGGTAATTGAACTTCGAGTACTATATCAGATGCCCGGCGAAACATTGACAGATTTCGCAAATAAAGTCCATGCGTTATACAAAAGCTGTCTATCCCAAATTTCTCAACGATATAATGGTGAAGCCGCTACAGCAGTACAAACTGAGTTAAAAGAGACTGCGATTTATGTATTCAAAACAGGGATAATAAATCCCACCCATAAAATGTTTTTGTTACAAGACACAAGTAATGAATTGACCTCTGTACTTTAAAAGGCTCAAAAATTAGAGGAAGCTGAAAGACAGGCAATGTCAATAGTTCATAATCCCTTAGGCATGAGTTTAATGAATCCAATAGCTGCAAGCGGCTATTCAATGTTTCCTAACCCATCCCTCAAAATGCCGAGTTCTTTCATTGAACCACAACCAAGAAATCAATATCAAGGGAGGCAGGGAAATCCAGCTCCCAGCCGGTTTGAGAATAACAGACGATATCCGAATGTAAGATGCAGCTTCTGCAATAGAACCAATCACACATTCGCGGAATGCTTTGAAAGAAAAAAGTCAGGGTTTTGCACAAATTGCCAAAACTATGGACACGTCGTGCAGAATTGCAGGAGAAAACGCTTTAACCAAAGACCTCAAGTAAATTCGATGCAATTCAATGAAAAAGCGAATTCACAGGTAGTAACTACGGCAAACACTCCAGATAGATGTGAGATTTGTCAGAGAAAAGGGCACACGTTAAATAATTGCCGAGCGAAACAAGAGTGGGAGAGTAAAATACGGAAACAAACAAATAACCGGTCGGAAAACTAAAAATAGGCTTGCGTCGACACCGCGGAAGCCTAAAAGACGTTGAAGAAAAATGGTGTCAGCCCGCCCAAAATCCTAAGTGTTCAGTAAAATTGCCGTTGGATATAGCAGCTAGATCCACGGTCGAACTCTTAGTCGACACAGGCGCTGACGTTAGCCTTTTAAAAAAATCTACGTTGCGATCGAACACTCCCATCAACGAAAGGAATAAAACAAGCCTCAATTGTGCCTTCGGGGAAGCTGAGACGACAGGAACATGTGAGGGAAAATTCTTACTAAAGAATCCACAGACATGCGAATTCCATGTGGTCAAAGACAGCGATGAGGATAACGTTCCATATGATGGGATACTGGGTTATAACTTCCTATCAAAGACTTGCAATGTTAAGTGCTCCAAAGGAGCACTAGAATTTTCAATAACAGACACGAACAGGATGCCATTCTCAATACCACTCAGTTATCACGCTCGTTTAGAGAAATTGAAGCGAAATAGTAGTTTCCATAGGGATTCTGACTGCGTTAGACCGATCATAAGTCAGGAAGAAGAACCTGGCAAAAAATCGTTTACACAAAATACAGCGCCACTAAAAGAGATGAAGTTACTGAATCAGGTAACTAAGGGATGGTTTTCCAAACCGATCGAAAACATACAAGCCAGTCGAAAGTGACTCGTAAGGTTTGAGACTAAGAAAGCAATCCACATACTTGCACGTTCAGAAAAACTGGTAAAAATCCCCACAAAAATTGATGGTGAATTTGTGTGCTTCTCAAAAGAATTGCAACCAGGTATCTTTATAGGAAACTGTCTGACAAAGTCTGTAGATAAGGAAATAACAGTTGCTTTACTTAATGTTAATGAAAGTGAACAAAGTTTAGATGTTACAGATATGGAAATAAAACCAATCTTAGATTACGACTTTATTGCTTTAAAAGATTTTAGCGCGAAAACTATAACGCGTGAGCTTGCAAAGCCGCCACAACAAGAAGGTAATAAGCGCATAAAAGCAAGTGAACAAAGTAAAGTTAATGCGAGAATTAAAGCTGGTGCGTTCTGCATAAGCAATACGAATGAACACACGGCGAAGGAGCGAATTAAAATTTTGGAGGAGAAAATTTTATGGGATGATACCCTGAACAAGGAAGAAAGAAAAGCGGTGCTTGATATATGCCATGAGTACCACGATATATTCTTATTACCAGGAGATAAATTAACCTGTACTAATTCTATTAAGCATGAAATCCCTATTCTACAAGATCATTCGCCTATTAATCAGAAGACTACCAGAGGTACAAAAAAACATAATAAGAGACCAGGTGGAGGAAATGTTAAGAAATGACATTGTAACTCCGAGCACTAGTCCATGGAATTCACCCCTCCTTGTTGTTCCCAAGAAAGAAGGAGTAAATGGGGAAAAGCAATGGCGTGTTGTTGTCGATTTCCGGAAGTTGAATTCTATTACAATAGGAGATGCATTCCCACTTCCAAGGATCGAAGATATATTCGACCAACTGGGGCACTCCCGATATTTTACTACCTTAGATCTGGCTAGTGGATATCATCAAGTCTTAGTAGAGGAAAAAGATCAATCTAAAACAGCCTTTAGTACTCCACGTGGACATTTTGAATTCAAACGAATGCCGTTTGGACTTAAAAGGGCGCCAGCAACATTTCAACGCTTGATGAACCATGTCTTAACTGGGCTCCAAGGTTTCAAGTGTTTCGTGTACCTAGACGACATTGTCATATACGGAAGAAATCTTTTAGACCACAACAACAAGCTCCGACAGGTATTAGAAAAATTGAAATTGAACAATCTAAAACTGAAAATAGAAAAATGTAATTTCCTAAGAAAATAAGTGATCTACTTAGGACATAAATGCTCGAGTAAAGGGGCTCTACCAGATCCCTCTAAAGTGAGTTGCGTAAAAGACTTTCCAAAGCCGAAAACAGTGAGACAAGTCCAGTCGTTCCTGGGATTAGCAAATTATTACCGAAAGTTTATACCCAATTTCTCTAAAATTGCAGAGCCACTTAATAAACTCTTGCGTAAAAATAGTTCCTTCAAATGGTCGGAGGAGTGCGAAAAGGCCTTTACAGAACTAAAAAAGGCATTAATTACTCCACCTTTATTAAAATACCCAGAGTTTGACAAACCATTTATGTTAACCACAGATGCTAGTGGAGAGGCACTTGGTGCTGTGTTATCTCAGGGTGAGTTTGGCCAGGACCAACCTATTGCATACGCAAGTAGGACATTGAATAAAGCGGAACGGAATTATTCCACCACTGAAAAAGAGCTATTAGCAATAGTTTGGGCAACAAGAAACTTTCGATGCTATTTATATGGACGAAAATTTACAATCTATACAGATCACAAGCCGCTTAAAGGAATCTTTAATACTAAAGATCCGACCTCCCGACTAATCCGATTCCATCATAAGCTCTCAGAGTATGAGTATAATATCGAATATAAACCGGGGAGATACAATAAGAACGCAGATGCATTAAGCAGAATACCCAGCGATAATAGTGAGCAACCTGTGAACAACAACGTTATTAAAGGAACAAATGATAGAGATAGCGCGTATAACGAATTTGAAGAACTTAATAACACTAAAATAATTACAAGAGCGCCAGTCCATCGTGGAGTAGGCTCGGAGACTAGTGAACAAGACAAGAAATTATGTCTCGCAGTTACTAGATCTAGGTCTAAAGCTAATAATAATGTAACCCAAATTGAAGATATACTTCCCACAACCCCTAAAAAGGAAACTGTGAATGAACGAGACTCCGAAACTGATTCCATTAGTTCAACAGAGTCGATAGAAGAAGAAAATGTGCAAATTTTAGGTAACCGGAATGATATTGATACCATTCTTCGTGATTACCATAATGCACCACTAGGAGGACATCTGGGAATTTATAAAACATATAAACGTATAAGAAAAAGATACAAATGGAAAGGTATGTTAAGGGATATTCATAAGTTTATTAAGCAATGTGTTAAATGTAGTAGGAATAAACATAGTAAAAATACAAAAATGCCTATGGTAATTAGTTCTGTCGCCGAGAAACCCTTTGACAAAGTATATGTCGATATTATAGGTCCTTTGCCAGAAACTCAGAATGGCCATAAATACATTCTCACACTTTTGGATGACACAACCCGAATATTTGACTGCGTGCCACTGCTAAACGGAGAAGCATCTACTGTAGCCAACGGATTCTACAAGCTGATGTTGAAATATAAGATCCCAAAAACAGTAGTTACCGATCAGGGTGCAAACTTTACTAGCGATATATTCAAGCGGCTATGCAGGCTATTTAGGGTTAAGAAACTTCAGACAACTGCATATCATCCTCAGGCAAACGGAGCACTGGAAAGTGTACACGGGCCTTTGATTGAATACTTAAAAAACATAGTGGATGAAAACATTACAGAGTGGGACCAATGGCTTGAAGAAGCAGTCCATGTACGTAACCATGCACCACATGTTGGGGGTAAGCATACTCCAATGGAAGCGCTATGGGGTTTCTATGACCCACCCCCTAATAATCTCAAAAGGAACCCCGAACCTCTATACAATTACGATGATTACGTGTGCCAGAGGAAAAGGAGAATGCAAGTGCTCCACCAAAAGGTTATGGAAGAACTACTTAAGAGCAAAGTAAAGTCCAAACAATATTACGACAGGAATGCAAAAATAGTTAAATTTCAAGTAGGTGACAAAGTTCTGCTAAGAAATCCCAGTAAAAAACACAAACTATCGCCAAACTGGACAGGACCGTATGAAATCAAAAGAATAGATAGCGAAGTAAACTGTACCCTGCAAATTGGGCGAAAATTAAGAAGAGTCCACAATAATAGACTAAAATTATTTTAGCCTAAACAAACAAACAAACAAACAAAAATATTGATAATGAGGACCGTTAACTAAAATTATTATTATCTACAGATGATGCTGCTGTGGTTGTGCATAATCATACTGATATCTGGAATAACCGCACAAGTGGACGTGACCTCACTCCAGCCCACTGGCGTGGTATTCGAACCTCTGACACCAACATACCTATATTCCCAAACTTGGACCATTTACACGCAAATTCGGATGATTCAAGAAACCGACGCCTTGGGATTCATCGAAAAGTGCGAGACAACAATGAAAGATCTTTGCAAACAGCTAGAAACCGTTGTTGAAGTAGAATCGTGTCGCGTCTGGGACGAAGAATTAACCAAGCAAGTAAGAAAGATTAGAAATAGATTATGGGACATAAACTTGTATATGCAAACCAGGGAAAAACGAGCTTTAGCTGACATAGTAGGTAGGGCCAGTAAATTTCTGTTTGGAACTATGGACGATAGGGACGCTCAGGAGATATACACCAAGTTAGATAATTTAGACAAACAAAGCTCCGAAAATGTTCATTTAATGGAAAAGCAAATAAGTATTGTAAAATCTAATTTCAATGAAGTCCATCATGCTTTCGCGAATCTAACCCTAGAACAAGAAAATTTAGGGGAGCGATTTAATAAACTGGTGGATAGTTTTATAAATTACACCAAAATAACGAAAACTGAAATAAGAAATGTGCACATTAAGACAGACATCAATGCAATGCTAATCTACATATTACACCAACTTCAACAAATATACCAAAGAATAACAAATGAATTTACAATAATAAATGCTTTACACCAACACACACTGCATCCCCTCATATTATCGGCAAGAGATATAGCGGAAACATACACAGAGATAAGTCAAAAAGGGCTGACCAATATCCTCGTAGACTTTAAAATTATGAATCAAATAGTCCAGACTGACTCCATACAGGTGAAAAATAAGCAATTTATTAGGATACCTCTACCACACCCCGAAAACATTATGTATACCCTTAATAAGATCTACATACTTCCCACTTCCATTACAAACGAAACGTCGGCAATTCTTGAAATTGAATCGGATTACTTCCTAAATAACACCCAAGTTCATCAATATATAGAAATGTCAGATAGAGACTTCAAAGAGCACTGTAAAAAATCCACCTCCACCAAGGGTGCCCTACACATCTGTTTCCAATCACAACCCAAAAGATTAACAGTCAACAGATCAAATTGTATTGCGAACCTGTTCAATAATCCCTTATCTGAACCGGCCATTTGTGGACACAGAATCATAGGGAACACCCCTAATGTACTTACAAAAATGGTAAGGCAGAACACTTGGTTGTTTGTATTCCCTCAAACAAGTATATTGCTTACGAATTGCAGCAATCACTTTGGCCACAGAACGCTGAACGGAACTGGAATTCTTTCTCTCAAACAACCCTGTACTTACACTCTAGCGGAACACGAAATACCATTCGAAACTAGTTTCAGCCACTACTCGGCGATACACCAACCCGATCCTTTTAACGTACCTAAAATATTGATAGACCCCGATCTCTATCAAAAACAAGATGCTAAAAGTAATGTGAGTTTAAAAGTAAACACCCACGCAAATCATAATTTAGCACTTTTTAACTAAAGTCAAGATTTACAAGAATTGGAAAAGGAAATAGATGTGGTGAAGACAAGAAGGGAAAGACAGAGAGTTCAAATCCAAACGCACACCAATACTGGAATAATCGCAATTCTTGTCACAATCATTCTCGGATGCTCGAATGCTTACGACGATTGAAGAGGGAAGAGCCCACCTTAGCGCGATCCAATCTCGTAATCTTGCACCCTACTTCTCAAGGTAAAGGTAAAGTCCCGAACGAAACAATAAGATCAACTAAATTGCCTGAAATAAAAACGGCAGATGTACCCACAAAGATAGAACCAATCCCAACACCCATAGAACTTCCTACCGAAAAATCGCCCAAATGTTCTGTGGATATAAATCAAATAAAGCCAATCGTATATGAGGTTTAATAACTGGATCCAAAGATATTATAAAAAAAAAAATAATTACGTGGGATAAGCTGTAGCAAACAAACATTCATTCTAGACCTTACTTCTCGCGCTGCCTACAAAAACTAAAAATAACTAATGAAGTATGTACATATATGACATAAAAATGAGACAACAAAGAAAAGTAGATAAAATATACTTCTTATGTACGTATATTATGTTAGTTGATTGTTGATGTAAAAAAAAAAAATAGTGTTGCATTAAATTACCTTTATTTGTATATTTATTAAAAAAAAAAAAATTTAGTATACATATGTCTGTTTTATCGATAATAAAACAAATATATATATATATATATATTTATTAACTTAGAGAAGTTTAGTTACTGTTTTACTTAATAACAGCAAAATGTATGTTTCTATAAAAATAATTAAAATCACCGGTTTAAACAGGCGAGATCAGCATGAGAGCCAATTGACCAAACATCATCCATATAATTTTGGGGAGTTTGGCGCTGGTAAAACTGAAAGCAGAAAATCAGACACGGAATTATTTTTTTGGCGGGCAAACACTTCTGGCTGAATCATAGCAGAGTCGAGAACACGTATCAAGTGTCAAGTATTAAGTATTCAAATTAAAAAAAAGGTTAAAAATAAAAGTTAAAACAAAAGAAAACAAGTAATTTATGAAAAATTAAAACAAAAACAAAAATCTAAATAGTGGTGGGAAGGAGGAAAATGGAAGGTGGATAAGTATAGATAATTACCTTTAATTTGATTGTGATGTATATTTTCTTTTTTTTTGTTTTTTTTTTGTTTTGCTGCTATTCAACGTGTGGCGGGTTGGCAATCTGAGTATAAAGTATATAGATATATATATAATAAGTGAATTCCAAATAAATTTCTTAATGTACCGTATTAATTAGGAAAGGGAATTTTTGCTTTTGAATTTATTTCTTTTTTTTTTTGCCCGAATAAAATTATAAAAATGAAATTTAACTCTTTGGGGCTTTTATTGCTTTTATTTATATATCGGTTTCGTGGTTAAGTCGCCCTGTGAGAAAACCACGCGACCTTCTTTCGAAGGTCGACACACCCTCTCTTAAGCAAGCCCTTTATTTTTGAAAACGGGGAACAGGAGAGATACCCATCCCAAGCACGGAGGCCACAGCGGCCCATTGCACTATCCTGAATCCCATTCACCAAAACCTTCCTGTCCTCTTAATGAAGCGCTTCAAGTCTTGGTGCGCAAGGTTTTTCAGCTCATCCACAGATAGAAGGGGAGACCCTAGAGTATCCAGTCTGCTCCGGGCGAAGGCCGGACACTCACACAAAAAGTGTTCGGTTGTCTCAGGCTATCCATCCATGCTGGACAGACTCTCAGGGCTGTCAACAAATCCATCCTTGTTAGATGAGCGTGAAGTGAGCTGTGGCCGGTGATGATGCCATATATACATATACTTATCCCACGTAATTATTTTTTTTTTTATAATATCTTTGGATCCAGTTATTAAACCTCATATACGATTGGCTTTATTTGATTTATATTCACAGAACATTTGGGCGATTTTTCGGTAGGAAGTTCTATGGGTGTTGGGATTGGTTCTATCTTTGTGGGTACATCTGCCGTTTTTATTTCAGGCAATTTAGTTGATCTTATTGTTTCGTTCGGGACTTTACCTTTACCTTGAGAAGTAGGGTGCAAGATTACGAGATTGGATCGCGCTAAGGTGGGCTCTTCCCTCTTCAATCGTCGTAAGCATTCGAGCATCCGAGAATGATTGTGACAAGAATTGCGATTATTCCAGTATTGGTGTGCGTTTGGATTTGAACTCTCTGTCTTTCCCTTCTTGTCTTCACCACATCTATTTCCTTTTCCAATTCTCGTAAATCTTGACTTTCGTTAAAAAGTGCTAAATTATGATTTGCGTGGGTGTTTACTTTTAAACTCACATTACTTTTAGCATCTTGTTTTTGATAGAGATCGGGGTCTATCAATATTTTAGGTACGTTAAAAGGATCGGGTTGGTGTATCGCCGAGTAGTGGCTGAAACTAGTTTCGAATGGTATTTCGTGTTCCGCTAGAGTGTAAGTACAGGGTTGTTTGAGAGAAAGAATTCCAGTTCCGTTCAGCGTTCTGTGGCCAAAGTGATTGCTGCAATTCGTAAGCAATATACTTGTTTGAGGGAATACAAACAACCAAGTGTTCTGCCTTACCATTTTTGTAAGTACATTAGGGGTGTTCCCTATGATTCTGTGTCCACAAATGGCCGGTTCAGATAAGGGATTATTGAACAGGTTCGCAATACAATTTGATCTGTTGACTGTTAATCTTTTGGGTTGTGATTGGAAACAGATGTGTAGGGCACCCTTGGTGGAGGTGGATTTTTTACAGTGCTCTTTGAAGTCTCTATCTGACATTTCTATATATTGATGAACTTGGGTGTTATTTAAGAAGTAATCCGATTCAATTTCAAGAATTGCCGACGTTTCGTTTGTAATGGAAGTGGGAAGTATGTAGATCTTATTAAGGGTATACATAATGTTTTCGGGGTGTGGTAGAGGTATCCTAATAAATTGCTTATTTTTCACCTGTATGGAGTCAGTCTGGACTATTTGATTCATAATTTTAAAGTCTACGAGGATATTGGTCAGCCCTTTTTGACTTATCTCTGTGTATGTTTCCGCTATATCTCTTGCCGATAATATGAGGGGATGCAGTGTGTGTTGGTGTAAAGCATTTATTATTGTAAATTCATTTGTTATTCTTTGGTATATTTGTTGAAGTTGGTGTAATATGTAGATTAGCATTGCATTGATGTCTGTCTTAATGTGCACATTTCTTATTTCAGTTTTCTTTATTTTGGTGTAATTTATAAAACTATCCACCAGTTTATTAAATCGCTCCCCTAAATTTTCTTGTTCTATGGTTAGATTCGCGAAAGCATGATGGACTTCATTGAAATTAGATTTTACAATACTTATTTGCTTTTCCATTAAATGAACATTTTCGGAGCTTTGTTTGTCTAAATTATCTAACTTGGTGTATATCTCCTGAGCGTCCCTATCGTCCATAGTTCCAAACAGAAATTTACTGGCCCTACCTACTATGTCAGCTAAAGCTCGTTTTTCCCTGGTTTGCATATACAAGTTTATGTCCCATAATCTATTTCTAATCTTTCTTACTTGCTTGGTTAATTCTTCGTCCCAGACGCGACACGATTCTACTTCAACAACGGTTTCTAGCTGTTTGCAAAGATCTTTCATTGTTGTCTCGCACTTTCGATGAATCCCAAGGCTTCGGTTTCTTGAATCATCCGAATTTGCGTGTAAATGGTCCAAGTTTGGGAATATAGGTATGTTGGTGTCAGAGGTTCGAATACCACGCCAGTGGGCTGGAGTGAGGTCACGTCCACTTGTGCGGTTATTCCAGATATCAGTATGGTTATGCACAACCACAGCAGCATCATCTGTAGATAATAATAATTTTAGTTAACGGTCCTCATTATCAATATTTTTGTTTGTTTGTTTGTTTGTTTAGGCTAAAATAATTTTAGTCTATTATTGTGGACTCTTCTTAATTTTCGCCCAATTTGCAGGGTACAGTTTACTTCACTATCTATTCTTTTGATTTCATACGGTCCTGTCCAGTTTGGCGATAGTTTGTGTTTTTTACTGGGATTTCTTAGCAGAACTTTGTCACCTACTTGAAATTTAACTATTTTTGCATTCCTGTCGTAATATTGTTTGGACTTTACTTTGCTCTTAAGTAGTTCTTCCATAACCTTTTGGTGGAGCACTTGCATTCTCCTTTTCCTCTGGCACACGTAATCATCGTAATTGTATAGAGGTTCGGGGTTCCTTTTGAGATTATTAGGGGGTGGGTCATAGAAACCCCATAGCGCTTCCATTGGAGTATGCTTACCCCCAACATGTGGTGCATGGTTACGTACATGGACTGCTTCTTCAAGCCATTGGTCCCACTCTGTAATGTTTTCATCCACTATGTTTTTTAAGTATTCAATCAAAGGCCCGTGTACACTTTCCAGTGCTCCGTTTGCCTGAGGATGATATGCAGTTGTCTGAAGTTTCTTAACCCTAAATAGCCTGCATAGCCGCTTGAATATATCGCTAGTAAAGTTTGCACCCTGATCGGTAACTACTGCTTTTGGGATCTTATATTTCAACATCAGCTTGTAGAATCCGTTGGCTACAGTAGATGCTTCTCCGTTTAGCAGTGGCACGCAGTCAAATATTCGAGTTGTGTCATCCAAAAGTGTGAGAATGTATTTATGGCCATTCTGAGTTTCTGGCAAAGGACCTACAATATCGACATATACTTTGTCAAAGGGTTTCTCGGCGACAGAACTAATTACCATAGGCATTTTTGTATTTTTACTATGTTTATTCCTACTACATTTAACACATTGCTTAATAAACTTATGAATATCCCTTAACATACCTTTCCATTTGTATCTTTTTCTTATACGTTTATATGTTTTATAAATTCCCAGATGTCCTCCTAGTGGTGCATTATGGTAATCACGAAGAATGGTATCAATATCATTCCGGTTACCTAAAATTTGCACATTTTCTTCTTCTATCGACTCTGTTGAACTAATGGAATCAGTTTCGGAGTCTCGTTCATTCACAGTTTCCTTTTTAGGGGTTGTGGGAAGTATATCTTCAATTTGGGTTACATTATTATTAGCTTTAGACCTAGATCTAGTAACTGCGAGACATAATTTCTTGTCTTGTTCACTAGTCTCCGAGCCTACTCCACGATGGACTGGCGCTCTTGTAATTATTTTAGTGTTATTAAGTTCTTCAAATTCGTTATACGCGCTATCTCTATCATTTGTTCCTTTAATAACGTTGTTGTTCACAGGTTGCTCACTATTATCGCTGGGTATTCTGCTTAATGCATCTGCGTTCTTATTGTATCTCCCCGGTTTATATTCGATATTATACTCATACTCTGAGAGCTTATGATGGAATCGGATTAGTCGGGAGGTCGGATCTTTAGTATTAAAGATTCCTTTAAGCGGCTTGTGATCTGTATAGATTGTAAATTTTCGTCCATATAAATAGCATCGAAAGTTTCTTGTTGCCCAAACTATTGCTAATAGCTCTTTTTCAGTGGTGGAATAATTCCGTTCCGCTTTATTCAATGTCCTACTTGCGTATGCAATAGGTTGGTCCTGGCCAATCTCACCCTGAGATAACACAGCACCAAGTGCCTCTCCACTAGCATCTGTGGTTAACATAAATGGTTTGTCAAACTCTGGGTATTTTAATAAAGGTGGAGTAATTAATGCCTTTTTTAGTTCTGTAAAGGCCTTTTCGCACTCCTCCGACCATTTGAAGGAACTATTTTTACGCAAGAGTTTATTAAGTGGCTCTGCAATTTTAGAGAAATTGGGTATAAACTTTCGGTAATAATTTGTTAATCCCAGGAACGACTGGACTTGTCTCACTGTTTTCGGCTTTGGAAAGTCTTTTACGCAACTCACTTTAGAGGGATCTGGTAGAGCCCCTTTGCTCGAGGATTTATGTCCTAAGTAGATCACTTATTTTCTTAGGAAATTACATTTTTCTATTTTCAGTTTTAGATTGTTCAATTTCAATTTTTCTAATACCTGTCGGAGCTTGTTGTTGTGGTCTAAAAGATTTCTTCCGTATATGACAATGTCGTCTAGGTACACGAAACACTTGAAACCTTGGAGCCCAGTTAAGACATGGTTCATCAAGCGTTGAAATGTTGCTGGCGCCCTTTTAAGTCCAAACGGCATTCGTTTGAATTCAAAATGTCCACGTGGAGTACTAAAGGCTGTTTTAGATTGATCTTTTTCCTCTACTAAGACTTGATGATATCCACTAGCCAGATCTAAGGTAGTAAAATATCGGGAGTGCCCCAGTTGGTCGAATATATCTTCGATCCTTGGAAGTGGGAATGCATCTCCTATTGTAATAGAATTCAACTTCCGGAAATCGACAACAACACGCCATTGCTTTTCCCCATTTACTCCTTCTTTCTTGGGAACAACAAGGAGGGGTGAATTCCATGGACTAGTGCTCGGAGTTACAATGTCATTTCTTAACATTTCCTCCACCTGGTCTCTTATTATGTTTTTTTGTACCTCTGGTAGTCTTCTGATTAATAGGCGAATGATCTTGTAGAATAGGGATTTCATGTTTAATAGAATTAGTACAGGTTAATTTATCTCCTGGTAATAAGAATATATCGTGGTACTCATGGCATATATCAAGCACCGCTTTTCTTTCTTCCTTGTTCAGGGTATCATCCCATAAAATTTTCTCCTCCAAAATTTTAATTCGCTCCTTCGCCGTGTGTTCATTCGTATTGCTTATGCAGAACGCACCAGCTTTAATTCTCGCATTAACTTTACTTTGTTCACTTGCTTTTATGCGCTTATTACCTTCTTGTTGTGGCGGCTTTGCAAGCTCACGCGTTATAGTTTTCGCGCTAAAATCTTTTAAAGCAATAAAGTCGTAATCTAAGATTGGTTTTATTTCCATATCTATAACATCTAAACTTTGTTCACTTTCATTAACATTAAGTAAAGCAACTGTTATTTCCTTATCTACAGACTTTGTCAGACAGTTTCCTATAAAGATACCTGGTTGCAATTCTTTTGAGAAGCACACAAATTCACCATCAATTTTTGTGGGGATTTTTACCAGTTTTTCTGAACGTGCAAGTATGTGGATTGCTTTCTTAGTCTCAAACCTTACGAGTCACTTTCGACTGGCTTGTATGTTTTCGATCGGTTTGGAAAACCATCCCTTAGTTACCTGATTCAGTAACTTCATCTCTTTTAGTGGCGCTGTATTTTGTGTAAGCGATTTTTTGCCAGGTTCTTCTTCCTGACTTATGATCGGTCTAACGCAGTCAGAATCCCTATGGAAACTACTATTTCGCTTCAATCTCTCTAAACGAGCGTGATAACTGAGTGGTATTGAGAATGGCATCCTGTTCGTGTCTGTTATTGAAAATTCTAGTGTTCCTTTGGAGCACTTAACATTGCAAGTCTTTGATAGGAAGTTATAACCCAGTATCCCATCATATGGAACGTTATCCTCATCGCTGTCTTTGACCACATGGAATTCGCATGTCTGTGGATTCTTTAGTAAGAATTTTCCCTCACATGTTCCTGTCGTCTCAGCTTCCCCGAAGGCACAATTGAGGCTTGTTTTATTCCTTTCGTCGATGGGAGTGTTCGATCGCAACGTAGATTTTTTTAAAAGGCTAACGTCAGCGCCTGTGTCGACTAAGAGTTCGACCGTGGATCTAGCTGCTATATCCAACGGCAATTTTACTGAACACTTAGGATTTTGGGCGGGCTGACACCATTTTTCTTCAACGTCTTTTAGGCTTCCGCGGTGTCGACGCAAGCCTATTTTTAGTTTTCCGACCGGTTATTTGTTTGTTTCCGTATTTTACTCTCCCACTCTTGTTTCGCTCGGCAATTATTTAACGTGTGCCCTTTTCTCTGACAAAACTCACATCTATCTGGAGTGTTTGCCGTAGTTACTACCTGTGAATTCGCTTTTTCATTGAATTGCATCGAATTTACTTGAGGTCTTTGGTTAAAGCGTTTTCTCCTGCAATTCTGCACGACGTGTCCATAGTTTTGGCAATTTGTGCAAAACCCTGACTTTTTTCTTTCAAAGCATTCCGCGAATGTGTGATTGGTTCTATTGCAGAAGCTGCACCTTACATTCGGATATCGTCTGTTATTCTCAAACCGGCTGGGAGCTGGATTTCCCTGCCTCCCTTGATATTGATTTCTTGGTTGTGGTTCAATGAAAGAACTCGGCATTTTGAGGGATGGGTTAGGAAACATTGAATAGCCGCTTGCAGCTATTGGATTCATTAAACTCATGCCTAAGGGATTATGAACTATTGACATTGCCTGTCTTTCAGCTTCCTCTAATTTTTGAGCCTTTTCAAGTACAGAGGTCAATTCATTACTTGTGTCTTGTAACAGAAACATTTTATGGGTGGGATTTATTATCCCTGTTTTGAATACATAAATCGCAGTCTCTTTTAACTCAGTTTGTACTGCTGTAGCGGCTTCACCATTATATCGTTGAGAAATTTGGGATAGACAGCTTTTGTATAACGCATGGACTTTATTTGCGAAATCTGTCAATGTTTCGCCGGGCATCTGATATAGTACTCGAAGTTCAATTACCAAGGCTACATAGCTTTTTGTGTTCACCAGTTTGCTATGAATCTTGGTTTCTAACTCACTGAAATTCTCGAACTGTGTTCCCTCTAAGGAAGTAGCTGCTCTACCCCTAAAACGTGTGGGCAGTAGAGTTAAAAAGATAGGAATTTCTTCGGCAGTTAAGCAATTCATTACATATTTGCAACAATTGGTGAACACCGTTACCTCTGGTGCGAGGCTTGGGCCTATTTCCCCAGTTAAAATAGGTATACTATTGAAGATTAACTGGTTCACTTTTGAAATATCAACATTTGCCATGTTTGCGTCTTGTGGTATTGCCTCCGGTTGATCCCGTAATTCTTCAGAACTGTAATGGTCACCCAGTTTTTCACCGTCTTTTCCCAATTCTGATAGGGATTTAGTTCGTCTGTGATATACTCGACCTGATCTCAATGGCATAGGAATTTCGGTATGACTTTGGGAGATCCCACTGGCACCTTTTTCGGTCGGTATTGTGTCTGTATCCTCTGAACTATCTGAACTATGGTTTCGACTGGTGTTGTCAAAAGAGAAGGAGTTTATCTTTTTCCAATATCGCTTTTGAGCTGAGCTTAAGACGAATAACGGGAATTCTCGTTTCGGCTTGAAATCAAGGGGAGTCGAACTAGCTTCCGGTTCATTTGATGTATTGTTTAACATTCCACATTAAGGGTTAAGTTTACTATTGTATATTAGCGTATTTAAGTATATTTTTTTTTGCTTTTTTTTTTATTATTCTTCACTGGTGATTATCAAACCGTCCTACAATTCTACGTGCTTTAATTTACACGTTTATCGTGATAACAGTACTTTACTACTTTTAATCTCGGAGAGAAAACTGGAGTTAATATAAATTTTATATTGGAAGTTGGGATAGTTAATATTTAAATGTGTAGTAGTTTGGCCTTTTCGTCTGGGCTGTATGTATCACTGTCCCATGTATGTGGTACTTAATTCAGGGGGTTAAATAAACAAGAAAATTTAGGGGGTTAAAGGTAACGGGGAAAAATATATTCAACCACAAAGCTGAACAACACTCGTAATTCTGCAAAAATTTAGGAATATTAAGAATAAAGGCCAAAAGTTAATATTTTTCACTTTATTTTCTAATTAGATAGAATATGCACATATTTAAGAGTGAGATTAAAATCACCAAAAATTTCCTATTGGCTGGATAAAAGTTTTTTTTCGGCTAATTATGCGGTATATCGTATAACCAGGTAAAGTAAATCGTGTGTACGTCAGATTACTAGGGTGCATAATTAGGTACTTTATCGTTTGTGACAGAGAGAATAAAAAACTAGACCCAAAGTATATAGCATAACAAAGACGTACTCTGTACGAGATGGATTCCACATAACGTTCACTTCGTGTAATAATTGAATGGCAAGTACGTGTATATATGTATATATATATATATATATATTTTTATATTTTAAATGGTTTTATGGAGACCTTTCTTCACGGTTTCAGTATTAGCAGAACGCTTTTTTTTTCTTTAAGTTACGCAATATTTTCTTATGTAATTTATACAACTATCTATTTTTACTACTGTGCGTGATTCATAAGGCAAAAAACAATACATACATATTAGGTATATGCGAAATAACACGAAGAAAGAAAAACATTGTAATTTAACACCTTTACGCTCATCAAAACAAAACCAAACAAAAGCACATAAAAAATTTTAAACATAATTTTTTGTAATGCGACTACAAAAGTAAATTTCTCTAAATTTTCTCCCCATTTCTTTTTATAATTAAAATTTAATGTCTTTCCACTTTTTTGTTTTCTGGAAACTTACTAAAATATATAATTCACTAGGCTAAATTTTAACAGATTAAATATTATTCCCATTTCTGTGTTATTAGTCGTTTGCAATAAAATTTGTTTGTAATAAAATTTTTCTTCCAAACCTCCTGCTTGAATCCAATTTCATATAAGACCGCATCCCCTTACTTTTTTCTTTTTTGTTTTGATGTTTCCTCTGTTAAAAGTCTTTCTGCATACGCTTTACTCCAGTAAGATGTACGGGAAGAATAAAATTTTGAACTTGAATTAATTGGTGTTTTTTCTTGCTACAATCTCTCTAGTCTCCACTGGATCCCTCGTTGAAGATCAGTCTCTAGGCAGATTGAATAGCACCCCAAAGTCAGACTCAACTCCGGGTTTAAGGATTGGGGTTTCTTGTCCACACTATTCAATCCTTCCGGCTGCGCCAAATAATGTTGTGATCTCCGAGTGGATGCTGCTATCACTAAGTATCGGGTCTAGTTGAGCAGATGTAACACACAGTAAAAGAACACTTCACTTAATCATTTTCAACTTTATTCACGTATACATATCTATCAATTATATATTTATATCCCGTGTATAATAACTATCATTTGATCTCTATCAATTATACATTTATATCTCGTGTATCATAACCATAATTTAATCTCTCGCCGAATCCAACAAGACTGACTTCTTCAAGCAGTTTCAGCCAGCATGTCACCGCGCATTCTTCTGTTTTTTATTTATTTTTTATTTGATGAACCAGGTCACCGCTGTGACTAGTCGGAAGTCACCTGCATATTCCGCAGTAACACGCTTTCACAACAAACCCAATAATTCTGAGTTTGTTATGAAATGCGATACACTGCAACTTTTAACAGTGCCACCGTTTGGGCAAGACCTGTTTGCATTTATTGTGTAAGCTCTTGCTTTTCGCCACACAACAATGACCTAGTCAAGAAGCGATGTCAACCAATTCTTGTTTCACACAGATTAATTGATTTATTTATTTTGACAACAAGAATTGATTGATCTTCTATTCACAACACGGTCACAGAGCAGGAATGCTTAGTAGGGATCTTAAGTGTACAGAAGTTCCGGCCCGTCATAGAACTTATGCCGTTTCAAATAGTGACTGATCAGGCGAGCTTGAAATGGCTGATGTCTCGAAAGGACCTCAGCGGTAGACTTGCTCGGTGGAGTTTGACGCTTCAAGGTTTCGACTTCACCATCGAACACAGAAGAGGAAGCTTGAACGTCGTCCCGGATGCTCTGTCACGAATCCACTGTGACAGCTTCGCACCATCTGAAGATCCTGGTCCGGAAGTTGACCCTAGTTCCCCATATTTCAACTCATTGGAATATGAAGAGCTGAGGCATAAGGTTGAAACAGCTTTTGGCACACTACCAGATCTTTGCATCAGGGTTCGCTTCGTTTATGTTCGGACTGTTCCGAGAACAGGCTATCCGATTCAGAAAGAAGAAGCTTGGAAGCTTTGGACTCCGCGTAGGTTTGTCTCCGAAGTCATTTCAAGGGCGCATCATCCGCCACTATCTTCTCACGGAGGTATACGAAAAACACTGGAACTATTAAGAAGACACTTGTACTGGCCACGAATGACAGTTAATGTAGAAACTACGTAGGCTCCTGTGACGTGTGAAAAGAAACCAAGGTCCCGAATACCACTCTTAGACCACCTATGGGAGTTCAGTCTGTGACAGAAAGACCATGGCAAAAACTGTACGTCGACTTTCTTTGTCCATATCCGAGGTGAGCGAGAGGAAATGTCTGCACATTAATAATTCTTGACCACATTTCTAAATTCGCGATTCTCAAGCCGATGAGAAAGATATCTAATCTTAATGTATGTGAATTCATCGAGACAGAAATATTTCATGTGTTCGGAGTTCCGGAGTCGATAGTCTCTGATAATTGGTTCCAGTTTTGCTCGGCTCATTTTGCCAGATTACTGGATAAGTATCGGGTCAAACACTTGCGAACGGCAGTCTACTCGCTGCAAACAAACGCCTCAAAGCGAGTGAACAGGTCTCTATTGACAGAAATTAGGGCATACACCCAGAAGGAACACACTAAGTGGGATGAGAAGCTAAGCCATATACCTAGCTCCCTTAGGAGCTCAATCCACGAAGCAACCGGCTTCTCACCCTACCGAATACTTTTCGGTCAGCAGATGATTAATCATGCGAGTTCCTATCACATCCTTAGGAGCCTTGGAACTGTTAATGTAGTTGCTGAAGACAAACTAAGATTGCTCCGTGCGAGAGTGCAGGAAAATACGAACTATGCGTTTGACCAGGGTTCAAAAGCTTACAATCTTAGAGCGAAGCCTGTTACTTTCAAAGTGGGTCAAGAAGTGTACAGTCGGAATCTTGCCGCAAGCAATTTCCAGCAGAAGACCAGTGCTAAATGAGGATGTAAATTTGTGAAGTGTCGGGTTGAGTCAAAGAAAAGAAAGTCCTTATATGAGCTTGAAGATCTGCAGGGAAGAACGTTAGCAGTCTATCACGCCAAGGACATCAGGCCGTGATATCCATATTTCTCGGACGTTGTGGGTCAATTGCAAATTTCAATCCTGGTAGCCATAATAAGGCATCCAGCCAGCTTTAACTGGTAAACCACAGGATGCCAATGTGCCGCTTAGGACCCTCCCTCGGCATACTTTTTGGACAATAGACACGTTTCACGCCAATCCCTCGCCTGACAATACGCCAGAACCCCTCCTACATGGCACCTTACCGCAGAGAATTTGCCGTAGGAATTCTACTTGCATAAAGCCTGCGCAAATTTAAGGAAGAAAATCTGGCACGTCGCTGCCTCAACAACGCCTCGGAGACACACCCTTGAACAAGCGTCGGTCGAAGATGAGAGTGAGCTGTCCGGGCTGGGGAAGCTTTCCGATCAGTTGGTTAGGTTACTGACCGCGAGGTTCCCTCAGCACATCTCGGTGAAAAAGGCAGAGGGGTACTGGCCGACTGGATTTTTTTAGGTTATCAGCTTGGCGGTACACCTCTGACTTCCGGCACGAAGAATGATGTCGAGGTCTGATAAAAGACTGGCGAGACTTCTGGGATATGCTTCCGATTCGTCACACTTCAAGGAGATCAAACCGACCTGGACAATCCTGTTCATTCTCCTGGCATTATTGATAGGATAGGCTTACTGCATGTAGTAGTATGCTACACTGAGGCTAAATGCATCACATATGGCCGGCCTGCAAGTCACATTAAGGGAGAGCAATACGCACCGAAACCAGGACTTGAAAAAAGAAGAAGAAGACAGACAGAGCAGAGAGATAGCCAAAAGTGTGGTTGAAAAGTCAAAAAAGAGAATCTGAAAATATCGCGAGCTGATAAAAAGACAAAGAGCCGCAACAGTTTAAATTAATTATTGAAGAATACATTAATTACACAAAAATTTGGAATTATAATTCAACAAAACGTCTGACAAATTTTTAGCTTGAGTACATCTTGTCGAAATAGTTTAAATTAACTGTTGAAGAATACATTGTGGCATACCTACATACCTACATATAAACATATCTACATATAAACATACCTATATACCTACATATAAACATACCTACATATAAACACACCTACCTCTATACATAAATATCTACCTACCTACCTACATACCTACATACATACCTACCTGCATTCATAATGTTATGACATACTTATTGGCCAAGCACAATGAGTACTCATAACATCCAAATGCTTTCGACACTTGTCATACATAAAGAAATACGAGATCAGGTCACCCTTACCCAATACACAAATTGCATCGATTAATGTGACCCACTAAAGTGGCGCGCAAATAACAAGCAGTGACGAAATATCGATCACTGACCGCGACTCAACATGAGGGCTTCGATGAGGAAATAATAATAAAGTAAGTAATCATAATAGTAATTATTGTCATCCTAAGCTAATTTCAAGTTGTATAAATAAGCTAAGGAAATTAAAGAAAGAACCATTATCAGAAGATCACTCATCGTGTTTCAATTCAGGTGGAGTTCTGCTATCTAGCTGCTCCCCATATATATACCTGGAGTTAACGCTTTAATAGCTGCTCCTATTAAATCACGTTAAGAGTAAAGCTCATAGGCTGCTCTTCGTGCATTTAATTTGATAAACCAAGCAAACGTAATTAAAGGTTTATCACATGGCGACCGTGATATCGTAGCTAAATCGAATCTACAATCTTCGAAGAAGACCGTGACAAGTTTCAATCTTCGGAGAATTTCATCTCTAGAACGTGCCGTATTCTTGTAGACCGTGACATCGAATCGACAATCTCCAGGATAAAATTAGAAAATTTTCGAAGCAAGTGTGACATTGTAGCATCTGTAAAGACCGTGTTTTCATAGCATGCACTCTACGACGAACCGACAATCTTCTAGAAAATCGTGATTTAGTAAAATTCACGCTATTACAATCCTCGAGAAGAACAATTGGACAGAAATAATAAGGATGAAAAATTAATCAAAATACTACGTGAAGGAGAGCCAATTAAAGAATAATTCTTTGTGACATCCTAAAATCGACGCTACACAAGACGCAGATTATGAGAATTCTAAAGAAATCCTGATATAAAAATAAGAGAAACTAAAATAATTTGAATCTTGGAGACCGAACATCAGAAGCTGAACCAGAAGTGCGAAATGATAATTAGAAATTAGTTCGAGATTTGCAGTACGGGATATAATAAAGAACGCGGATAATAACGGAGAAATTATTAATAGTCTCGTTATCGATGACACAGTAAAAGTGGAAAATAGCCACATAGTAACACTGTTGCAGCAATTCTCAAACTGGTCCAAATCATTTACGTTTTTTACAAAGCCCATAAGAGGAGTTTAAGAAAAAGATATTCGAATGCAGTATTAAAAGATTAAATTTTTCTTCTCATTATTATTATTCGTAAGAACTTATTATAATTCCATTTAAAATAATTTAAACTCTGAAAACCGCATTATTTTTATTAAAAATTATTTTTTTTTTTTAATTCTCTGTGCCTAAAAAGGAAAATATGCCAAAACATTTGAAAAAATACCATGAATCCATGATGATTGACGAGAAATATACCAAAGTAATACCGTTTGAGAATACGGTAACCATTGAAAAATCAACTCAAAATGAAAAGAATGATAGATATTTGAAAAGATCACACTCAACTGAGAATGTTAGGTCTCATAGCAGTACTAGTAATAGCAGCGCGAAGAATTTTAAGCTGAGTGAAAGTATGTTTCATTGTTTAAACTGCCAGTTTATAGCGGATGCAATAGAATCGCTGAATGAACATACGGAAATAAATCATCGCAAAGATGAACGGCACGATTCGACTGCAACTATAGCAAAGAGACCAAAAATAAGAGCAACATTAACAGAGAAATTAATTCACAAATGCAACAAATGCATGTATGTCTCTGATAATATGGGTGATCTTAGAAAACATATCGAAATCAATCATCTAATGGATAACGATCAATGGAAAAATAGATTAAGAACAGGCACTCAGGATAGTAATTAAATATAATAAAAAGAAAAATAAATAATAATTATCAATAATTCTAAATAAACTACAGAAACTTAATTAGTGAAACTACTGATAACATAATAAATATGTGTTAATAATTTTTTATAATATTGAAAAAAAAAATCTGAATTTTATAGAATAAATACCATTTCAACACGTAATGTTACGCGATTAGACGTTATAATTTAAAATGTTCATTACAACGAACACTATGTATATAAATAATAAGTTTAATTAAACTAATGGCATATTAATGTACTACAAACTTTAAGCGTTATATGATGGAGCCAACTTCGAAGAAACAAATAGAACAACAAAACGAACAAAAATATATAACAAAACATCATTATATGGAAGTCTAATAACATCGAAAAATATGCGGTAATTCTCCTAACAAAAACGTGTAATTCAAAGATTATTGGGTACGTCTTTGAAAACATTCTACAACATCTGTAAGAAGATTACTGCTAAATTTCGATGAAAATAAAGCTCGATAATGGAAAAATGCCAACATCGACCCAGTCTGATCAACTGTGCGTTTAAGAGGTACTACCCCAAAAGAAGGCTACTAACTTGCCAGAACAAAAAAATAATAGCTGCAACTGTAGAAGAAGTAAACATAAGAGATGTGCGCAAAATAAAGAATAAAAATAGAAGTAAACTAATGAGTAGAACTTGCATTAGAGCAAGAAAATCGAAATATTGGAAGTCAACCAATGAGTAGAACCCGCACTAAGCACGAAAATCGAAAGATTGGAGATTGACATTAATTAAAAATATCAGACCAAGAGTCTGACGCGCTCTGCAGAAAGCCAAATAAATAATTTAATTAATATAGCCGCATTTAAAGAAAGAAGATAAAAATAAAGAAACATTTAAAGTACAAGAAACAAAATATATATACGGGAAATGAATAAACTACTAACCTAAGGCCATTAAAAAAATGATAAAATAAGGTTAACGGCCACTAATTATTGAAAAATAAAATTTTGTTCGAAAATAACAAAAGAAATTACGCCCATTATATAACGTAAACGTACATAGTCATAGGAACAGATACGATTAATAATAATTATTAAAAAAGTTAATATACATCCATAAAAATTATAATTAAAAGTATTAACGGAAATCATACAAAATATAACTAAAAAAAAAAAAAAATTTATTAAAAAAATATCAAATTTAATAAATATATAATTGTAACATATACTGTAAGTAGATTTTAAACAACTAATAATTTAAATGTTCACTATTCCATAACTTAATTCATTTATTCCATAATTAAAAAAGAAAAACAAATTTTTTAGCTCACGAAGGCCTCATGATTGTTTAAAAAAAAAAAAACACATTTTTTTTCTCTTAAGGGGGAGGGTGTGGCATACTTACATACCTACATATCTACATATAAACATACCTACATACCTACATATAAACATCCCTACATATAAACACACCTACATACATAACATGAACAGATGAAATTTAAGTCAGCAAGGATAAGTCTATCTCCTCACAGAACGTCTGACAAATTTTTAGCTTGAGCACATCTTGTCGAAATGAAAGATACTCCAGAAACTCTCCTATTAGGGTCCAAATGAGATCAGTTATCAGGGAATTTAGTCAAAATCCGTAACATCACAACAAACGGAGGCAACATATAATAAAAAGGTACATCTGGCGGCAATTATAGTTATGTGTCAATTAAGAAAGCTTATCCCCGGTACGGTCTATATTTGGTGGGTTCAGCAAAATCCGAATTGAGAGCTGATACGTCTGATGTCGATGTGTGTCTTTTATGGCGAAATACATTTAATATTGATCCAAGAATTGAAGCTGTTTTAACGTAACTCCACTGAAAGATGATCACTCGTAATAAGATGTTTCTGAGCAGTTCAACCTGGTAGAAGCAAAGTTCCTATATTGACATTTAAAGATTCTATGCATAGGTTAGAGGTAGGCATTTACTTCATTGTTAATTTAAAAAAAACCTTTAAAATAGAATCCAGTGGCATAGTGGAACCTCTCAGAGGCGCCTAGGCGAGGGTTCCTCATCAACTAAACTCATGTAAGTTGCTCCCAAATGTTTGTTTGATTGTCTTATATTGATTTTTTATTATATATTTTAACTGAGGATCCGTCCAGATGGGTCTAAGTAATTTAGTATTAATTAAATTCTTTTCTCACCATATATATTTACCTAAAATGTCACTTTATTGTACTATTAGAATGAACGTAGTGAAATCAGTTAGTCCTTATTAAATTCTTTTCTCACTACATATATATATATTTAAAATCTTGCTTTATATTATTATTAGAATGAATATAGTGAACTAATTTAGTCCTTATTAAATTCTTTTCTCACTACATATCAATTTCAATTCAATTCAATTTATTTTTAATCAGGTGTACACAAGAGTATTTTTACTTCTTATAACTAGTACACAGAAATAGTGGTAGCCAACATGTGGAATAATATAATATAAAATAAGACAAATTAATTAATAACTAAAAGTAATCCTATGAAACAAAGAAAATAATATAGAATGAGAAGAAAATTATGAAAAAATATATAAAAGTAGAAGATTAAAAAAAATTGTTAGGAATTTAAAGAACAAAACAAGGATAGAAAAGACTAATGAGATTGCTTGTGAATTTTGAACAAAATTGTAAATATGTTAAGTTGATTTACTGATTTACCCATGAAGACCCTGCCCCGCTACTACCGAACCAATCCCGGACATACTTCTGTTTAAAAATTCCAATTTTTAATAATCTCCTTGAATTTAACAATCGAACTAGTGCGCTGAAGATTTGTCGGCAGACGATTCCACAAACGCGAAGCTTGATCGAAGTAAGAGTCACTTTGAACAGAATAATGGAAGACAGGAATAAGTAGATTAAAATGCCGTTCAGAATTCAAGAATCGCAGTTGATTGCTAAGGTACTCTGGCTTGCCTGTATAGATGATTTTATGGAGAGAGAATAATAGCCTTCTCTGACGGTGCTCATTGAGAGAACAACCCAGCAACTTGTTACTAAGAGACGAGATGTGATCAAACCGTCTAAGTCCATACACAAATCTTACACATTCATTAAAAGCTATATTCAACCTTCTTAAGCAAATGGAATCCAAGTGTGGAAAAACTAAGCTAGCATTTGTAAAATAAGGCAGAAGAAGTGATCTGACCAGCAATAATCTGTTACCAATTGGCAGAATACTGGCCGATAACCACAACCGCCGAAGGCCACCATAGATTTTACCTATCATATTGCCGATATGGTAACAGCATTTCATATTCGTACTAATTAATACACCAAGATTTTTGACACGTTTAGAAAAAGGCAGAGTAAAATCATTTAAAGTGAAAGGTGGGAGATCAGAGAGCATAATATTATTCCGGTAAAAGGCAATACACTGTGACTTGAGTGGATTCAGTTTTAAATTATTATTAGTAGCCCAACGAGAAACATTTTCCAGGTCGGAATTCATGCTATCTAAGCAATCTTCTAAGAGGCCGATAGGTCTGCTAATTTGAAGCTGCACGTCATCAGCATATAAATGAACATTGCAATTGTCAATTGAATTCGGCAAATCATTTATAAACATACTGAACAATAACGGACCCAGTATGGACCCTTGTGGTACAGCGCAACTTAGAGAACAAGCACTTGATACAAGATCACCAACTTTCACACATTGAAATCTTCCTGATAGAAAACTACCGATGAGGGTGTTTCACAAGTGGTGGATAATAATGAAGGAGACGATAGGTCATGTCGAGAAATGAAAAAAATTGTATGGCAGAGGGGGGTGCATTCTCAACCCTTTCCGAGATAAACAGGGTTAAAGGACTAAGGGTACGTGAAACGTAGGTTTGTAATAAAACAGTTATATCTCCTAAACGACAGACAGTAGAATGATGCTCGGGGTGCTAACTTATAGAGAACCTCCTGCCATTTGATTCAATGTATCAGTGCTGCTTCTACAGTATGTAGTTTAGAAGAAACGGTCTGCCAAACTTCAAGTTTCAGCTTTTGTACCTCATTTTTTTTGTGTTTGAAGCAAAAAAACTAAAATAAAAACCTTATAATTTTTTTTTCTGTCTTACTCCTGTGAGAAGCTAAGATTGTTTTCTTAAAACGCACTTAGTTTTCATTTTGTACCTTTCACCTTTGAGTTATGACACAAAAATTCTTCCACTACATGTAGAAGAAAATCGAAATAAGTATTATAAAATCATAAAATACACGCCTCTCATTTAGAATACAAAGTAGAAAGTATGACGAATCGTCATTTTCTACCTGATTGCATCTCTTTTGGTTGGAAATCTGAGTAAATTTGTAATAAAGGATGGCTTACCTGACCCAATGATGGTTTATAGTACAATTATAATGAACGTAGTGAAATCAGTTAGTCCTTATTAAATTCTTTTTGCACTATACATATGTATACATAAAATGTTGCTTTATATTACTATTAGAATGAATGTAGCAATATGAATTTAGGCTTTATTGAATTCGTTTCTCGCTATATCTATATATAAAATCTTACTCGACATCATTATCAAAATAAAGCATTTTTATAACGTGATTGCACGGTAGAGTCTCTTGCTTTCTCCTCTCACTCTCCCGGAGCCCTCTTATTATGGTGGTTGACTAGGTCCGCTCTACTCTCTTTTCTGGTCAGCGAAGGGACACCGAAACAACTTGCTGCCCTAAGTGTCGAATGGGTGGATTGGGCGAGGCAGCAGAAGGGTCAACACCTATGACCTTCATGTAAGAATGGGTAAGTAGTGTACAGGTCCCAACTGGAATGGGTGTGCTTCTTCGTTTTTTGTTTGTGTAGGCACGAAATCTTTGTATATGGCCGCTGACAGCGTCAGGTATTCGTAGAACCCCCACACTCTCCGCCAATAGCTGAGGCGAGCTAGCATCCGGCCCTGCACCTCAACGCTGTCCACCGAGTGATCTGTCAGCTCATGCTGGCAGTCTGGAATTCACGTCCAACTCAATCACTTTGCATACTACCATAGCAAAATGGCGCCCAACGTGGGGCCACCTCAGCCAACTTCGGTGCCTAAATGTGTTTGACACTGGGGACTGAGATTGCCTTGAAGATATGGACATTTGGCTGTTAGCTAATTGACTCCGTAGTCTCATATCTAGTGGAAGATGCATGCGGACATGAGGCTGACTGGTTTGTTATCTAAAGTTTTTGTAGAGTAAAGTTAAAGTTTTTGAAGTTTTGAGAAAGTTTAGAGTTTTTGAAATTTTTTCATTAAAATAAAGTTTTGTTTTTGAAAGTTTAAAGTTTTGATATTTGACTTTAGGTTTGACGTTGGTCAAGAATTGAAATCTTTCCTGCTGGCCTTCTTCTATGGAAATAGTAGGTGACATCACGAATGAATTTTCGTTTGTGTTCTCCCGGAGGCATGTCTTTGTTGACCAACTGGCTGGACAGAGTCATGAGTCAGTGAGATGACTTTTTAGCTTTTAACTAGCTAGTTGGCCAGACTCATTGCTTTACCCGGCTGGAAGCTTAATTAGGCATCGAACGGAGAGAAAGGAAGGAGTTGTTGGAGGATGGAAGTAATGCTGGAGACCTTCAGTAATCAGGAGCTGGCATACTGCTAACTGCCTGGATGAAGAATCTCTAGCAACATTTTGAGTCTTTGACATCTCCAACCCGACTTTTCCAAGATTTTTGTGAGAATTTCATTCTTTTCTTGCACACATTCACACTTCTTACCTGTTACTGTTTTTGTTCTGGAGTTTTTGGAGAGTGGGCCTGGGAGACCATTGTCTTGAGAGTAAGCTGTTGGGGAGAGGGGAAATTCTATTGATTTTTTTATTATTTCCCTTTTGAGAAATTGTGTGTTTTATAATGTAGCTGTAAGTGAGCAGCACTGCACAGTTATATTACGGAATTTTGGGTAGGTTAGTGTAGCGGTATGTTAAAATGAGAAGATATGTGGGCTTGTGCTTACTGTTGCTTTATTAAACAAATTCTTCTTGCTCAATACCATATATCTTCTTATTTCCACTTTAATGTTTATTCTATTATTAATTATGTCGTCTGGTATGAATGCTTTAGGAGTCGTAGCGTGACACGTACTCAATCTTATACCTCAGACTTATTAGTTTATGTTTAACTAAACTCACTATCGCTGAATTCAATAATTAATATTCACTTCCAATTTCGTATTTCGCATAATTAAACTACTTAAAATTACGTTGTTTCTCCACATGAGACGCTAAATATGCTAAGCGAGCATGAGTTTAGCTGTTATGTGGATAAACCTAAATCTAAAAATTTGCTGTCCCCAGCATGAATTAATTTCAGAAAATATGTCAAATACTTATCAGAAATTCCGATTACAAACAAGACCAATTTTTCACACAAAAATTTCCTCAAACACCTTTAATTTTAGAACATGAGAATAATGCACCTTATTGTAGGTTTATTTAGGTTATTAAAATTTTCCTGAAGTTAATTTTTACGTTTCGCTTTATTAAATCAGTGTAATGTTATACCCAACTGGCATGTATAATCACTTCATTGAATGAGAACGATCTTAGGGAGCACTGCCCTTTTATAGTGAAGGAGCCGCTATTTTATCACAGATCCCACACAAAAATATGGAAATTCCACATATTTTTCATGTTTGCTCACCTTGCGCAAATATCAATGTGGCGGCTCCCTATGAAATTATGTCAGTTTCCAATATGAACGTAAATTATCCCTCTAATTTCTTCTGTTTCGTTCCAACATCGTTCTCTTTCCCACTGATTATGGGAATTAATTTCACCTTTTTTCTGTAATATCTGCTTACGTGTTGAAATTCGCGCTTTCTTAACATGCTCAACAGGTTGCGCGCATTCATTTTCACCTAATTGACCTCTTCGCGAGTCAATTTGACAGTCGCTATCGCGGTATTCTTAATCGAAAGTTTCGCGTTTGTTGTGTGTGTTTTTTTCGCCATAAAAGTTTAATTCTTAACGTAAGTGCATAAATATATTCTTTAAATGTTTAGTAATAGTTTTACTATGCATAATTTGCAAGAAATCTCGCATAATTATGCAATTTTCGCATGTTATAAAAATGTTTCGCGAAATGTTAACAATGGCGAAGATTTGGAATTTCGTTAATTTTTGGGTGTATGTATGCTACGAATTTATGTTTTTTGCATGTAGGAACATAGTTGCATACTTTGCAATAGTTCATTATGCAGGGAACATGAATTTCGCTAAGAACTTGCTATGTTTATGTTTCCATAGTATTGTTGTTGTACTGCCAAGAAATTTGTTTCTTGCAGGCTGCATGTATGTGCTTAGTTTTTCAATTGTAATATATAATATTCAATTAAATTAGTGTTACTGAACTAATTTGCACATATCTTTTTTATTTCAGATATTTCTTGGACATACAGGAGGCAGGGTTGAACGGACAGAGGACATAAACCTAGGGAAGTATTCAGCACTTATCAATTTGTATTTTAATTGTTTTTTTTTTATTTTATTTTAAGCTGTGTTCAACATACTCCCCCCGTTGAACAGTTTGTTCAACCAAAGAGTTCTTTATTTTGCGTATACCCCTCTTATGGTAGTGATGGAAGATCAACTTGCCATCCTTGTTGACTCGTACTCGAACTTGGTATTTGCCGGGTAGGTTGATAAATTTTTCACGATTCCTTCGCTGCTGTATTGCCCTGACGTTATACGCTGCAATACGTATCGAAGTAAATATATATATATGCCTTCTCGAGTACGGAATCTTTGAAAGCTGTTATTTGCTCTCATCTCGAATTTTTTAATGTTGGTGGTCAGCTGAAGCCTTGTCAAGGCAGAAATGCGACTACCATTGACGACTGCTGTATGATCTGGATGTGGATCCGTGTGGGGAGTCGGTCCTACAAAGGGTCGGTTTGTCATCCTGGTAACTTGATCCGTTATAATATATCTTAATCCAAGTTAAGATATACCATTAAATACAAATTGAATCACAAGTATGCTTACGACATGCTATATGTAATTAATCGACATAACGGCATAGTCATGAGAAACATATCAACAAAGGCAGATATGGGTCAAGAAAGAAAATCGTCACTCACAATGACTGACATAAAGAAAATTAAATAAAGAAAGAATGAGTCAGGTTACAAAGAACGAAGTAAAATTCAAGAGCATGATTTATGTTATGTATGAATATTGCATAAAGTGTATGACCGACCGATTTTCATTATTGACGCTTTCTCATGATTGCATTTGTATGATCGATGGTCATAATTGCTAGCATAAGTAAAATTTATGTATAAGTTTAGCGTGATTGTTTGGGAATAATAATAATTAACTAAACCTTGAGCAGGAGTGTTTTTTTATTCACAAGTCGGCGCAATAGCCTATCAATTTATCGGCGTAATAGCCAGAATTCAAATCGGCGTAATAGCCTATCAATTTATCGGCGTAATAGCCAGAAGTCAAGTCGGTGTAATAGCCTAGTTTTTATAAATCGGAACTTTTGCCTACCAGTCTTCTCCTACATTAAAGAAGAATATTACATGACGACCCTGCCAAATCGATAGCTGGGCATTTTAAAAGAAGACCTGCCAAATGGAAAGCTGGAAAATAAGAAGGAAGAGCTACCAAGCAACAATATTGACTTGAAGGAAGCCTTAAAATGCACCTAGGCTCATTTCAATAGAGGAGAACCGAAAGAGAAACAACACCTTTCAGTATAGTGTATCGCAATGGCAACCACTAAAAAAGGTTAAGACTAGAGGAGGCAAGTTAGTCAAGCAGCGTAAGGAATTAGGCAACCTGTATCGACTAGCAGCCCTGGCCGTCACAACAAGAGAAAAGAACACCTTTATAGCACAAATTGGGAAAGATGGGAAAAACCAATCAAAGCAGGAAGTATTATTTACCAACAACAATGCAGTGGGGATGATGACCGTAAATAACAGTGAAATAAAATCAATAGTAGTTGTATTACTAGCAATAGTAATTATAAAGATGGCTTACGAATATGTAAAAAAAGATTTTTGAGGAAAATAAATAGTAGTTGTTCTATGGCGGTACTGGACCATCGTTTTAGCATCCAGGATTTCACCACAGATGGCGCCACCATCTCTAGGAGGGGGTTTGAGTACATACCAAATCTGGGGCTGTGTCTTGGCTGAACTGGTTTATAGTGTGGATGCACCATTGGGTCTTGGCACACAGGTTAATGTCTTGGATGCACCATTGAGTCTTGACTGGCTTATGTCTTGGATACACCATTGAGCTTTGACTGGCTTATGTCTTGCCCTAACGGCATGAGCCGGTACTACCAGCATGTTCCCGTACTAAGGGTTTTCTTGGATAGATTTGTGGTGCGCCTAAATGTAGGCTTTTTTATTATGATAAATAAAGGCTTTTGGTTTTGAACTAATATTTGTAATAATAATGTTTGTTCATGCCAATGGATAATAGATGGGTGGTTGGAGAGGGGTATTATAATATAGGATAATATAGGAGATATTAGCGTATTAATAATTCAAGTTGATACAATTTCTTTTTGCTGAAAAAATGTTGTCAAACCAAATTAAATTGCAATATTTAGTCACATCAAAGTCATTATTTATTTCTAAATCTTAGGTTATAAACTTCTTGCCTATGTTCTATATTTAAAATTTGTAGCAATATAATTGAAGTTCTATGAATCCTATCTTGGAAACGAAAGCGGTCCATAGCATATGTCTCCCAAGGTCTTTTTCTGGGCTCATATTCAATTATATAAACTTGTGGAGCACTAGTATTAAATGTAACTTTCATTAACACTAATAATTTAGAAATATTAATAATAAAAACTAGTTTCACATTATTAACTTTTTTATTTACCGAATATAATAATTAATTGCATACAAATTTTCATCATGCTGAATAAATTCAATTTTGTATGAACGTCCGATTGCTCCTTTATTGATTACATAGAAGTCTCCCTTGGTGTTTATTTCATTCAAAGAATACTCTGAAATTCTGGTGTACCTCGAAGGAAGAAAAAGATAGCAGTTTTCCAACTCGAGAACCACACGATTTTCAAATGCAGTTTTGCATCGCCTTGCTGCAACAACCTTATATTTCTGCACTAGCTCCATTTGGGATGTCTTCAGGGTTGGTGAGTACTGCTCCAGTTTCTTTAGTTCATCCATTGCGCAGGCCATTGTTTTACTCTAAGTTGTTGTTGCTTCCTTGAATTCCAAAATGAAACTGATAGTGAATCTGATTCAGCTCCTCAATTTATAGTCATGATTATAAAACAAGTTTAATCCTGCTTAAAGCAAACTTGCACATTAAGCTGAATGATTCACGTAATTTGATACCACACTTCCTGTAAGCAGTCCAATTCCAAGAATTTTTCCAATCATTCGCTTCATTAGATTTCGCATAAAGTAAACAAATTTTCACATCCTGTTGTAAAAAAAATTTAAGCAGTATCAGCACATATATTATTTTCATGTAATTTGGTACCACACTTCCTGTAAGCAACCAAAAAAATTTATTGTTCCATGAATTTTATCAATCGAAACGTTTCATTGGAATTCTCATAATGTAAACAAATTTTCACATTTTCTTTTTATATTGAAATGCATTCATGTAAACAATCTCATTCACATTTGCAAATTCAACCAGCAGAATAATGTAATCAAATTTAAGCAATTAATTTGAGTGATTTATGTTTGCTTGTTTATCGTGTAATTCAATATCATCTCAGCCTGTAAGCAAATTCGTTGGAATTCATCCTGTGCAATGATTATTGTAGCAGCAGGATCATTCATGTTTACAAACTGTTGCTATAAAAGCGCAAGCAAACTCTTGGGGAGCACCAGTCAATCTAAGTGCGTCTCAGTGTTAGTCTTTAATAATAAAGAAATTAAAAATGTCTATCACAGTAGTAGTAAATGAAAGTTTTTCATTAATTAAGAAATTGCAAGAAGATGTGTTGAAGTGATTAAGTGATACAAACTCTGTGAATAAAGACAATACTGTTAAAGAATGCAACAGAAACATTCGTAAATTTCAAGCAGCACTTCGGAAGTGCAAAAAGAATGTTATGATACGACATTTGGACAGCTGTATTGCTCAAATTAAATCGTTGAGAGTGTTAATCAAAGCTCCCCATCGAGGTGGAGGAATTAGTCAACGAGTAATAAGAAGTGATTTTGTTAAGTGGGGAGAAATAAAAACAGCATTCGTAGGTAGAATTACGGCAGCTGTTATCGTGAATATAAGCCACCTAGATCGTAAGCTATTTATGCAAGATGCATTCAAACTACTTGCTTGGCGCATTAAGAACACATTAAAACAACAATATCATATTAAAATTGCTACAACGTTTTGCGGTGAAATTGTTAAAGAAACTGCTGGCAATGAAGTTATTAAAGACATTAAGTATTTCCAAGCAAATGTATACGACCCAATACTCACTCAGCTTCAAGAGTTTCAAGAGAAAGATAGTGGTTGGGCACTGCATTCTGTAATACATTTAGCCGTACATATCCAAATTTGAACCGATTCGGGGATCATTTTATATACCTCTGCCGAAGGAGATTGCATCAAAGAAAGCTTGCAGTAATGTCAAAAACAATGATGAAGCATGCTTCGCGTGGGCCGTAATCTCAGCGCTATATCCTGCAAATGTTCACTCCGATAGAACTTCATCATATCCAAATTATTCTACTGTACTTAATTTAACTTGAATAACATTTCCTATGACGCTTAAGCAAATTACGCAATTTGATGACCAGAACGATTTATCAATAAACGTATTCATCCTAGAGAAAGAGCGTTTTTACACCACAGTTCCAGATAGACTTACGAAACACAGGATGGATCGACATGTAAATCTCTTAATGCTAAAAGATGACTATTATCAGGATGAAGATCATATAGATGATGATGACGACGATGATGATGATGCTAGCAGATATCATTTCTGCTAGATTAAAGATCTTTCACGCCTTTAATATAAACAAACTTCAAAAAGAAAGAGCAGAAAGTATATATGCGACAGATGTTTGTTCTACTTTTACTCTGAAGAAAAATTAGCATCACACACTCCCGAATGCGACAAACAATATCATTGCAAGATTATGTTTCCCTCAGAGGAAAAGAAATGGTTGGAATATAAGAATTGCAACCATAAGAATCCCGTCCCGTTTTGTGTATATGCCGATCTTGAATCAATATTGAAGCCGATTCAGGGAAACGATCGAAATACATAGCGAATCCAGGAACATGAAGATCACAGCATAGGATTCTATTTCCACTGCAAACATGATGCTAAGCTTTGATATTACAGAGCATATCGAGGCAAGAATTGCCACAATGGTTTGCATTAGAATTGCAAAAAATTGCCTCCATAGCTATACAGGAAAAGCTGAATATCAGGCCCATGCAGCCCCTGACTAAAGAGGAACGGCGTTCGCATATGGAAAGTACTTGCTGCCATATATGCGAAAAAACGTTTGCAGCCGATGAGGAACGAGTCCGGGATCATTGCCGCTTAACAGGTAAATACTGAGAATCATAATTTCATTCACTTTTTCATAATTTCTTTTAACAGGAAAATACCGAGGACCAGGGTACAATGTATGCAATCTCATGTATCAAGATTGTTCCATAGTTCCAGTCAATTTTAACAATTTATTATTAAGGATATAGCTATATAGGATATGTCCATTCCTGGGAAAGTGGATCTCCTACCAATAAATAAAAAAGATACATTTCGTTCACCAAGCACGATGAAGGCAGTCATATCAAATTCAGATTCATCGATTCCTTCCGTTTAAGGCAGAATCTTTACATAAGCTATCATCATTGCTGCCAATGGATAAATTAAATATTACAAGAGCTGTATGGCAGGAATTGGATGATGATGACTTTAAACTACTTACGCGCAAAGGTGTCTTCCCATACAACTTCATTGACGATTGGACAAAATTGGATTTCCAGCACTTACCGGCGCAGGAGCAATTTTTTAATAAAATGACTGACAGTGATATATCTGCTGAGGACTACAGGCGCGCAGAAAAGGTGTGGAGGACATTTGAAATACGGACACTTGGCGAATATTCCGATCTATACCTGAAAACTGATGTCCTTCTATTGGTCGATGTCTTCGAGAACTTTCGAGATGTCTGCATGAAGTCGTATAATTAAATCCTGCACATTATTACACCATGCAATGTTAAAATATACCAAAGTAAAACTGGAGCTGATACCTGATGCAGACATACTGCTATTCATAGAGAGAGGTATTTGGGGCGGTATAAGCCAATATTCCAATAGATTCAGTAAAGCCAACAATAAATATATACCGGATTTTAACCCAGATAAAAAACAAAAATACTTAATATATTATGATGTTAAAAACGTTTATGGATGCGCCATGTCACAGCATTTACCTACCGGAGGATTCAGATGGGCTGAAAGTCTCGATATTGATGTTTTTCAAATTTCTGATGGTTCGACAACTGGATACATACTCGAAGTTGATTAAGACTATCCTCCATATCTGCATGATAAGTATGAAGACTTACCGTTTTGCTCTGAGCATGCAGCACCACCAGGTTCATAATTAAAAAAACTTTTAACAACATTACACTATAAAGAAAAATAAATTATACACCATGGAAAATGTCCGCAAGTATAGTGACATCTAGCTTTGCGTAAAGTGGGTAGGCCGCCATGGTGCCAAAGCTCTGATTGCAGCTTCCAACTTTCACAGTACGAAAATATTTGATGAGAACCTAATTGCTGTGAAATTAAGGAGACTGAAAATGTTGTTTAATAAGCCACTCTATATTGGAATGATAGTCTTGGAAATTTCAAAAACATACCTCTACGACTTCCATTACAGTTTTATGCAGCGCGAGTTTGGTGATAAATGTAAAGTCATGTATACCGATACAGACTCCCTAATATATGAAATTGAAGAGAGAAAACCATATATGACTTTATGGCTGAAAATATAGATAAATTCGATACAAGTGATTACCCTGTAAATAATCCGTTCAATATAGAGCATATGAATAAAAAGATACCTGGTCTTATGAAGGATGAGCTGAACGGGAAAATCATGTGTGAATTTGCAGGCCTCTGCTCGAAAATGTATAGCCTACGCATAAATAATGGCAAAACTTTAAAAATATCCAAGGCAATAAAGACAAATGTTGTTCAGAGGCATATAAAGTTCCAAGACTACGTTGGATGCCTGAATCACAAGCAGCTTTTAACTGCAAATCAGAGCTGCATACGATCGCATAACCACAATTCCACACCATCAACCAAAAGAAGATAGCTTTAAGTCAACATGATAACAAGCGGTATATTTTGAGTGGCTCAACGGATACTCTACCATGGGGACATTACTCAATTCCACCAGAGTAACAAGGAACAAGCACAGAAAGTTCAGTTCCAGAGCAACAAGGAACAAGCACAGAAAGTATAGAAATCTAAACTCATTATTGTAAATAAAAACATGTATTATAGCTTTAGTTTCATTTATTTAAGTATTTTGTTTTAATTGTAGTACAGTCTTAGATATTATATAATTGTAAAAATAAAGAACATATTATAGTTATAATTATATTTATTGAAATAATTTATACAGTTATGGTTTTTTAAAGAAATTATAACATATTTGTTATTAATCCAAGAATTGTGTTTTGATTAAAATCCAAGCCATTTAACGTAAGCTTTATCTCCACTCTTCTTTAAGATTTTCTGTACGAGATATAGGTTTGGTTGTTTAACTTGCAGCAGCTCCAATTCATAAAAGCCTCCTGTGATTGGATTTCCTTGATAATCTTCCAGCCGATATGTGATGGGGTTTGTGTTTTGAACTTTAATAATTTTAAAAATCTCAGCTGTCTAGTTTGGTGTATAGCCTTTCTCAAATATATGCTTGTATTTGCTGATGCGTACAAAATCTGCAACTTTATACTTTGAAGGAACAACAATTTTTATATGATTGTATACAGTTGAGAGCAGTTGTTTCTCATTGAAGGTGTTGATATCACGTGGTCTCATTTTTGTAGATCGATGTATTCTTGAGTTGTATTCAGTGAGCAGTTTCTTTACCATACCAATCCACTGATAAGTTCCATTAAAGCTGAATTCCTTCCACATCATATCCTTCAGATTTCGGTTAAATCGTTCCACTATTGATGCTTTGCGATGCTTTGAGGAAACTGTGCGTCGAGTAATGATTAAATGCAGGCTGTTGTAGAATTCCTTTCCGTCATCAGTCTGCAGGTTTTTGGGTATTCGTCCCTCGCTTAATATAAATTGGATGGCATCTCTTACTTCTAGACCAGTTTTTTCTTTTAATTGGAATTGCCCATGCGTATTTGGAGAAGGTATCAATTACTGTCAGTAGATAGCGGTAACCCTTGTTCACATATTTGTAGGGATCCATTTCAACTAAGTCTGCCTGCCACAAAGCATCTAGTCCTTTGATGATCACACAACGCCGTTCATAATTTTTTTACGCTGGGTTATGTCTCTTACTCATCGTAATTATAAATGAAACAGCTGTCTCAAGAGTTTTTACTCATATACACCATCTTTTGGTGTCAAGTCTTTCTTATTTATTACTGAAGTAAACAGATAGTTTTCAATCTTCGCGATTTCATCATTGATATATAGTGTTAAATTTGCCACCTTTATATTAATAGTTTTTCTTATTTCTTCCACACATGTTTTAATTTTCTTGTCAACATAGTCTTTGGTAGTAGCATCACAATTTTCAAGGGGTTCACCAAGTCATTTTATACACTTTGAGTTCAGATCATAGTCTTCGTTTATCGTTAAATTAAATCCAATACCCCGCTCTCCTTGTTCAGTAGCTGGACCTTGAGCTCCTTGTTTACCAGCCGGTCCTTGAATTCCTTGTTCACCGGTAGGTCCCTGAGCTCCTGTTGGTCCACATTCACCTGGTTTCCCAAGTTATCCTCGCTTAGAGAAACGTCCAAACTTGTCAGCGCTCATCTGTAGATTGTATAGAAGTATGGTAATCAATACAATTGGATACAAATGGATACAATTTCATTGTTATGACTGTTGTTTCCAGCCTGCTTTGATGCCATTAGAAGGCGCAGTCTACCTACTAATTCATTTGGGTCATCCCAGTAAATGTGATTGTTAAATACCTTTTTGTGGGGCAAGCAGGAGCCGTATCCAGTTCTCCCTCGCACCTTAGTGCTGCGAAACTAAAAGCACTTTGGCTTTTCCTTTAGACACAAAATACTCTTTTCTCAAATTTCATTCTTTTATTTTATCTGAAAATTTCGCCTTCTTTTTTCACATTCACAATTCTTCTTTTATCTAACAATCTTGATTTCCTTTTTTTTTATTCACAATTTTTCTTTTATCTAACAATATTGATTTCCTTTTTTTCACAATTTTTCTTTTATCTAACAATATTGATTTCTTTTTTCAAATTCACTATTTTCATTCGGTAAAACTAATTCTATGCACTTTTCCTATTACACTTTACCAAGACCGCGCCGAACCGAAAATCCCAAAAACCAACTCTACTTTTGCAACCGCCGTTACTCCAGTTAAAAATCCAACTCGGCTCTTGATCACTTTCGTCGCGATCAAGAGCCTTCGTTCAGGGTAGAAAATCCATAGTTGCGTTTTTACCCTGAAAAAATTTTCATTTATTCTGGACTTGATTAAACAAGTCCAGAATATTTTTCGTTGGACGGAGGCTTGAAATTTGATGCTTTGATAAACATCAGCCACTGCCGCGACGATTAAAATTGCGACGCATACATATAATATATTTTCGCGACGCGCTCTTCTTATCGCGAAAGCTTTTTTGTAATATGTATGTACGTTCGTACATACATATTGCAATTTTCACGAAAAATCGTACTGAAGGTACGATTTGTCTTTTATTTTATTTTTCAAATTAAATATTTCTACTGGCAAATTTTGCTGAAGGCAAAATTTGCCATGGGAATAATTTTGTTTCAACTTTATGGAATGTGAAGAAAATTGCTGATGCAATTTTCTTCACTGATCGAAAATTTCACTGATTTGAAAATTTATATGGATGAATTTTTTTTTAAATGAATTTTTTTTGCTACCCTTTTTCAGGTTTTTTAGGTCTATTTCAGATATATAACATGATCAATATGCCGTTATGCTGTATAAGTTTACTGATTATAGCTTTATACTTAGCCGCTCTAGTACCTTTTATTTCTCCATCTTCGGCATAGTCACGTTTATATGCATTGCTGGCTCTCAAAATAGATCCATAATTATTTAAATCCTCTTTAGAATATATACTTTTTACAGGATCTTTCATAAATAGCAGCTCACATAACCCCTAAGTTGTTTTATAGCTCTTCCCCTTGATAACAATATTTCCTATATCATCAACATCAAACTTGAATTGTTACATACAGAGCATCCATTGGCATCAGTTAAACATGTGTATATATACATACATACATACATGTCTGAATCGATTTCACTTTACGCAGAATTATAAAAAGAATTATAAAATTCATGCATCAATGAAGAAATGCAAACATGTAGATACGTACTTACCGACAGCATTCTCATTGTATGCAGAATTGTAATTCCCAGCTGCAAGTATAAACATATCTACTGTTCAGGCCACACCAATATCCCTCAATGATTGCTTGGTTTTTCCCCAATATATGCTCCCTAAAATGATAAAAAAGAAAACACAAAGAATCTTATCTTAAAATAATTTTAAAAAAAGGCACTTATCTAATATAAGGGAACTTCCTCCCTTTGGTCCAACGCCCCGTCCTAAATCTTCTTCCATTATATTTCATCTGAAAATAAACAAATACTCTCATAAATAACTAATAAAATTGATAAATATTGTAAACTTACCACTCTCTCTACCTACTGCTGGATGATCACAAGTTGACATGTCAAAATGTCAACACATCACATCAGATGTTCTCGCCTTCGCCGCAGCCAGAGTTCAGTGCAACTCAATGGTCCATTATGACGTCACGTCAGACTACGCCGTCAAAGTGAAGCCGAAGCGTAGCGGTTCGCGGCGGCTCTAAAAAGGCGACGAGCTGCAGCAGAATCACCCTTCGTTGCGCGAGGGAGGTGGGGTTGGGAAAGACGCTTGCCCGTGGGTAGGGGGAGGGGTTAGCTATATATATATATATATGTGTATAGTTGTGTATATATGTGTTGTGTATAGATGTATATATGTGTATATATGTGTAGATATGTGTATATGAATAGATGTGTATATATGTGTATATAGGTGCGTATCTATTTATAGATATGTATGTATATATGTATATATGTATGTGTATATATGTATATATGTGTGTATATATATATATGTATATGGCTATGTATATGTATATATATATATGCATATGTATATGTATATGTATATTTTTATGTATATGTATATGTATGTGTATATGTATATATGTATGTTAAACGTTTTTTTCCGGGACATTTTTAAAATTGATATACATTAGTATACATCGGTATACATATTCAATGTATATATTTTTCAAAAACAAATTTTCAAAAATATTGAGTAATTATTAAAAGTATGTCAATCGTTTAGTTCCGGGACATTTTACAAATTGTTTAAAATTGAATATTTATTGTTATACATCGGTATACATAGTCATTGTATATATTTTTCTGAAACAAATTTTCAAAAATATTGAGTAATTATTAAAAGTATATCAATGGTTTAGTTCCAGGACATTTTTCAAATTTACATACATTGCAATATTTCATTATTGATTGTATATATTTTCCATAAACTAGCTTTTAACTAGGAATATAGCTATAATTGGTGTAAGATCAATTCTTACGATATCCTAGATCAATGCCTGCATGTAGGAACATGTATCGCCACTCCTCTATGCATTATTAAAGCTGTTTTTCGCATTTATTTCTAGAACGATTTTTCGGACAGTAGAAACTAATAACTAATTTCATAGGAATTTATATTCTGAAGAACTTTTCTTCACATTAAAAACGGTAAGGACCGACCGTTTTCACATTATAAGTAAAATATCGTAATTTTTGTATGGCAACACCATCCAAGGGTTGCCTGATTTAGTCCATTTATCAACTGGTATTTATTATTTTTACGAAAACACCGTACAAAAAATTTCAGGTCGATATGTCAACGTGTTCTGGGACACTGGCTATAGTGAAAAGCGAACTTTTTGTATGGCATTTGTATTGGTTCACTACTAATACAACAACGATGCAATTGTGTATTCGAAAAAATTTGAGTTTTTAAAAATTTTAAAACAATATTTTTCACATTAAATATAAGATTACTTAAATACAATAGATCAGATTCAAAAAATTCATTAATACATATACGGGTTTTCAATAGTATAGTTCGGCTTAAAACTTCATTTGTTCATATTAAATTATGAATAACATCGGAATGAGCAACAAAATGATATTAAGGAATAATGAAAACAGCATAAGATTGATATAAATTAAATATTCTTCGTTTTCAAATATACATGCATATACGTTTTGCACAAATATAATATTGTTCATGTGCTATTGTGATGCTTTACATACAAAGGAATGACCAAATAAGTAAAATATAGTTGTGCAAAAAGTAAAAATAATTAAAAGGTACAACAATTTTTTTTAACTACCACCATTGAGATTCCCTATAATTCCCTATAATACTGTTTCTGTCGTGATTTTTTATCACCTGACCAAAGCATTGAATAAATAACTTATAAGGAAGCGGGGTATCGTGCGAATACAGTGTACGTGTGTAAGCAATTCAAAGCAAGTCAGACCCTAGGATCGGGGGGAGAAAATCACAAGAGGGCTGGGCACTATTCGACATTTCTGTAATTCTGTAATTAAATAAAATCGAAAGGTCGTCTCATCGACGATTTTCATACCAGCCTGACTAGGTTCAGATCAATATATAAAAAGATCGACCCAGATCCGATCCCACTACGAAAACAGAAATTAAAAAAACCCACATATGTTTTCCATTCAATTTTCCATAAAAATTCGGAACCTTAATCAAAGAAAATGTATTTTTCAATCAACTTAAGAAAAACTATTTTTAATCACATTCTTTTATTAAATTTAAAAAACTTAAAACTTTATTTTTATTATGTTAAACGCGGCCACTTAGGCTATAGAGAAATCGCTGGGCACACTTAGATATTTTATTAATAGCATTTTACAAAGGTACTCTTATGTGTATGTATGTTACATGCCATTTGAGTGGAAGGAAGTGTAGAATTGAAGGGAAGCAACTTTTTGGATGAAGCAGAGCACCAAGACAGGGTGGGAATCGAATCATGACCACAACCCTGGTATGATTGATAGTCAGCGCGCTTACCAACTAAGCTACCGAGGCCTCATCGAAGCTAGATATTCCATCGCCTTTTATGTAACTCACTGAGCAGATATAGCTTCACCATTTTCATGAAACAGTTGTGCTCCACAATTTTCACTTTATCATCGGATGTTTTGTCGCTAGGTATAAATAAGATGATTAAAATCTACAGAAATTATTTTATCTATCCCTTTGGCTTCTTCTCCAACAACTATTAAACCCTTTCCCGACATCTTATTTCAGAACTTAGAGAATTTTTTTCGCATCAAATCTATCTGCTTGGTAGCAGCAAGGATAACGCGAAGTCTATAGTCTATAAAAATTACCTGTTAAAAATGCTGAAATAAAAAAAAAATCAAATTTCAATACCGCGTTCATCCTCATAGTATTCCGTATGATTTGCTCTACCCTAATGTGTTATAGTTCCGAGTCTGTATGTAACTGTTCTAGTTATTTTTTATATTCTTTCCTTTGAAATTTTTGCGTAAGAAGTATTTTTGTATACCGCAACTGACCGCAATCAACACAAATTTCAAGTGACAGTACACAAATGACAAAGGTCATTTACCCCAGAAGTTTTTAGAGTAAGTTCGGGGCACGGTATAGGGATACAAGATATTCTTATTAAAATTTTGACCCGTGATCTGTGACGTAATTCAGTGACCAATGTATATACATTTCTATAGGAAAGACAGAGAGGAGAGGGAGAGTATTGTGTTCTCTGTATTGTGAGTATTTTGTGTAGTTTTATACGATGCACGCATTCCTGTTTGATGTATGTTCGAAATTGGCTGCCCAGAATGTTACTTAGCTTCCTAAATCACAGGTCCACGTCTAACCAAATTGGCTATGACTTGTCCGAGCCCATCACAGGAGTTCCCCAAGGCTCTATCCTTGGTCCGAAGCTTTTCAACATATTCCAATACGATTTTCCGTTGAAAAACTTCAGTTCTGACACACCGGCAGCGCTGCTTTACGCGGATAATACAATCATCCTAGCCGAAAGTGAAAGACCCCAGGTAGCGCTCAGCAGAATTCCGCAACGTATTCCTAATCTTTAAGATTTCTAAAATAAATGGGGCCTTAGTATCAATGAAGCTAAATGCGATCTAATATGCTTTAGAAACGCTAGTGGTAAGGCTCATTATCTCGCAGTACACGAAAGCAAAGTGCTTTCGTTAAATTTCAACAATAATCCAATCCTCTTAAAGAACAACATCAAATACCTAGTCATCCATTTACATCACCGCTTTCAATTCAACCCCCACGCGAGGTACGCGCTGAACAAGGCGAAGGCAAGCACAGCTATCCTTACACCCTTGCTGAACTCGCAATTCTTATCCCAAAACACAAAATTACTTATATACAAAACCTTGATTCGCCCGATAATAAGCTACGGTTTTACTATCCACAGTCAGCAACCAACTAGAAATCTTCAAAATAATGATAATCAGTCACTCCATCAACAAATTCAGAAGGTCTAATAGCCACAAATGGTACCCCAATATGCTGCTGTATGAGAAAGCTAAAATACTTCCTCTAATGATATACCTTAGCAGTACCCCCGTCAAATTATTGTCAAGAATAAAACACCATCAAAATGCACTTGCTAGACAGGTTTTCACTGACAACCTTAACGACATAATTGAAAACAACTACTACCTCTCCCCAATGAATATATTTAACACTAACTCCCAGTTTACTCTAGCTTACACTTCCATTAGCATCCTTAAAAACCTTCAAATCCACTTTTACATAGGTACATCTATAGGCAACTGCAGAAGATGAGTCTCAACTTTCTTGAATGTGCAGTTCAACAACGACATGCAGTCCGACTTGGTAGTAAGACACCAAGATTATCCAATTACTCTTTGCTGCTATCCCTCAGGACGTTTACATGTATACTTGAAGTATACTTGAAGTATGCTTGAAATAAAAAAAATGTCACGAAAACGCTTATTCAACGCGTAAATTTCAACTTAAGTAATTGGAAAATTAAATTCAAGAAAAATTCAAGTAAAGTAATTGGAATTAATTCAATCAAAGGCCCTACCTAGGAGCTTCAAGTGAAGTTCAAGTCAAGTACTCATGTAAACGTACTGCCTGATACAAACATCATATAAAACAGCACAAGCTCTTACTGAATTCCGAATTCCGACAGGTTAGCTTCGTGTTCGTCCACCCTGTTGTGTTACGTCACTAGCTGTAATAACAAGACGAATACCAAGACGAAAACCTAGGCTCGGACAGGCTCTGTTATTCCACGGTGTTATTCTTAAGTACCAAGGAGCAACTAGAACGTATGCAGAGGCTGCAAAGCAATGCGAGGTGCATTCTCCTTTGTTGTAATAGATTCACCACTATTTCACAAATGCTGAATACTCTCAAATGAATGAGTATGAAAGAGAACATTACGTTTAATATATTGCCTTTGGTATTTAAAATCAAGAATGGTATTCTGCCGGAATACCTTAACAAGTATTTGAAATATCTAGGAAACGTTCAACAAATATCATTAAAATATACTGCCGAGTTTAGACTAGGATCGTTTAGAAAATAAAAAGCAAAAAATTCTTTAATTTGTCGTGGACTTAAGATGCACAATCATCTTAAATATGATAAAAATTATACACAGATTTATAGTTTCAAAAAATTTTGTATTAAATTTATTAAAGCGAAAATTCCAATTATTTGGCAATGATTTACAAGATTTTACTGTAAATTTTTATACTATATGTTGTTGTTAAAAGCTTTTATACTCAACTACTCAACGTTTTTTTCGTATAACTTGAATTTCCACTAGAACAAGGATTAAAAAAAACATCTTTGAAGTATTCTATTCTTAAAGTTAGTTGTACACATCTTTATAACTTATATACTACAAAAAATTGTAAATAATAAAATGTATCCGAAAATCACAATGCATCAATGACGTTTTCAAAAATAATTTGAAGACCCTTGTATTCCTCTTCTTACAGGCTTTGGATCAAACAGTATCTTAACAGCTTTACACAGATCGAAGTCAGTCCCAGGAATAGTTATCGCTATAATCAACCCATTTAGATATGCAGAAAAGAGGATTGGTCCACTGATCTCCTAGATTACAGGAAAGTTAAACAAGATTAGTGTTTATAAGATTTGATAGTTGCTCATTAATAACATCTTACCTGTATTCATCATTATGCCGAGCAATCAGTATTGAAGCCGTAATAGCATCATGCAAGTAATTCTATAAGAACGTTGAGTCCAGTTTTGTATCGTTCATTGCCATTAGATTAATTTCAATGAAAATTGTTCTCCTGCTGCCCTTGCTGACAAGATTCTCCAAGAGATGAGGATTGGATACACTTTAAGGAAAATTGTGTGGAAATCACTTTCACCCTCCTTTTATTGTGTAATATCATTGAACATGACACCCATTCCTTTGTCACGCAGTGATTTTGATAGAGGATTATCATAATTATCAACGCGTCGATGAAAGTACTAACAAGGACTTATTTAACTCACTGTCGAAAGAGAACTAGGAAGCCGCCAAAAAATATGTAAGATTCACTATACGTGGAAAATTAAACCGAACAGTACCCGTTTTACTAGATCAAAATCACGTGAAGTGCATTGAATTTATCTTAAAGTACAGGCAAAAGATGAAAATTAGTGACAAAAATCCATATGTTTTTGGTATGAAGGGATCAGACAGAAGCTCAAACTTGTATCTAAGAAGAACATCCAGAAAGATTACGTTGCACCATGCTCCATAAGCATATAGCGACACAGTTCATTACACTTAACCTATCCGAACACCAAGTGCACGATCTGGCAAATTTTATAGGTCATGCCGAAAATATACACAAAAATATTTACAGGCAACCTTTAGTAAATAGAGAAATTTTTCAAATGTCAAGACTTCTGGAAAGAGCTCAGGGAACTAATGATCAAGAGAGTAACAGCAGCGGGGATAGAGGGGATGATAACAAACGTTTCAATGAATCCAATAATTTTCACAATAGCAATGAGACGGTAGTTACAGAGAACTTCAACGACAATGCACTGCAAGATGTCAGCATTCCAAGTACTTCATGTGCAAAATTGCAGGTAAAGTGCACAACTTAAACGAAAGAGAAGCAATCTACATCGCCGTATGGACAAGTCAAGCGAAAGCGCTTGAGTGACAAAGAAAAAGAAGTCGTCTTAAGCCTTTTTGCCAAAGAAATGGCAGGATATTATAAATTTACTTACGTTTTTCTTCTATCTCTGCTACGACTTTCATTACTCTGCCCCTCTTTGCTGCTGTTTGTGATGATTCCACTTTTGCCTCATCTCCCACTATTTCAGCGCTTTCCTGCTTCATATTTTCATCATCGCAATTATTAGTTTCAGCATCCTCTGTAACCTCTTCTATTTTATACTTTTTAGCTCCACACTTTTCTTCTGCCTCTTTTTATGTTTAACAACCTCATTTTTAGTTTCTTCTGAGTCCCGTTCAGGGGCAGCCACTTTCTTACCACGACCTTTCTTTGTTGTTGGTTTTGATTCTATTGTAACCTCATCAGTCTTTTGTGTGTCAGTAGAAGTTGTTGGTGGTCGGTTTGATTTGGTATATTTTTCAACAATTGGAATTTGAGTCAAGACTCTTGATTCACCTAAGAAAACATGAACACTACTCCAAATATCCCCAAAATTTATTCTCAGAGGTCGAAATTCATTCACACTCCGGCCATCAAGACGCTACAAATATGCATTATAACAAAAATCAACGATATGATTAATTTGACCTGGTTCTCCTTAATACATTGTACAACAAAGCCTTTTTCACATGCAGAAAGAAAAGTCTCCTTCATTTTTATAACTTCCAGTTAATTTTATTTTCAATAGAAAATAATTCAATAGAAATAACTGAACGTAACATGAACACTAGTTACTCAAAAGTAACGAAAATGCACATGCCTAATGAACTGCTACCTTTAACAGCATTCTTATAATAAAGAAGCTTTCTTATTGGTTGGAACCAATAAAATGTAAGCCATTGCCTCTGATTGGGCTACAAGAAGTAAATATTGTGAATTTATAAGCATTTTTAGAAGAAAGAAGCTTTCTTATTGGTTGAACTATAAGCCGTGATAGACGAAACTAAGTCAAGTTTGCGTCAATCCCAAAAATCGGCTGAAAAAATTCAAAATCAATCCCAATGGGCCATCCCAGACGAGTACTTTTTAGTGAAGGAAGGAATTTGTCTTAGACGTGCCATAACAATAATGTTCCCTCGCGTAGTTCCTTATATGATTACCGAAATTAATTGTGTGCGAGTTCAATTCTTAGAATATATAGCAAACAGCAATGGTTTAATCGTATATAATTATTTTACATGAGCGTAATTTGTCAAGAGCAGGAGACTATACATAGGAGTAAGTGAGATGCTGGAATGAGAATTTGTCAAAGCTGCGCGCATGATTGTCAAATGTGATTTTGTTTTGTGAACAGGTTTATGCAATCTAAAATTCTTTTGCTAAATTCAACTAAAGTACGGAATCAGTTTTTTTCAAAACTATTTAATTGGGAAGATTATTTTGTGTAAAGTTTTATACAGACACTAGTGCCCGTTAAAACCTTCATAACAATTAAAAAACAGAAATGAAGTGTTCGGTCAGTGCTTGCAAATATGAATTGGATTATAAACTAGGGGAAATACTGTTTGAGGCAACTGCACTATCTAAATTATCTTTTTTGTTAATATAAGTAGAGATTTATATAAATAAATTATGTGAATTTTTTAAAATAAAGTAGAAAAAGAACATTTTTTACCACAGATGCTCCGCACAAAACCTTTGTTTACTTTTTGCAAATTGACAAGTTGGTTAGAATAGGGATGGCGTGTAAATTCATATAAAAATGGACTACCATTCCCGTAACCCCCGGAATATAATACAAGCCTTGAAGTCGACGAAGGCACCAACACATTAAAAGGCCTTATCTTTCCGGGTACAGAATGCAGTAAGAGCTCACTCTCACTGCTTTTTGTATACTGGTCATGGAGCAAAAACTAAAATTTCATCTTAAACAGGTCGTAAAGTCCAAAACTGTTGCTCCCACAGCAAAATGAAGTTGAAACAAATTGCAGCCAAACCAAATATGTTTTCTTTCTAATAGTTGAAAAAAAAAAATAGCGTGTAGAACAAATTTATGGAAATTATAGCGTTTAAACAAAATGCAAGCAACTTTTATATGAAAAACTCCTGCAGTAAGACAAGGCAAGAGGACAGTGAATGTCGCCTGCTCTCTTTTTTCGACTTTGTTCATGGCTTGTATCTTGCGGGGGTTACGACATTCCTGTTTGATCTGTATTCTAAGCATTCCTGTTTGCTATATGTTCTAAGGTTCAATTAAGTCACAGTTTTTTGATATAAACAATAACTGTATCACAAATTCACAACACGTAATGATTATTAGATTATAATTCTAGAATATATAGCAAACAGGAAAGGTTGAATTGTGTAAAATTCGTGTACATGAGCGTAATTTGTCAAGAGCAGGAGATTATACATAGGAGTAAGTGAGATGCTGCAAGAAAGATTTATCAAAGCTTGGTGCAGAATTGTCAAATGTGATTGTGTTTTGTGAGCAGATTTAGTCAACTTAAAATTATTTTGTGAAATTTAACAAAAGTATCGAATCAATTCTTTTCAAAACTATTTATGTTTGACCTTTATTTAGTGCAAAGTTTTATAGTGCCACTAGTGCCTGTTAAAATCTTCATATCAATTAAAAAAACAGAAGTGAAGTGTTCGGTCAGTGCTTGGAAATATAAATTGGATTATAAACTAGAAAAATCATGTTTCAGGCAACTGCTTTATCTAAATTATCTTTTTTGTTAATGGAAGCAGAGATTTATATAAATTAATTATGTGAATTGTTTAAAAATAAAGTAGAAAAAGAACATTTTTTACCACAGATGCTCCGCACAAACCTTTGTTTACTTTTTGCAAATTAGCAAGTTGCTTAGAATAGGGATGGCGTGTAAATACATGGAAAAATGGACTACCAACACAACCAGAAATTCATTAGGCAAAATCTGGCTTATCCGTAACCCCCGGAATATAATACAAGCCATGAAGTCGCCGAAGCCACCGACACATTAAAAGGCTTTAACGTGCCGGGTACAGCATGCAGTAAGAGCTCACTGTCACTGCTTTTTGTATACTGGTCATGAGGAACAACTAAAATTTCATCTTAAACAGGTCCTAAAGACCAAAACTGTCGCTAGCACAGCAAAATGTTGTTAAAACAAATTGCAGCCAAATATGTTTTCTTTCTAATAGTTGCAAAAAGAAATAGCATGTAGAACAAATTTATGGAAATTATTACGTTTGAACAAAATACAAGCAACTTTTATATGAAAAACTCCTTCAGTAAGACAAAGCAAGAAGTCTGTGGATGTCGCCTGCTGACCGGCCCGTTGCTCTCTTTTTTCGACTTTGTGCATGGCTTGTATCTTGCGGGGGTTACGGCTTATCACCATTCCTGTTTGCTCTATATTCTAAGATGGTAGCGCAGCCAAAAATTTTCGCCATCTTGATTTTGGCAGGCTATTTGACTGTCACTTTTTTGAAAACAAAAGTGGCGCAAGTGTGTTTGGCGCAGAGACGTAGTTAATTTTGATATTTTTGTTAAAATTCATTTTAATCTTTTTTAAATTTTGACAGATTTCGGTAATCATAAAAAGAACTACGCGAGGGAACATTATTGTTATGGCACGTCTAAGCCAAATTCCTTCTTTCCCTAAAAAGTTCTCGTCTGTGTTGGCCCATAGGGATTGATTTTGAATTTTTTCAGCCGATTCTAGGGATTGACGCAGACTTCACTTGGTTTCGTCGACCACGTCTTATAGTTCAACCATTTATAAGAATGCTTATAAATTCACAACATTTACTTGTAGCCCAATCAGAGTCAACGTCTTACATTTTATTGGTTCAAACCAATAAGAAAGCTTCTTTATTATAAGAATGCTGTTCATTAGGGATGTGCATTTTCGTTACTTTTGAATAACTAGTGTTCATGTTCCGTGTAATAGCAACAAGTGGTAAGAAATATTATATTCTTAATAGATGTAGTAATTTTTGGTTAATTATTAAGGTTTGAAAGAAAAACTGAAGGAACTGAAAGTAGACGTGGAACTTTCTGTAGAAAAAAAAATGTCTTCGAAAGGAAGGACACGTGGAAGGAAGGCAGCTGCAGTAACAACTGAAGTCACACAGGAAAATGTTGCCTTCTCGGTATATATATGGGTTTAACAACCATATTTGATAATTGTATACTTAAATTTCTAAAGATTTGACACACACAGGAAAGGGTAAAGATCGGGCTCCACAAATAAATGAGAGAAGACGATCAAAAAGCAGGTTGGCAAGTACAAATGAAAATGGTATTTCAGAGACAAGTGTTGTAGCACCCGCAAAACGTGGCACAGGCAAGACCACCAGAGATAAAAAATCTACTCCAGTAGAAGGGGAGCCGATTGTTCCAGTGGCAATTGTTGAAAAGGAAACTAAATTAAAGCGAGGAGCCAAGAAATTATCACCATCAACTACAACTGAAACACAAAAACTGAATTCACACAGGAAAATGTTGTCGGTATGTATATGGGTTTAACAACCATATTTGATAATGGTGTACTTAAATTTTTTAAAATTCGACTTCCATAGAAAAGAGTGAAGATCTGGCTACACAAATAAACGGGAAAAGACGACCAAAAGGAGGTCGGCAAGTACAAATGAAAATGGTATTTCAGAGATAGGTGTTGTAGCACCCGCAAAACGTGGCAGAGGCAAGACCACCAGAGATAAAGAATCTACTCCAGTAGAAGAGGAGCCGATTCCTCCAGTTCCAATTGTGGAAAAAGAGACTAAATCAAAGCGAGGAGCCAAGAAATTGTCACCAACAACTACTACTGAAACACAAACAACTGAATTCACTCAGGAAAATGTTGTCGGTATGTATATGGGTTTAACAACTATATCAGAAACAACCAAATCAAAAACAAGGTCGGCCACTGCAAATGAAAATGGTACTTCAGAAACAGGTGTTGTAGTATTCGCAAAACGTGATAGAGGCAAGACCACCAGAGATAAAGAATCTACTCCAGTAGAAGAGGAGCCGATTGCTCCAGTTCCAATTGTTGAAAAAGAGAATAAATCAAAGCGAGGAGCCAAGAAATTATCACAAACAACTACTACTGAAACACAAACAACTGAATTCACACAGGAAAATGTTGTCGGTATGTATATGGGTTTAACAACTATATCAGAAACAACCAAATCAAAAACAAGGTCGGCCACTGCAAAAGAAAATGGTACTTCAGAAACAGGTGTTGTAGCACCCGCAAAACGTGGCAGAGGCAAGACCACCAGAGAAAAAGAATCTACTCCAGTAGAAGAGGAGCCGATTCCTCCAGTTCCAATTGTGGAAAAAGAGACTAAATCAAAGCGAGGAGCCAAGAAATTGTCACCAACAACTACTACTGAAACACAAACAACTGAAGTCACACAGGAAAATGTTGTCGGTATGTATATGGGTTTAACAACCATATTTGATAATGGTGTACTTAAATTTTTTAAAATTCGACTTCCATAGAAAAGAGTGAAGATCTGGCTACACAAATAAACGGGAAAAGACGATCAAAAAGGAGGTCGGCAAGTACAATTGAAAATGGTATTTCAGAGACAGGTGTTGTAGCACCCGCAAAACGTGACAGAGGCAAGACCACCAGAGATAAAGAATCTACTCCAGTAGAAGAGGAGCCGATTCCTCCAGTTCCAATTGTTGAAAAGAATACTAAATCAAAGCGACCACCAACAACTACTACTGACACACATAAGGCTGATGAGGTTACAGTAGAATCAAAACCAACAACAAAGAAAGGTCGTGGTAAGAAAATGGCCGGCCCTGAACGGGACTCAGAAGAAGCTAAAAATGATGTTTTTAAACCTAAAAAAGAGGCAGAAGAAAAGTGTGGAGCTAAAAAGTATAAAATAGAAGAGGTAACAGAGGATACTGAAACTAATAATGGCGATGGTGTAAATATGAAGCAGGAAAGCGCTGAAATAGTGGGAGATGAGGCAAAAGTTGAATCATCACAAACAGCAGCAAAGAGAGGCAGAGTAATGCAAGTCGTAGCAGAGATAGAAGAAAAGCGTAAGTAAATTTATAATATCCTGCCTTAGGTGTTTTATATATAAATATGTAAAAGCTTGGTTTTACACTCGGAAATACCTTTTCATGATGGAGGGTATAAAAATGAAAAAAAAAACAAACATGATTGAATTCAAGTTCCCAATTCAAGAAACATTAACCGGACTCTAATGTCTCGAATGTGATGATTCTTGTGTCGGCATTTAGCAAGGGACATTATGTTGCTTCCCCAATGTTCAAAATTCATTACTAATTAAATTTGATTCAGATCTACAATATTTTTATTACCCTTGCTTAAAGCTCCTACTACTGCCCATTGGTCCGAATCCAACCCAAGTAACAATTTTAATTTTAATATAGTCTACATAACGTTGTCTATACTATTTCATAAAACTTGTAATAAAGCTATATAGACAAGCCAACAATAATATGACTATAAAAAACCTCCTATAAGACTAAAATGGCTCCCGCTACAATAACCTGCGAGGGCCTGTTTTTAAAACTATATAAAGGCTTATTGGTCTTATCTGGATTACCCTTTGCGATGATTTGCAGTCCTCTATAAAACCTTTCATAAAACTGAAAGCGTAATTTGAACTCATCAACCAATCCGCATAACGTTATCAAAACAATAATAAAACTACTCCTCAATACTTTTTTAAGATAAAAAGGCATTGGAAATACTATTTCCGCGAACCTTTTAGACTTGAAACTTCAAAATAAAAGTGATCTTTAAATCTATAATAATAATAATAATAATAGAACCAAATAGATTTATATGTTCCACTTCATAATAATTTGATATATTGAAATGTAATTTAATTTTATATTAAGTGCAGTTTTAACAGTTTAATGTAGCAAATCTGACGGCGATTGAAAATTTACTGATTATATCACATATGATAGCTAGAAAAATAATAACACGCCTCAGAAATAATTAAAATTAGGAAAAGTTTAGAAATAATTATAAAAATATGTTTTATTATTTACAATATATTTAATTTTGATATTATTTTAAGTACGGTAGGAATTGAAAAAAAAGTTTGAAAATGATATCCCCTAGTACTGAAACGGCTTAAATTCCTGCAAATAATTAATTTAAAAATACAGCCGTATTAAAACCGTTTGATCATAGGATGGCTGCGATTAAAACAATTCATTCTATTGTAAATCCATTTGGTTTTAAGTAAAACCTTTCTGAGTGTTTCTAGACTGATATAATGCCATTTGCTATTAAATAAAAACGATTTAGTTTTGTATAAGCGCATTATAAAACTTAGCGTACTTATGAAAATTGTATGTTTGTATATGTATTTGCAAGCGAACATAAATCTTGCTTCTGACTTTACCATGCTTTTATACTATTTACAAGGATAATATTACCTATGTATATGCATTGTTCGTACGAAGAATTTTATACTAATTTGAGCTCATACATTTCGGAGAATTTTTAAATTTTTAATTTATAAAGGCAAAATAAATTTGTTTGACTTTAATTTAGTTGCTAATAAAACTGTTCGCTCTTTTTCAAATCTATTTGATCTCAGTTAAAACCGTTCTAGGTCTATTGAGACTCAAATAATGTTACTTGCTCTTGCATAAATCTATATAGTTTTATATGTATCCGCGATGAAACTTATTTCGACTTGTCGATTTCTACTTGACGTCTTGCCATTTATAATTTAATTTATAATCTATCATCCGAATGCTGTCTCAGCTCTTTAAAGCAAGTGCATCATTTCGTTGTTTTTAATGGAGCATTAATTTCTAATTCACCGTCAATAAGCATTTTTGGGATTAATATTTCCAGTAAGTTAAGCTGGACAGATAATATCTTTCTGTTGCCAAAGAAACATAGAAATATCTTGGATTTCTTAAAAGATGTAAGAAATATTTCGCCCCGTCAAATCTAGCGCTACAAATCTTATATCAGATCTAGAATTTTCTTGCATGTCACATTACGAAGAGACTTGGAAAGACGTACTAGGCTTATATGACATTTGACTAAGTCTCTTAATCTTAAAATGATTTTGTGAAAGAATTTTGAAATGCATTCTTAAAACCACTGTGTATAATAGTTTTGTGGTCGATTCCTATATAGCCCAGTAGCTCTTTAGACCAAATTGTCCCTTAAATTTGATTTAAAGTAGCCGTCCGTGCTTCCTAATATAACCTTCATAAGTCTATGCATGCTATAAAACCTTAATAAAATCAGGTAGTATTTAATTCCTATTTTGGTGCGTAATGGTTTTATCCTAGTTGAATTGATGACAACCATAAAACTTCTATAAGTACAAATGGACTAAAATGCTAAATAATTTTATTTCTACTCTCCAAGATGTTTTTAAAACATCACAATAAAATCAGTTGTTCTAGAAGACCAATTGGCATAACCTACAATCACCATAAAACTATTTAGCAACTTCAAAACCTTAATAAAACAATCATAAAACCTGAGTAAAACTAAATAGCATTTAAATTGTTACTTGGGAAGTCTTCGTCTTGTTATTACAGCTAGTAACGTAACAATGAGTCAAGCTATATCCGAATCCATGTCAATGCCACCGAGCTCTGCTACTTCACCAGTTCACCAGTTCTTCGGTACCACCCCTAATTCACAACGGGGATATGTACACGGAATCATTGGAGAAAGGCAATTTGTTTGCAGCTAACTTTGCTGCGAATTCTTTCTTGCCACCTTCTTCGCAAGCTCCTTCTCCACCAAGATGCAATTACAGACAAAGACCATTAGATTTCCGCACAAGGGAGGTTTTCAAAGTTATAGCAGGTCTCAGTACGTCTAAGGCTGCTGGGCGTGATGGTATTTCGCTCCTGGTACTCAAATGCTACACCTCATCTTTAGGTAAACCTCTATGAAAGCTATTTCACCTATCTTATTCGACAGGAGTCTTTCCTTCAGCATGGAAACTTGCACATGTTCAGCCAATAACCAAAAAATGAAAGGCAAGCGATCCCTCAAATTATAGGCCTATTGCCCTTACTTTGATTCTTGCGAAGGTTTCCGAAACACTCATCAACAACTGATGAAATATCTAGAAACTGATCACCTTCTTAGGGATCACCAATACGGCTTTCGAGCTGGCCGCTCTACTGGAGATTTACTAACATTCATTACCGAGCATTGGAATCAATGTCTCCATAACTTTGGTGAATGTGAGATCATCGCATTAGATATCTCGAAATCCTTCGATACAGTCTGGGTATTTCTCTTGTAAACCTTTGAATAGGGTTTTTGTTAATTAATTAAAAGACTGGATGTTGAGTTAAATCAAATGCCGTTCTTTATTTTTGCAATTTCCTAATTACAATCACTGACTCGAACTTAACTGGATGCCTGCACAATCAGAAGTGTCGTTTTTTATGGTGTGAAGAATTAGTTAGGTACATCAGAAAACTGATTTAGTACAATTCAGTTAGTGTTCAGAAATTGAGTTACTATTGTCTAGTACGAAAACGAATGCAATTGTTTAGAATTAAAGGTAAGTTCATTAGAGCAATTTGTATACAAGCAAATGATAAATATTTCTATTTCAAAAGTAAACAAATATAAATGAACCTTGTAAGTGTACAATAATTATAATAATGTAAAGAGAATTCAATTTAATTTAACTTTATGATTTATATCTAATTTCCAAGTGGCGTGAACATTCCGGCCCCCCCAAGACCGGCTAGAGCGGACTTCATCTGCTTAGGTGGACTCAAGGTTGACATCAGAGCAGCTAACAGGTAGTAGACAAACCTTGGTTATTGTACGCTTAAGTACAGAGAACTGGGTTCGGACAGTGACTACGCGTACCAGCTCATCAGAACCTGGATGGACATCAATTATTCTGGCCAATAACCATTTTGTTGGAGGTAGTCGTTCGTCCTTCACGATAACTAAGTCCCCGACAGTAACATTGGGCTGTTTTGTGCACCATTTGGGTCGTTCTTGTAATATGGTTAATGGTCGGTTGACCATCTATGCCAAAATTGCTGGACCAATCGCTGAGTCATCTGCCAACGAGACAAATAATTGATATTTTGTGTTAGAACTGATGGTTCCGGTATTGTGATTAAAGATTCCCCAATCAAAAAGTGACCTGGGGTTAATGCAGAATAATCGCTTGGATCGTCATTTAATGGACAAAGTGGTCGTGAATTTAATATAGCCTCGATTTGAGCGAGAACGGTTGCATATTCCTCAAATGTCAAAAATGCATTGCCAACGATTTTGTTGAGATGACGCTTGGTAGATTTAATTCCGGACTCCCAAAGTCAGCCAAAATGCGGTGACGACGGTGGTATAAAGTGCCACGATGTACTATCTGTTGCCAATGTGTGGGAAATATCTTCGGGTAAGGCTGTACTGACGCTATTAAACTATTTCTTTAACTCAGATGCAGCGCCGACGAAGTTGGTCCCGCAATCACTGTAGATGGCTGCACACTTGCCTCTACGTGAAGTAAAACATTTAAATGCTGCGATAAATGCGCTGGAGGTGTAATCGGAAACCAATTCCAAGTGTATGGCCTTTATTACCAAACATATAAATAAGCATATGTAGCCTTTAAATGTAGTTTTAGTACGTCCCCTGGTCATCTTGATCAGAACTGGGCCTGCAAAGTCAACGCCGCTATGCAGGAACGTTCGTACAGGTGTTATACGAACAGATCGGAGATTTCCCATTAACTGCTTTCTCGTCTCAGATTTGTGTCTTACGCAGATTACACAACGATGTATTATTCGCTTGACCAGATTACGAGAGCGCAATATCCAAAATGTTTTCCTGAGATGACAAACCATAACTTGAATACCACTATGTAACGTGGATATATGAGTATCCAAGACAATCAGTTTGGTTAGAGCACACTTCTCCGATAGGATGATTTGATGTTTTGTGTCTACTGGTAAATTGGACAGTTTCAGCCTTCCTCCGACTCTAAGCAATCCATCCTCTGCCATAAAAGGATTGAGACCGCGAATCCTACTTTTTACGCTGACCGGTTGCTGGTGTCGAAGTCGAGAAATCTCGTGTGAGAATTCCATGGATTGCGATATTTTGCACAGTGAAACGAGGGCAAATTTGAGTTCTGGTGTCGTTAGTAGTCCTGAATTCTTCGTTGACGTTTTTCTCATGTTATTAATAAATCTAAGGCACCATGCTGTAACTTTCAAGAGCTTTGATAAGCTGGAAAATCGTGTGATGATGTTAAACTTTCCGTCTATACTTGTAACAAACGAGATTTTTAGTTTTCGTTCTTCTAGATCTGTATCCAATGAATCCAATAATGCATATGATGGCCATTTTGATTGTGAAGTCGAAAGCCATGAAGGGCCTTTCCACCAGTGGTGATGGGAAGCTAGCTGAGATGGTCGAACTCCTCGGGAAGCATAGTCAGCCGGGTTATCAATTGATGATATATAATGCCATTGGTTAGAGTTGAGTGTGGTGTGTATCTCACTCACGCGATTTGCCACGAAGGTTTTCCATCTGGATGGATGACTGCGTAGCCACGATAATACGATAGTGGAATCACTCCATGCACAAATGTTAATATTGGGAAAATTCAGCGCAGTTTGAACGTTACTTAAAAGCCTTGAGACAAGTACTGCTGCACACAACTCCAGACGGGGTAATGATATCTGTTTTAACGGAGATACTCGTGACTTCGCTGTAATTAACGATAAATATATGTTGCCAGTCTCATCTATCATTCGTGCATACACAACAGCTCGATAGGCACGAGTTGAGGCATCTGCGAAGCCGTGAAGTTCAACTTGGCGTAAAGTAGGTTGAAAGCCTATCCATCTTTGTACCTTTACATTAGACAACATAGGCAATTCCGCACGATATTGCTGCCATTCTTTACACAGGTCATTAGGTAAAGCTTGATCCCACATTAATCCGAGTAACCATATTTGCTGCAAAAAAATCTTGGCGATAAGAATGCTAGGTGTGAGCCATCCCAAAGGATCAAAAAGACGGGCTATATGTGACAATATTGTTCGTTTTGTGGGAGGATCCGAGATTTCCGGTAGTTCTATTTTAAACTCAAATTCATCATTGCGGGGACACCAATACACTCCGAGAGTTTTAATAGTGTTGCTCTCTCCTACATGTTTCGAGACACCACATTCACGATCTTCCAAGGGTACCTCTTGTAAAAGTTCTTCTCGGTTAGACGACCACTTTCTTAAACTGAAGCCGCCTTTCTTTAATAATTTAATAAGTTCACCTTGCAGCTTGATGGCAGTGCTTTCTTCATTTGCACCGAACATTACGTCATCCACATAGAAATTATCGAGAACTAGTTGACTAGCACGAGGAAATTCTGATTTATAATCGAAGGCCAATTGTTGTAAGGTACGTATTGCCAAATAAGGAGCTCGAGGTGCCATACGTAACTGTATTTAAGCAGTAGGAAGTTACAGGATCAGAAGCTGCTTCACGCCAGAGGATACGTTGGTAATCTCTATCTGCAGAATCTACAACAATCTGGCGATACATTTTAGTAATGTCTGCTACTAATGCAACTCGCTGTTTACGCCATTTTAATAGCACCATGAATAGATCTGATTGTAGCGTTCGTCCAATAGATAATGCATCATTTAAAGATTCTCCGCTGATACCTTTTGTAGAGCCATCGAAGACAACTCTTAACCTCGTTGTTGAGCTGCTTTGTTTGAGGACGGCATGGTGCGGAAGATAATAGACGTTATTATTTTCACAATTATTTTAGGCAGCTTCCATATGACCAAGGCTTAGGTACTCCCTCATAAATTTAGTATATTCTGCCTTTATCGTAGGGTCATGCATAAATCTTCTCTCTAAATTGTAAAGACGCCTGAGTGCTATATTATATGTATCACCAAATTCATGCTTGGAAAGACCATTAAGTGACCTCTTGAAAGGCAAATGAACTATATAGCGGCCTGTGCTATTTCTCGTAGTAGTTCTTTGGTAAAAGGCTTCACAAGCTCCTTCTTCTGGTGTCTTTAATTTATTAGAAGGAACTTCTTCAACTTCCCAGAATTTTCGAAGTTGATCATTCACTTCGAGGTAATCTGAAGTTCTTAGAGTGAAGTGGGATTTAATCTGTTGATTAGATGACGAAGAGCCGCATTAACCTGATAGAATCCAACCGAAAATAGTTTTCTGGGCGATTGGAAAAACATTGGAGCCCTTTTGGGTACCTTCCAAGATGATCTGTGAGTAGACATCGGCTTCCAATAAAAGATCAATACGTCCAGGACTGAAACAGGATGGGTCAGCAAGTTCTAGATCTTGGAAATGTTTTCGTATGTGTGGAACAGAGATTTCAATTGATGGTATCATACCAGTCAATTTGGGCAGCACCAATGCAGTGAGCTGAATTCTGGGCTGAAGATGTATAACGGGGCGAATGCAGAAAGATACTTTGCGATATGCTGTCGTTGACTTCACGGTTCCTATACCGCGAACCGTTGTAGATGAGGCCATTGTGGGCAGTTGTAATAACTGAACGGTTGCTTCTGTTATGAATGATCCTTCAGATCCTTGGTCTATCAATGCCCTTAATAAATAAGAACCAGTTGATGTCTCCACAGAGACAATAGTGGTGGCTAACATAACTTGACAGGTTTCTCCATCCTGTAGACTTGTAAATGTGTGCACAGATCTGGAATTATCATGGGCGTGAGACACTCTAGACTGGCTGGGAGCTGTTAAACCATGAGGTTCCGATGTAGGAATATTGACTACGTTGCTATTGACAGGTGAGGGTATTGAGTCAGTGTGCAGTAATGTATGATGTTTCTTGCCACATCCTTTACATTTGGTCGATTGTCGACACTTTGGGGATGTATGCCCCGGTACAAGACAATTAAAGCATATAAATTTAGTACTTAAAAATTCTCGACGAGTTTTGTTTGGCATTGATTTGAACTGGTCACATTTATATAGCAAGTGATTGCCTTTGCAGCAAGGGCACGGTTGATCTATTGCATTATTATAATTGCGAATTGTATGACTTGACTTGTTTCCTGATTGAGAGTGGTGATTCAGCTTACCCTTTCCAGCTGATAACACTTCTAACGTTCGGAATCTGCTTTCCATAAATTTTTTAAGATCTTGTAACGAAGATAACTCCGTGGGCTCATCTAACGATTGCTCCCACAACTTTCTGCTTTCCGCATCAAGTTTCTGAACAGTTAAAAAAACTATAAAGGGATCCCACGATGACGTGTCAATATCTAAATTAGATAAAGCAGTCAATATTTCAGTGGTAACATCAAGTAACCGCCTAACTCCTGACGCTGAATCTGCATTCAGGATAGGTTGCGCCATTAATGTGTTCAATAACGAATTGACAATGATACGATTGTTCTCATATCGCTCTGTCAGGGTTTTCCACGCTTAGTCATAATTTTTTTCCGTTACTTGGATATTTCGTAAAAGCTGGGCGGCTTCACCCCCCAAATTAGACTTCAAATAATGAAGTTTCTGGACCTTTGGGATACTCTCGTTATTATGAATTAAGGATGTGTATAAATCGCGAAATGAAATCCAAGTCTGATAATTCCCAGAAAAATGCGGAATATCTACTGGAGGTAACTTGGGTGAATCGTGGTTAGTAGTGACATGATCAGACTTAGGCTTAGGAACTGTTTGTACTTGTAGCGCTGAAATCATTTCAGTCACATCTCCCCGTAAATCGAGATACAAATCTTCAAAGCTATTGAACGTTTCATCTACGAAATATTCTTCTTTATATAGTGCTTTATCCTTGACCGCAAGCGTAATTAATTGAGAAATGTTTTGCTTAAACTCAACCCAACATTCATCAAGGATTTTAATACGACCAGTGAAATGTCCAATAGTCTTTCTAATATTTGGAGTCTTTCTCAAATTTTCTTCAAATCTCTTTAATCGTTCGAGTAGCACATGTTGCTTTTGCATCAGCACGTCACCCATTTCCTAACTCAGCAAGTTAAACCGATTAATTAAAAAAAAATGTCTTTGTATAAATGAATTACGACCGATAATAGGAAACTATTTATAGAATAAGCCACCAATAATAATAATCAATACACAAAAAAATGTTCAATAAAGTCTCATTAAAATTCACAAATACAGTTTATATAAATATAGAATTAAAAGAAATTTATTAATATAGTCACTCAGCTTAGGATTATAAAATATTTGACATGCGTACATATATATATATATATATATTGTCCGTCAAAATCACAGCTGCTCGTAGAGTTTGTTCATCGAAATTCCACAAATTAATTCCCCAGTGCGTATGTAGATATCTATGTACCTACCTCAGTATGAATTCACAAATTGTGCTCTGATGCTTAAAAAAAATGTAAGATTCATTCCAAACTAATTCCCGTTTCCAGAGAAGAATTGATACCGATGAAACTGTGCTACAAATCGTAGTTTAACAGACGTATAGATATATGTGCTCACGTTCACGTGCATATGTATATTTGGAATACCAGATATTTCGGTATTAATTTCGCCTTAATTACTGATTCATGATGCATTTATGGAGCAAATCCAATGTATTTTTCTTTTTTGTTAAAGTATGTATGAAAATATGCTGGGTACTCACCACAAATATTTCAATTCAATTGCACACAAGCCGTAAAGAATATCACCTGAACACTTGTATTCTCTAGAATAATCCTTAAAACTGATTTTCTTCAAATTTCCCACGGTGCTTGATAATATCCGGTTCTTGAAGGACCAATGTTTCTCTTGTAAACCTTTGAATAGGGTTTTTGTTAATTAATTAAAAGATTGGATGTTGAGTTAAATCAAATGCCGTTCTTTATTTTTGCAATTTCCTAATTACAATCACTGACTCGAACTTAACTGGATGTCTGCGCAATCAGAAGTGTCGTTTTTTATGGTAAGAAGAATTAGTTAGTTACATCAGAAAATTGATTTAGTACAATTCAGTTAGTGTTCAGAAATTGAGTTACTATTGTCTAGTACGAAAATGAATGCAATTGTTTAGAATTAAAGGTAAGTTCATTAGAGCAATTTGTATACAATCAAATGATAAATATTTCTATTTCAAAAGTAAACAAATATAAATGAACCTTGTAAGTGTACAATAATTATAATAATTTAAAGAGAATTCAATTTAATTTAACTTTATGATTTATATCTAATTTCCAAATGGCGTGAACACTGGGATCCTGCTCTTTTAGCTAAACTACAGGCATTAAGTCTAGACCCTCTTTTCTTAAAATGAATTGAAAAGTTTCTCTCCCGGCGTTCAATTCAAGTTATATTGGACGAAATTACCTCTGACCGTTTTATAATCCATGCCGGTGTACCTCTCTCCTACTCTCTTCCTTACTTCATAAATGATTAGCTAGCTCTCACTTTCAATCCTATTCATAGTTTTGCAGACGACAGAACCCTTGATTTCGTGTACTCGTTTGACTATAGCTGATTCCCGTGGGAATGTTATAGTTGACAAACGAAGCCACATGTTCAGCTCACTCAACTATAACCTTACCACAATACTCGCTTGGGACAGAGCGAATCGGGTCTTGTTTAATGCTTCCAAAACGCAATGTGGTCTGTTATCACTCAAACGCACTCCAATTGCCGCCCAACCTATTTCCGTCGATGGAGATTATATTTCGAACTCACCAACTCTTAACATCTTAGGCATTGAAATATCAAACAATCTTAGTTGGGCCGATCACATTTTTGGTATTGCCAAAAACCGCGATGATATGCCTGGGCTTCTTGCAAAGATTCACGAAATATTTTATTCCATCAGACTTGGCGCAAACCTACAAGTCTCATATCAGGCCTAGATTAGAATATAATTCCCATGTTTGGGCAGGGGCTAGACACATTGCATTGTCCGCGGACAAATTCAAGGCCTTCTGGCTTATTAGCGATGACACATCAATAGCAACTATTGATTCCCTAGAACACCAGCGTAATGTCGGAAGTCTGTCTCTTTTATCACTACTTCTATGGTTATTACTCTGACGAAATTTCTAGCCTGTTCTCTTGTAGAATTCTTCCTATGCGAACCACACGAGCTGTAACTCGAGCTCACCCTAACACCCTTGAAGTCAAATTCGGGCGTGAAATTCCGTGAATTTTAGATAAGCAGAATAGTACGAATGTGGAACAGTTTTCCATCCTCTGTTCCCCCCCCCCCCCCAGCTATGAGCCGCAAACATTGAGGCGTAATGCGCACCGTCACTTACTTGTCTCAACCCAATAATCCCCAATTCCCCTACCCCTACTTCCTTTTTTGCCAAGGCTGTGCTACGGCATCATAGGTTATCCCCTAAACTTTGGCAACATCATAAAAACCAAAAACAAAAAAATACTGCACATCGACGTATAGAGCTGAAATTAGATACATGGTGTTCTCATAGCAATATTAAATAAAATTTGAAAAATGGACTAAATCGGGCAACTACTCTTTCTAGGTGTTGCGACATAAAAATTCAAGTTTTTGACATTTACTGTAAAACTACCACTCTTGCACGTTTTTATTGTACCGGAAAGTTCTTCAGAACATGAAATCCTATGAATATGGTTATATCCATTTTTACTGTCCGACGAACCGTTCTAGAAATATATTCGAAAAACTACTTCAGCAATTAAACTTGCACAGAGATGACCATACGAAATTACAAACGGGCATTCATCTAGGGTATCATAAGAATTGGTCTTAAACCAAATCTAGCTTTTTTACTTGCTTAACCTAAACAAATAAATAAATTTTGTGGCGGCTGAGCTCATGTACATACATAGACATGTGCTCTGCTTGATCCAGCACCATGCATTGTTTTCTTTTGCAAAGACGTTATTTTCACTTGCAGATAGCTATTTGGATGTGTACAGTGGCGAAGACCTTGAAGACTCTGACTATAGGCCAGAGGAAGATATCAGTAGTATTGATTCTATCCCTGAATATAACTCAACGAAGCAATCAAATATTTCCCGTGGTATGGATGTAACGAAATCGGTCAACGTTGCTGACCATGAAGACTCTGACTATAGGCCAGAGGAAGATATTAGTGGTATTGATTCTATCCCTGAATATAATTCAACGAAGCAATCAAATATTTCCCGTGGTATGGATGTAACGAAATCGGTCAACGTTGCTGACCATGAAGACTCTCACTATACGCCAGAGAAAGATATCAGTAGTATTGATTCTATCCCTGAGTATAATTCAACGAAGCAATCAAATATTTCCCGTGGTATGGATGTAACGAAATCGGTCAACGTTGCTGACCATGAAGACTCTGACTATAGGCCAGAGAAAGATATCAGTAGTGTTGATTCTATCCCTGAATATAATTCAACGAAGCAATCAAATATTTCCCGTGCTATGTATGTGACGAAATCTGTCAACGTTGTTGACCATGAAGAGTCTGACTATAGGCCAGAGGAAGATATTAGTGGTATTGATTCTATCCCTGAATACAATTCAACGAAGCAATCAAATATTTCCCGTGCTATGTATGTGACGAAATCTGTCAACGTTGTTGACCATGAAGAGTCTGACTATAGGCCAGAGGAAGATATTAGTGGTATTGATTCTATCCCTGAATACAATTCAACGAAGCAATCAAATATTTCCCGTGGTATAGATGTAACGAAATCTGTCAACGTTGCTGACCATGAAGACTCTGACTATAGGCCAGAGAAAGATATCAGTAGTATTGATTCTATCCCTGAATATAATTCAACGAAGCAATCAAATATTTCTGGTGGAATGGATGTAACGAAATCCGTAAACGTTGCTGATATTTCTGTATGTAATTCTGCAAATATGAGAGTCGAAAAATCCTGTGGCCCAAAGGGTAATAGAAAAGCGAATTTTTGTTTTTATTGTCACAAAAAACAATATAAAATTGCTAGACATTTGGAGCTGAAGCATAAGGATGAACTGGATGTTCAGAAATTCACAGATTTGCCCAAAAATTCTAAGGAGAGAAAAGAGATCATATCAGTAATACGAAAGAAAGGAAATTTCTTATTCAATACTGATACAACTTTGAATGACGGCACCTTAATTGTTTCTCGAAGGCCGGCTGCGAAGTACAATAAAACTGCTGAAAATTATATGGCATGTGGAAAATCAGAAAGTAGCTTACGTGCCCATTTTTCAAAATGTACTGGCCGCAGTTCCAAGAAAAAACGTATTGTTAAAATTATGGGAAAGAGAATAATGGGTCGAATTCATGCTCAAGCTTCAGATGTTGTTAGAAGAAAACTTTTTCCTGTACTTAGAGAAGATGAAATAGTGCGCCTCGTCAGGTACGATGCCTTGATTATAATATATGCCAATAAAATGTGTGAAAAATATAAAAGTAGCGACCACCATCTTGATATGATACGATCACGCATTCGACTTATTGGAAGATTTTTAAAAACTATGAAAATATTGGATAAACAAATAACTGACCTTACGTCTGTATATGATCCCACATATTGCAACCACGCCATAAAAGCAATAAATATCGAAGCTGGTCTCAACGAAGGAGGAGGTAGTTACAAAGCTCCCACCGTCGCTTCCGCACTTGGTACTCTCTTGAAGAAAGTGGGGGAATTACTTACAATCGAGTGCATTAAGAGCCATACTCCTGAAAAAAAGCAATATGTAAAGGATTTCCTGAAAGTCCTGGCACTTTATCTTGCAGTGAGCGTGAACAAAACAGTAACTGAAACTCAGACTCAACAAAAACGATATAAGAAAACGGCGCTCTCGTCTATGGATGATGTGAAAAAAACTGCATGAGTACCTTTTACAAAAGAGAACAACTGCATTTAAGCAGATGCAAACGTCCTTTTCGGTGAAAGCATGGACGAGTTTAGCAGAGACTACATTAACATCCCTACAATTATTTAATCGTCGCCGCGCTGGGGAAGTGGAGCGGATTTTGATAGAGGATTATCATAATTATCAAAGCGTCGATGAAAGTACTGACAAGGACTTATTTAACTCACCGTCGAAAGAGAACCAGGAACCCGCCAAAAAATATGTAAGATTCACTATACGTGGAAAATTAAACCGAACAGTACCCGTTTTACTAGATCAAAATCACGTGAAGTGCATTGAATTTATCTTAAAGTACAGGAAAAAGATGAAAATTTGTGGCAAAAATCCATACGTTTTTGGTATGAAGGGATCAGACAGTAGTAGACTAGTATCTAAGAGCATGAAACTTAATGCGACGATTTTCTGCTGAATGTAGTGCGGAACATCCAGAAAGACTACACTTAACCTATCCGAACACCAAGTGCACGATCTGGCAAATTTTATGGGTCATGCCGAAAATATACACAAAAATATTTACAGGCAACCTTTAGTAAATAGAGAAATTTTTCAAATGTCAAGACTTCTGGAAAGAGCTCAGGGAACTAATGATCAAGAGAGCAACAGCAGCGAGGATAGTGAGGATGATAACCAACGTTTCGATGAATCCAATAATTTTCAGAATACCAATGAGACGGTAGTCACAGAGAACTTCAACGACAGTGCACTGCACGATGTCAGCATTCCAAGTACTTCATGTGCAAAATTGCAGGTAAAGTGCACAACTAAAACGAAAAAGAAGCGGTCTACATCGCCGTATGGACAAGTCAAATGAAAGCGCTGGAGTGACGACGAAAAAAATATTGTGCTAAGCCTTTTTGGCAAAGGATTAAAAATTGCTGTACTGCCTTCATTAAAAGAAATCCAAAAAGAAATTCTCAGCAACCCTTGCTTGAAAAACAGAAGACCTCCGCAAATAAAAACGTGGTTACACTAAAATATTGCTGCTCTACCCGCATATCATATCCTTTACCTACCTTCCAGGAGTTGTAAATATGTATCAGGAATTTCCATATAATTTTTATCAAAAATTTTCCCACAATTTTTAAAATGTATCTGCGTGCCAGGAGGCTGCAAAGAGACCTGTAAATATGTACAGGAATTTCCATCTAATGTTATCAATAATTTTCGCATAATTTTTAAAATGTATCTGCGTGCCAGGAGGCTGCAAAAGAGACCTGTAAATATGTATCAGGAATTTCCATATAATTTTTGTCAACAATTTTCGCACAATTTTCCTTAAAATGTATCCAATATTCATCTTATGGGTAGCAGGAGAACACTTTTCATTGAAATCAATCTAATGGCAATGAACGATACAAAACTGGACTCAACGTTCTTAAAGAATTACTTGCATGATGCTATTACGGGTTCAATACAGATGGCTAGGCATAATGATTAATACAGGTAAGATGTTATTAATGAGCAGCTATCAAATCTTATAAACACTAATCCTGTTTAACTTTCCCGTAATCTAGGAGATCAGTGGACCAATCCAGCAGTGCACCCTTTTTCTGCATATCCAATTGGGTTGATTATAGCGACAAGTACGGCTTTGATAAAAACTGTGTGACGAAGGAATGGGTGTCATTTTCAAAGATATTACAAAATAAAAGGAGGGTGAAATTGATTTTCGCACAATTTTCCTTAAAATGCATCCAATCCTCATTTCTTGGAGAATCTTGACAGCAAGGGCAGCAGAAGAACAATTTTCATTGAAATCAATCTAATGGCAATGAACGATATGTACAAAACTGGACTCAATGTTCTTAAAGAATTACTTGCATGATGCTATTACGGGTTCAATACAGATGGCTAGGCATAATGATGAATACAGGTAAGATGTTATTAATGAGCAAATATCAAATCTTATAAGCACTAATCCTGTTTAACTTTCCCGTAATCTAGGAGATCAGTGGACCAATCCCCTTTTCTGCATATCTTAATGGGTTGATTATGGCGACAAGTTCAGCTTTGGATAAAAACTGTGTGACAACTATTCCTGGGACTGAGTTCGAGCTGTGTAAAGCTGTTAAGGTACTGTTTGCAGCCTGTAAGAAGAGGAATACAAGGGCCTTCAAATTATTTTTGAAAACGTCATTGATTCATTGTGATTTTCGGATACATTTTATTGCTTACATTTGTTCGTAGTATATAAGTTATGAAGATGTCTACAACTAACTTTAAGAATAAAATACTTCAAAGATGTTTTTTTATTCCCTATTCTTGTGGGAGCTCAAGTTATACGAAAAAAAAGTGGAGTAGTAATAGCAGTTCTTTATTAGCTAGTATAAAAGCTTTCAACAACAACATATAGTATAAACAGTAAAATCTTATAAATCATGGCCAAAGAATGTGAATTTTCCCTTTAATAAATTTAATACAAAATTTTTTGAAACTATATATATGTGAAAATTTTTTATCATATTTAAGATGATTGTGAATTTTAAGTCCACGACAAATTAAAGAATTTTTTGCTTTTAATATTCTAAACTCGGCAGCATTTTTTAATGATATTTTTTGAACGTTTCCCAGATATTGCAAACATTTGTTAAGGTATTCCGGCAGAATACCATTCTTGATTTTAAATACCAAAGGTAACACATTAAATGTAATCTTCTCTTTCATGCTTGCTCATTCATTTGAGAGTATTCATCATTTGTGAAATAGTGGTGTATCTATTACAACAAAGAAGAATCCTCATCGCCTTGTTTTGCAGCCTCTGCATACGTTCTAGTTGCTCCTTGGTACTTAAGAATAACACCGTGGAATAACAGGGCCTGCCCGAGTCCAGGTTTTCGTCTTGGTATTCGTCTTGTTGTTCGAATTCGTGTGCTTGGCTTGATATTTGACGTTTCAGTAAGAGTTTGTGCTGTTTTATATGATGTTTGTATCAGGGATAGTAGCAAAGAGTTGATCTTTATTTTTAAAAGCTTCCTCTGGAACCATAATAGTTTCAATTTAAAAATATGTATGCCTCTGGGACCTTTATATTTTTAACTACAACGATTTCAAAGAATTCGAATTCATTTGCTGAAATTACTCCAACCACTACTTCAAATTTTGAGAGCAATGGGTCTTACTGATGACAATATGAATTAGTATAGTTCGGCTTAAAACTTCATTTAAGATGTAGTTCTTTATTTTGAATTACAACAAAACATTACAACAAAATGATATTAAGGAATAATAAAAACAACATAAGATTGACATAAATTAAATATTCTTCGTTGTCAAATATACATGCATATACGTTTTTCACAAATATAATATTGTTCATGTGCTATTGTGATGCTTTACATACAAAGGAATGACCAAGTAAGTAAAATATAGTTGTGCTATTGCAAAAAGTAAAAATAATTAAAGGGTACAAACATTTTTTTAAACTACCACCATTGAGATTCCCTATAATTCCCTATAATACTGTTTCTGTCGTGTTTTTTTATCACCTGACCAAACCTGTATTGTGAGTATTGTGTGTAGCTTTATACGATACCCGCATTCCTGTTTGATGTATGTTCGAAATTGGCTGCCCAGAATGTTACTTAGCTTCCTAAATCACAGGTCCACGTCTATCCAAATTGGCGATAACTTCTCCGAGCCCATCCCAGTCAAGACAGGAGTGCCGCAAGGCTCTATCATTGGTCCGAGGCTTTTCAATATATTCCTATACGATTTTCCGTTGAAAAACTTCAGTTGTGACACATTGGCAGCGGTGCTTTACGCGGATGATACAATCATCCTAGTCGAAAATGAAAGATCCCAGGTAGCCCTCAGCAGAATTCCGTAATTTATTCCTAATCATTTAGATTTCTATAATAAATGGGGCCTTCGATTCAATGAAGCTAAATGCGGTCTAATATGCTTTAGAAACGCTAGTGGTAAGGGACATTATCTCGCAGAACACGAAAGCAAAACGCTTTCGTTAAATATCAACATTAATCCAATCCCCTTAGATATCAACATCAAATACCTAGTCATCCTTTTACATCACCGCTTTCAATTCAACCCCCACGCGAGGTACGCTCTGAACAAGGCGAAAACAGGCACAGCGATCCTTAGACCCTTGCTGAACTCCCAATTCTTATCCCAAAACACAAGATTACTTATATACAGAAACTTGATTCGCCCGATAATAAGCTACGGTTTTACTATCCACAGTCAGCAACCAACTAGAAGTCTTCGAGATAATGATAAGCAGTCACTCCATCAGCAAATGCAGAAGGCCTAATAGCCACAAATGGTACCCCAATATGCTGCTGTATTACAAAGCTAAAATACTTCCTCTAATGATATACCTCAGTAGTATCGCCGTCAAATTATTGTCAAGAATAGAACACCATGAAAATGCACTTGCTAGACAGGTTTTCACTGACAACCTTAACGACATAAGTGAAAACAACTACTACCTCTCCCCAATGAATATATTTAACACTAACTCCCAGTTTACTCTAGCTAACACTTCCATTAACATCCTTAAAAACCTTCAAATCCACTTTTACATAGGTACATCTATAGGCAACTGCAGAAGATGATTCTCATCTTTCTTGAATGTGCAGTTCAACAACGACATCCAGTCCGACTTGGTAGTAAGACACCAAGATTATCCAATTACTCTTTGCTGCTATCCCTCAGTACGTTTACATGAATACTTGAAGTATGCTTGAAATAATCAAAATGTCACGAAAACGCTTATTCAACGCGTAAATTTCAACTTAAGTAATTGGAAAATTATATTCAAGAAAAATCCAAGTAAAGTAATTGGAATTAATTCAATCAAATGCCCTACCTAGGAGCTTCAAGTGAAGTTCAAGTCAAATACTCATGTATTCATGTAAACGTACTGCCTGATACAGACATCATATAAAACAGCACAAGCTCTTACTGAAACGTCAAATATCAAGCTAAGCACACGAATTCCGACAGGTTAGCTTCGTGTTCGTCCACCTTGTTGTGTTACGTCACTATCTGTAATAAGAAGACGAATACCAAGACGAAAACCTAGGCTCGGACAGGCCCTGTTATTCCACGGTGTTATTCTTAAGTACAAAGGAGCAACTAGAACGTATGCAGAGGCTGCAAACCAATGCGAGGTGGATTCTTCTTTGTTGTAATAGATTCACCACTATTTCGCAAATGCTGAATACTCTCAAATGAATGAGCATGAAAGAGAAGATTACGTTTAATGTATTACCTTTGGTATTTAAAATCAAGAATGGTATTCTGCCGGAATACCTTAACAAGTATTTGCAATATCTAGAAAACGTTCCACAAATATCATTAAAAAATGCTGCCGAGGTTAGACTAGGATCGTTTAGAAAATAAAAAGCAAAAAGTTCTTTAATTTGTCGTGGACTTAAAATGCACAATCATCTTAAATATGATAAAAATAATACACATATAAAGTAATTTCAACTTGTGAAGCTTCAGTCCAGATACCATGCGAGAGTAAAATAGTTGTAGGAAGACGCCAATTGGTTTCTTAAAAACAAACAAGATTTAATTTTCAATAGACATTTAATAAAAAAAACAGTCTCGCATAACTATTTACCTGCCTCGCCATCCTCCGTCATTATCTGCATGAATATCATTCACAAAAGAGAACAAAAGCATTCCAACTGCTTCATGTGCAAAGATACCGATAAAGCGCATAAGTAAAACGAAAAAGAACCGATCCAGTAAATATTCTCTTAAATTATATTATTATTTTATTATTATATTAATCTATCCATTTGTCAGCATCGCCATATGGACAAGTCCAGCGCAAGCGTTGGAGTGAAAGAGAAAAAGAAGTCGTCTTAAGCCTGTCTTCAAATGATTGCAAAATGCAGTGCTGCCTTCGCTGAAGGATATTATAAAGAAATTCTCAAAAATCCTTGCTTGCAAAATAGAAGAGCACCGCAATTAAAAACTTGGCTACATAACCAAACTAAAAAGAATACAACACAAACATAATTACTGTATGAATATATGCATTGCCAAAATTTTAGAGCGAACTTTTAGCGCTGACACTGATAATATTCTTAAAGTAACTGCGGGACTTATAACGGCTCTTCCAAATGTTGCTGGATTAGAAAACTTACAAATTAACCTGCGTGACAATAGTCTGCAGAGGAGACCTCTAAATACAATGTTAACGTCTTCTACTGGAGTAGATTCTTTATATCTGGTAGTCCTGCCTCTGCCAGGTTTTGCGGTGCTACAACAGCTGTCTCTGTAGTACTATTTTCATTTGTAGTTGCCGACTTCCTTTTTGATCGTTTTCTCCGTTTATTTGTGGAGCCAGATCTTCACTCTTTTCTATGGAAGTCGAATTTTAAAAAATTTAAGTACACTATTATCAAATATGGTTGTGAAACCCATATACATACCCACAACATTTCCTGTGTGACTTCAGTTGTTTGTGTTTCAGTAGTAGTTGTTGGTGATAATTTCTTGGCTCCTCGCTTTGATTTAATCTCTTTTTCAAGAATTGGAACTTGAGCCAAGACTCATGTTTCACCTAAGGAAACATGAACACTACTCCAAATATCACCAAAATTTATTTTCAGAGGTCGAAATTCATTCACACTCCGGCCATCAAGACGCTACAAATATGCATTATAACAAAAATCAACGATATGATTAATTTTACCTGGTTCTCCTTAATGCATTGTACAACGAAACCTTTTTCACAGGCAGAAAGAAAAGTCTCCTTCATTTTTATAACTTCCAGTTAATTTTAATTTAAATAGAAAATAATTCAATAGAAATAACTGAACGGAACATGAACACTAGTTAGTCAAAAGTAACGAAAATGCACATCCCTTCCCTAATGAACAGCTACCTTTAACAGCATTCTTATAATAAAGAAGCTTTCTTATTGGTTTGAACCAATAAAATGTAAGCCAATGCCTCTGATTGGGCTACAAGTAAATATTGTGAAAAAATTCAAAATCAATCCCAATGGGCCATCCCAGACGAGCACTTTTTAGGGAAGGAAGGAATTTGGTTTAGACGTGCCATAACAATAATGTTCCCTCGCGTAGTTCTTTATATGATTACCGAAATCTGCCAAAATTTAAAAACGATTAAAATGAATTTTAACAAAAATATCAAAATTAACTACGTCTCTGCGCCAAACACACTTCGCGGCACTTTGTTTACAAAAAAGTGACAGTCAAAAACCCTGCCAAAATCAAGATGGCGAAAATTTTTGGCTACGCTACCATCTTAGAATATAGAGCAAACAGGAATGGTGATAAGCCAGATATTACGTAATGATTTAAATATTGGGATGTGCATTTTCGTTACTTTTGAGTAACTAGTGTTCATGTTCCGTTCAGTTATTTCTATTGAATTATTTTCTATTGAAATCAAAATTATCTGGAAGTTATAAAAATGAAGGAGACTTTTCTTTCTGCATGTGAAAAAGGCTTCGTTGTACAATGTATTAAGGAGAACCAGGTAAAATTAATCATATCGTTGATTTTTGTTATAATGCATATTTGTAGCGTCTTGATGGCCGGAGTGTGAATGAATTTCGACCTCTGAGAATAAATTTTGGTGATATTTGTAGTAGTGTTCATGTTTCCTTAGGTGAAACAAGAGTCTTGACCCAAGTTCCAATTGTTGAAAAGAATACTAAATCAAAGCGACCACCAACAACTACTACTCAGACACAAAAGACTGATGAGGTTACAGTAGAATCAAAACCGCTAACAAAGAAAGGTCGTGGTAAGAAAGTGGCTGCCCCTGAACGGGACTCAGAAGAAACTAAAAATAAGGTTGTTAAACATAAAAAAGAGGCAGAAGAAAAGTGTGGAGCTAAAAAGTATAAAATAGAAGAGGTTACAGAGGATGCTGAAACTAATAATGGCGATGATGTAAATATGAAGCAGGGAAGCGCTGAAATAGTGTTAGATGAGGCAAAAGTGGAATCATCACAAACAGCAGCAAAGAGAGGCAGAGTAATGACAGTCGTAGCAGAGATAGAAGAAAAACGTAGATAAATTTATAATATCCTGCCATTTCTTTGGCAAAAAGGCTTAAGACGACTTCTTTTTCTTTGTCACTCAAGCGCTTTCGCTTGATTTGTCCATACGGCGATGTAGCTTGCTTCTTTTTCGTTTTAGTTGTGCACTTTACCTGAAATTTTGCACATGAAGTACTTGGAATGCTGACATCTTGTAGTGCATTGTCTTGAAGCTCTCTTTGCCTACCGTCTCATTGGCATTACCCATAAAATTTGCCAGATCGTGCACTTGGTCACAGTATATATCATACAGTAGCCCAGCTCTGTCAAAATTTTCAAGCGAGTAGGATGCTTCTATTAAGAGACTATACTTTCTCTTTCAACAGTTTTAACTAAGCCAATAGTCAATATCTAATGCTAAGGTTCCTATGTAAATCTTAAGTGGAAGAAACAGAACTTATAGCATGCACAAACTTGTACTAGAGGAAGAGGGACAAAATGACAATCAAAACTATTTCTGCAAGAAAAGAAAAAGCGGAAAATAATTTGTTCCACTTCCCATGCCATTCGGCTTGGTAGAAATATCAAACTATCACAAAAATTATTTCCTTTGAATATGTAGCAACTAGGAATTGTTGAGTCGTGTATAATTCGTGCAGGATTGTAAAATGTGCTTTTGTTTTGTGAGCAGATTTAGTCAATTTAAAATTCTTTTGTGAAATTTAACAAAAGTACGTAATCAATTCTTTTCAAAACTATTTATCTTTGAAGTTTATTTAGTGCAAAGTTTTATAGTACCACTAGTGACTATTAAAATCTTCATATCAATTAGAAAAACAGAAATGAAGTGCTCGGTAAGTGTTCGCAAATATAAATTGGATTATAAACTAGGAAAATCCTGTTTGAGGCAACTGCACTATCTAAATAATCTTTTTTGTTAATAGAAGCAAAGATTTATATAAATTAATTATGTGAATTGTTTCAAAATAAAGTAGAAAAAGAACAGTTTTTACCACAGATGATCCGCTCAAAACCTTTGTTTACTTTTTGCAAATTGCCAAGTCGCTTAGAATAGGAATTGTGTGTAAATACATGTAAAATGGACTACCAACACAACCAGAAATTCATTAGGCAAAATCTGGCTTATCACCATTCCTGTTTGCTATATATTCTAAGGTTATTGTAGCCATTTTGCCTGTTACACTGTCCATGGAACGAACACCACTTTGCAATCAAACAGCTGTTTGGTAATGGAAAAATACATTTGCAGGCTGGTGCTGAGATGTGTACTTACATAAAACTAATACTTCTCCCAACCATCGTGCAACTAGCTACTGTTCGTTCATTTACACCCGTATCATACTTAATAGTTCCCTCTTATGGGAGAAATTTGAGCTTTTTTTTGTAATTAAAATTCTAAAATTCACTTTTCAGTATTTTGTTCTAAGCTGGGCTACTGTATGAATATACTGTGACTTGGTGTTCGCATAGGTTAAGTGTAATGCACTGTGTCGCTATATGCTTACGAAGCATGGTGCCACGTTGTCTTTCTGGGTGAGCCGCACCACATTCAGCAGAAAACCGTCGCATTAAGTTGCAAGCTCTTAGATGCAAGTTTGAGCTTCTGTCTGATCCTTTCATACCAAAAACATATGGATTTTTATAAGTCCTTCTCAGTACTATCATCGACGCTTTGATAATTATGATAATCCTCTAACAAAATCCGCTCCACTTCCCCAGCGCGGCGACGATTAAATAATTGTAGGGACGATAATGCAGTCTCTGCTAAACTCGTCCATGCTTTCACCGAAAAGGACGTTCATAGTTTTTAAAAATCTTCCAATAAGTCGAATGCTTGATCGTATATCAAGATGGTGGTCGCTACTTGTTTGAGCTTTTGTGTGATCCCTTCATACCAAAAACATATGGATGTTCGTCACTAATTTTCATCCTTTTCCTGTACTTTAACATAAATTCAATGCACTTCACGTGATTTTGATCTAATAAAACGGGTACCTACTGTTCGGTATAATTATCCACGTAAAGTGAATCTTACATATTCTTTGGCGGCCTCCTGGCTCTCTTTCGACAGTGAGTTAAATAAGTCGTTGTCAGTACTTTCATCGACGCTTTGATATTATGATAATCCTCTATCAAAATCCGCTCCAGGTTTTCACCGAAAAGGACGTTTGCAAAATAGACCTCTAAATATGTACCAGGAATTTTCATATAATTTTTATCAACAATTTTCGCACAATTTTTAAAATTTATCTGCGTGCCAGTAGGCTGCAAAAGAGACCTGTAATTATGTATCAGGAATTTCCATATAACTTTTGTCAACAATTTTAGCACAATTTTTATGCAATCTTCATCTTTTGGGCAGCAGTAGAGCACTTTTCATTGAAATCAATCTAATGGCAATGAACGATACAAAACTGGACTCAACGTTCTTAAAGAATTGCTTGCATGATGCTATTAAGGCTTCAATTCAGATGGCTAGGCATAATGATGAATACAGGTGTAATGAATTCACCTTCATTCCTATATTTCCCTATAAAAATACGTTGCAATGAATTGCATGCATATACCTACCCATCATTTTTGTTATTAAAATTAACTGTCCCAATTTACAAGCCGATTGCTTGGTTTAAAATTGCTGCCGTTGCTACGGTAATGTATTGCACCTCCACCGAGCATAAACAATACCGGCAACACAATTTCGTCATCACCAGACTAAAATGCCTAATCAGCTTGGCGATACATTGCATTGCTCCCGTGTTCGGTAGGTCGACATAGCAATGACGGGCATGTAAATAATGAGTAAACGATTTCCCCTACACTGTCAGGCATATAGTAAGAACCAATGACGTACGCCTCTTGTATTGTGCTTTCGATAAACAATGATCGGCACATAGGCGCACGTACAATAAATGATCGTTGATTGGCATTCTCCATTTTTCATTAAATTTTATTAAATATTTCCCCCCTAAGGAAAATGCTTATGTATCGATTGAATGGTCAATAAAAACCCGTCAGAGGGCATTAAGAGATTCAGTGTGCTTTTGATAGGAGATGGAGAACACGAGAGTCCCCGACCACCGGTAAGGCCTCTTGTTCGAAGAAATAAGATATAGCAACATTGTTTCTTTTTAATAAATTGTAAAGGCTCAAAAGAAGCCAAGTGACAATAAATAACTTAGATAACTTAAAACCATAAAGGATTTTTTTTTAAGGGCTGGTGACCTTCTCTTGCTAGAAAGCACTCCCAAGTCCTTTGTTGCTAGCGGCAACTAAAACCCGCACAACATAAAAAACTGGTGGCAGCGGTCGAGGATCATTATTCAAAAATAAAAAGTAAGAAAGTAAGATCCAAGCTACCCAACATACTAAACACCTTACGCAGGAAGTAAGTCAAGTCAGACTCATAAATATTATTTAATTATTTAAGTTATTGATAATTTTCATATACATACATATCATAGGAAATTTTTATTATAAAAATATATCCAATGTTAGACAGTGAAAAATAGTGAATTAGTGTAAATTTCTTTTTTTGCTTTTGATCGATTGTCTCACAACTTAAGGAAATCGTCACAATTCTTTTGTTGCAATTTTGTCTTATAACTTACAGAAAACGTTACAAATTCTTTTTTCTCGTAGTCGTTTTTTCTCTCGTTGTGTTCTGATTGTGAAGTTTCTTATTCAACAAACTGATTGTGAAGTTCCAAATAATTCTGATCCATCATCAAAACACTTTTTTGAAATTATTATAACAGCTGTAACGTAAGCTGAATATTTTTGTTGTTTACGCAATTATTAACCGTTCAAAATTGTGAGAACAAGGGCCAAGGAATAACGAGCCCGTGCTGCCGATAGCCGCAGACACGTTTCATCTCGCTTGTCTCGAGCAATACGATATGTAAAACAACCAAAAATTACCACAATGCCTGGAAAGAATTCCAGTTCCGAAAACTCTTCTTCAAAGTCATCTGACCTTAAAATATCTCTCACAGATGCTCGAAACTTAATTCCAGAATTCGATGGGACTTGCATAAATTTATTTCTTGTAGCGACCTTCTGTTTTCTCAAAGCAAAAATGACGCAGATCGCAGCATGTTCCTCAATATTTTAAAAACTCGATTAACTGGTCCCGCTTACGATATTTTTAAATATTGATCAATTACCACTTGGGAAGAATTAAAAGACGAAGTAACTTCCCACTTCCAAGACCACAGATCCCGTATAGTTATTCAAGGGGAACTCTTCCGCTTAAAACAAGGCCTTCGCGAGAATGTGCAAGACTTTGCCGGAAGAATATCCAAACATTTGGCTGATCTGAATAGCGTCACGATGAGTGAGGCAATAGAGACTTCTTCGCAAAAATACTTAATAAACGAATACGAAAAAATGCTATTCGAGCGTTCGAGGATGGTCTCAGAAGTGACCAACTCAAGGTAATAATTAAAGCTCGTTCCGAAATCTCGCTGAGAAAATTAATCAGTTTCGCGACTGAACATGCTCAACGCATGGAAGAAACACACCAAAGTGTTCCTCGTCCTACTCTTAATACCTTACATTGCGACTTTTGTGGAAAAAAGGTCACAACAAAGAAAACTGTTTTAAAAGAAAACAGTTACCTCCAGTCCCCAACTACGCTAACATCAAAAGAGAGGTAAACAGAATCTTCTGTGGTTATTGCCACAAACCAAATCACCACGCTAATGAATGTAGGAAAAGAATCGCAGACGAGCGACATTTCCGTCCACAGCATCCAAACGCCAACGCTGTAAGGACATCACAGCTCAGACCACCACAATCTGATCAGCCTCGTCCATTTAGGCAAGTGCGATGGTCCACTCCGAGCACAAACTATCATGACTCTGAACTTCAGGGAAACGATTCCGAGCGGGAAGAGTTGGATGGCGACGCTTCTCGCGAAAGGGTTGCACAAGCCATCATTCATCAGCATCAAAACTAAAATTCACACAGAGTTACACAATCCGAGTACCCCTGAGTACTCATAAAAACACTCTGTTTGTTGAATTCCCGTTAAGCATTTCCAAATTTAAAATTACTAAGTTCATTGTCGATACTGGAGCGGAAATTAGTTTACACAAGGCCGAAGCCACTATTGACTCAGCCATGGTGCATGAGAATCAAAAATGCACTATCACTACTCTTTCTGGAGACTATGTTTCCTCATTAGGCGTGTCTTACGGAAATCTTAACTTCATGACATATGAATCCACAATAAACGACCCTTTCCATATAATTCCCGATGGAAGCAAACTACCCTATGATGGCTTACTAGGAACCGATTTTCTAACTAAATTCCATTGCATTCTTAACTGTTCAAAGGGATACTTGGAGCTAGAAATACCCAAGCCAATTATTTCAAACGTAGTTATGAACTCTAACTTAAATTATATAAAGGAAGATGTTAAAAAAACGCTAAGAAAGAATACATTATTAGAAAAAGGAGAGTGTGAGAATAAGAAAATTTATAATAAAGAAGATGTAGAAAAGCCTAGCATAAAGGCAAATGTCGAAGTACAAGGGAAGTGTCATGAACACTTAAGTAACAAAAAAAGCACATGTTGTGTTGTAGAAACAAAATTTAACGACCTCTTAGCAATCTTCCAAGTGTACTGTTATTTAATTTTATTATCAAAACAAAAAAGTGAAACACCTAATCCCTTGAATGATCCGATATGTCAGCATTCATTAATGCTAAGCCAAGCGAATTCTACTCCCTGTGTGGATTTGCAAAAGGAGACAACTGAGAACGCAAGTCGCGAATCAAATAAGCAAGATCCTATTACAAGCAAAGTGGTAGAAAAGAAGAGTTCAAACTCTATACCTGAAATAGATAACGGGACTAATAAAATTAAACTACCTCCACGATCTGAGGTTGTAGTAGATTTACCTACCAAAGAAACAGAGGAATTATTCGTCGAAAGAGAAGAAATTCATAGGGAACACTATGTCCAAACCAATCAATAAATCAATAAAAATTTTAATGCTAAATTCAAGGGACAGCGAAGTTGAAATACCATATCAACAAATAAACCCTAGTTGGGAATACCTTGATCAGTACGATATTGTCCAAGCAGATTACGATCATGACCCGGTCGAAAACCGTCTGAAAAGTTAGAAAATATTTTGGAATTGAAGCATTGTAATAAAGAAGAAAAGAATACAATAACAGACATCTGTCGCCAATACAATGATCTGTTTTATCTCGAAGGTGATGTACTTACTTGTACTGAATCATCAGCACATACTATTCCGGTTAAAACCGACACTGTCCCAACACACGTGAAACCAAATCGGCTACCTGAATCGCAAGGAGTGGAGATTGATAAAAAATTGGAGAAATGCTTAACCAAGACATAATTAGTCCAAGTAGGAGCCGATGGAACTCCCATCTATTACTGGTCCCCAAAAAACCCGATGAATCTGGTAAAAAACTTTGGCGAGTGGTAGTAGACTTTCGCCGACTTAACGAAGTTACGTTGGGAGACGCTTACCCTTTACCAAATATCACTGACATTTTAGATCAGCTCGGGCGATCTAAATATTTTACTACATTAGATTTGGCGAATGGGTTTCACCAAATACCAATGGATAAGAAGGACAGGGAGAAAACCGCCTTCAGTACCCCATTCGGTCACTTCCAATATAACAGAAGGTTTAAAGGGAGCACCAGCTACATTCCAACGGTTAATGAACACAGCACTTACTGGTCTGCAAGGATTACAATGTTTCGTATACCTAGATGACATTGTCATCTATGGATACAATTTGCAGGATCACAAAAGAAAACTTAATAATGTTTTTGATCGTCTCAGATCACATAATTTAAAGTTGCAACCCGAAAAATGTCATTTCTTACAGAAGGAAATTGCTTATCTTGGACACATTGTCGGAGAACATGGCGTTATGACAGATCCTGGCAAAATCAAAGTGGTTAAGACTTATCCAACCCCAAGAAATCAAAAGACATCAAATCAGTTTTGGGATTTGTCGGATATTATAGACGTTTTATCCCAGATTTTTCCAAAACAGCTAAACCCTTAACAAACCTCTTGAAGAAAGACATTCCCTTCAAATGGGACGAATTCTGTGATGAGTAATTTGAGCTCCTTAAGGAAAAACTCATCACCGCCCCAATACTTGCCTATCCCGACTTCGAAAAAGAATTTATTGTCACTACTTACGCTAGCGATATTGCAGTGGGTGCAGTGCAATCTCAGGGTGATATCGGCAAAGACCGACCGATATGTTTTGCCAGCAGAGCTCTCAACCCTGCTGAAACTAGGTACTCGACAATCGATAAAGAGCTCCTAGCAATCGTCTACGCCGTCGAGCAATTTCGTCCCTATATCTATGGACGCAAACTCACCATAGTCACAGACCACAAACCCCTGGTGTGGTTGATGAAACTCAAAGACTCCAGCTCGCGTCTGATGAGATGGCGAATTAAACTCGAAGAGTACGACTATACTATTGTACACAAGCCCGGGGCACTTAACGCTAACGCTGACGCACTCAGCAGAATTGTTCCTGAGGAATCCGACACAACGGAACAAAAAGCTATTAACGTTATGACTAGAAGTCAAGGAAAGACTGTAAGACTAGAGACAACTGATCCCACACTGGACAATCTATACAACAAATATATCTCTTCTCCCCAGGCCGACAGCAATACCATAGTTGAAAAAAAGCAACACCTACTCAACGAAAAAGGTGTGAAGCATAAATTTTTTTTGCTACCTAAAACAGAAGACAACACGGAAACCTATCTAAAGGAAATTATCGCTAACCTAGAGGAGGACGTCAAGGTACAAGACGTAAAGCATTATCAGTTAAAGCATTAAAATTATATAATTGCAAAAACCGCTATACCAATGAGGATCGAAGCCGATTATAATCAAGTTCTCGCAATACTAACACAGTACAAAAGCTATTGTGAACAAAATGATCTCAGCGAAATCAACATTTCGATACCTCACGTGGACCTGATTACTCTCTCGGAATTAAAAAATATGTTAACATTTATATTTCAAAACCTCAATATGGAAATTATGATGTATTACACAGATGTTAAGATGGTAAACAATCCAGAAGAACAACGTCAAATAATTGAGTTGTTCCATCAGTCAACTTTGGGCGGACACCAAGGAGTTACGCGTACCACAAAACGGATACAAACCATGTACACTTGGCCCGGTCTTAACCAAGATGTAGAGAACCACATACGGAAGTGTTCTTCCTGCCAGACAAACAAATTAAGCAGGAACCAGAAAATGCCAATGAAAATAACAACCACTAGCACAAGACTATTCGAAAGAATCGCTCCTGCCATAGTAGGACCACTTCCCGTGAGTCATGATGGAAATCGATACCTACTAACATTCCAGGATGACCTCACTAAATATATGGAGGCCATACCACTCCACAATATTGAAGCACGAACAGTTGCAGAAGCATTCGTATTAAACATTGTAGTGAAACATGGTATTCCATCATCTATTCTATCAGATCAAGGCTCAAATTTCTTGAGTGAGACATTTAAACAAATGTGTAAACTGCTAAGCATAACAAAACTCCAGACTACCCCCTACCATCCTCAAACTAATGGAGCTCTAGAGCGTAGTCACAGGACGTTATCCGAATATCTACGACATTATGTAAATCGTGACCCCTTAACGTGGGACAATTGGATTCCGTATGCTATATTTACAATACTAGCCCTCATTCAAGTACCCGATTTTCTCCTTACGAGCTTCTATACGGGTTTCCTCCCAACATCCCTTCAATTGTCAAAACAAATCCAACCGTAAACTACAATTATGAAAATTACAGTAACGAATTGAAGGCTAGACTACAACACAGCTACCAGATAGCAAAAGAAAATCTCCTCGTAAGCAAGGAAAAATCTAAACGCCTTTACGACAGAAATTGTAGGAATAAATCCTTCAACCTAGGCGACAAAGTTCTTCTAAAAAATAACGCTAGGGAAAACAAATTCTCTTCTCTATGGAATGGACCATATGAGGTAACAGGACTTAACTCCACTGAAAATTCCATCATAAGAGTAGGCAATAAGTCTAAAACCATACATAATAACAACTTGAAGTTATTTATCGAATAATAACTAATTCAAAATTATATCCTAGGATAACCCTGGTTGTGCTGACTATTATCGCCCTACACATTTGTTCATGCACTGCAGTATCAGAGCCAATGAATGTGACTTATCTGGAGAATAACCCTGGAATCTACTTCGAGGAAGTTGGCCGAGTGGGTTTATACAGTGGCAAATAATTATTTACTACAACATCGATGATTTCAATTTTGAATTAGAAAAGCTGATTAATTGTACTGAACATGCCCGAACACTTTGTCTCTTAATGAAAACACACCACAACAAACTACCACTGTGTGATGACATAACTCACCAATTACACTCGATTACAGAAATGCTTAAACAAAATTCTTTATTGTTAAAACCCGAAACGGCACGATTCAAACGAGGTTTATTCAATGCTGTAGGTACCCTTAGTAAGACATTGTTTGGAACCTTAGACGCCGAAGACGCGGCCGAGCTTAACTCTCATATAGAAGCTCTAAACAATAATCAAGAATACCTTTCTCACCTAATCAAGAACCAGACCTTTATTATAGATACCACAGTCAACATATTCAATAGGACCCGTTTAGCTATCAAGGAACAATTCTTACACATTGAGAAGAAACTGGTAAGTTTAGGTTCAATATTCAATCGAGTCAGAACAGACACTTTACAACAAAGTATTACCACCGACTTAGAAACAATGGTTTCTCTGACTTCTCTAATGATGCTCCGATTCCAAACGACTCAGAATTTGTTGATCGATCTTGTCACTGATGTACGTCATGGAAAACCACATTCCTCTATTATTACTCCATCCCAAATAAAGCAAACTTTGGAAAATATTCAAAAAGAACTCCCTAGCACATTAACACTACCTATAAATAAAGACAAAAATAACCTCCTACAAATATACCAAATATGCAATGTCAGCACTGCCATAGCTGGAAGCAAGATAATCTTTCATGTTAAACTCCCATTACCATTTAGAGATAACTATCAACTCCTCAAAGCATATCCACTTCCTACTCCCCACAATGATAAATTAGCTTACATCAAGCCATCTCTTGAATATTTGGTTATCGTCTACAATAGAGAACATTACTATACTCTCAATGAAATCGACTTTCAAAATTGTCTGACAAATGATTTAGCCCATTACCTTTGTCGAATCATTCACCCCATTTTTAACGTACATTCGGTAAATAATCTCTGCGAAATTGATCTACTCAAACATAGTCAACGTATTCCGGATCAATGCGAAATCCAAATCGTTTCAAATCTTGATTTCTGGATACAGCTCTCCCAGCCTAACAAGTGGCTATTCTCGATGCATGAAGCAGTAACTGTCGATGTCATTTGTGGAAGTAAGATTAATTCATACAAACTGCACGACACTGGCGTTATTGAGTTATCATCCAAATGTTACATGCGTACAAGTAACCTTATCATTCAAGCTCACAACATAAAAGAATCCGAACTAAATAACCATTTCCTACCCTCACTGAATCTTACTTACAGCATTCCTAAAATAAGCCAAAAGCAAATCCCAGTCGATCGAGTGCACGTGATCAAATTCCATGACGACCAAGATTTAAAAGCACTTTCTTCCGCAATACAACAGCAGAAAGACAGGGAAAATAAAAAAGAATTTCGTATGCTAACACCACATAATATACATCATTACACAGTTACATACTTATTGGTTGCAGTTGTTCTTATCTTTATAATTGCATTTCTATAGAAAAAATACATTACAAAAAAAATTATTACACCAAAACAAGAAAACTCCCCCATAAAGACCGAAGAAGGAACCGCGTATCAGTTAACAATGGGAACAAAAATGTATTAATGAGAGAGAAGAGAAAGGGAGAACATAAAAGCAAAAGAGAAATATCTTAGGATATAGGAAGTATGTACGTAGTTATAATAAAATAAACATAAAAGGGGAGCTTTTTAAATAAATAGTTCACATAAATATGCTAAATAAACTTGACATGGAAATGTTAAATATTATAAACTATCTCTCGTAGAATTAAATAATATCGTATAAGGGCGTACCAAATAGTACTAGTAGTAACTATAACAATATAATGAAATATTTTAGAAACGTCAATAAAAAAAAAAAACCTTTTGAGCATAAATTCTATTTTAATTCATTTTCATAGGCATGTTTATGCAAGCAGTAAATAAAATAATTATGTAGGTACCCATGTATATGTAAGTTAAAAGCTCTTTAAGAAAATAACCTCTCATAATAATAATAAAAAAAAAACACAAATTTTTTGTAAACTAGAATTTCTTAATGCACAATGACCTTGGGCTTCACGCTTTAAAATTCAATCGAAATTTTTCCCAGAAAGTTCCATACTGAAACTTTCTTTTTTAAGGGGGATGGTGTAATGAATTCACCTTCATTCCTATATTTCCCTATAAAAATACGTTGCAATGAATTGCATGCATATACCTACCCATCATTCTTTTTATTAAAATTAAATGTCCCAAATTACAAGCCGATTGCTTGGTTTAAAATTGCTGCCGTTGCTACGGTAATGTATTGCACCTCCACCGAGCATAAACAAGACCGGCAACACAATTTCGTCATCACCAGACTAAAATGCCTAATCAGCTTGGCGATACATTGCATTGCTCCCGTGTTCGGTAGGTCAACATAGCAATGACCGGCATGTAAATAATGAGTAAACGATTTTCCCTACACTGTCAGGCATATAGTAAGAACCAATGACGTACGCCTCTTGTATTGTGCTTTCGATAAACAATGATCGGCACATAGGCGCACGTACAATAAATGATCGTTGATTGGCATTCTCCATTTTTCATTAAATTTTATTAAATATTTCCCCCCTAAGGAAAATTCTTATGTATGGATTGAATGGTCAATAAAAACCCTGTCAGAGGGCATTAAGAGATTCAGTGTGCTTTTGATAGGAGATAGAGAACAAGAGAGTCCCCCGACCACCGGTAAGGCCTCTTGTTCGAAGAAATAAGATATAGCAACATTGTTTCTTTTTAATAAATTGTAAAGGCTCAAAAGAAGCCAAGTGACAATAAATAACTTAAATAACTTAAAACCATAAAGGATTTTTTTTAAGGGCTGGTGACCTTCTCTTGCTAGAAAGCACTCCCAAGTCCTTTGTTGCTAGCGGCAACTAAAACCCGCACAACATAAAAAACTGGTGGCAGCGGTCGAGGATCATTATTCAAAAATAAAAAGTAAGAAAGTAAGATCCAAGACCCAACATACTAAACACCTTACGCAGGAAGTAAGTCAAGTCAGACTCATAAATATTATTTAATTATTTAAGTTATTGATAATTTTCATATACATACATATCATAGGAAATTTTTATTATAAAAATATATCCAATGTTAGACAGTGAAAAATAGTGAATTAGTGTAAATTTCTTTTTTTGCTTTTGATCGATTGTCTTACAACTTAAGGAAATCGTCACAATTCTTTTGTTGCAATTTTGTCTTATAACTTACAGAAAACGTTACAAATTCTTTTTTCTCGTAGTCGTTTTTTCTCTCGTTTTGTTCTGATTGTGAAGTTTCTTATTCAACAAACTGATTGTGAAGTTCCAAATAATTCTGATCCATCATCAAAAAACTTTTTTGAAATTATTATAACAGCTGTAACGTAAGCTGAATATTTGTGTTGTTTACGCAATTATTAACCGTTCAAAATTGTGAGAACAAGGGCCAAGGAATAACTAGCCCGTGCTGCCGATAGCCGCAGACACGTTTCATCTCGCTTGGCTCGAGCAATACGATACATAAAACAACCAAAAATTACCACAATGCCTGGAAACAATTCCAGTTCCGAAAACTCTTCTTCAAAGTAATCTTACCTTAAAATATCTCTCACAGATGCTCGAAACTTAATTCCAGAATTCGATGGGACTTGCATAAATTTATTTCTTGTAGCGACCTTCTGTTTTCTCAAAGCAAAAATGACGCAGATCGCAGCATGTTCCTCAATATTTTAAAAACTCGATTAACTGGTCCCGCTTACGATATTTTTAAATATCGATCAATTACCACTTGGGAAGAATTAAAAGACGAAGTAACTTCCCACTTCCAAGTCCACAGATCCCGTATAGTTATTCAAGGGGAACTCTTCCGCTTAAAGCAAGGCCTTCGCGAGAATGTGCAAGATTTTGCCGGAAGAATATCCAAACATTTGGCTGATCTAAATAGCGTCACGATGAGTGAGGCAATAGAGGCTTCTTCGCAAAAATACTTAATAAACGAAAACGAAAAAATGCTATTCGAGCGTTCGAGGATGGTCTCAGAAGTGACCAACTCAAGGTAATAATTAAAGCTCGTTCCGAAATCTCGCTGAGAAAATTAATCAGTTTCGCGACTGAACATGCTCAACGCATGGAAGAAACACACCAAAGTGTTCCTCGTCCTACTCTTAATACCTTACATTGCGACTTTTGTGGAAAAAAGGTCACAACAAAGAAAACTGTTTTAAAAGAAAACAGTTACCTCCAGTCCCCAACTACGCTAACATCAAAAGAGAGGTAAACAGAATCTTCTGTGGTTATTGCCACAAACCAAATCACCACGCTAATGAATGTAGGAAAAGAATCGCAGACGAGCGACATTTCCGTCCACAGCATCCAAACGCCAACGCTGTAAGGACATCACAGCTCAGACCACCACAATCTGATCAGCCTCGTCCATTTAGGCAAGTGCGATGGTCCCCTCCGAGCACAAACTATCATGACTCTGAACTTCAGGGAAACGATTCCGAGCGGGAAGAGTTGGATGGCGACGCTTCTCGCGAAAGGGTTGCACAAGCCATCATTCATCAGCATCAAAACTAAAATTCACACAGAGTTACACAATCCGAGTACCCCTGAGTACTCATAAAAACACTCTGTTTGTTGAATTCCCGTTAAGCATTTCCAAATTTAAAATTACTAAGTTCATTGTCGATACTGGAGCTGAAATTAGTTTACACAAGGCCGAAGCCACTACTGACTCAGCCATGGTGCATGAGAATCAAAAATGCACTATCACTACTCTTTCTGGAGACTATGTTTCCTCATTAGGCGTGTCTTACGGAAATCTTAACTTCATGATATATGAATCCACAATAAACCACCCTTTCCATATAATTCCCGATGGAAGCAAACTACCCTCTGATGGCTTACTAGGAACCGACTTTCTAACTAAATTCCATTGCATTCTTAACTGTTCAAAGGGATACTTGGAGCTAGAAATACCCAAGCCAATTATTTCAAACGTAGTTATGAACTCTAACTTAAATTATATAAAGGAAGATGTTAAAAAAACGCTAAGAAAGAATACATTATTAGAAAAAGGAGAGTGTGAGAATAAGAAAATTTATAATAAAAAAGATGTAGAAAAGCCTAGCATAAAGGCAAATGTCGAAGTACAAGGGAAGTGTCATGAACACTTAAGTAACAAAAAAAGCACATGTTGTGTTATAGAAAAAAAAATTAACGACCTCTTAGCAATCTTCCAAGTGTACTGTTATTTAATTTTATTATCAAAACAAAAAAGTGAAACACCTAATCCCTTGAATGATCCGGTATGTCAGAATTCATTCATGCTAAGCCAAGCGAATTCTACTGCCTGTGTGGATTTGCAAAAGGAGACAACTGAGAACGCAAGTCGCGAATCAAATAAGCAAGATCCTATTACAAGCAAAGTGGTAGAAAAGAAGAGTTCAGACTCTATACCTGAAATAGATAACGGGACTAATAAAATTAAACTACCTCCACGATCTGAGGTTGTAGTAGATTTACCTACCAGAGAAACAGAGGAATTATTCGTCGAAAGAGAAGAAATTCACCCTGGAGTTTTCATAGGGAACACTATGTCCAAACCAATCAATAAATCAATAAAAATTTTAATGCTAAATTCAAGGGACAGCGAAGTTGAAATACCATATCAACAAATAAACCCTAGTTGGGAATACCTTGATCAGTACGATATTGTCCAAGCAGATTACGATCATGACCCGGTCGAAAACCGCCTGAAAAAGTTAGAAAATATTTTGGAATTGAAGCATTGTAATAAAGAAGAAAAGAATACAATAACAGACATCTGTCGCCAATACAATGATCTGTTTTATCTCGAAGGTGATGTACTTACTTGTACTGAATCATCAGCACATGAATCTGGTAAAAAACGTTGGCGAGCGGTAGTAGACTTTCGGCGACTTAACGAAGTTACGTTGGGAGACGCTTACCCTTTACCAAATATCACTGACATTTTAGATCAGCTCGGGCGATCTAAATATTTTACTACATTAGATTTGGCGAATGGGTTTCACCAAATACCAATGGATAAGAAGGACAGGGAGAAAACCGCCTTCAGTACCCCATTCGGTCACTTCCAATATAACAGAATGCCTTTTGGTATAAAGGGAGCACCAGCTACATTCCAACGGTTAATGAACACAGCACTTACTGGTCTGCAAGGATTACAATGTTTCGTATACCTAGATGACATTGTCATCTATGGATACAATTTGCAGGATCACAACAGAAAACTTAATAATGTTTTTGATCGTCTCAGATCACATAATTTAAAGTTGCAACCCGAAAAATGTCATTTCTTACAGAAGGAAATTGCTTATCTTGGACACATTGTCGGAGAACATGGCGTTATGCCAGATCCTGGCAAAATCAAAGTGGTTAAGACTTATCCAACCCCAAGAAATCAAAAGACATCAAATCATTTTTGGGATTTGTCGGATATTATAGACGTTTTATCCCAGATTTTTCCAAAACAGCTAAACCCTTAACAAACCTCTTGAAGAAAGACATTCCCTTCACGAATTCTGTGATGAGTAATTTAAGCTCCTTAAGGAAAAACTCATCACCGCCCCAATACTTGCCTATCCCGACTTCGAAAAAGAATTTATTGTCACTACTTACGCTAGCGATATTGCAGTGGGTGCAGTGCAATCTCAGGGTGATATCGGCAAAGACCGACCGATATGTCTTGCCAGTAGAGCTCTCAACCCTGCTGAAACTAGGTACTCGACAATCGAGAAAGAGCTCCTAGCAATCGTCTACGCCGTCCAGCAATTTCGTCCCTATATCTATGGACGCAAACTCACCATAGTCACAGACCACAAACCCCTGGTGTGGTTGATGAAACTCAAAGACTCCAGCTCGCGTCTGATGAGATGGCGAATTAAACTCGAAGAGTACGACTATACTATTGTACACAAGCCCGGGGCACTTAACGCTAACGCTGACGCACTCAGCAGAATTGTTCCTGAGGAATCCGACACAACGGAACAAAAAGCTATTAACGTTATGACTAGAAGTCAAGGAAAGACTGTAAGACTAGAGACAACTGATCCCACACTGGACAATCTATACAACAAATATATCTCTTCTCCCCAGGCCGACAGCAATACCATAGTTGAAAAAAAGCAACACCTACTCAACGAAAAAGGTGTGAAGCATAAATTTTTTTTGCTACCTAAAACAGAAGACAACACGGAAACCTATCTAAAGGAAATTATCGCTACCCTAGAGGAGGACGTCAAGGTACAAGACGTAAAGCAGTATCAGTTAAAGCATCAAAATTATATAATTGCAAAAACCGCTATACCAATGAGGATCGAAGCCGATTATAATCAAGTTCTCGCAATACTAACACAGTACAAAAGCTATTGTGAACAAAATGATCTCAGCGAAATCAACATTCGGTACCTCACGTGGACCTGATTACTCTCTCGGAATTAAAAAATATGTTAACATTTATATTTCAAAACCTCAATATGGAAATTTAGATGTATTTCACAGATGTTAAGATGGTAAACAATCCAGAAGAACAACGTCAAATAATTGAGTTGTTCCATCAGTGACCTTTGGGCAGACACCAAGGAGTTACGCGTACCACAAAACGGATACAAACCATGTACACTTGGCCCGGTCTTAACCAAGATGTAGAGAACCACATACGGAAGTGTTCTTCCTGCCAGACAAACAAATTAAGCAGGAACCAGAAAATGCAAATGAAAATAACAACCACTAGCACAAGACCATTCGAAAGAATCGCTCTTGACATAGTAGGACCACTTCCCGTGAGTCATGATGACCTCACTAAATATATGGAGGCCATACCACTCCACAATATTGAAGCACGAACAGTTGCAGAAGCATTCGTATTAAACATTGTAGTGAAACATGGTATTCCATCATCTATTCTATCAGATCAAGGCTCAAATTTCTTGAGTGAGACATTTAAACAAATGTGTAAACTGCTAAGCATAACAAAACTCCAGACTACCCCCTACCATCCTCAAACTAATGGAGCTCTAGAGCGTAGTCACAGGACGTTATCCGAATATCTACGACATTATGTAAATCGTGACCCCTTAACGTGGGACAATTGGATTCCGTATGCTATATTTACAATACTAGCCCTCATTCAAGTACCCGATTTTCTCCTTACGAGCTTCTATACGGGTTTCCTCCCAACATCCCTTCAATTGTCAAAACAAATCCAACCGTAAACTACAATTATGAAAATTACAGTAACGAATTGAAGGCTAGACTACAACACAGCTACCAGATAGCAAAAGAAAATCTCCTCGTAAGCAAGGAAAAATCTAAACGCCTTTACGACAGAAATTGTAGGAATAAATCCTTCAACCTAGGCGACAAAGTTCTTCTAAAAAATAACGCTAGGGAAAACAAATTCTCTTCTCTATGGAATGGACCATATGAGGTAACAGGACTTAACTCCACTGAAAATTCCATCATAAGAGTAGGCAATAAGTCTAAAACCATACATAATAACAACTTGAAGTTATTTATCGAATAATAACTAATTCAAAATTATATCCTAGGATAACCCTGGTTGTGCTGACTATTATCGCCCTACACATTTGTTCATGCACTGCAGTATCAGAGCCAATGAATGTGACTTATCTGGAGAATAACCCTGGAATCTACTTCGAGGAAGTTGGCCGAGTGGGTTTATACAGTGGCAAATAATTATTTACTACAACATCGATGATTTCAATTTTGAATTAGAAAAGCTGATTAATTGTACTGAACATGCCCGAACACTTTGTCTCTTAATGAAAACACACCACAACAAACTACCACTGTGTGATGACATAACTCACCAATTACACTCGATTACAGAAATGCTTAAACAAAATTCTTTATTGTTAAAACCCGAAACGGCACGATTCAAACGAGGTTTATTCAATGCTGTAGGTACCCTTAGTAAGACATTGTTTGGAACCTTAGACGCCGAAGACGCGGCCGAGCTTAACTCTCATATAGAAGCTCTAAACAATAATCAAGAATACCTTTCTCACCTAATCAAGAACCAGACCTTTATTATAGATACCACAGTCAACATATTCAATAGGACCCGTTTAGCTATCAAGGAACAATTCTTACACATTGAGAAGAAACTGGTAAGTTTAGGTTCAATATTCAATCGAGTCAGAACAGACACTTTACAACAAAGTATTACCACCGACTTAGAAACAATGGTTTCTCTGACTTCTCTAATGATGCTCCGATTCCAAACGACTCAGAATTTGTTGATCGATCTTGTCACTGATGTACGTCATGGAAAACCACATTCCTCTATTATTACTCCATCCCAAATAAAGCAAACTTTGGAAAATATTCAAAAAGAACTCCCTAGCACATTAACACTACCTATAAATAAAGACAAAAATAACCTCCTACAAATATACCAAATATGCAATGTCAGGACTGCCATAGCTGGAAGCAAGATAATCTTTCATGTTAAACTCCCATTACCATTTAGAGATAACTATCAACTCCTCAAAGCATATCCACTTCCTACTCCCCACAATGATAAATTAGCCTACATCAAGCCATCTCTTGAATATTTGGTTATCGTCTACAATAGAGAACATTACTATACTCTCAATGAAATCGACTTTCAAAATTGTCTGACAAATGATTTAGCCCATTACCTTTGTCGAATCATTCACCCCATTTTTAACGTACATTCGGTAAATAATCTCTGCGAAATTGATCTACTCAAACATAGTCAACGTATTCCGGATCAATGCGAAATCCAAATCGTTTCAAATCTTGATTTCTGGATACAGCTCTCCCAGCCTAACAAGTGGCTATTCTCGATGCATGAAGCAGTAACTGTCGATGTCATTTGTGGAAGTAAGATTAATTCATACAAACTGCACGACACTGGCGTTATTGAGTTATCATCCAAATGTTACATGCGTACAAGTAACCTTATCATTCAAGCTCACAACATAAAAGAATCCGAACTAAATAACCATTTCCTGCCCTCACTGAATCTTACTTACAGCATTCCTAAAATAAGCCAAAAGCAAATCCCAGTCGATCGCGTGCACGTGATCAAATTCCATGACGACCAAGATTTAAAAGCACTTTCTTCCGCAATACAGCAGCAGAAAGACAGGGAAAATAAAAAAGAATTTCGTATGCTAACACCACATAATATACATCATTACACAGTTACATACTTATTGGTTGCAGTAGTTCTTATCTTTATAATTGCATTTCTATAGAAAAAATACATTACAAAAAAAATTATTACACCAAAACAAGAAAACTCCCCCATAAAGACCGAAGAAGGAACCGCGTATCAGTTAACAATGGGAACAAAAATGTATTAATGAGAGAGAAGAGAAAGGGAGAACATAAAAGCAAAAGAGAAATATCTTAGGATATAGGAAGTATGTACGTAGTTATAATAAAATGAACATAAAAGGGGAGCTTTTTAAATAAATAGTTCACATAAATATGCTAAATAAACTTGACATGGAAATGTTAAATATTATAAACTATCTCTCGTAGAATTAAATAATATCGTATAAGGGCGTACCAAATAGTACTAGTAGTAACTATAACAATATAATGAAATATTTTAGAAACGTCAAAAAAAAAACCTTTTGAGCATAAATTCTATTTTAATTCATTTTCATAGGCATGTTTAAAAGTATGCAAGTAGTAAATAAAATAATTATGTAGGTACCCATGTATATGTAAGTTAAAAGCTCTTTAAGAAAATAACCTCTCATAATAATAAAAAAAAAAAAAAATACAAATTTTTTGTAAACTAGAATTTCTTAATGCACAATGACCTTGGGCTTCACGCTTTAAAATTCAATCGAAATTTTTCCCAGAAAGTTCCTTACTGAAACTTTCTTTTTTAAGGGGGATGGTGTAACGAATTCACCTTCATTCCTATATTTCCCTATAAAAATACGTTGCAATGAATTGCATGCATATACCTACCCATCATTCTTTTTACTAAAATTAAATGTCCCAATTTACAAGCCGATTGCTTGGTTTAAAATTGCTGCCGTTGCTACGGTAATGTATTGCACCTCCACCGAGCATAAACAAGACCGGCAACACAATTTCATCATCACCAGACTAAAATGCCTAATCAGCTTGGCGATACATTGCATTGCTCCTGGTAGGTCAACATAGCAATGACATAGCATGTAAATAATGAGTAAACGATTTCCCCTACACTGTCAGGCATATAGTAAGAACCAATGACGTACGCCTCTTGTATTGTGCTTTCGATAAACAATGATCGGCACATAGGCGCACGTACAATAAATGATCGTTGATTGGCATTCTCCATTTTTCATTAAATTTTATTAAATATTTCCCCCTAAGGAAAATTCTTATGTATCGATTGAATGGTCAATAAAAACCCTGTCAGAGGGCATTAAGAGATTCAGTGTGCTTTTGATAGGAGATAGGGAACAAGAAAGTCCCCCGACCACCGGTAAGGCCTCTTGTTCAAAGAAATAAGATATAGCAAAATTGTTTCTTTTTAATAAATTGTAAAGGCTTAAAAGAAGCCAAGTGACAATAAATAACTTAAATAACTTAAAACCATAAAGGATTTTTTTTTAAGGGCTGGTGACCTTCTCTTGCTAGAAAGCACTCCCAAGTCCTTTGTTGCTAGCGGCAACTAAAACCCGCACAACACAGGTAAGATGTTAGTAATGAGCAACTATCAAATCTTATAAACACTAATCCTGTTTAACTTTCCCGTAATCTAGGAGATCAGTGGATCAATCCAGCAGTGCACCCTCTTTTCTGCATATCCAATTTGGTTGATTATAGCGACAAGTACGGCTTTGATAAAAACTGCGTGACGAAGGAATGGATGTCATTTTCAATGATATTACAAAATAAAGGGAGGGTGAAAGTGATTTTCGCACAATTTTCCTTAAAATGTATCCAATCCTCATCTCTTGGAGAATCTTGACAGCAAGGGCAGCAGGAGAACAATTTTCATTGAAATCAATCTAATGGCAATGAACGATACAAAACTGGACTTAACGTTCTTAAAGAATTACTTGCATGATGCTATTACGGGTTCAATACAGATGGCTAGGCATAATGATTAATACAGGTAAGATGTAATTAATGAGCAACTATCAAATCTTATAAACACTAATCCTGTTTAACTGTCCCGTAATCTAGGAGATCAGTGGACTAATCCTCTTTTCTGCATATCTAAATGGGTTGATTATTGCGACAAGTTCAGCAATAGGCCAAAGAGAAGTGAAACTGAAAATCGTAGACTGTCAGTGTAGTGGTAGTTGACATATTTCGCAAACTGTACTCTAAAGTGTTACGATTTCGGAATGAAAATTACGTTTAGTTTACGAAACGTTTTGCATGTGGACTCAATGATTTTTGAAGAAAACAACAGATTTTTCTATTTTAATTTATTTGATAAAAATAGCATTACGAAGCTTAGTAAGAATAGAAAAAAAAGTTTATTAAGCAACCTTAGCTTACACTACGTTACAATGTTATTAGGTACATCGAGTAGATAGTCGATAGACTACAAAATAGCTTAGTAAACTGACAAAAGTTCAATAATAATAATATAAGTATACATATTCAAATTTTTTGACACTCCAAAGTTTTAATAAAATAAAAATTAACGGGGCGTTTTGTTATTCATAAACAAATTAATATGCACAACACAGCTGTCTGCTGTCAGGTTCTATGACACAGGTCAATAAATCCAGAAGTACCTTTTCAATACGTTTTCGTTTCACTTTTGGTGTACAATCTCAAATGTTTAGAGGGAAGGTACTGTTTGCTCCAAAGCCTGTAAGAAGAGGAATACAAGGGCACTCAAATTATTTTTGAAAACGTCATTGATTCATTGTGATTTTCGGATACATTTTATTGCTTACATTTGTTCTTAGTATATAAGTTATGAAGATGTGTACAACTAACTTTAAGAATAGAATAGAAAGATGTTTTTTTTCATTCCTTATTCTAGTGGCAATTCCAGTTATACGAAAATCATTGAGTAGTTGAGTATAAAAGCTTTTAACAACAACATATAGTATAAACATTTGCAGTAAAATCTTGTAAATCATGGCCAAATAATGTGACTTTGCGCTTTAATAAATTTAATACAAAATTTTTTGAAACTATAAATATGTGTATAATTTTTATCATATTTAAGATGATTGTGCATTTTAAGTCCACGACAAATTAAAGAATTTTTCGCTTTTTACTTTCTAAACGATCCTAGTCTAAACTCGGCAGCATTTTTTAATAATATTTGTGGAACGTTTCCAAGATATTGCAAATACTTGTTAAGGTATTCCGGCAGAATACCATTCTTGATTTTAAATACCAAAGGTAACACATTAATTGTAATCTTCTTTTTCATGCTTGCTCATTCATTTGAGAGTATTCATCATTTGTGAAATAGTGGTGTATCTATTACAACAAAGAAGAATCCTCATCGCCTTGTTTTGCAGCCTCTGCATGCGTTCTAGTTGCTCCTTGGTACTTAAGAATAACACCGCGGAATCACAAGGCCTGTCCGAGCCTAGGTTTTCGCCTTGGTATTCGTCTTGTTATTACAGCTAGTGACGTAACACAACAAGGTGGCCGAACATGAAGCTAACTTGTCGGAATTCGTGTGCTTAGCTTGATATTTGACGTTTCAGTAAGAGCTTGTGCTGTTTTATATGATGTTTGTATCACGGATAGCAGCAAAGAGTTAATCTTTATTTTTAAAAGCTTCCTCTGGAACCTTAATGTTTTAAATTTAAAAATATGTATGCCTCTGGGACCTTTATATTTTTAACTACAAAGGTTTCAAAGAATTCGAATTCGTTTTCTGAGATTACTCCAACCTCTACTTCAAATTTTGAGAGAAATGGGTCTTACTGATGTCAATATGAATTTGCAGGCACTCACTCTGTCCAATGGAGATGTTCAAGCCGCAGTCAGTTTAGTCTTAGGAGAGACAAGCAGCTTATATAATTGAGAAGTTTCATTGTCCATGTCATATTTTCATTATTTTCGCAATGGAAATCAATGCAAAACCTTTTTCTTCAGAGACAGTTATAAATCCAACTTAAACAAATAGAATGTGATACATATTCACGCTGTTGTTTGCATTATATAAAATTTATTTAAATTAAATGGTATAAAAAACTCATGTTTGGACGTAGCAATAAATGACATATATGTAAGAACTATAATGCAAACTTATTGATAAGTCTGGTATCCAAGGTTTATTATAGTGAAAATGTCTCTATCCTCTAGGTTGACAGGGGCTACAACTTAATTTGTTTTGGGTTTTTAGTGGCAAGAAGATATTATTGTGAAATTTACACATATTTACATATGTTTGTATTTTTATATTGATACATTTACATATTATACTAAATTTCGACATCAGTGGGGAATTTCTGCATCCGATTACAAAAGTAAACAAACATAAATGTTGAGGTTAAGGTGAAAATCGCACCAAACTAAGAGCGCTGCTGCAACAAATTTTTTTATCGCACGAAACGTAGAAAGAGTAAGCATTCTTAGCGATAACCACATTGCTGTAGCCAATCAGAGCTCTGTCGCATACGATAAATTGCGCTCGTGAACAAGCCCTTACTCTTTTTAAAGCTTAATGATGTCCCATTTGACTCGGAAGTGTAATACAAGTTTGTCCCAACGCATTATCTTCACAATTAGGTTTCTTTCTTGTGACATCGTTGTTCGTTAGTATAGATAAGACCTTGGTAGGCGGGAAAACGAGAAAGAGAGTGCAACAAATATGCGTTTTCAAAAATTCTGGGAGTTGACAAGAATGACACTTCAAATGCTGATGAACAATCATGTATTCGCGAAAATTTGAAAAAGAAAAAAAAAACAATAAATTTGTAAACGTAGATACGTTTTTTCCTACTTCATCCCCACCCTCGAGAGCCCGTCACCCTTAACTTTTTTCACTCATCTTCATCTAACCACTCTCCCTCCTATACAACAAAAGAAACTACATTTTTTTCAATATGGCTTTAATTGGTCACTATTTTTAAACATTCCAGAATGAAAAGTGAACTGTCCTGGAATCCGACAATTCACAAAAAAATTTAGTAACTTCCAGGACTGTCCCGGAACCGTTCAATAGATATAAGAAAAGTTCCGGACCTGTCCCGGAAAGCACCAAATGTCCCGGAACTTTAAAATAGAGTGCTAAAAATGTCCCGGAACAAAGCGTTTGCCATACATATATGCATATGTATATGTGTATGTATATGTATATGTATGTGTATATGTATATGTACACGATATTTTTACTCTTTTGTTTGATATTTCTTTGCGTAAACGTCAGTGCAGGTAAAAATTTCAGGTGTTTAGTTCAAGTTGAATTTAGTACGAGTGAAAATTAAAAAGTGCGTGTGATAAGAAACTGATTATCTTTAGTAATAGGAATATTTGGGTACTGGTTCGTGTGCAGTGCTCGCTATGTATTTTGTTTGTTTGTTTGTTTTTGCAATAAAGTACTACTTTAAATATTAGATAACAAATTTGTTGCATTATCTCCTTAATTTTTTTGTAAATTATCCTCAGATCATGTGAAATATACGTTTAATTGTTTGAAAGAAATTTTTTTATTTTCCAAATACTATTTTGATGGTATAGTAATAACCGATTAAAAATCCTTTTCTATCTAAAATCCACTCCTTTCTGCTATGGCGCTACTATATCACTTGAATCAAAAAAATTCGAAACGACCTCTACATACAAAAAAAAATTTTATTAGATATATTTTAAATTTAGCTATAGTCGTTTCAACTTTACTCGATTCAACTTACAATATTTTCATCGGATATTATTGAGGTTTTCTTCGAAGATTATTCATTGACGTTTTCAACAATGATTATTCTTTGACTTTCTCATCGATCGTTATTCTTTCAAGTTTTCGTCGAGGACATTTCATTCACGTTTTCATCGAAGATTATTCACCGACACTTTCTTCGACACTTACTCCTGCAGAAAGGCATCGCACCCTCCCTAGGACATCGTGTGTAAAATTCATCGAAGTTTCGGTGCAGAAATGGGTCGATGATGCATGCCAGTGGTGCAGTACGGCTTCGATGCGGTGTTGCATCCACTTCCCGCTGGGTATGTATATGTATATGTATATATATATATATATATATGTATATGTATATGTATATATATATATATATATGTATATGTATATGTATATGTATATGTATATGTATATGTATATATGTATATGTATATGTATATATTGCATATACAAAGATATGTACGTACAGACAGTTAATGAGTAAATAAAAATAAAATAAAAGTATTTATAAATCGATATTGATTAAATGCGGTAAAAATACGACGAATACGACTCAATAATAATAGCTAAAAAAAGAAGATTTGGTTGGGTCGATGCAAGTGGCATACCGCAATGTTTTTTGCCAGATATCTCCCCCGTTGATAGTTTCTTCCCTCACAAATAATAAAGATTGAAAATTGGCGAATTCATGTGTATTTTGTACCGGCCATATGATGCCATTTGTTACTATCTAGCAGTTGATAAATTCGAGTCGCAATGATCACTATATTTAATGGACAGCCTTTCGCGTAACGGGGGGTTACCCCCCCCCCCCCCACCGCCTTTTGGATGAAAGAGAAATAACCCGTGCCTATGGCGTGGGTAATAATATAGATTCATATGATCCTATTTGTTACTATCCACAAACTGGTGACTTCGACTCGCACTGAACACAATATTTAATGGAAAGCCTTTCGCGTAACCCTCCTTTTTCGATAAAAGAGTAAAAAGCCTTGCCTATGGTGTGGGGAATAATATTGTTACAGACTTACCAATATAAGACGAATATCAACAACAGGATTATCTCCTTCCGGCGTTGCGGCCCTTTGGGTTTAACCAAGAAACTTTCCCGGAAATTGTCAGCGACAAAAAATAGATGAAGACCTGAAATAGGAAAACTCCGTAGTTTAACTGTTGTGGCTTGAATTTTTTTAAAAGAACTTCCTTTCTCGCATGCTTTCGTTGTTCCTTTTCTGCTATGGTAGCAAGCTGTACCATTTGTTTGGAAAGCCCACGAGCAAATTCAAGTGACTGAGCTACTTCATCATATTTGGCAACTGCAGCCTTCTGGTCTCCACTTAGCTTTTTACCCGAGACTTGTATTGGTCTATATGACTCGAGTTTCGTCTTACGCTTTTCCAAATTGCGATGGAAATTAAAAATCCCGGAAGAACTACACTAAACTCCACGCAAGAAGCGAAGAAGCGCGACACCATAAACAAAACCATAGCAAATGCAAAACAAATCAGAACTGAACTTGACATTTATTCAGTCAGCTATTCAGCGGGTAAAGAAAAGGCACTGAACCATAGCGAAATCAGAAACAAATTTTTCCAGTTCCGCGCGACACCTAGTCAATCCACAAGAAACCTCGCAGGCCTCGCAAGCTCGGCGTCCGTGACGCGCGTCGCAAGAAAAAATGCAACATTTCTCTCACTTATGCCATCTCACAAAGTCTATGAAGTCCGAAAATCTACTAAGGTTCAAGGCAAACTGATCCGGCTGGTATAGAAAATAAAACCAATCAATGAGCTGACACTCATTGCTCGGGCGTACGCGCTGCTGCGTCATTTGCCTTAGTGTCTCTCATCACTGAAAAGTGGTAATACGCGGCAACGTGTACGTCGGTCCCTTAGAATATAGAGTAGAGGAAGTGTTATAAGTCAAATTTTGTGTAGTCAAATTCTGGTTGTGTTAGTATATATTGCCCCTGTAGTGAACGCTCAGTACAGCCGTGTAGTAGAATCAATATAGAGAGCGGGGCAACAAGATATATGGTTGAAAATATTACGTTTGCTCCCATGGAAAATGTTCTTATTCACTGTTACTACGCCATCATACTCAGGGAATTTCGCAGCTGTCACAAACGTAAACAAATCTCGGTGGAGGAAGAATTTTTTCGATATTTCGACAGCTAAACATGGAGTTGTCTCTCTCTTGAATATAATGCTGAGCTAATTCATGATACTCTGAAAAATCCACGCTCATGCACACGAATTTTACAGGTATCAACACTTCCGGTTGTCTCTATATTCTAAGGTCGGTCCATTGAATATTAAAACTTACCAAGTTGACAGCTAGGAGAAAATAAGAGCTGCCGAATAGTCTGACGCTGAATAAATTACAACTAATGTCAGTGTTTATCCAAAACATATTTAATTCATATTCAACTAAACAAAACATATTCAATTCACATTCAATGCATTCATGTAAATACATAAATTCTCACGAGTCATAGAAGAATTTGCTGATAAGAAAATCAGAAAGATTCAGGCCAGACGTAAACTGACACTTTTGTTTTTCACGACCGCGGTGTCTTGTAAGAATACGCAAAATGACACTTTTGTTTTCTTGGCACGGCTCGTGAGAATTTATGTAGATGATAAAATTTGTTTTTTTTTTACTGAGTAAACGTTTTGCTAATTGTATTTTTCACATAGTTATGTAATTTATTGTATAAAAATCAGTATTTGAAAGAAATAGAGGTTCAGTAATTCACAAACTTTCGGCGGTGTTTTTACTAGTATCAATCTTGTTGCTAATCTCTTTACTTTTCAGCAAACTCCTGGTGTGGTGGTTCAAGTACTGCGCACACCTCATAACACAAGTCAAGGTACAAGAACCTTTGGCTTTTCTGCAACTATAAGGTAAAAGCACCTTAAACAGTCAGATAATCTGACAGTTACTGAAGTAAAAACACAAATAAAGTTTTAGCCAATATTAGAAGAGAGAAGCAACTGAATAAGTTACAATTAAAGTCAGATAATTTGATATTTGTTGAAGTAAGAGCACAAATAAAGTTTAAGCCAATATTAGAAGAGAGAAGCAACTGAATAAATTACAATTAAAGTCAGATAATGTGACATTTGTTGAAGTAAGAGCACAAATAAAGTTTTAGCCAATATTAGAGAAGAAAAGCAACTGAATAATCTGACATTTATTGAAATAAAAGCACAGATAAAATTTTAGCCAAAATTAGAGAACAAAAGCGATTGAATAATCTGACACTTAGTAAGTTACAACTACAGATAAAAGTTTTGCAAATATCGAAACCAAACTGTTAAGTAAAGAGTATTAAACAAAAATCTAGTCAAATGAGAAACCCTGTCAAAACGAAGTTCCCACCAAAATGTCAATTCAGGATTATAAAAAAAAATTGTGAAATCAGAAAAATTGTCAAAATGGACTTGTGTAACAAACTTAGAATTAGAATGAAGTAGGAAAAAAAAATTGAAAACTATTAAAATGAATATTTTTATGCCTTTCGGAAATAAATGTAAACTGTCAGACAACTTAAATTAGGAATAGAATTAGAAACGATTTAAATGAATTTTCTGAACGAATGTAAACTTGTAAAAATAGATGTCGCTCTAGACAGTTAGCTGATAGATAAGAAGTACGCCACTCAGACTCCGTGTGCAGAAGCTGGGCTTCCTTTTCTGAAGTTGAGAGAGACAAGTTGTGTTACACGAAAGGAAAAGCTCGAAAAAGATTTTTTGTAAAGTAAGGATATAGATATAGAAATAAAGTTTTGTTCAACTTAAAAAAAAAAAAACGCTCAGTTTTCTTTTTAATACTGGTCTGTTGTTGGTGAGACTCGAAAGTAATTCGAAGGAAGCAATTTTGAGGGGAGCGCAGCGTGCCAAGTAAGACGCACACAATTCTACTACGCCATCCGCAGCCAAGAAGAAACCAAACGTGGAATTCCAAGGAATTCAAGGTAAAGTTCCTTAATCCAAACGTCAGAAGTCCGCTTGCTGACTATTACAAATTCCTGGGCCTGATTTCAATTGCACCGGTATCCGCTCGGCCAGGTGCTAATCTATACAGCGAGGTCACCTTGAAGGACGCCTTAGGTTCCGCACACGTTCTGGGCCAAGGGGCTGATTTTTCAGGATAGTGGATTTTGAGGCGTGACAAGTGAAAGCGGTAACATTTGGTGTCAGGTGTGGGGTCTAATCCATTCCCGTAAAAGGGGCCCCACGAACCCTTTATTGGAAAAATCACCGAAGGAGAGCTTGTTGGCGTTCTGCATGATTCCAGAATTTGGTACAGTTGCAGCAGCCTCTATAAAGTACCGTTGAGTGTCGACTTTGCTTACAGAGGGCGCAAAAAAAGGTGGCGTGATAATCCAGCCGTTTTCAACCTAACTGGTTTCAACGATAAGCGACGAATTTTTGTTCTCTTTTTATTTAATAGCTAACCGTATTTTTAATAGCATGCTTTTGTGAGGTTAGCTAGAGAACGAAATAGTTTAGAAATCTTTAATTTCTCGTTGTCGTGTATTTTCAGAACTTGCAAAGCTATATATTTCAATATTAGTTAAGAATATTTTTCATATATATTTTTTTTTTACTATATTTGCCAAACAATATTTTTTTTTATATATTCGCTAAACTACATTTTTCGTATATTTCCGATATTTGCCAAACTACATTTTTCAGATCATTCTAAATTCGCTAATACGTTTACAGTTGATTTTACTTGTGGGAATAATCGACATACTCATAAAGTGCCTGAAATTATCAATATTTTGAAATTTAGTAGCAACGAATTATTAAACACAAAGCATTTCTTCCTAGCTTGGTTAATGACTATAAATGCGCGAATACATGTACATTTCATTGTACTTTTGTAAAAATCAATATAACAAGTGTCTAAATTTTTTTTATATTCTAAATCTGGAAGCGCCAGATTACTGGGACGCTAAGTATTTGTTCCCATATTGAGTTATCAACTTTATATTTGCTAATACATTTTCATTCGACGTTTCTTTTGATAACAATCGACATATAAAGTCCCGGAAATTATCAATATTGTGAAATTTAGTAGCAACGAATTATTAAACACAAAGCATTTCTTCCTATCTTGGTTAATGACTTTAAATGTGCGAATACATGTACATTTGATTGTACTTTTGATAAAATCAATATAAGAAGTGTCTAAAAATTTTTAATATTCTAAATCTGGAAGCGCCAGATTACTGGGACGCTAAGTATTTGTTCCCATATTGAGTTATCAACTTTATATTTGCTAATACATTTTCATTCGACGTTTCTTTTGACAACAATCGACATATAAAGTGCCGGAAATTATCACTATTTTGAAATTTAGTAGCAACAAATTATTAAACACCAAGCATTTCTTCCTATTTTGGGTAATGACTTTAAATGTGCGAATACATGTACATTTGATTGTACTTCTGATAAAATCGATATAACAAGTGTCTAAAAATTTACAATATTCTAAATTTGGAAGCGCCAGATTACTGGAACGCGAGGTATTTGTTCCCATATTGGGTGAAATTCTCTATATTTGGCATGAAGCAAGTACAAACAACAAAATATCGTCTTAAATTTTCTTATATTTGCTAAGTAACGTCGGCTATAGTACCAGTTAAATGCTAAATCTTCTATATTTGGCATGAAACGAGTACACACTATAAAATATTGTCTAAAATTTTATTATATTTGCTAACTAACGTCTCCTATCATGCAAAATAAATGCTAAATTTTCTATATTTGGCATGAAACAAGTACAAAATACAAGACCTCGTCTAAAGTTATCTTTATATTTGCTAACTAACGTCTGCTATCGTGCAAATTAAATGCTAAATTTTCTATATTTGGCATGAAACAAGTACAAAATACAAGACCTCGTCTAAAGTTTTCTTTATATTTGCTAACTAGCGTCTGCTATCGTGCAAATTAAATGCTAAATTTTCTATATTGGGCATGAAACAAGTACAAATTGCAGAATACCGTCTAAATCATTTTCTTAAATTTTCTAACCTGCAAATTGAATGGTAAATTTTCTATATTTGGCGTGAGACAAGTACAAACTACAAACTATCGCCCAAAATCTTCTTATATTTGCTAGCGAACGGTTGCTACCGTGCAAATTATGTGCTAAGCTTTATATTTGCAAATCGACGGGATAGAAAAAACGAAAGTTCTTAGATTGGTTTAACACTTGCTGAAATTTACTATTTGCTGACCAACGAGCAACGAATTGTAGAACACTTTTATATTTGTTCAGTAGTGGACTAACAACGACATATAAAGTACAGGAGATTTTCATACTGGTTTAACACTTGCTCAGAAGCAATCTGTAAGGCGCCAAACACTTGCTATATTTATTAAGTAGTGGACTATCAACGACATATAGAGTACAGGAGATTTCCACCTTGGTTTCATATTAGATAATTAACCAGCTATAAAGGGATAAATAATTTTCTGTATTCACACTAAACTTGCTGATCGACGGTCTACGGTTCTATAAATTAGCATCGTATTTGCCGATCGACGGTCCGCGGAAGACAAAAGGATTTCTATATTTGTTTTCTATAGAAGGTGTCAAATATCTGCAAAATATGTCTGACTTCCGCTCATCAACCCTTTATAAATTACCAAATATTTTCTAGACTCATCTTACATCTGCTACACGGCGATTAGTAGAACCCATACGATTTTCAGAAGCTCTAAGTCTACTCATCAACCATTCAAAGCTGTCATTAACGGGTAAACAACAGCCCGGCCATTTGACTTTTGTCATAGATACGTGAAGCGTTTCACACCATTCCTGAATAATTTTTCATTTCTACCTTGTAAATAGAATTGAGAGATTGACTCGAAATTACCTACTTAAAGGGTGAAGGAAAGTTCCGTACTTTGTCTTTTGCCGGGTACTACACACGAAATATTTCGTAAATTCTCCACGTCCGAACATCAACGACTGGGATCCCTCAAGGGAAGAGTAAAAAATATTTCCGATATTTTGCTTAGGCTATACATAGTTCACGAAATATTTTCCAAATTTTCCGCGGTTAATTGTCCACGACTCGAGTTCCTAGCCGGAGAGAAAAGGAAATAGTTCCGCTATTTGCGACTCGGGCTCTGTAAAGTACGCAGTCTATTGTCTAGGGTTTCTGCATTCGACTCTATTCCACGTGAACATTCCGACGAGGAAGGGAGTAGCGATCGACCGGCATGGCCGAGGAACAGCTCGAGAAGATTCTGCGAAAGCTCGAAGAGTTGGACGACAAAGTTAGCGCACAGTCAAGTGCAATGGCAGAATTCGGCAACGAAATGAGAACTCTAAAGGGAGAGAATACGTCTTTTAAAGAAGATTTGGGCACGTTGCGAAGGCAGGTGTCCGATATGTCCGTCCTGAGCGCCTCTGCGTTCGCACATATGGTCATGGACGAAACCGAGGTCCCGCCGAATGCACAAACCTCCGACAAGGTGACTGAGCATCCGCCCCCAAGTGATCAATCAACACCGTCTCCAACTAGAACCCCAAAAGGAAATTCAGACTGTTGCGAGAACCCATCGGCTGCAGTGAACGCACCCGTGGGTGCATGTCCTAACCCCGTGGGGACAAAACCATCAAAGGAGGCACCTACATCATTCGGCTCACAGCCGGGAAAGAAGGACGGACAATTAAGAAAGCCAACGCTTTCACCAACGGAATACGACGGAAAAGCCCCTTGGAACCACTATGAGATACATTTCGAGGCAATCGCAGAAACTAATGGCTGGGATGATGGAACCAAAGCCTTATATTTAGCTGCATCTCTACGTGGCCGGGCTTTGGGGTTTTTATGAGACATTAAGTCAGGAGGTTCGGAGATCGTATACTAAGGCGAGGAATGCGCTTTCCATGCAGTTTGGCGCGGAGTATAATCAATCAGTTGGTCACGTCCAACTAAGCACAAGATTTCAAAAGAACGGGGCGAGTTTTTCCGAATTTTCCACGGAACTTTTACGGCTAACCAGGCTTAAATTTCCATCTTGTCCAGAGGATGCACAAGACCAGATCGCTTTGGAACATTTCTTAGATGGAATTTATAACTTAGACGTGCAGGAGAGGGTTCGAGATTTCAATCCGCCTACACTGCAAGATGCAGTACAAACAGCGTTCCGAATCGAAGCAAATCATCGAGCCACAAGGGCTGCGAGACGAAATATAAGAGTTGCTGCTGCAACGATCAATACTAGACCGCTATCGCGAGAACCGCCGGATTTCAGAAGAGAGCCGATGGGAAGGAATTCAGCACGGATGTCGCCGGGAAACGCCCGCGAGCTAGCGTGAGGGAGCCGCAGCTAGCTAGCGTGAGGGAGCCGCAGCTAGCTCAGTCCAATCCAATAGCTCCTAACTCAGCCAACACCTCTCCCAGAACCAATTTGCTAGCCCGAGATGTCACGGGAACTATCCGCAGGTGCGACTTACGACGCAGGTATGGTTTTATTGTGCGTGATGAGACTCAAGTAGATATCTTCTTCCATTTCGCAAATTTCCAGAACCCGATTGGGAATCCAGGAGCCGAATTAGTTCCGGGGAATCGTGTAGAATTCGACCTGGTTGAGGGGCGTCCTACCAACAGAGCTATTAATATTCGTCTGGTACCTGTTGAACTGGGAAAGAATATAGTAGGATCTCCTGAAGCAGTTCAGCTCTCACAAGGCACACCTCACTCGAGCTCGCAGCTAACCCAAATGCAGCAGTCCTCCGGAAAGAGAGAAAATAGTACGAACATCGGTCCATCTAACTCCAAGGAAAATTTAAACACAAGTCCGCTGATTTCGGGGAGTAGAAGCCAGCAGACTTCACGAACGCTCCACGTACAGACCGCAAGCACGTCTTTGACAGCATAAGTACCAGCTGTCCTTTAATAACCAGCCTTCTAGAACTAACAACCCTTACCAAAATAGTCGCAAATACCACAAACACCGATACACCTATAGCCACACCTACACCCAGTACCAGCACACTTAATATCAAACACACCCCAAGCACTAACACATTACTCCATTCCTCTTTTCCCACTAACACACCACCCCCCAACCTAACAAACCATCCACTTCCCACTAACGCATTAATCAATTCCTCCTTCCCCGCTAACACATTAATCTCCCGCCCACTTCCCATTAACCCCCTAATAAGCCATCCACTTCCCACTAATCCCCTAACACACCATCCAGTTCCCACTAACACACTAATCAACCCCTTCTTCCCCGATAACACACTAATCAACCCATCTTTCCCCGCTAACACACTAATCTCCCATCCACTTCCCACAAACACCTTAATCCATTCCGTCTCTCCTACTAACACACTAACACACCGTCCACCTCCCACCAAAACACAAACAAACAACCTTACACCGAACACCCGCACCTCAATCACACATCATACACCAGAAAATAGGACCCCAACTCCCGCCACACCGGTAACCCTAGACAACGTGGAAACACTGAACACCACGAAAGCATCAGCTTCCAGGCTACCACCTCCACCCATAATAACTGTGAGCCAAGGTACGATTTGTAGTACAATCAAGATAGAAGGAAAAATTGAAGGACTTGTCTGCCACATGATTGTGGACACCGGAGCTACGCATTCCATACTTAATAGAAGAATACTCGCTCGTTTGCGGAACCATTCTTGTCTCAAACCCTCCTTTACGCAAATTCGGAATGTCACAGGAGAAACCAGCATCGTAGATGGAGTCATTGACCTGCGCATAGTTATCAAAAGCTTTTCCACCACACATACCTTCTATGTAGCAGAAGTATTCGACGACTGCATTATTGGAATGGATTTCTTTACGGGCTACTGTTGTTCCGTTAACTTAGAGAAACGCTTTGTTCAGATTGCCTACGAGATCGTGGCAATAATGGAAGAAAGGAGTGACTTCTTCGCCAGAACCATACAAGATTGTACATTACCAGCCGAATCAACCTGCTTCGTAGCACTTTTCAACCCGATGGTCGGCGAAAAGGAAAAAGTTTTTCTATCTCCAAATAATGTTCCCCCTTCTCTCTGGATGGAACCGGCGGTCTGCCTTTCACATAGTGGAAGTATGATAGTTCGAGTAACTAACATCACGGAAAACCCAATCGAGCTCAAAGCTAACACCTCTTTATCAGATTTGGAAGTGAATGCATACATTGTCAGTTCGTCCGAGGATGTAACACCTAACCTGAAAAGCTTACCACCTGAATTATGCCTATTGTTGGAACCCACAACTATACATCTTGATAATCAACAAAAAATAATACTGGAAAAGCTACTCGTGGAACATCAAGACGTCTTTGCGAAAACCCAAACTGATCTCGGCCGAACCACAATAATGCGGCATCAGATCGACGTAGGCAGCAACAAACCGATTAACAGCCTCCCAGGCGGCTTCCATTGGCCAAACGTCAGGAAGCGGAAAATCTAGTAAACGAGATGAAAACCCAAGGCGTTATCAATCCATCTAGTAGCCCTTGGACCTCTCCAGTCCTCCTGGTGAAGAAGAGGGATGGCTCGACTAGATTTTACGTCGACTATAGGCGGCTAAATGAGGTCACCAAAAAAGATTCCTATCCGCTGCCACGTATTGATTTGACTCTTGATGCACTCGCCGGTTCAACTTGGTTTTCGACATTAGATCCACAGTCGGGCTACTGGCAAGTAGAAGTGGAAGTAGAAGACCGCGAAAAGACCGCGTTCACTACAGGCAGTGGATTGTGGGAGTTTTCAGTTATGCCATTTGGGCTAACCAATGCCCCTGCAACTTTTCAGAGGCTCATGGAAATCGTCCTCCAGGGAATTCCACCTCAGGCGTGCCTAGTATATTTGGACGATGTTATTTTACATGGCCCCACGTTTGAACAAATGGTAGAAAATCTCCGCCTTGTCTTAGGCCGATTAAGAGTTGCAAATCTAAAAGTTTCACCAAAGATGTGTCAGTTTTGTCAGAGGGAGGTGAAATTCCTAGGACATGTCATCAGTGACACCGGATTGTCGACAGACCCCGACAAAGCAAATGCTGTCAAGAAGTGGCCTCGACCACAAACACGAGATATCCAGTCATTTCTTGGGCTGTGTACTTATTACCGGCGATTCGTTAAAAATTTCTCAGCTATCGCGAAACCATTAACGGAGCTTACGGAGAAAGGTCGAAAGTTCCTCTGGACAGATGCTTGTCAGGAAGCATTCGAGGAATTGAAAGACCGCTTAACAACTGCACCTATACTTACACAGCCTGATGAAAGCCTGCCTTTTATCTTGGACACGGACGCCAGCCAACACGCTTGGGGAGCTATTCTCTCACAAGTAAGAAAAGGGATGGAACACGTGGTGGAATATCACAGCAAAACATTCAGTCGGCCTGAGCGAAACTACTGTGTTACCAGGAAGGAATTGGTTGCGATAGTCAAAGCCTGCGCACATTTTCAGCCCTACTTACTGGGAAAAAAGTTCACAATTCGAACAGACCATGCATCTTTGAGATGGTTGATGAACTTTCGGTGTCCCGAAGGACAAGTAGCAAGGCGGATAGAACGCATGCAGGCCTATGATTTCGAAATCGTGCATCGCCCAGGAAAAAATCACAGTAACGCAGATGCAATGTCGCGTCGTCCTTGTTCAACGACTGAGTGTCAATATTGTCAACGGCTCGAAGAGAAAGACACAATCATAATTCGCCTAGTTACCACCCAAGAGGATATGGCTCAGAAGCAGGAGGATGACCTCACCTTACATTGCATCCGGGGCTGGCTGACCGCAGGTCAGCGCCCAGATAAAGACAGCATCAAAAGCTTGAGCCCCGAAGTTAAGGCGTATTGGTCAATGTGGTCTCTTCTGAAACTGGAAGGTAACATCGCCGTCCGCATCATCAGGCAAGGAGCAGAAACTACTAAACAAATCTTGTTCCCGAAATCTCTTCGGAAACTTGTTCTCCAACAGTTGCACGATTCTCTAAGCAGCGAACACTTCGGCGTCGATAAGACGTTAGGTAAACTTCGGCAGAAGTATTATTGGATTGGTAGCAGTAAAGGACTGGTGTGCTGGGTGTCTACAATGTCAAGCACGGAAGGGGCCGCGACCGAGGCGGAGAGCTCCTCTCCAAGTATGTAACATTGGCGCTCCTTTCGAAAGAGTTGCTGTAGACATATTGGGACCACTTCCAAGGACAAATAAAGTAACCGCTACTTAGTAGTCTGTATGGACTACTTCACCAAGTGGCCGGAAGCAATTCCAGTACCAGATCAGACAGCTGAGACGGTATCCGATGCACTCATGTCAGCCGTATTCAGTCGACATGGAGCTCTACTTCAGCTTCATTTGGATCAAGGTAGAAGTTTTGAAAGTGCTGTTTTTCAAGGGGTACTGCAGAAGTTCAGAGTAGAGAAGACGCGCACAACAGCCCTACACCCACAGTCAGATGGTTTGGTCGAAAATTTAACAGAACAATTCTTGACTACCTGGCGAAATTTTTGAATTCGCACCAAAGGGAATGGGACCAGTATGTGCCTTACCTACTGCTATCGTATCGCGCAAGTGTAGAGGATAGCACTAAACAAACCCCGGCTAAACTCCTTTTTGGTCGAGAACTTCGCTTGCCACTGGAGATGGTCTTGGGAAGCCCACCCACCGAAGTTATGTCAGTTAGTGAGTACATGGACAACTTGACCACGACACTGAATGCGATCCATGAGTTATCGAGTTATGCTGAACACTGCTAGCCGGCGTATGAAGACATACTATGACTTGCGATCGAAGAAACTCAGTTTCCAAATTGATCTACATGATTGGTTATACTTCCCAAGACCCGTAATCGGGCGGTGCCCAAAACTTCAGTGCGACTGGGATGGGCCATACAAGATCACCGAGGCTGTAACCGAAGTGGTGTTCAAGATAAAAAAGTGTCATGGTGGAAAGATGCGAACGGTCCACGTCGACAGACTGGCCCCGTACCGCGAAAGAAACGACCTTTCCATATAACCACTAATGCTTCCTGGTAGCCCTAAGAAGGCATCCAGCCAGCTTAACTGGTAACTACAGGGTACCAATGTGCCGCTTAGGACCTACCCCACCTAGCGGTCGGTATACCTTTTGTAAATTAGTCCACTTTTTCACATTCCCTCGCTTGACAATGAGTCAAAACACCCCGCACATGGTACCCTACGTAGGCCGCGCTGCCGTAGGAATTCCACAGTAAAGACTCTCTTCGAAATTTTAACCCCTGCTGGGGACTTTGGGTCGCACCCTCGAACGAATGTCGATCTGCGGTCAGAGGAAGATGCCCGTGCGGAAGAGGTCCTGCAATCAGTTGGTTAGGTTACTGGTTGCAGAGTCTTCTCCGACTGGTCTGGGGGTTGAGGGTCGGAGGTGTCCTGATAGACCAGATATTTTGGGTTGCTGGGCTGCGAGTGCACCTTTGATTTTTGATACCGAGACCGATATCGAGCTCTGACCAAGGAACGGCGTGACGCTGTGGATGTGCTTCTGACTCGCCATGCACAAATCAAGTCCGACAAAGTGGCGTCCCTTCATTACTTCTATAATACGTGGTGGCTGAATAAAATTTAAAAGGACACGATCTTAGTAGAACCCATCTCTACCTTAAATGAGTAGATAAATTTTGCTTGATCGTCTACAGCTCTAACCCCTTCTGGGTAATCTTTCAGTGGACGTTTAACCTTCCTATCCTTGCTTCATTCTTTCTATAATACGTGGTGGCTGAATAAAATTTAAAAGGACACGATCCTAGTAGAACCCATCTCTACCTTAAATGAGTAGATGATTTTTGCTTGCCCGTCTATAGCTCTAACCCCTTCTGGGTTATCTTTCAGTGGACGTTTTAACTTTCCTATCCTTGCTTCATTCTTTCTATAATAGGTGGTGGCTGAATAAAATTTAAAAGGACACGATCCTAGTAAACCCATCTCTACCCTAAATGAGTAGATGAATTTTTCTAGACCGTCTATAGCTCTAACTCCTTCTGGGTTATCTTTCAGTGGACGTTTTGACCTTCCTATCCTTGCTTCATTCTTTCTATAATACGTGTTGGCTGAATAAAATTTAAAAGGACACGATCCTAGTAGAACCCATCTCTACCTTAAATGAGTAGATGAATTTTGCTTGACCGTCTATAGCTCTAACCCCTTCTGGGTTATCTTTCAGTGGACGTTTTAACATTCTTATCCTTTCTTCATTACTTCTATAAACGTGGAGGCTGAGTAAAATTTAAAAGGACACGATCCTAGTAGAACCCATCTCTACCTGTAACGAGTAGGTGATTTCTCATAAACCCCTGCTGGGTCAACCTTCATTAGACGGTCTATGCTGACCTAGATGTTCATATGCCCTCCTGATACAATAGTCACACCAGTGGTATGCTAGCTTGGCCGGAGCTACAAGCTTATGAGTTATGAGGGGGGGGGGGGGTAATGTTACAGACTTACCAATATAAGACGAATATCAACAACGGGACTATCTCCTTCCGGCGTTGCGCCTTTGGGTTTAACCAAGAAACTTTCCCGGAAATTGTCAGCGACAAAAAATAGAGGAAGACCTGAAATAGGAAAACTCCGTAGTTTAACTGTTGTGGCTTGAATTTTTTTTAAAAGAACTTCCTTTCTCGCATGCTTTCGTGGTTCCTTTTCCGCTATGGTAGCAAGCTGTACAATTTGTTTGGAAAGCCCACGAGCAAATTCAAATGACTGAGCTACTTCATCATATTTTGCAACTGCAGCCTTCTGGTCTCCACTTAGCTCTTTACCCGAGACTTGTATTGGTCTATATGACTCGAGTTTCGCCTTACACTTTTCCAAATTGCGATGGAAATTAAAAATCCCGGAAGACCTACACTAAACTCCACGCAAGAAGCGAAGAAGCGCGACACCATAAACAAAACCATAGCAAATGCAAAACAAATCAGAACCGAACCTGACATTTATTCAGTCAGCTATTCAGCGGGAAAGAAAAGGCACTGAACCATAGCGAAATCAGAAACAAATTTTTCCAGTTCCGCGCGACACCTAGTCCATCCACAAGAAACCTCGCAGGCCTCGCAAGCTCGGCGCCCGTGACGCGCGTCGCAAGAAAAAATGCAACATTTCTCTCACTCATGCCATCTCACAAAGTCTATGAAGTCCGAAAATCTACTAAGGTTCAAGGCAAACTGATCCGGCTGGTATAGAAAATAAAACCAATCAATGAGCTGACACTCATTGCTCGGGCGTACGCGCTGCTGCGTCATTTGCCTTAGTGTCTCTCATCACTGAAAAGTGGTAATACGCGGCAACGTTTACGTCGGTCCCTTAGAATATAGAGTACAGGAAGTGTTATAAGTCAAATTTTGTGTAGTCAAATTCTGGTTGTGTTAGTATCTGTTGCCCCTGTAGTGAACGCTCAGTACAGCCGTGTAGTAGAATCAATGTAGAGAGCGGGGCAACAAGATATATGGTTGAAAATATTACGTTTGCTCCCATGGAAAATGTTCTTATTCACTGTCACTACGCCATCATACTCAGGGAATTTCGCAGCTGTCACAAACGTAAACAAATCTCGGTGGAGGAAGGATTTTTTCGATATTTCGACAGCTAAACATGGAGTTGTCTCTCTCTTGAATATAATGCTGAGCTACTTCATGATACTCTGAAAAATCCACGCTCATGCACACGAATTTTACAGGTATCAACACTTCCTGTTGTCTCTACATTCTAAGGTCGGTCCATTGAATATTAAAACTTACCAAGTTGACAGCTAGGAGAAAATAAGAGCTGCCGAATAGTCTGACGCTGAATAAATTACAACTAATGTCAGATAATCTGACAGTTACTGAAGTAAAAACACAAATAAAGTTTTAGCCAATATTAGAAGAGAGAAGCAACTGAATAAATTACAATTAAAGTCAGATAATGTGATATTTGTTGAAGTAACAGCACAAATAAAGTTTAAGCCAATATTAGAAGAGAGAAGCAACTGAATAAATTACAATTAAAGTCAGATAATGTGACATTTGTTGAAGTAAAAGCACAAATAAAGTTTTAGCCAATATTAGAGAAGAAAAGCAACTGAATAATCTGACATTTATTGAAATAAAAGCACAGATAAAATTTAAGCCAAAATTAGAGAACAAAAGCGATTGAATAATCTGACACTTAGTAAGTTACAACTACAGATAAAAGTTTAGCAAATATTGAAACCAAACTGTTAAGTAAAGAGTATTAAACAAAAATCTAGTCAAATGAGAAACCCTGTCAAAACGAAGTTCCCACCAAAATGTCAATTCAGGATTATAAAAAAAAATTGTGAAATCAGAAAAATTGTCAAAATGGACTTGTGTAACAAACTTACAATTAGAATGAAGTAGGAAAAAAAATTGAAAACTATTAAAATGAATATTTTTATTCCTTTCGGAAATAAATGTAAACTGTCAGACAACTTAAATTAGGAATAGAATTAGAAACGATTTAAATGAATTTTCTGAAAGAATGTAAACTTGTAAAAGGAAAAGCTCGAAAAAGATTTTTTGTAAAGTAAGGATATAGATATAGAAATAAAGTTTTGTTCAACTTAAAAAAAAAAAAAAACGCTCAGTTTTCTTTTTAATACTGGTCTGTTGTTTGTGAGTCTCGAAAGTAGTTCGAAGGAAGCAATTTTGAGGGGAGCGCAGCGTGCCAAGTAAGACGCACACAATTCTACTACGCCATCCGCAGCCAAGAAGAAGCCAAACGTGGAATTCCAAGGAATTCAAGGTAAAGTTCCTTAATCTAAACGTCAGGAGTCCGCTTGCTGACTATTACAAATTCCTGGGCCTGATTTCAATTGCACCGGTATCCGCTCGGCCAGGTGCTAATCTATACAGCGAGGTCACCTTGAAGGACGCCTTAGGTTCCGCACACGTTCTGGGTCAAGGGGCTGATTTTTCAGGATAGTGGATTTTGAGGCGTGACAAGTGAAAGCGGTAACAATATAGATATATAGATAATAATATATATGTGACCCAAGGTAATGAAAATGGTTTTTACTCCGCCCCCCCCCACCCCTCTTTTTCGCTAAAATATTTGGTGGGTGTAAATTATTTTTACATGTACATTATGCACTGACTTAGCCCTTTCGAATGAGTAGTCATACGTTAAGATTGGATGAAAAATAGTAAAATTATGTTTTACAACTCTACATAGCGGGTAGGTACATGCACTAAAAACGGAATTATTGCTATTTACGTGCAATTCGGCTGCGGATGGATTCAAAAAATCAGAACAAAATCACAGTAACAGTAAATCAAAAAATTTCTGAAAGAAGTGAATAATTATTGGAAGCACACTCGGTTAAAGTGTGTGTGTAGTACAAATAATCCCCCCCCCCCTTAATTTTAACAAAATTATATGATGGGGGTAAAATATTTTTAAATATTCACAATGTACTCGTCAAGACCTTTTCAATGAGTGTTCATATGCTAAGATCGGATGAAAAATAAGAAATTGATGTCTCCCCACTACATCCATACGTATGTTTGTGACGTACACCATGAAATTCCCTAATTATGTTGAGACTTCAATACTTTGAAATTACATATCTCCTGAACGATAAGAGATGATGGCTTCAAATAAATTTTTATAATTAAAGGACATAAAGAGCTATAATGGCCTCCTGCACTGGAAGTCCCTGTAGTTCAAGGGGGCGCCGCTAGGAAGCGCAGAATGCAGAAATAACGGTTTTTGGTCCTAAATCACTCGAAAAATTGGGGGAGGGGGAACATCCGTGTTATTTCTGTAATCTACTCACCAAGACCTTTCCAATGAGTATTCATATGCTAAGATCGGATGAAAAATAAGAAGTTGATGTATCCCCACTCCATCCATACCTCTGATGTGACGTACAGCATGTAATTCCCTAATTATATTGAGACTTGGATACTTTGAAATTCGATATCTCCTGAAAGATAAGAGATGATGCCTTCAAATAAATTTTGATAATTAAAGGACATAAGGGGCTATAATGGCCTCCTGCACTGGAAGTCCCTGTAGTTCAACGGGGCGCTGCTAGGAAGCGCAGAATGCAAAAATAAAGGTTTTTGGTCCTAAATCACCCGAAAAATTGGGGGAGGGGGAATATTTTTGTTATTTCTGTAATCTACTCATCGAGACCTTTCCAATGAGTATTCATATGCTAAGATCGGATGAAAAATAAGAAATTGATGTCTCCCCACTACATACATCCATACGATGTATGGAACGTACACCAAGGAATTCCCTAATTATGTTGGGACTTGAATAATTTTAAATTCTATATCTCCTGAACGATAAGAGGTAATTACTTCAAGCAAATTTAAAAAAATTAAAGGACATAAGTAGCTATAATGCTCTTCTACATTGCAAGTCCCTGTAGTTCAAGGGGGCGCCGCTAGGAAGCTCAGAATGCAAAAATAAGGGTTTTTGGTCGTAAATCACCTGAAAAATCGGGGGAGGTTGAAATTTTTGTTATTTCTGTAATCTACTCATCGATACCTTTCCAATGAGTGTTCATATGCTAAGATCGGATGAAAAATAGGACTTAACTCTTCAGAGTTATCTACGAAAAACCATTTTCCATAAAGAACATATATGCGTACACATAAACACGAATAAAATTTCCTATTTAGAGTTGGACTTAGGAGTTTGGAAATTGAATATCTCCTGAACTATATGAGCTAATGAATAAAAATAAATTGCAGTAATTAGAGAACATAAGTGGCTATAATTTTCACTTGTATTGGAAATCTCGATATTTCAAGGAAGTGCCAGTATAAGGACATCTTCTCAGCGACACACCATAATTCGGGAAAAGTAGGTGCCAGTTACACTTAGGTTATGGTCATGAAATTAAATCAGTCAGAAATATCCATTACTCAGAATGTAGAGGGCAACATCAGCTTTAAATTTCATACATCATTTGTCCGCTCGGCCCTTTACCGAACCCCCTCAGAACACTTCAAATCGTGATATGAGAAATTTGAACTAATATGTCTATATCAGTGTATTAATGTGAACAATTTTTTTGTCCTATAATTTATTATAATGGTCTCTTACTGGCGAGAGAAGTTTTATTATGCATTTTGTGTAGTATTTAACTGTGCAAAAAAAATTGAAAAAAGTTAATTATTCACGTAATTTTCTTATGTTCCCTTCTGACGGACACCCCTTACTGGGCTCAAAATGGTGATGGTAGGGTGTCAGTTACAGATAGCTTATTGTAATTAAAATCAATTCTACAGAAATATGTAGTACACATGAGTAAGTGGATAGCAGCAGCTTTCCATTTCATACAGCATATGTCTGAAAAGCCCCTTTACCACACCGCCTCAGAACACCTGAAATCAAGAAATGAGGAAATTTTTCTTCTTGGTTCATATGAATGACCATTTCACCTTGAATTTTAACACCTATTTGGATGAAATTGTGTACCAATAATGTACACAGATGGTAGAATCCAAAATAATTACCCCCACCCCGCGCAATATAATATTAGTATTTGTTTGAATTTTTTTATATCAATATATGAAAGTGTATTATAACCCTGTAACCCGCGGCCCCACATACCTCGGAATAATCCCAAAAAATCACAAAAAAATCCGTACAATGAATCTATCAAAAAGAATTATGAAAATCCGTTGGAATTTGTCCGAGATATAAAGTAGCCAGCTATGTATGAGAGTTAATTAAATTGTATCTAATTTATCATACCTCGCAATGTATTTGTGTAAGTAGCTCCTAAACTAATAAAGATAATTAGTTGGCGTTTTTTTTGTATGAAAGCTAAGAGATTAAAGAAAGTAGTAGTAGGAAAAAAGTGCCTTAATGTAGCAAAATTGACCCGCATGGTGGCGTTGCATGTAATCTAATTAAAGAATTGGTGTAGTGTTTTAGAAAAATCACCTCAATTCGTCAATTACAATAAAAAGTTGATTTTGTAAAAAGTTTTATTTTAAGATCAAATAAGGGATGAAAATTTTCCAACCCACTTATCCCTCTTTGTAACTTTCATTACTAAAAAAAAGGTGAAAGGGTGAAATTTTCAATAAAAAAATAAAAAAAATTTGCCGTTCTTGACCCCTTTTCACCACCCGGGGGGGGGGACCCCTCAAAGGTATATTCGCCGTGTTGCTGCATATCCTGGCTATAGTCTATAAAAAGAATCATGGAAATCCATCTTATACTTCTCGAGCAATATCGATTTTTGTGTATGAAGGTAGTTTGAAATTATTCTAAAATGACCACAGAAATGGCCGATTTGGTCGTCTTCCATCAGAGGAGAGACGCTATGAAATTTTTAAATATAAACGGAAAAGGATGTTTGTAGGATGAAATCGTATCTACATTTTGTGCCCTAATTGGATATCTAATTAGTTTTTGCGTGAGTTTCATAGTTTTCGAGCTATTAGAAAAAGAAGAAAATGTGTCGTTTTTAACGTGAGAGATGATGATTTTTTATGTGATAATGTTGATAGTTTTTCCTTTCACTATTACGGTGAGTTGTTGGATTCTAAGAAAATAATTTCGTATGGGAAAAATGTTCATAATAGGTTACTAATGCGCGTAAAACAAAAAAAAATGGAAATATGTGCGAACTGTAGAAAATGGGGTATATGTGACGTAGATGTATGTAAATGCATGGGAATTGGACTTTGATCGTGAAAAAGTTTCGATGAAGTTTTTGGAATCGGGAAAACAGTCGTATAGTACTCGGCGAGACCTTTAATTTGATATATAACATGGCGAATTGGAGCCACCCCCCCCCCCCCCACCCTTATAGTACCCTAATAAAAAAAATTTCTGCCCGAATTATAGCTGGTAATCAGGTGAAGCGCACGGTGAAATCCGTTTTCCAATCGGACTTGACCCTACCGAATTATGGCCGATTTTCTGTGAAAAAGTTCTAGTACGTTTTTCCCGAAACGTAAAAGAGCGAATTATAAAAAACTGAGTATGGGGATCGATAGGGGAGTGCAGATAGAGCATTTTTGTATTTCGGTGCAAAGTCGAAAAAACGCTAAATAACGGAACGGGAGGCGGTTGAAGAAATGTTGTTCTAGTACAATATGGGTAATCTATTACATTTTTGTATTTCTAATTTTTTTCTAAGAAGTTTGAGTGCCCACACGCCTATAACGCCTATACTGGGGATCTTAAATAGCCTAAAAATGCAAAAAGGCGCGATTCCAATTATATGGGATTGACGCGTTCTGTAGTCTACCACCAAATCGTATCAAACAATTCTCGTCCATAAAGGGATTAAGCTTTATTAGTATGCTATGCTGAGACAACGACTACTTGTTCAACAAATTTTTGTATTCTTCTGCTAACGCAGTTTGTTGTACGAGTTTGAATATTGCTTGTTCTGCCTGGTTCCATTCCTGTTGTAGGCGTTTAGCTTGACGATGCCTATAATTGTATACCAAGCGTTGTATGTCTGCTATGATTCGAATTAAGCGGCTATATGACAAGCAACGTAAAAGAAGGTTGTTCTCAAACTTCGCTAATATATTTACTGTAGGAGGTTGTTTCGGTTCTAAATTTGTCAGTTCCGAAATATTCTTGAATTTCGGCCATTTGTTCTGTTCTTCCGGCAGTCATGATGGTCCATGCCACCATAAATAATTGCCTTGTAAACTGCAGGCACACCTATTGAGGCTAAATCGGAGGGTTTTGTTTCGTGTACACGTGACGCCATTGTTCAAAGCGTACGATGCCCTGTATTTCGACTACACGATTTGCCACTACTTTACTACTCTCACCTTAACAACAGCATGATGAGTTCATTTATGTTGGGTAAAAGTATTTCTTCCATGTGACCCAACTCGAGATATTCGTCTAAACATCTCTCAAATTCAGGTTTTAATTCTTGATTCCTTTCAAGTTGTCTTTGCATTCCTTGAAAGCGCTTGACTGTATGATTGTCTTGAATGCCCTAAGTTCGGTGCTTCGTTGTTCACAAAGTTTAACTTCACTTGGTATTTTCCGTTATGAAGACATTGGTGATTGAGTTGGTAACTCTGTATGCATTCCTTGTCTTCTTTGTTAAGTATTGGGTTCGTGAGAAAAATTTCCGTTTCCCAGAACTTTGTGAGTTGCAGAGCCAAATCACCCGTTGCAATAGTGAATGACGCTATATTGTGCTCTGAAGTGTCTACTATAGACCGTGGTAGAATCCAACAACACATTGTGTTGATTGCTGTAGGGGTGGTATTTGATCCTTGCTGAATACCGTTCTGGAGTAATTGTGCGTAAACTCTTGCTCCTAATAACGGATCTATCTTTCCGGGTTTCCAAAATGTGGGATCCGCAAGCGGAAGTTTGTTTAGAGTTAAACATTCCTTTTTGGAAACTGTTCTGGAAGGCACGGGATCAGTGATTTTATTTAGTATTAAAAAGTCTTCCTTTAATACTGTTGTAGACTTCGTGTTTCGCGATCGAAGTGTAAGTGTGGTTTTTGCCTTGAAGTGGCTGCATTGCTAGTGTTTGAGCCTGTGATGGATACTGCAGTTGGCCTTCGATATGCTCTTGATTAACTGCAGCTTCCTCCATGATGAAGGATGATTGCGAGCCATTATCTATTAAACATCGTAAGATATGTGGCGTCTCGCCCTCTTGTTGTGCCACTACTAGTGCTGTTGCTAGCATGGTATTGTGACTTTCTCTGGTTACGAAATTCTGACTAGTGTTTAAGCCATTTGTATTGTTACCTGATTGTAACCGAGAAGAGTTTTCATTTGTGATGCTAGGTTAATTAGCTTTACTTGGGTTCAACCTCGCTTTGTCATGTGCTGACTTACGCTCATTGTCGACAGTCCCTATTGTGATTCTCGTGGAGTGTGCTATGATGTTTCTGATTGCATTTCAGACATTTAAACTTGCTTGTACAGTGATTTGTGTGATGAATTCCTAAATAATTAAAGCAACGGCCTGATGTCTTCAGTATTTGATGTCTGGATTCTATGTCCATCGCTCCTCGGTACGTCGGGCATCTTTGAATGAAATGAATTGCGTTGCATGGTGAGCATTTAATTTCCTTTGCCGCATGATATGATTTTGTGACTTCAGGTGTGGTGTTTGTTTTATAGTGTGGTGACATTACTAAATTATCAGCTATTGATTCGAGGATTCTTAAAAGAGTAGTCAAGAATTTCATAAATAATTGGAAGGTTGGCGACTTCTCCCTCCTTGTTCTTCTTCCCATAACTTTAGGGTAGTTAATAGTAATTTCTGCACTAATAAATGTATAAGAAGTACATCCCATGATTTGGTATCAACATCTAAGCTTGTTAGCTGCTGGATGCATTCATCAGTGTGTGAATGATTGACTTGAGTTCCTTCGCTGACTCTGAATTTAATTTAGCTTGATTGACTAGAACCTTTAATTGATGATTGACTAGGATTCTCTTATTCTCATACCTTGTTTTCAGTTTGTTCCAAGCTGGCATGTAATCTTCATTTGTCACTGGGATATGTCGTAATAATTTCTCAGCATCACCCACTAAACAAGATTAAAAATAATGCAACTTCTGAACTGGTGTCAGCTTGGCATGATCATAAACAAGAGAAACGAATAAATCGTGAAAAGATCGCCATAAATCGTAGTTACCATTATATATAGGCAACTGAATTCGAGGAAGGAATGACTCCTGTTGAACAACAGTTGTTGAGCGAATGGGTTATGTTCCCGCGCTTGACGTTTCAGCAGCTGGGACGAATTTCCGCAGTCCTTCCACTAATTCTCGCATATATTCGGAGTATTTTAACTCTGTTGTACTATAGCCGTACTAAAACTTGTTCGTAATACTTGATAAAACGGGGATGCGCAAATTGGCAATAAAATGTTTCTATTACTTATGTAGCACATGTGGTCACAAGTTGGTTTAAAATGTCCTTACTGCGGGCACAACTTGCAGCACAACTTGTGAAAGAACTATGCGACGTACTTCAATGCAACGTGTGGTATGAATTATAAAGTATTGAAACTAACTTAATTTTAATGCCACATGTAAAATAAATTATAAAATCAGTAAAAGTAAATTGATGCCACGTGTGGCCTCTATGTTGGTAAATTGTGAAGACAGCTGAATAACAGTGTGAGCAGAACTGTAATAAACTTTTGAAGAACTACTGGTATTCATTCAATACCGCATATAGGCACAACTTTTTAATTAAATTTTCGTCGTACTTGATGCAACGTTTGACCAAATTGACGTGTAAAATATTTAAGTGATTTGTTGACGCAATTTCTATTTAATTTATTTAACCAACTGTTTATCACGAGTTACTCATATGTAAGTTCAACAATTGTAGCAGAAATTTCAATATTTTATTCGAGCTGCCATGTCTGGGCACTCTTAAAATGCATAAATGTTCGAAGTTTTTTACTCGAACTTAGGAATGTTTTATTGACTTAATAACTCGTTTAGATAATTTTTTCGGAAAAGATTTCCTCACTATTTGAGCGTAACTAGAATTGTTCTCAATTACAACAGTAAACAGGCACGCATTCCTGGATGGAACGACCATAAAATGTTTTGTAATGTAGCTGTAAGCGAGCACCATATTACGGCATATTGGGTGGGTTAGTGTAGCGGTATGTTAAAATGAGAAGATATGTGGGCTTATGTTTACTGTTGCTTTATTAAACAAATACTTCCTGCTCAATATCATAAACTTTCTTATTTCCACTTTAATATTTAATGCTTATCCTATTATTAATAATGTCGTCTGGTATGTATACCTGAGGCGTCGTAGCGTGACACGTCCACAATCCTATACCTCAGACTTATTAGTTTATGTTTAACTAAATTCACTATTCTTGAATTCAATAATTAATATTCACTTCCAGTTTCGTATTTCGCACACTTAAACTACTTAAAATTACGTTGTTTCTCCACATGAGACGCTAAATATGCTTAGCGAGCATGAGTTTAGCTGTTATGTGGACAAACCTAAATCTAAAAATTTACTTCTCATGAAGTAATTTCAGAAAAGATGTCAAATATTTATCAGAAATTCCGATTACAAACAAGACCAATTTTTCACACAAAAATTTCCTCAAACACCTTTAAGTTTAGAGCATGAGAATAATGTACCTTGTTGTACGTTTATTTATGCTACTAAATTTTCCTGAAGTTCACTTTTACGTTTCGCTTTATTTAATCACTGTGATGTTATACCCACTGACTTATAACAATGGACTGAGCGATTTGCTATTTCATGTGGCACAAAAAATATTGTGTTTCTGTATATCACCGTTAGAGCACCCTTTAAAACGATTACATAAAAAACATATAAAACTCAACCAATCAGATGAAATTTTACACCCATAAATCGAATTTAATTAAAAAAATATATTTTCTTGTGACCAAGTGATATTTTAATCGCTTATAAGGAATTAAACTCGTTCCGACTTTAATTTTCAAAAGTTATTCTTAACTGAATCCTGCTTATGGGCAAGAGAGACGGAGCATGGTAAACACTATCTTTACCTTATTCCTTCTGAGGTGATTGGATCTGTAGCCAACATAAAAACATCAAATGGCATAAGCAAACGTTCCAGAATGCAATATTTTGTGTTGGTAGTTCCAACTCTGCCATAGGGCGAAAGAGAGAACTATAAAACTTGTGCCATGCTTTCCTATAGGAAAATGACAATACGCTCAGTCCATTGTTATAAGTCAATGGTTATACCCAACTGTATATCACTGAATGAGAATGATCTTAGGGAGCACTGCCCTTTTGTAGTGAAGGAGCCGCCATTTTATCATAGATTCCACACAAAAATATGGAAATTCCATATATTTTTCATGTTTGCTCACCTTGCGCAACTTTTCCAAAATATGCTAAAATATGTTATCTAATTTATTCTTTGTTATCCATGAATTTTCCTTGTCGATTTATTTAAATATTTCATTCTTTCGCAATAATATCAATATGGCGGCTTCCTATGAAATTATGCCAGTTTTCAATTTGTAACGTAATCTCTCTCTAATTCCTTCTGTCTCGTTCCAACTTCGTTCTCTTTCCCACTGATTATGGAATAAATTTCACCTTTTTTCTGAAATATATGCTTACCTGTTTAAATTCGCGCTTTCTTAACTTGCTCAATAGCCTGCGCGCATTCATTTTCACCAAATTGACCTCTTTGCGAGCCAATTTGACACTCGCAATCGCAGTATTCTTAATCGAAAGTGTCGCGTTTGTTGTGTGTGTGTTTTTTCGCCATAAAAGTATTAATTCTTAAGGTAAGTGCATAAATATATTCTTTAAATGTTTAATAATAGTTGTACTATGCATAATTTGCAAGAAATCTGTAAATTATGCGAATTACGCATGTTATAAAAATGTTTCGCGAATAGTTAACAATGGCGTACATTTTGAATTTCGTTAATTATTGCATGTACGCATCCCGCGAATTTATGTTTTTTGCATGTAGGGACATAGTTGCATACTTTGCAATAGTTCATTATGCAGGGAACATGAATTTCGCTAAGAACTTGCAATGTTTATGTTTCCATAGTGTTGTTGTTGTACTGCCAAGAAATTTGTTTCTTCCCTTTGACAGTCTCCTTGATGGAAGCACAGAACCTAATTGACTTTGCTGCAGATTTTCAAGCTCCCGTTTCTACTTGTAGGGAGCTGTATGGGCACTGATAGACACTTTCTTGGAAGAGTCTTTAATTTGTGACGTCCCGTTAAAACCAACATCACTTTCGTCTGGCAATATTGTTGAGCAGGAGGTTCGGTCTCCTGGCGTTTGGATATTAAAACGGCCACCAAGCCTGCTATGACGAATGCGCGTCAAGCTGTTTTATATCCGGTGATGTCTTATCATACGCGTCTGCAGAACTGCCATGTAGTACGAGACCGCATCTTCTCCTCAGTAGCTGAGGTAGTGGGAAACATGTATTCTGACCTAAACCTTGGAAAAAGAAAAAAAAAGATCCCACTAGACACTGATACCGGAGAAAAAACTGCTTTTACTGTACCTGGTCATCCTCTGTATCAGTACGCATTGACGCCATTCGGCTTATCCAACGCTCCACAAACGATGTGCCGCCTTATGGACAAAGACATTCCGTTCGATCTACACAGTCACAGATCAGGAATGCTTAGTAGCGATCTTAAGTGTACAGAAATTCCGGCCCGTCATAAAATTTATGACTTTTAAGATAGTGACTGATCATGCACTAATAAGGCATCCAGCCAACTTAACTGGTAAACCAAAGGATGCCAATGTGCCCCTTAGGACCCTCCCTCGGCATACCTTTCTGACAATAGACACGATTTACCCCAATCTCTCGCCTGAGAATACGTCAGACCCCCTCCTACATGGTACCCTACGGCAGACAGGTTGCCGTGGGAATTCCACTTGCATAAAGCCTTTGAAAATTTAAGGAAGAAAATCTGGCACGTCGCTACCTCAACTCCGCCTTGGAGACACACCCTTGAACAAGCGTCGATAGGAGATCGGAGTGAGATGTTAGGGCTGGGGAAGCTTTGCGATCAGTTGGTTAGGTTACTGACCGCGAGGTTCCCTCTGCTCATTTCGGTGAAAAAAGGCAGAGGGGTACTGGCCGACTGGATTTTTTTAGGCTACCAGCTTTTCGGTACACCTGAAGAATGATGTCAAGTCTGATCAAAGACTGGCGAGACTGCAGGGATGTGCCTCCGATTCGTCACACTTCAAGTAGATCAAATCGGCCTGGACAGTCCTGGTCATTCGTCTGGCATTATTGATAGGAAATGCTTTCATGTGTCGTGGGTAGAGTCACACATTGGGCGCCCGCAGCGATGAGGCCTATGTTTTAAGACCGGCTAGCTCAGCCGACCATTTTTCAGTATCGTCTAGACCACTCTGTCCTATTATGGTCGTATCGTACTACATGTAGCTGAGGCTAGATGTATCACATATGGCCGGCCTGCCGTCACATGAACTGAGAGCAATACGCACCGAGACCGGAACTTGAAAAAAGAAGAAGAAGACAGACAGAGCAGAGAGATAGCAAAAAGTGTGGTTGTGAAAGTCAAAAAAGAAAATCTGAAAATGTCGCGAGCTGATAAAAAGACAAAGAGCCGCAACAGTTTAAATTAATTATTGAAGAATACATTAATTACGCATCGTATGTATATACATATATATATTGTGTTTGACATTAGAAACCAAACAAAATTTTGGAATTATAATTCAACTAAACATCTGACAAATTTTTAGCTTGAGTAAATCTTGTCGAAATAGTTTAAATTAACTGTTGAAGAATACATTCATTTCGCATCATATATTGGGTTTGAAACTAAAAACCATGGAAAGATGAAATTTAAGTCAACAAGGATAAGTCTATCTCCTCACAGAACGTCTGACAAATTTTTAGCTTGAGCACATCTTGTCGAAATGAAAGATACTTCAGAAACTCTTCTATTAGCGTCCAAATGAGATCAGTTATCAGGGAATTTAGTCAAAATGCGTAACATCACAACAAACGGAAGCAACATATAATAAAAAGGTACTTATGACGGCAATTTTATGTGTCAATTAAGAAAGCTTATCCACGGTACGGTCTATATTTGGTGGGTTCAACAAAATCCGGATTTGGAGCTAATACGACTGATGTCGATCTGTGTCTTTTATGGATAAATTCATTTAACATTGATCTAAGAATTGAAGCTGTTTTAACGTAACTCTACTGAAATATGACCACTCGCAATCTGATGTTTTTTGAGCAGTTCAACCTGGTAGAAGCAAAGTTCCTATATTGACATTTAAAGATTCTATGCATAGGTTAGAGGTAGATTTAAATTTTAGCAACTGTGTGCTCACGAATTACGCATTTACTTCATTGTTAATTTCAAAAAAATTTTAAAATAGAATCCAGTGGCATAGTGGAACCTCTCAGCGGCGCCTCGGCGAGGGATCCGCATCAACAAAATTCATCTAAGTTAAGATTATCCGTCCAGATAGGTCTAAGTAATTTAGTATTAATTAAATTCTTTTCACACCATATATATTTACATAAAATGTCACTTTATACTACTATTAGAATGAACGTAGTGAAATCAGTTAGTCCTTATTAAATTCTTTTATCACTACATATATATATATTTAAAATCTTGCTTTATATTACTGTTAGAATGAATGTACTGATCTAATTTAGTCCTTATTAAATTCTTTTCTATCTGCATATATATTTATAAAATGTTGCTTTCTAGTACTATTAGAATGAACGTAGTGAAATCAGTTAGTGCTCATTAAATTCTTTTCTCCCTACACACATATATACTGTTACAAGTTGGCTGGCTATTCTATTTAAATTATCCGAGACGGAGATATTTTCTTTTTGGGTAAGAACTTGTTTCTGCAGCAAGCCAATGTCAACAAGATGCGAAGATAATACTGCCAGTAAGAGTTTGGCAACAAAGCTTTTTTGCACGCAAGGTCTCCACAAATCCCCCTCTACTGTGAGAGGCACCGCTCTTAGTTGTGCAGTTTGCAGACAGGGCTTTTACGATTTAATCAGCTTCAGTGTAGCCAGTCTAATTAGTGAATGGGTAACGTAAACTGATACTTTCGTCTGCGCGAACGCCGGTAATAGTTTTGTGGGAGGCTTGTAGCGCGATTATTGAATAGCTAATAGTGTTCGATGTGAAAACGGTGCTGTGCAAGTAAATAAATAAATTATTATTAAATAATAATCAGCAGTGCAGGTGTTTCCGAGAAAAGATTTTTAGGTGCCCTGTGACAATAATCGAAAGATGGGGCTTGACTATGGCTCTGGCTCGCTGAGCTGCCGCTGGTGTTTTTTTTACTATGCTGGAACCGAGTTGGGAAGGTGTTTATTTGGCAATCCTCCCGCTTGATTCTTTATGGCAAGCCGGCTAGATCAGTCACAAGTAAGTAATTCTGCTTATGTATGGATGTCGTAATTGGCGAAGTCAGCGGCGCCTCGGCGATTATCTTATATTGATTTTTGATTACATATATTGACTGATGATCCGTCCAGATAGGTCTAAATAATTTAGTATTAATTAAATTCTTTTCGCACCATATATATTTACATAAAATGTCACTTTATAGTACTATTAAATTCTTTTATCGCTACATATATATATATTTAAAATCTTGCTTTATGTTACTATTAGAATGAATGTAGTGAACTAGTTTAGTCCTTATTAAATTCTTTTCTAGCTACATATATATATATATATAAAATGTTGCTTTATAGTATTACTAGAATGAACGTAGTGAAATCAGTTAGCCCTCATTAAATTCTTTTCTCCCTACACACATATATACATAAAAAGTTGCTTTATATTAGGTACTATTAGACTAAATGTAGCAAAAAGAATTTAGGCTTTATTGAATTCGCTATATTTATATATATAATGTTACTCGACATTATTCTCAAAATAAAGCATTTTTATAACGTGATGGCACGGTACAGTCTCTTGCTTTCTCTTCTCACTCTCCCGGAGCCCCCTTATTATGGGGGTTGACTAGGTCCACTCTACTCTCTTTTCAGATCAGCGAAGAGACCACTGAAACAATTTGCTGCCCTCAGTGTCGAATGGGTCGATGGGCGAGGCAGCAGAAAGTTCAACACCTATGACCTTCATGTAAGTATGGGTAAGTAATGTACAGGTAGGTTCCTTCTGGACTGGGTGTGCTTCTTCGTTTTTTTTTTGTATTCACGAAAATTTTTGAATATGGCCGGTGACAGTGGCTGATATTCGTGGAACCCCCCCCACCCCCCCCCACATTCTCCGTCAATAGCTGACGCGAAGTAGCGTACCGCCCTGCACCGCCAAGCTGTTTACCGAGTGATGTGTCAGCTCATGCTGGCAGTCTGGACTTCACGTCCAACTCAATCACTCTACATACTAACATAACAAAAATGTCCAACATTAAGGAAGCCGGAGCAGAATCTTCGACAGAAAAGTTTCCAGAACTAGATCTTACATTCAACGATCTGATGTGAGGCACATATGATTTGAATGACGGAAGAAGCTGCAACTGGTAGGGAATTAAATAAATTAAAAAAGTTGAAACTATTTCTCCAGAACGTAGTCCTTCTTGTGTGTCACAGACGACTGCTCCCTCTCGTATTACGATAGGAACTCCACTTTCGATCTTAAGCAGAAGATCGTGCACCAACTCAATTATTAGTAAGCACCTTCTTTACCCTAAGCTAGTTTATTATGGGATAAAACCCGAATTAAAAAAAAAGGTAGTGATAGATCACCCAGTGCTATATGTGGTATTATATAGCCAGGTAGTAGGTGATAATTGGCACGATCGCCATGTATTAAATAAAACGTTTATATGGCCCAAGATTTTGTTAAAGCGGGAGTAGCAAGTACTGCATAACTCCGGTTTTGTTTAACTGTGGGTAGTTGCTATAATAGCACGACTACACCGAATATATTAAAACACAAAAATCAATTGGTGATCATTGATCGCTGACTTAAATTATAATCTGTTTCATGGTTTTACTACATGCTATTTATATCTTAAAATTAACTTACGTTTACCTTACCTATAGTTCCGAGGTCAACATATCGGCACAAAAATGCAAGCCGTGTAAATTGTGCGAGTAATTTCATAATTGCATTTTTGTGGCGGTGCTTGGTGGACCCAATATTCTTTCTCAATGGTGTAATTATATTTATGTGGGGCAATGCGTGATTGCCTCATAAGCAATATGTTTTGTTTATTATTTATTGAAATCGCTTATGGGTTCACCACACCTTCCCCCTAATGTTATATGTATCTATTTTTACGTCAGTAGCTTTGTTATTATTTTTGTTTATATTATCATATTTCTTTGAACTTCCATTAATAATTTTTTTGTATTTCATGTTTTCACATTGTTTAAAAAAAAATTATATGTTAATGATTTACAATTTTCACTTTTGCTAATGATATTGTCGATTCTTAAGGCTATATAAAGATTTTTCTTAGTCTATTTTTATGTATCTTAGACTTAACCTTATTCCTGTCTTCAATAATACGATTAACAGTGTCAATATCGATTACTTTACATGGTCCTTTGTGTAATGGGTCTAATTTTTTTCTATTCTGTGCTGTAATTAATACTTGATCACCTATTTGTATTGATAGGGGTTTGCAGTCAATATCACTGTTTTGTTTTCTAATTTCTTTCAATTGTTTTAGGTATTGCTTTGCTTTACTTAGTGTTTTTTGTAACCTAGCTTTAACTTCTTTGCTGTATAGGTCGTAGTTATAGATCGGTTCAGGATTAGCAATTGTGAGTTCAGAAGGGAGATTCACTCTTTTTGTGAAAACTAGTTCGAATGGCGTGTAGCTGTGAATGGAAATGAAACGTTGTTCTTTTAAACGATAAATTCTTGGTTTCGTCAATATGCCGGCTCTTTGTACAAAAACACAAACACGGCATGACACCAATTTCATGCATTATAATGGCACTAGGTTAACCCTGACCTAAACCACAGTCATTACATGCCGCTTATTTTTTCCTCACACAAAGTTGAGAAACCTGATGCGTTGATATTTTTACTTGTGCATAATTGGGAAATCCCTTGTTTAAAGTGAAATAGCAACATTGGTAACATTGGTTTTTCCGTAACATTGGTTTCTTCCGTATATATATGGTTGAACAATGGTTGCAAAGAAATTGTCGAATAAAGGGGAAATGTTTTTTGAAATGATCTGATATTGCGGAATAGGCAATATTTACTATTACAGATTATTGCGAAGGAGTTCCCGATATATTCAATTTCTAGAATTCCTATATGGAATTTCCCAACTAGTTACCCCTATACCAATTTTTAATCAATTTTTCTGAGCAATGCCAAAACCTAACTTCAACTTCATCTGCCGTCGCCCCATCCACCCAATCGACACTGAGGGCAGCAATTTATTTTCAGTATCCCTGGTACTTTTTATTACTGGATCTTTTAACTTTGTCTGTTTTTTTGGTTTCATTTTTGGTTGGTTCGTTTTGCATTTTCCGGCCTCCTCCAATCTTCTTCTTCTCTTTTGCCAAAGAAAGTCGTCCCATCTCGAAGTGCTGATGTCAATTAGGACAGCAGTGCGCGCTTGCATGACGCAGCTAGTATCAGTGTAGCATACTGCCGCCTGCAATATGCTACGACCATAACAAGTTTGCCTGAATTAGTCAATCAAATTATTTTATTGAGGTAAAAAGTTTAAAACTATTATTTTTGAATCACCATATTTTACAATAATATTATTTTTTAACTAAGACTTAACGAATATTTCTTAAGAGCCAACAACAATGAAATATACGCGAAAAATTCAGTTTTTATACAATTTTTCGTCCAAGCTGTAAAACACCTTCTACCGCTTTTACCTACTTTTGTACATACAGAGTATTGACATCTTAAAATATATTAAATATTTCAATAACTTAACTTAACCACTTGGTTCCAGTTATCCTTCTGGGTATTCATTAACTTACTTCTGCTCAACATGAGCAAAAACAGAAGATAGCAATAATGTTGCATTCAGTAGTTAGTACTTTCTCAACGCTGAAAGTAAAAATAAAAACCAACAAAAGAATTGGATTTTTACTACTTTATAAGTAAGACATGCACTTAAACAGAGGAGGCTGGGGTATATGAAAGGCAGCCGGAAATACAGCCGTTTTTATTGAAAGGGAACTTTTACTGTGTTGGTCACAAGCTCTTGAGCGGATTTTAAAATAAAAAAAACTGTAGTTATATTAATTGTGTTTAGTGCGCAGAGAAAATAAACAAAACTAAAGGTAAGAGTCATAATTTAAGAAGCAAATTAAAGTGCTAGTTTTTAATATTGTTTTTGTTACACCAGCTTCTCATCAGGATCACCAGCCTAAAGAGATCATGAAACTAACGGCGTCTTGTTATCATATAAGTTTTTAAATATTTTAGAACTAGTTGTCGAAAAGGGTGAAGAGTTTCTCCCATGTTTTTTAAGAACTGGGTTAAACCAGTTGTTTGAAAATAATATTGCTTTAACAACAAAAGATATTTTAAAATTGCATAAATTTATTTTTAAATATGCATTTTCCAATATGGACTGCTTCCAAAACCCTTCAATTCACGAAGCTCTTTCTACCTTAGAAAATGTAAATATTTTATCCCGTCAAAATAAAACACACAGTTCCGGGGTAGTGGATATTTGTGAGTCTAGTCTCAACACCAACGTTGACTTTTCAACTGAAAGATTCCGCACATCAAGACATTGATGGATGGAGAGAGCATTTTCTAAAATGATTAAAGAATTAGTTTTAAACAGCAATGAGGGAAGTCAAGTAGCATTGTCACTTTCATTGCCAAATAATCCAGAAGTTAAACCGATGTGGGTTAGCATGAGACCGGTGGCTAATGTTAACGGTAAATTGATCGTAAATCTAATCTCTGATGTTAATCAGTCAAAATCCGTATTTTTTTCGGATGAAATATTGCAGGTCGAAGCCAATATAGTAAATTTTCCATACGGCGTAGGAAAATTTAGTAACATGGAGAATGAAACCGTTCACTTGAAAAACGAAAAAGTCCGACAAATGTTAGCCAAAGCGGTTTTTTGTGTCTTCCAAAATGTTAGTGTTATTCAGTAGAAATATCAAAAGGTATAACCCAAAAGAATGATCTCAAAAGTTTAAAAACAAATTTCTTAGCCCTTCAAAAGCGTTGTGTAAGAATGCTTTAGTTCAAGTAATGGAAAATAAGGGATGTTTATTATCAGATCTATATAAATTTCAAAAACAATTAAAAGATTTTCAAATTGTGGTCTTTAATTCGTTAAACGGAAAAATACTTTTTCAGGGACCAACACAATTCGAGCGAAATAAGATAATTTACTATTTGCAAAAATGTACAACTTTGTAAAGATTGTGGTAATTTTGTCGATTATTCTAAATGGCAGGAAATTCACATTTGTGGTGAGTTTGTTTGCACCAATTGTTTTAAATACGTTCCAGAAGATGACTTGTGTTTTATAAAACTATACAAAAAAAAGAAAAATACAAATTTTCTCTTCATATTTTTTGATTGTGAAAGCTCTCAAAATAAACAATATCAAGACAAATCTAATTCGTTTGTACACAATGAAAACTTTATAATAGCACAGCAGAATTGTAATGAATGTTATATTTCGGATACTAGAGACAATGGAGATTGTATTCAAATATCAGAAGGAATCTGAAAATATAGTAGAAAAATTTGCAGATTACTGCTTTTTGCACAGACTTTTTGCAACACAAATAATTTGTATTGCGCACAATTTACAATCTTACGACGGACACTTTATTATATCAGAACTGATGAAAAGAAAAGAAAAGGATATACCAGTCATGAATGGGTCAAACATTATGAAAATGACTTGTGAGGGGCTAATTTTTATTGATTCATTAAATTTTCTACCGTTTGCATTATCAAAACTAGTCAAAATTTTTAATATTCCAAAAATCAAAAAAGGATATTACCCCAATTTTATTAATACCTTAGACAACTGGAGCTATGTAGGACAAATTCCATCTACAGAAAATGTATGCCATTGACGCAATGAAGAGAGATGAAAGGGAAACCTTCAGCACATGGTACGACAACCAAATAAAATCCAAGGTAATTTTTAATAATCAGGTTGAATTAATAAGTTATTGTCGAAACGACGTCAACATTTTACGAGAGAGTTGTTTAACTTTTATGACGAACTTTTTAAAAATAACACAAATAAATCCGTTAACGGAAGCTCTTACAATTGCATCAACAGTAATTCTTGTATATAGAGAAAACTTTTTAAAAGAAAATTTAGCCTAAAAACGGGTATATTAGAAAATCGAATCAGTCGTTTATTGGCCTAAAATGGCTTACATTAGAAAACAACAAGGTTGGGGGGAAAATTATGGTGAAGTAAAACTGCCAAAATGCGGATTCAAAGTTGATGGGTTTAATCCGGATACCAATACTGTTTATGAATTTTGTGGATGTTTCTTCCACGGCTGTATACTATGTTTCAAAAACCGGACTTCAAATAAATTTCAATTCCAGAATCTTGATCACCGATATGAGTGTACGTCTAAAATAATCGAACTAATTAAACGTGCAGGGTTTAAATTAATAACTATTTAGGGGTGTTATTTGATACAGTTTTTGAAAGAAAATCGGAAAATAAGCCAATCTTTCGATAATAATTTAACAAGTCATGTACTTTCCCTTAATCCGCGGGAAGCTATAACAGGAGGGCGTACTGAATTATTTGGTGTTTATTATAAAGCAAAGACTGACGAGCAAATTAAATATTTGGACTTTATAAGTCTATATCCCTACGTAAATAAATATGCACCTTATCCTGTTGGGCATCCAAAAATATTAAAGCACATCGATGTGCCTTCCCCGCATAACTTGATAAAAATATATGGGTTTGTTAAATGTAGAATTTTGCCCCCACAAAATGTTACTATTCCTGTTCTTCCTCTTAAAATAGATAACAAATTATATTTTCCTCTTCTCAAAATCTGTAGCGAATTTAATATTCTTCAGCAATGTCCGAGGGTATGAAATAAGAGATATTTTTGAAGTTTGGCAATATAGCTACACCCAATATGCTCGTGAAATAGGACAGGGAGGTCTATTCTTCGAATATGTTAACACGTTTTTAAAGTTAAAACAAAAAGCTAGCGGCTGGCCTAGCCGATATAAAACTCAAGATGAAAGAGAACTGTACATACAGCAGTATGAAAAATATGAAAATATTCTTTTAGATAAAACAAAAATAAAGAAAAAATCAGGGCAAAGACACGAAACAAAACTATGTCTTAGTATGTCCCTTTCTTTGACAAAATTCACATCGTTGGATTAGCCTTGTAAAAAATGCTGCATGCGAGACTGGCCTTCCATTAGTTTGTAACGAATTTATCTGAGGTTTTTGGTAAGTGGTTCTCTTTCTGCAATTCTGGGCGACATGTCCATAACTTTGACAGTTATTGCAGAACCCTGCTTTTTTCCGCTGGAAGCATTCGGAGAAAGTGTGGTTTGCCTTATTGCAGAAACTACATTTTATGGGAGGCGGATTCCGCCTATCGTTTTCTTGACGGTTGTTTGCCGAATATCTTCTTCCACTGTAAGAATTATTCTCTTGAGAAGGTACTTGGTAATAATTTGGATTTTGTTGGATCCCCATTAAATTATTCGCAACTGGATATACGCTTCCCATTGATGGGTTCATTAATTGAACGCCCAAAGGGTTATGGTACATCGACATTGCTTGCCTTTCTATCTCCTCAAGTTTTTCCGCCTTCTCGATTACTACAGACAGTTCCTGACTTGTATCTTGCATAAGGTAGATTTTATGGTTAGGGTTGATTATCCCTGTTTTAAGCACATATATGGCCGTTTCCATAAGCTTGGTTCCTACTGCTTTAGCAGCATCACCTTTATGACGCTCAGAAATTTTTGAGACACAATTTTTATATAATACTTTCACTCTGTGTGCAAAATCTGTCAACGTCTCTCCAGGCATCTGGTATAGCATACGGAGCTCATTTACTAAGGTCACGTAGATCTTTGTGTTAACCAGTTTGCTATGAATTTTGGTGTCTAATTCGCTGAAATTTTTAAATTGTGTCCCCTCTAACGAGGTGGCTGCTCTTCCTCTAAAGCGTGTGGGGAGGAGGGTTAAAAAAATCGGAATTTCTTCGACTGATAAGCAATTTATTACATGTTTACAACAGTTTATAAATATGCTTACTTCTGACTCTAGGTTTATTCCTATATCATCAGTCAAAATAGGAATACTATTGAAAATCAATTGGTTGATTTTTGCTATGTCAACTTGTACGGTTGCCATATTGTCTTCTTGTGAAAATCGCGGACAAGATCTTGATCGTCGTCTGAATTCTTTTCCCGACCTTAGCATAGATGCTTCCCCGCTCTCTGCCGGACTGCTGCTTGTACTGGGGTCAGTGCTATCTGCACTCAAGTTTGGGCTTGTGTTCTCAAAGGAGAAAGAATTAATTTTTTTCCAAAATCTCTTTTGAGCTTTACTCAACACGTAAAATGGATATGCAGGTTTGGCAGGCGATTTTGGCGTTGAATTTGCTGTCGGATTATCCGTTGTCTGTGACATTAATTCGGAAGGTTAACTTTCTGAATACAACTCAATTTTATCTCACTTGTACACCACTAAAAAAAAAGTGTAATTTTGACCATTATATGCACCTATGCGGTTATATCGCAATATTGGACCGAACTTGAGGGAATTAAATATGTTTCGTTATGTGAAATTCAAATTGTACGTTTTTCAATTTTTCCTCCCCGCACCACATTATATTCTGACTAAATAAAACTGAAATTCTCTACAAGTGTGGCGCTCACTGAGTTTAACGTTGTAAGAAGTAATATGATTCGCAGATTTACCTCCATTTGGTAGATTTTAGACATGATAAAATTTCCAAGTTCTTTTTTCTTCTGTTTTTTTTTTCAATATAAGTTCAAAAATAGGGTAGAGGTTGAAACTTTCAGAAGAATGCTCTTGTCTAAAGATATATTGATGTTAAAAATAACCTAAAGTTTTTTAACTTAACAGTTCCAAATTTAATCATAAAAAAACGTAATATGGTATTCAAGAACAAAATTATGATGAGTAATATTTAATAATGGAATATAAATATATAAATCATATTTTGTCTTTCATAAGTTTGCCTTAGTTACTACTTATTTTAACGTATATTTAAGATTTTTATCACTGTCTTCCAGGTAACACTTGTAAGTGTGATTACTTAAAGATTTTTTAAATATTCTCCCCTACATAAGGAAGCTTGTTGAAAGAATGGGAATAATAAATAACAGAAACAAAGTAAAATCAAACTGTTAAAGAGTTAAAAGAAAAAGAAACTTGATTCCATGGTACTATGTCGTTGCAATTTAAGCTCTTCAAATGCACCGAAAATATCTTTCAACATTCACCTTTACATTTGTTATTAAAAAAAAATTTTTTGTGGACACACAGACCAAGAGTATAAATCACCCTACCCTTTTTCATATATACCTTACACCTTTTGGGTATAATAGAAAAATATTCCATACCAGCCATATGTTGCAATTCTTTGGTAATTTTTATTGTAAATAAATAAATATTTAATATATCCCTATCAAGTCTTGTTATACGTATATCAGCAAAACACTAATGGGAGTAATAGATAAAAATGAAAGCAAATAGAAAAATAAAAACAGTCATAAAAAGGAAAACTTGAGTCAATGGTACTTTCTTTTGTCGTACGACTTTGAACATACGTTCGTTATATACATATATATATAAAAAAAAGATATAAAAATCTTACAATTTCTTTGTTTTTTTTTCAATTCCTTGGGAGATATACTGCTTCAAAATAAATTTCCACGTTTGTACTGCTTCAGTTTCAGCTGCGAGTTGTCAGGTACTTGCACTTGCACCTTTTCACACACTTTCTTTTCTTAAACAGATTTCTCTTTTTTCACTTTTCTTCCTTTTTGTTTTCTTATTATTCTGTAGGTCGAATAGCGCCCCGCAATCAGACTCAATTTCAGGTTTGAGGGTGTATAATATCTTGCCCACACTATTCAATCCTACCGGCTGCGCCAAATGTTGTATTTCGTTCGGTTAGGGAAGTTCACCACATAAAAAACTTTTCTTTAATTTAAAAAAATGTTTATTTAAAAAAAAACTTCTTCCCTTCGATCGCGTATTTTTCACCTAAAGCCGCACGAACGAGAGTCTTCGTAACTTGACTCTTAGCAATATTAGAAAAGACTCACAGAGCTTTCTCCGGCCAGTCACCATGTCACCTCACTCATTCGTTCCATAACTGGGCCATTGCTATGTTGCGTCATATTAGAACATTTTTAAGCAGGTAGCCACTTGATGTTTAGCATAAGCGCTTTCATAACAAACCAAATAATTTCCAGTTTGTTATGAAATGCGATACACTGCAACTTTTAATCGGGCTACCGTTGGCACACTTAAGCAAGACCTGGATGCATTGTATTTATTGTGCAAGGTCTTACTTAGTATCTCGCAAAACAATGACTCAATGAGGAAATGCTGATCAATTGGTTGTTTTGTTCTATGATAACATCAATTGATCAGCATCAAGATTTATATTCACAACACGAGTTTTAAAACTTGAACTTGACCGCGATGCGGTCACGAGTTGTTGTTTCTTTATGTATAGAATTTTAAGTCTACCTGAATTGAAACTGCGAGACATGTGGGTGACTTTATTTCCGGAATTTTTTTGATGTAAAGGAAGAAAGATTAAGGAAAGATCGCAAAGAACAAGTTCTGATGTTGCTTATGCAAGGGTTCTTGATTCTTGTGACGTTCAATACTGCCGGCGCGTATGATAATGAGCTGCAAAACAAGAATAGATCGGCGGCAGTCAGTGAACTTGATGTTGTGAATGACACGAATGTGGGTGAAGGTGAGCTAAAAGAAACGGGTTGCTTGAGTAAAATAAAAAAACCAATTCGGCTGAAATGCCTTTATTGAAGGTCAGTAAAGATAGACTGCGGAATATTGGATATGATTAGTGCGGGTGGATAATATGCCTTTCGATAAGGCGGCAGTGAGAAACGATGGGACTATTGAAATAAAAAGTCGAATTCGATAAAGATATTTTTATTTTTTGCTTTTTGTCTTTACAGTTTTAAATCGCTCGATAAAGATTTTGCATCTGTGTGAGTGACGAAGAATGGAACTTAAAATTAAACTACATTGCATGATGCGGGCCTTAAATCTGCATCGATCCAATCCGTAAGTGAGCCACGGTCCCTTGCGTGCAACTTGATAGGCGTAACTCCATACATGTAAATATTTGACTTCAGGCAGGGTTTGGAATCTTACTTGTTTTTTCATACTTGATGTGCATAACGTCAGCATGCTCACACACACATACATATACACACGCATACGCACATGCATTTTTATACCTCCCGTGTTAACTGTTCGTAAAAATAGTAAATTTCACAACATAAGCCGGGCAGAATTAACGCTCCAGCTAATACTTTCAAAGTGTTTAAAGCTCACTTCGTGCATTCTGATGATGGTTGCGGGCTATTATACGGTCCACATACGTCCTTACCGTTGGCAGAGATACAAATAGGTGAACGTCGAAAATGTTCGGCCTCAACATCTTCAGGACAATTTAATGCACTCATTTCCATACAGCAAAAATAACATTTTGCTATGCCTTTCAGGTTGGTGTAAAAGAAGCCGCTCCTTGCTAGCTTGTGTGATTTCCTGTCATCCAAAGTTAAATTCTTAAATGTCTTTAACCGATCAGATTCACGCTTTAAGATCAGCATTGTGACTGCAACAAAGGCTGTTTATAAAACGTCTTTTATATTAATCCATGTGTTGTGCTTTTGCGGAAAACCAAGCCATTTCACATAAACTTTACCGCCTCGTCTTTTTAAAACTTTTTCTACAAGGTAAGTATCAGGATGTTTGACTGAAGATAGCTCGAGCTGGTAAAAGCCGCCCTGTATTATAACTCCCTGATAGTCTTCAAGAATGTAAGTTACTGGATAAGTGTTTTTTACATCTTTTATTTTGAAAATTTCAGTAGACCAGTTTTCGGTGTAGCCTTTTTCAAAAACATGTTTGTTTCTACTTATACGAACAAAGTCTCCCACTTTGTACTTTGGACGTGATTTGGTTTTTGGCTTTTTATACACAGTTAGCAATAAACGAATCTCATTAACAGGGCCTACGTCTATAGGTCTCATCTTAATAGTTCGATGCTTTGTGCTGTTATACTTTTTTGTTAACCTGTCCAACATACTCAACCAGTGATAATTACCATTCATACTAAACTCTTTCCACATAATATTTTTCAGCGTTAAATCTTTCTACATTGACGCCTTTAATGAATTATAAGTTGAATAATGATTAACATCATATTTACCCATCAAGCGCTTAAACGACTTGTTGTAGAACTCTTTTCCATCATCTGTTTGCAAGTTTCTTGGAATACGACCCTGATTGAAAATTAGCTGCATTGCTTTAGTGACTTCTATCCCACTTTTTTCTTTAATTGGTAAAGCCCATGCGTATTTAGAAAATGTATCAATTACAGTTAGCAAAAAGCTAAAGTTTTGATTTTCTTGAACATATAAGCGCATATCAACTAAGTCTGCCTGCCACAGGTCATCCTTGCCTTTAATCGTTACACGACGACGCTTTAAGTTTTTGCGGGCTGGCCTATGTAGTTCATTAATAATTTGTCTTCTGCTCATTTTAAAAAGTTATATAAGTACCTTTTTACAAAATGTGGGGTTTATATACAAAAGACCTGTTGTTAAGAGCTTTTGTTTTTTTGCAGTGAAAATGATCGCCTTCAAACACCTGTTTACAATGATGGTTGCTGGACCTTCAGGTTGTGGGAAAACAACATTTATAAAAAGTCTTCTCGATAATATGTTTTTAACACGGCCACAAATAACAAGAGTTATATGGTGTAATACAGAACATGTGGCTCTGCCTTCAGACACGACATTCAATAACAACGAATTTATTGATAGCATCCCTGAAGAGTTTGTAAATTATACACAAGAACCTACATTGATTGTACTGGATGATATGATGTTAAATGCTTTTGGCAGACAAGTATGTGAACTCTTTACAAAAGGCTCTCACCATCGCAATCTTTCAGCAATCCTTGTAACACAAAATGTATTTCACCAGGGTAAGTTTTGCCGAGATATATCACTTAACTGTAAATACCTAGTTGTATTTAAAAACCCTCGAGTTAAAAGTCAGTTTATCCATTTAGCGAGGCAGATTTATCCAGAAAATAGTTCAGAGCTGCTAAAAATATATAAAGAGATTACACAGATGCCACACGGATATTTACTGATAGATTCAACTCAAGATATCAACGAGGTATTAAGATTCCGTACTGACATTTTTAATAAAGGCTTTACAACTTGCTTCTGCCCGCATAACTCTTTGATCGGAAAAAATGGTGTCACGAATGAATCGATTAAGGGACAACAAGCATATGCTATATGTTCTTAGAACAGCGAGACCAAAATTAAGACACGCCATTTTTAAAAATGCCGACCCCGAAGTTATAAAAACACTTTGTGAAATTACTCTTAATACTTTAAAGGGAAATCATATTCCTCGCGGAAAGATATACAATTCGCTCTGTAGGTATAAAAAGGATTTACGAAAACTAGTTGTTGCAAAAAGATCTGTATCCAGACAAAGTAAAATACTGATACAGCGTGGAGGTTTTTTACCAATGTTGCTAGGACGTGTATTATCAGGTGTAATTGGTTCATTAATCGAAAAATATGTTTAAAAACAATAATCTGAATAAAATGTTACTTCTTTCACCAGAAGTTTACGAAAAGTTGAAAAACGAGATTGAGGATTCCGTGAATTAATCTAGGTTCGATAAGACTATGGATAAAATATTAAAAAAACAAGAATTTATCTGATAGGGAAAATGGTATGACTACCGAAATGAGTTAATAAAGTTTTCAAACTTAAGACGGAAAGCTGTGCGTGTGCCAGATGAAAAACCAAATATTCACTTACCGCAAGAAAAGCTAAAAAGTTTACGGGATAGTGCTACTCAAACTAATTTTATTCGCATACCGCAAGATAAACAGAAAAACTTGCGTGACAGTACTACTCAAACTAAATTTATTTTTAAAGATGAAATATCAACACAGACATCACCCTTAAAAGAAAACACACCTGAAAGAATGGAAGAGGATTTCTTCGAACTTGCTGAAATATCACCACCAAGACAACCGTTATCACCCGCTTCCAAACGTCGCTTATCAGCTAGTGGTATAGGAAAAAGTCTGAAACCACCTTCAAAAATACCTAAGACGATTTCTGAACCCAAGTCCCGTGATAAAGATTATAAGGTAATCACGGCTGAGGATGGTATAACCCAGTACACGGTACCTGCAGAAATGAGTATGGATGAAGCTGCGAACATATTAGAAGAACTCGACACGGAAAGTCCTACAGCTGCGAGATGTAGAAAACCATCCAAAAATCAATCTATATCAAGGCCGTTTCTGCTAGATCCCAGTCAATATATGCTTTCGTTACCAGTTGAGAAAGTTGTCCGCCAAAGTGATCGCATAAAAAACGCAGCAAAAACTAGAGGTTCCAGCATTTCAGCGATTCCTTGGGAAAACCTCTAATAATAATAAGCAGTAAATCTTAAGTGTACCGAGCGTTGGTTGTGAAAGAATTTAAAAATGCCTGTAGATATAAAAGATAATGACTTTTACGTATGCCTTTTAAGTAACAATTACATGCAAATTTATCCCGAAAATACGCTATCAGCTTTTACAAATGCACTATCTAGAGTATGCAAGTTTACTGATGACTGGTGTGTTGGAATAACTGAAATTTCGTTGACATATCATGCCATAAAAAGAGGAGTCAAGCGAAATACAACTGAAGAAGTAAATCAGAGTAATTTTAAAAGGGTAAGGCGTGAGGCATCTGATCCATTGAAAGAAATAGCAGAGCAGCAAAGAAAAGAAATCAAATCACTTAGCATCAAAATAAATGAAACCGTTAAACTCGAGTGGACTAAAGAGAGTCTTGAGCAAGTTAGTTACAGAGCAGGACAGGTAAATTTTTCTGCATTCCTACTAACATTTTATAGCGCTATTTCACCATCATGGTATACCATGTACTTGGATGATGTTAAGAAAAAGATGTGGGATCGGTTAGAAGCTGACTTTTTTGATAGTGTTATACCTGAAATAAGTTACAAACAGGATCCAGACGAGTTTACATTACACATATATCAGGATAAGAGGGCTTCTGAAAATGTTATTTTAAAATATAAAAACTATGAGTCAGTTTAAGCCTTTGTTGATGACGTATTTGGACAAATTCCTAGACAGAAGAGGAAGTATGCCATCATACAAGACTCGATAGACAATTACACACATCCAGCGCTTAGCATCAAAAGAGCCCGTGAGACAGAAAAAAATACTGGCGGCAAAAGAGTACACGATGTATTTGAACAGCGGTTGGAAGATTTGGGAGTCACAATCAGAATAAAAAAACCACTACCATCTCATCTTAATGTTAGAGATCTTATTACACTTTTTATATCAAATGTACACTTTGATGATCAAACCCTTAGTGAGCAAGAAAAACAAAAAATAATTATTCAGATTAAGGATACTATTTTTAACATCTTGACTAGCTTGAACAAAGACTCGATTAGTGCTAAACCATCCGAACAGCGAAAAATTGTTAAAGGTAGCAATATTTTGGATGTTCCATACGAAAAGCAAAACTCCGGTGAATATTTAACTACCCCAGTACCTATTGATACTAATATAGACAACCTGTCCAACTTCTTTACGGATATATTTCTCCAAACGCCTGAAAATAAGCGTGAACCTGACGCCATACTGGCAGAAATAAAAGAATCTTTTAATACGGCAGGATTACGTGAGGAGCATATAACAATAATAGACACACTTAATAGACTGGAAAGATCAGTTACGGACTTGACACTAAGGTTGCCGCAAGAGTCTCGGCCAGCAGCAGAGGACTGTTATGAAAAATATATAATTTACGTCTACGCTGATATTATCCAGCCCAGATTTATAGGTGATCAGTTAGTACGATACTTACGTGTAATACCTTTAAAAGAATGTGATAGTACAATAAGATTTCAACACGTAGATTACTGTCCTATTGAAAAAACTTTTATCGAAAGTATTTCTATAAAAATAACTAATCAGCAAGGGGAGCTAATTGATTTCAAGTCAGACTATACTCCTACATATATAATGCTCCATTTTAAAAGAAAATAGGCTATAAATACTCATACAAGAGTCAATTTAACATAGTGCAAAGTTAAGAGCATTTTGTATAACTTCGAAAATGAATTCATATTATACTAAATATTATTCAATTCAGAGTGGTGGGGCCTTAGCGGATATTGGAGAATTATATCGATCTCCTCTTATTTACCAGCGTGGAAGAGGAATTGGTAGTTTTTTCAGCGATCTATTACGATATTTACAGCCCTTGGTTACATCGGGGGCAAAGGCTTTGAAGCAACAAGCAATTAAAACAGGAAAAGCTATTTTAGAAGAAGCAGGTAGTAAACCTTTAACAGATATTTTAAAAGAACACGGAAAAGCAGCTCCCGAAGAACTATCACAGAAAGGTATAAATAAGCTGTTTGAAAGCATGGGTGGTGCAGGAAGGAGCAATCGCATGCTTATAAAAAGACGCAACCCTTTTACAGCTTTACATTTCGCTCCAGCTTCTAAACGTAAAAAGCGTTCAAGATCAAAAAAGTCCACAAAAAGAGGTTCAAAAACAAAGACGACAGCTAAAAGAGCATCTGTTAAAGGCAAACGTAAGACACAGACAAAAAGGACAGCTAAAAGAGCATCTATTAAAGGCAAACGTAAGATACGTAAACGTGTGTTAGATATTTTTGATAAATAAATAACATGCCGTCATACAAAGAATGCATGAAATCTGAGTTAGACCTTTTCTCTACATCACCTGTACAAAGCAGCATCTTAAAAACTGAAGAGGTATCTTATAAACCTATAGCTTCTCTAGATAACTCGTCGGTGCTCGAATTTGTATCACTAGGGCATGGTGACACATATCGAGACTTATCAAGCATATACCTTCGTTTGAAACTACAGTTGGTTAAAATCAAGGATGGAAAAGAAGAACTTTACACAGGCGAAGATATCGAAATAACTAAACCAGATAAGACTAAAGACACTGTTCGTGATGAACGCCCCGGCCTTGTAAATAACATACTCCACTCACTTTTCCGCCAGTGTACAATTTATCTAAATGGAAAACCGGTTGCCCAAACAGATAACAATTACAACTATAGAGCCTATATTGAGAATTTATTAAATTACGGAAAAGACGCCGCTTCAACACATTTGGAATCGGTTGGCTGGTATCTCGATCAAAATAATATGGAGGTAGTTCAAAGTCCTGAGCTAAATGAAGGTTATTTGGCAAGACAAAAGCTGTTTGATAAAAGTAATGTTGTAGAGCTGATGGGAAATATTCACGGCGATATGTTTAATCAAGATAAATTATTAATGAACGGTGTTGATTTACGGGTAGTCTTATCACTCGAAAAACCGGAATTTTACCTTTGGTCAAAAGATGATGACAATTCTCCACGAGTTAAGATAGTAGAAGCAACTATGTACATGAATCATGTAACTATCAATCCTAACATCTTGCTGGCTCATGAAGCTGTTCTCCAACGCTCCAACGCTATATATCCGTATAAACGAGTTGAAGTTAAGACTTATACAATACCCGCAAATACATTTACATTATCACTGGACAATGTGGTTATAGGACAATTACCAAATCTACTAGTCTTTGGCATGATTGACAACGACGCATATACCGGAAAACGAACAAAAATGCTTACGACTTCAAGCACAACAACATCACCAGTTTTAACTTATCGGTGAACGGGGTACAGGTGCCAATTCAACCTCTAGAATTTAATTATTCAAAAGAAAATCCTGTTAGCACTCGAGGATATATTACGCTGTTTAAAGGCACCGGTATACATTATTTTGATAAAGGACACCAAATTTCAAAAAAATTCTTTGACAACGGGTGTTTTCTACTTGCTTTTGATTTAACGATAAACCTCTCGTGTAATTCAGCATGTGGAAATCTATTGAATCAGGGAACGGTGAGAATTGAAGGAAGGTTTAAGGAAGCACTAAAGAACACAGTGACATGTATTGTTTATGCAGAATATGATAGCAGCCTTGATATAGGTAAAGATAAAAATGTATACACCAGCTTCTAAAAAAAATCTATATAAGGCTGACTAACCGATCTTCGAACTTAATTTCACTCAAGACTCTTAATACGCAATCTATAATGAACTACTGTTTAGTAAATGTGGAGTTCTTTTCCGGAGGACCCTTCACCTTTTTAAAAAGAGTTTCTTTTGCGGGATTCGCTGCGCAAAATAAGTCTTTTGCAAAAGAAATAATTTTCAAGTATCCTACATCTAGTACAGGATGTACTGAACAAATAAGTAAATTTGGTAATATCGAACTTAAGCGTATGGACGAGGATCTTATAAAAACTCTATCAAAATTTACCACAATATTTGTTCGTGGAGCTGCAACCAGAGAATTTATAAATAACTACGCTACTTCTCACACCAAGATCATTGACGTGGAAACCATCATTTGTTCTGAACAAGAATGAACACGCTTCAGCTTACAAATGTATTATCAAACAACCGCATGACAAACAAGTATTTTAGAGGCATCTTTCCATGCAACCAATTACCACAGAACATAAGAAAGCCTGCATGTGTAATAGCTAATACGGATCCTGCAAATAAAGGTGGAACTCATTGCGTAGCCTTTTATTTCCCAAAACAAGGCCCCGCAGAGTACTTTGATTCATTTGGAAAGTATCCCGCAAATAGGCTTTTTCGAAAATTTTTATTATCTGATTCAAGTTCTTTTAGTAATAATAAAAAACGATTGCAAGGCCAATTTTCATCAACCTGCGGACATTATTGTTGTGTATTTCTATATTCTCGCTGCAGAGGACGATGCTTTCAGAACTTTTAATTTGATTCGAACAATCTAAGTTTAAATGATAGTAAAATTGTTAATTTATACCACAGTATATATCTAAAGAAAAAAAATCGCGCAAAATCTGGAGGGGTTTTTTGTAGCCAAACATGTAAAGCTGAGATCAAAGCTATAAAAACCTGAATCCTAGGTGGAAAAAATGGAAAAGGCACTTCCAGCAAGCCCATAATTTTAGATTAAATGATAATAAAGTTGTGAATTTATATCGCAAAATATACTTGAAAGAATGTTTAAAATCTGGAGGGGGTAACCAGCTATGTACATCGGCAAATGAGAGTATAAATACGAGACGACGGTGATGCACATTTAATGCTGAACTATAAGTCTACGCATCAAAATGGAGCAGGCACCTAAAGTTAAAAAGTCTAAAAAGGTACGAGCAAAAAGAGTGTGTGCGGAAGAGTTTAAAGTGATGGACATAAAACCCAAAAAGCAAAAAGCTAGACCGATACGAAGAGAAGGTAGAAAGGATTCAGAGGCCCCGGGCGAAGATCTTTTGTTAAACTACACTTATCATCTGGATCATCATCATAATCAGAAGGTTGTCCTCGGATTTGATCCGGCCTCGTTTGAAGTAAAAATAGTCTTTCACCGTCATGGTTTTGAACCTGTGTCAACATTTTACTCTGGATGGCTGGAAGTTTATAAACATCTAACCAAACTAAAGGACGAGGTTATTCCAGACATGTTCCCGCCAAACCAAGAAGAGCTTCAGACGAAATACACAATTCCCGTTGGTACACGCAATATTCAGCTCACCCTTAATGAGCTCTATAAATTAATTGATATGCTGAGTTTCTTCAAGGTTGTGATGTTCCATAATAACAATGCAGCCGAAAGTGTAAAAGAATATTATAAAAAATATTGCGAAAAGTGTAAAAGTAAAAATTTAATTTTGTTACCTGACGAAGACTTTTTTATACCGTCTAGAACTTCTTATGTGCATCTGAATTATTCTAGACTTTTCTTTGAGATACCTTTGTATTGTAGTACCAATATTTTGTTTGACATAATAAAAATTTAATAAATTTTTTAAATAAAAACAATTTAAGTTTTTTATTTTTTTATTTTACTTTATAATTTTGTTGATTAACATATACAGGTACATATTTACACAGTTTTGAAGATCACAACGTAAAAAAGATACATTATTGTGGGTCTTACAAGGAAGTTCATAATTTGTAAGTTCACTTAGCCTAGGTATTTCTCCAAGTTCGATGATTTCTGAAGTCGGCGAGTATTTGCTGACAAATGAAGCCTTGATTTCGCCTTTTACATACACTGTTGCATTTTTAAACCTTGAAAACACTTCGGGCAAATTGTTGTAGCTAATGTCTCCATCATTCCAATGCAGTCCATTTATATTTTGTACGTCATACTGGATCTGTCGCCTTGCCTTTGATGACAATTCCTGGTATGGGTAGGGAGGCATAAAATGATAAGCATCTGGGATGATCGTTCCAACAGCAAGTACGGAAAGTTCTTTAACAAAATACTGACCGTTGTTTCCGCACACAAATTGGATGTCCAAAATAAATTTATCCATATTATCATCTGAGGATAAAATACGGTATGTGGCTATATTTATATCTACAGTCAGATTTTAAGCATGACGCATCCACATTATTTAGCTGTGACTATTTTACAGATTCCGGTAAAAAATAATATCCGTATATCTGATTCCAAAAAGTATGATACTGATAGCTTTGGTAATGCTGTCAATTATGGGCTGTTATGGTCAACTGATACTTTATCTGCGCACCTGTTTAGACTACAATAATCCTTATAACAACATATTTCTCAAAAATACCCTGAATTTACATTAACTTATTTAATACAATAAATTCTTAACAGTTTTAAAAATGCTAAGCCTTTAATTAAAAGTACAGCAAGCTTTTAAACAATCTTTATACTTATTTGCCTAATTTCCGCTTTTTGAACCCGTAGGGGTAAGAAAAGTAATTTTCAGTAACAACACGCTTGTCAAAGGTAAATGAAAAATTTTTTGCTCTAGTGAAGATATAATAATTCCCGGCCGTTTTCGTTTGATTTTTTTCTCATTTATCACGCAGACGCGACCTTGAAAACTCTCTTTAGTAACCAGCGATTTTAAACACTCGAAATTGACAATTTTGGAATTTTCGAAATTAATTGTAATACCCTTACATTTGGTAATGTACTCAGGACCTTTTTCAGTTTCAATTTTCAGGCTGTATGTTTTCGGCCCGGTGCTTACAAATTCTGAAATAAAGGCATTAGCTCCAAAACATTCAATCTCATCCGTTAGGTCACCCAGAAAGCTGGAAATGTCAAATGGTAAAGGATCTTCTTTACTATCCACAAAAATCAAGCTATCGGTATCACAATATAAAATATTATCCCCTACTTTTTCTAACACCTCGTAAAGTTTAAGTCTAGCAAAAGCAGTTGTGTACGCTGCAATAGGGATATTTACGTGCGGCAGACTGTTAAGGTTTTCTTGAATATACTTCCACGTCACCCACATTGTCTTTTTATTAATTGGATGTAAGGAACAAATTTCAATTCCTGGAGATTGTATAAAGTCACAAAACTGTTTAAAGCTATTGAAAACTTAAGTATAACTCCTGTCTTCTCTTTGAGCAAATTTACCCCAAAAAGAATTTAGACAAATTTTGGCTGTATTACGTCTACCAGAATTTTTACGAATTTGATCCTTGTCCAAAATAATGTTTTCTCTTATCTTATATAATTTAAGAAAATTATCTTTCTCATCTTCAGTTACACATCTACTCCCCCATCCGCTTGCCTCTTGTTTAATTTTTAAGAAGGTGTTAACATAATCTGTAAATAGACCACCGGTCCTTGTAACCGGATCATATACAGTATAGTCATATTTCCAGACTTCAAAAATCCTTTTTATTTGATACCCTTTTTTTACAGCTAAAGCTACTTGGGGTATAACCCATACGCCTGTAATTTCCCTTTATTTTTCATTGTGACAACATGCAGAAATTTTATTTTCATCTGAACATTTTCTACAAAGAGCAAAATATAATTTTAGATTAGTTTTAAAAGGTAGCACAGGTAAAAATAAGTTAGAAGGTGGGATAACAGAGCACATAATAAAGCCGTGCATTAACAGTATTTCTGATACTGCAGGCATATCACAATTTCGAAATATAGTAGGGTGTCCGATAGCATAAGGTGAGTATTTATTAATATATGGGTACAAGCTTGTGAAATCTAAACACCTTATTACCTCATTTTCTTTTACTTTATGGTATAGTTTAAAAACTTCTGTACGACCACCAAAAACAGCATTACGTGGATTAAGCGGTAGAGGGGTGTCTGCAACGCGGTCATTTAATTTTTGGTCTACATCAGGATTGGCTTTTAAGAATTTTCTGAATTCACATTCCCATATATAATTCAAGTTGTAATACAATCGTTTAATTGTATCAATTCTTTTAAGAGTGCTCTCAAATCTTTGACTCATAGTCTCGATTTTCTGAGTGGTGTTATTAGCCACTTCTTGGATTTTAAAGCAGTCTTTACATCCGTGGTAGAAACAACCAAAGAATTCATAAACCGTATTTGTCTCTGAATTAAACCCATCTACTTGTAATCCACCTCTTGCCAGCTTCACTTCTCCTTTATTATATACAGATGCAATCTCCAGATTGGTTTTCAGACTTTCCCAAATTAGCCATTTTATGGCAATAAGGGAATGATTTTGAGACTTGCAATATCCATTTTTAGGCATTATACCCAAAATATTATTTTTAAGGTAATTTTTCCGGAAAGCGAGCATGCAGATTGATGCAATAGTTATAGCTTCTGTAAAAGGATTTAATTGTGTTATATCCAAAAACTCTTGCATAAATCGAGTGCATCCCAAACGTAAAATATTAACATCGTTTTCGCAATATTTTAACATCTCTTTTCTATTGTTAAAAGTGCCCTTAGATACGATGTTATACCAGTTTCAAAACTTTTCTTTTTCCTTTAACTTCATGGTGGTGTATCCATATAAGTCAGGGGAAGGGTAGCTCCCTATGTAGTCAATATTTTCAGCAGTGTTAAAGTAATAAGGGTAATAACCCTTTTCATAACCTTTAATGTCAAAAACGTCGGGAAATTTAGAGAGGGGGAGTGCCAGAAAGTTTAAAGAGTCAATAAATATTAAATTCTCGCACGTCATTTTCATAATTTTAGAGCCATTCATTATAGGCTCTATTTTTAAATTTCTATCTAACAGCTCAGAAATAATAAAGTGCTCGTCATATCCCTGTAGGTTATGCGCAATACAGTGCACCTTAGACACAAAAGATCGGGCGTTCAGGCAGTAATCTAGAAAATTTTTTACAACGCTTGTCTCACTATCGTATTTAAACACATGCTGCCTATCACCACAAACATCACATTTTTCCCTAATATCTGGTTTTGTGTAACAGTTATGACATGTTTGCTGTGCAATTATTAAGTTCACAATGTGCAAATAAGATGCGGTGCTATTTTCACATAAGGTGTTCTGAGTGCTCTCGCAATCAAAAAATATTATTAAAATTTTTTTATCGACACTTCCTCTATACCTCCTAATATAGCAAAGATGCTCTTAGGGAACAATTTTAGAACAAATCTTGCAAAAATATTCATTGCAAGAATGTTCTTTGAACTCTCTCTTGTTAAGAACAAGAAACTTACCACACAATTTGCATATTTTAAAAGTCTCGCATATGCTTTTATTCTGAATTTTATTTAGGGTATGGTTCGTAAAACAAGTATCGCCTCTAAACATGCGATTGCAGTTTTCGCATGGTCTGACTTTTTCAACAAATACACACGGCGGATAAGAGTCACAATATCGACACTTCTGGTCACATTTATGCATTTTCATGTTTGTTAACCTATCGCAAAAAGAACAGGCATATTTTTTATCAAAAAGGCCTGTTAGCGACATAATTACATAGAAATGCTTTAACGTCTCTGAATAATAAAGAAATATTTTTTTTACTAAATCGCTTTCAACAGGTAGCCTAAAAATAATCGAATCCGAATCTCTCAAATTATCGAAAACAATGATTTGGTAATTTTTCAAAAATTTTTGAAATTTGTAAATGTCTTTTATGCTACACCCTTTATCAGTGATAACCACCTTTGAATTTTTACACAGTGATAGTTCTAGTTTATCCAATGAGGCAATAACAGAAAAACTGCTTCGATTATTAAAATTTTCTGACGTCATTTCAATACCGTAGCAAATGCTTCGAGGGAGACAGGTTACGTCATTATCTTTACCAACATCTATCACACTTGTTTTCCGGGATAAAACCAGACCTTCTGCCACATAACTAGGATCTATTTTTCCCCCCCGCGAAAGGAAAATTGACGATATTTGCATTGAGTTGCAAGACATCATCAGAAAGAAAAATAGCATTGGATTGGTTAACATTAGCAATCAATCCCATAATATATGCCCCGGTTAATTGGTCGATAGGTCTGAGACTACTCCAAATGGGTATAACATGAGGTGAATTTGGAAGCATAAGCGAAAAACTAATCTTACTGCCTTTTGCAGAATTTACCACCAGTTCTTTAAACACATGGCCAAATGCTTTTTCTAAAACTTCCAAGGGATTTTCACTTACAGCAGAAGAATCCTGTAGCTGAAAGGAAATTTTTACGCCTGCCGTTTTAAACTGTTTAAAAAATGTTTGCTGTCTTGAAAGTAATTTATAGCCATAACCGTATTGAGATACCTGACCTTGCTCACAACTTGATTTTGGTAAAGTACTAGTCTCATTTCCGCAGACGACAGAGTTATTTAGTTTACTCCCAGACGCCCCGTTGTTAACGTCACAGCCCGCGGAATTATTAGCTTCACTTACATCTAAATAATCAAAGGCGCTCTTTAAGACCCCATTTGAAAGAGGTACATTATACAGAATTGAAAACTCTGTCAGCAGCCTTAATAAATAAAATTTTTCACGATACGAAAATAGCACATTTTCTTTTTTTACCGTGCCTAAGGCGGATAAGAAAATTTCCGAGTTTAAATTTAGCGCACTTTTTAAATGTGAAATTAACTCGTGCGACTTCATTTTTTAATTGTCTAATTTACAGCTACTTAAATCTAGCGAGAATATATCTTTTATACAATTACCACTCTATTAAATCCACACAGACTTGGTACCTCTGCCTCTAGTTGAAGGATGTTTTCAGCGGGGGTGCGATGCTTGCCATCGGATAGTATCATTAATGTATCTTTAAAAAAAAACAAAAAGAAATAATTTTAAGCATATAGTGTTAACGGATCGGGCAAGTTTTATACTTACTTTTAAATTAGTTTAATACCCTTGAAGCCACACTCGAACTTTTCAGAAACAGACAAAGACTGATTCCTTGCGACTTCGCTGTAGGCTTTTATGCCATTTTTGCTCGCCCCAAAAAGACAAAAATCCAGGTAAGATGTAAATATTTCTACTAAGAACTCATAACCTATTCTTGCCAGGCAAAAATCCAAACTTCTCTTTTAAATTGCAGCAAAGCTGCACCTCCTATACAAATGGAAGACAGGTCTCAACCTACGCGAAAATATTACTAGAATAATAATTCTACAATTCCCTTAACATAACTTTCAAATCTAGACGTTTCGTTTAAATTACAACAAAGTTGTACCTCCTTCATAAATTAAGAACAGATCTCAGCCTATGTGACAATATTACTAGAACAATAACGCCACAATGCACTTAGCATAACTTGTCTTTTTTTTAAACACGCTCTGCGGGTGAATTGCATCTAAATTATCTTGTAAAGTTGCAGCAATACAGGATCTGCCTTATGATTAAAGAACAGCACTTATTCTAGGTTGAAATAATAATATTACACATAGATAACCTAAATAATAAATTTACTTTTAACTACATCGGCCATAATAATAAATTTACTTTTAACCATCCCTACTTGAAAAAGACGGCGAACCCAAACAGTATATAGGGCCGTGTTTTCTCTAGTCGTCCTCAAAACAGTTTTCAACATCAACTACAGTTTAACTCACGGGCCAGGAAAACTTTTTAGTATACAATGGTAGGTACCGAACATTTTTCTGATTATTGTAAAGCAGGCATTACTATAACTCTATTTTTACAGAACACTTTTGAACTGTTGCAAAGTGTGTCGGAAAATAGCTACGACACTCTTGTGCCAATCACAGAGTTGGAGCTGGGGAAGGAGTACCAGGTGAAGTCTTTCAAGCTGTTAAAGGCGCAGTACGGACTTCGCGTGACAGTACACTTTGTGGACAACACATATGTGTTTTTACCCCCCCGTTTTGCCGAAAAAATTAAAACCCAGCGACAGAATTGAGGATCTTAACCAACAGCACGTGGGATGTTATCTAATCTTTCACGGAAAAGATGATACCAAAGGAGGATTTTTGAAAATAAGTTTTAAAAAGCGCCAATAAAAATTTAAATATGTACGTCTTTTGTAAAAGAAATTGTCTATCCGCTATACAGTCTATCTTTACTGACCTTCAATAAAGGCATCTTAGCCGAATTGGTTTTTTATTTTACTCAAGCAACCCGTCTCTTTTAGCTCACCTTCATCCACATTCGTGTCATTCACAACATCAAGTTCACTGACTGCCGCCGATCTATTCTTGTTTTGCAGCTCATTATCATACGCGCCGGCAGTATTGAACGTCACAAGAATCAAGAACCCTTGCATAAGCAACATCAGAACTTGTTCTTTGCGATCTTTCCTTAATCTTTTTTCCTTTACATCAAAAAAATTCCGGAAATAAAGTCACCCACATGTCTCGCAGTTTCAATTCAGGTAGACTTAAAATTCTATACATAAAGCAACAACAGCTCGTCACCGCATCGCGGTCAAGTTCAAGTTTTAAAACTCGTATGGAAAAATGACGTTGAAGAAGTGTGACTAACTGTTCAAAGCTTGTCTGGAGTGGAAGAAAAAAATGAACGGAATATAAAAAAAGAGGCGCGATAACCGCTGATGATATGAAGACAGCGATACAGGTTTAAACCATGCATGCTTGCTACATATGGGCGCAAGATTTTGTGCTTTAGTTATCTGCTTGCCTGGTAGTGCAATTTTATAAAACTTTACTATGCTTGTACGTAAGCCGCCTATAGTACAAAAACAGTAGCCATCTCCCGGCCTTGCCACAGACAGCACCAGCTCTCTCGTTTCAACCAACAGCCGGCATCAAGATAACTCGGTATCAAGTCAGCTTTTTTTATTTTTGCCCCCAATGCTTGCGACAGGGACCCATCTACCGTCCTTACCACAGACAGCGCCAGCTCTCTCCTTCCAACCAACATCCTGCAACAACACAACTCGGTGGCAACTCAGCTTTTTTATTTTTACCTCCCAATGCTTGCGACAGGGACGAGTCTATCCTACTCCCTCCTCAAGAACTTCTTATCGGCGGTGGGAACCCTCTTGCAGAAAACCAACAAGTGGCATTATCGCGGCAGTTGCCTCTATCGGACGTAATATAAAAAGTATAGGGAGGTGGTACCCTTACTACTGAAGATTACTACAACGAGCAGTAAACCCTTCGAAAAAATTTTCTTGGACACTGTAGGTCCCTTACCATATAGTTACCTAAATAACAAGTATTTGCTCACGTTCCAAGATGATTTAACAAAATATTCAGAAGCTATTTCATTAAGTAACGCTGAAGCAAATACCGTAGCAGAAGTATTTGTTACACATATTGTCTGTAGACATGGCCTACCTGAAGCCATGCTGACCGACCAAGGTTCCAATTTTTTGAGCCCAGTGTTTACCGAAACTTGTAAATTATTGAAAATTCATAAGTTACAGACAACTCCTTACCATCCACAAACAAATGGAGCGCTAGAAAGAAGCCATCGAACTCTAGCCGAATATCTTCGACACTATGTGTCAAACGATCCTCTAACCTGGGACACTTGGATCCCCTATTCCATGTTCACCTATAATAATTCCACTCACTCAAGCACTGGCTATACGCCACATGAACTTGTATACGGATTTCATCCCTTCTTCCATACAAAAAGACCCCGAAGTCACATATAACTATGATAATTACGTAAATGAGCTAAAAGGTCGATTCCAATATTCCCACAAAATGGCAAGAGAAAGGCTTATAAAGAACAAGCAAAATTCCAAGACTTATTATGAAAAGGTTACAAAGCAAAAAAACAATCGTAATAGGTGATAAAGTGTTGATCAAAAAGCACACTAGAAAAAGAAAGCTAGCGCCTCTATGGGAAGGCCCATACGAAGTGATAGATACAACTTCTGCAGAAAATCTATTGTGAGAATCAAAAATAAAAATAAGAAAATTCACAATAATAATCTGAAACTATTCATTGACTAACTCCCAAACATTCAATTCCTCCCCTCAGATCAAAATGAGCTCACTCATCAACTTATTCGTTCGTGGATTCATTGCATTATTGGTTTTATGCGTCAGCCAAACTAGTGGAACTCAAGTTACACACTTCTCAGCAACACCCGGAATCTACTTTGAGGAATTCGGAAATGCACAGCTCTACAGAAGTACATGGAAATTAGTTAGGTATTACAATTTAGACAATTTTTATTTTGAACTAGAATTATTGCAAATATAAGCAGAGCAAGCGCAATATTACAAAATACTCAGGCAAAAATCATTGTGAAAACCAAATAAACACCCAAAGATTAATCTTGATTGAAATATATGAGATCAACGAAATTTTGGAACCCAAAAATTTGAGAAGCAAGCGAGCTCTTTTGAACGTCATTGGTAGTATTCGCAAATCTTTATTTGGGACGCTGTATGAAGAGGATGCTAAACACTATGATGAACAAATACACATACTAAGAGCTAACGTAGACCATCTCTTAGAATTGCTGAAATCTCAAACCCTGATTGTCGACAAAACTGTCAATATTTTCAAGAAAACCTCAACGAGAATCCAAAATGACATCAAGGCGATTAAAGATAAAATTGAGAAAGTCACGAAGTAATTTAATCAACTCGCGACAGATGTTAACGAAAATTTCCCAATATTAGACCTAGAGAACGTTCTATCCATAACAATATTGTCTTTGATGAGATACCAAAATGCCCAAAAGGCCATTTTAGAAATGTTATTAGACATAAAGCACGGAACTCCCAATCCGCTTATAATAACCCCCTATCAACTTGAGCATCTCTTATCCACTATTCGGAAGAACCTTCCGTCGGATACAACCTTACCTATAGCCACTACGCAGAACCAACTCTTAGATCTATATACAGTTAGCCGTACAAGTACCAATAAAATTAATAATTTAATCATTATAGAAATTAAAATACCCCTACCCTTAAATACAGAATTCCAAATGTATAAAGTAATCCCCTTACATACCCTAATTAACGATTCATTCATTTATATAAAACCCACTATACTTGTTAGTCACACTAAATAAGGAAAAAGACTATCCCTCTAGTAGTGAAGATATTAAAAAGTTTTTGCAAAAAACTCCTCACAATTACATTTGTCAAATAACGCATCCAATTCATAACTTAAATGCGAAGGACAACCAATGTGAAATGGAATTATTAAGGCACTCCCAAACGCCTCTCCCATAGTGTGGATACAATTATCCAACCCTAACAAGTGGTTATTCAGTTTGAAATCTCCCCGAACTGTAGATAATATTTGTGGTAACAATATCGAACCAATTACGATAAAGGCAACCGGCATTCTAGAAATATCGCCCAATTGCTATATAAGAAGCGATGATCAAACGCTCTATGGATATTCTGAAAAAATTTCAATCGCTGAAAAATTCTATTTGCCATCAATCAATCTAACGAACTTCATCCTCGATTTTCATAAAATTAAGTATAATCCCCCAAATACAATCACTATAAAAAATAGTGAAAATCAGGCACTTTTCGAACTAAGCCAAGAAGCCAAGAGAAGAAAAGGCTGAAAACGAAAATCTAATTAACGTAAGAGCACACGATATTCACCATTATTCTATTATTTGTATAACGATAATGATCATTATAATCATTTGCGCTACAAAAATAGCCCTACCCTATCTAAAAGCTAAAAGACTTAAAGCGACGGATGGTGCGCCTTCATCAACTCAAGAGGGTGATAACGAAAATGAAAATAATAAGGAAACCACTAAAACTAATAAATTTCCTCTAACCAGACCTTAAAAGAAGACAAGATAGAAGAGAAAGAAAAATACAAATTTCCTTTTATCATTAAAAATGAGCATATATATATTACAACTTTAATAGATAAAAAAACAAAAAATCCTTGTAAACACAGTACTTAACAATTATAATGTTGTGGCCCAGTCTGCTGGTACACGGAAGCAAGAGCATGGCAGGTGTACCGGTAGTAAAGTAGCAAGCAATAGCGGAACACATTACTTCGCACAGTAAGGTATCCGCTTATTGCTAAATAATGTGATGATTGTTTACATTACAGCGGCAGTGACTAAACATGCTACTTCGCATAGAGTACGGTCCATTGCCCGTTTTGTTTACAACAGCACAGCTGCTTGCTATCAGTGACATTGGCCAGTAGTTTTCGTCATCGGTTGTAGAATATTACCGCATCATAATTACATTATCTTGAGGGTCATGTTCTACTTCCGATTTCCGTGTGCAAGTTTTCGAGGTGCGCAACTGAATGTGGTGTGGTCAGTTCGGGTTACAATTAAACAGCGATGGGTCGGAGCTAATAATTAGATTAAGTTAAAGTTAAAGTTAAGTTAGTGATATCAGTGAAGTAAATAAATGTAGTGAATTTGTTGAGAATGAAGTGTTTGATTACCTAGGGACACGACATTTGGCGCAGCCGGTGAAACTAAGGTAAGAAATGTGAAGATTTCTTACTGTGGTGTTTTTTGTTTTTGTATTGTTTTATTTATGAGTAAAAATTTTTAAAACTTTTGGTATTTTTATTTTTGTTTTAAAAAAAAATATCTGTTTAATTTAATTTACTTTTCAGGTTAAATTTAAGAAGTGTTATAATAAGTTTATTAAGTAGGATCTTTCAGCCTAAAGATGCTATTGTAATGTTGAGTGTGAGTTTTTTGTGTTAATCGTTAACAGTTATGGGTGTTTGGAATTTTTCTCGTGTGCTAGGTGAAAAATTTAAAATATAAGTAATTATTTCATCCGGGGATTTTTTGTTTTAGGTTTCGTTTTGTTAGCGACAAATTTTTTTGTTTTGTTAGCGACGATTTTGCGCATATTTTTTCGTATACATTATTATTCTAATCGTTGATCTTCATGTTTGTTTTGTGATGATTTTATATCCTCTTCATTGTTTTTGTGTTGCGAATGAATCAGTAAAATTTTCGTATACAGTAAATAATGTAAAATTAGTTGATAGGAAATGATAACTTTTGTTGTGTTAAAAATTGAGTTTTAAAGTAAGCCATACTTGGAAATATCTAGAGCCACATCCAAGTAAATCTATTCTCTGTTTTTTTTTCTATATGGAGAAAATGGATAAAAGTAGGAAAATTTTAACTTTATTGTAGTTTGGTTTTGTTGGGTGAGATTATTATTTTTGTTGTTGTTAAGCTTTTAAGTGGTCTAATCCTCCCTCGTTTTCAGGTATTAACAAATCAATTTTTTTTTATATATATTGCAGACAAATAGAAGTGTTAAATTATTTGATATGAAGATAAAGCAAAAAGTGTATGAGTCAGTGAGTGGCGTATAATTGTGGAATTTTATGTGTGATTTTATATTATAAGAAACTAATAATTTTAAGACGTTTTTTCTATTTTCGTGAGCAATAAAGTTTTCAACACCACATTTTCGTAGTGGCATTGATCGTAATCTGGGTATTCGGGGTATAATAATAATGTAAAAATCTATATATACATAAAATATATAATATTGATAATTGGGTAGTATCGTTTACGGTTCTCGTTATCAACATTTAAATTAGAGATCACGAGTGCCGGGATTGATCTTTGTTGAAGTGACGTGTCTAATGTTAATAAAGTCAAATGTATCGGTTGTCATAAGTATTTAATCTTGGGTGGCAGTTAGAAGTGATATTTAAATGCATAGTGTCGAGATAGTAATAGCAGTGATCAGATAATCTTCTGGTTCAGAGATCATAAATGTCATCAGGAAGGAGTAATGTACTGACAAGGGAGGAGCTAATTAAATTCGAGGCTTAGAAAAAAAATTGAAGAGCAGAACGGAAAAATTAAATGAATGTCAAGTAAAGCGTTAAAAGATAAAGAAGCAATTGGAAGAAACGGAAGAGATTCCAGCGGAATTAGAGAAAGGACTTAACAGTTAGTCGATTACTGCCAGAAAAATTTCGTGACCAGGGGAGCATTAGTTGACAATAGAAACAAAACAGACAATAGAGACGAAGATCAACGGAGGCGGCCCGATAAAATACAATATGGCCGATGCACATGAAAAAATTATGGACATGGTGTCTAAATACGTACCAATGTTCTCTGGGGAAAGATCTGCAAAGATAGCGAAGGAAGTGCATCGATTTCTGAGTTGTTGTAAAGATCTATACGACCGGTTGGAAACCGCAGAGCAAGCATCTTTATGAAGTGTGTGAAATATCGACTGACAGACGATGCTTACTATCTGATAAGCTGTGAAGAGCCAAAGGACTTGGAAGCATTACAAAAGTCAATCAAAGCCGCTTATATGCCACGGATTTCGTTCAGCGAGCTACGGACAGAGTTGCTAGCATGTCGACAAAGGCCAGGGAAGGGATCCGAGAGTTTGCGAACAAAATGAAGGAACTGTTGGATCAGATTAAAAGTGCTGTTTCTGCAAAGTACCAAGGTAAAGATGAAGGATTACTGGCGGAGTTGGAAGCGGATGCGATAGCCACGTTTAAAGCTGGAGTATGGAATCAGGCTATTCGGACCCGCCTAACAGGACAAAAGTTTGATTCATTAAAGGCGGTGCAAGCAGAAGCTGAATTATACGAAAAGGATGCGATAAGACTTCAACTCAGGGTACCAAACAATAAAGGTTTTTCACAGGAAGGAGGGAAAAGCGACTACTTTAACGAAGATGTACCTGCACTTCAGGAAAAACCTTTCTCTTCGTTAAAGCCGATTCACACAGAATCGTACAGAGGATATCCTAGAAACGCATATGGACACAGACTCAGCCATTGCTTCAAGTGCGGCCAGCAGGGACATTTCGCGAGAGAGTGTCACAAGCAACCCTTCTGTGCAGAATGCCAGCAATATGGGCACGAAACGTCCAACTGCCGAATACATCATGTCGTCAGAGTCGCAGACATTAAAGAAGTCATTGTTGGAAGAACCCATCCAGGAGGGGAAGGGCTTTACTGTCAATTTTGCCGAACACGGGATCACTATACAGCGAACTGCCTGAAGAAATACTTAGCAGAAAAGACCAGTGAAAAATTAAATTCCCAGAATAAGTTTATCATCACGGTTCCATCGGATATAGCATTACAAGGTAAGTTAAGGCTTTTAATAGATACTGGAACTTCATGTAGCATAATTAAAGTTAATAGGATGAAGAAGAATACGCCCATACAGAAACATCAGAAAATTAGAATTGGAGGACTGTTCGGATCCGCTAGGAGCTCCATTGGCACTTGCGAGGCAAAATTTCAGATAGACAACAGCCAGCATGCCTGCAAATTTAACGCCATTAGTGATACGGACTCAATTCCAGCCGACGGTATACTCGGAATGGATTTTCTCGGCAGGAGAGCTATCATCGACTGCATAAATATGAAGCTGTGGATACAAGACGCCAGCAAAGGCATGGGAGAAAGTGATTCTTGTGAAAATTTGGCAGCTTGTGCACAAGTCGGACCCACAGCTTGGCTAAATAGCAGTCAAGGAAATCCATTTCCGGCCAGGATTGAGAAGAAGAAGGTCAACACGACAGAAAACATGGCATCAGGCGTTTATAACCGACAATCCGAATTAAAAAATACGTCACTTAATGTCGACAAAACTTCGCGACATGCAGATAAACGAGTACTTATATTGGAGCCTATAACCGAGGAATTAAGCGTACGGTTGACCTGACAACACAGGTATAACGTACACAGCGGAAATAGTCGGAAGAATGGACGTGAATTCGTGAGAATTGCTAATGCAGAAGCTTATTTTATCAAAGACTCAAATTCTATGCATGGACAAGAGCAACCACGTAAGCTTTCCAGACGACCTGGATGGGACCATAAGGGTAATTACAACTTTCATTTGCAACAACGGCGATCTCAGAGGATGCCACGTAGGGGTAAGTTAAAGTTACCAAAATATATTTATCAAACAGATACGGTAGCACCGATTCGTAATAGAACCGAGAGGAAAAATTTTACTTCAAACCGCAACGGTATGTACATGGTAAGTAACGGTTATGACCCAGGATTCGGGGGACTTAACCAAAGAAATTTCCAACAAATTCCCTCTAATTTCAGAAGAAATTTGATGAGCTGAGTTTGATGAGTCTGTGGCGAGAAAGAATATGGAAGGAGGTATAAACGTGACCCTGTATCTATTCCGTTGGACTTGGAACCAATCAGTAAGGTAAATTTATAGATAAAAACGTAAAAAAACTGAGAACTGGAACCAATCAGTAAGGTAAATTTATAGATAAAACGTAAAAAAACTGAGAAAATATTACTTGACAAAATTATGAGCAAGATTGAAATAGAAAGATAAAAACAAAAGACTAAAGAAAATAAAGAGAAATATATAATGTTAAAAATTGAGATTTATGAAAAAAAAAGAAGAATTAGAAATTTAAGAGAAGTTTTTATAAAAAATATACACAATATATATATGTATATATATATATATAAAAATAATTATTAAAGAAAAGAAAAAATATAATATAAAAAAAAGGTGACAAAGTAAAAAAAAAACAGAGAGAAAGTTAAATTGGGGAAAAATATCTCATACGTGCAAAAAATTTTGTTAGAAATCATTCGAAAAAAAATATATAAGGCAGATTAAATAGGTTAGAAGAATATTCAGGTTTGAAAGTGTAAATGTAAAAAATATGTAATAAATGTGTACTAGTGTAAAAAAAATATATATTGTTACGCGCCACAAAGTGATACAAGCGACATCTATTGGAAATGGAAACAACTTTAGGTTAGTGACATCCTAGTAAACTGGGTTTGGAGAATGGAATATTCAGGAAGGTTCTAGGATAATTCGTAGAGTATAAATACGGCGCTGCTCACATCCAGGAGGCGAGTATTATTTCAGACAGCGAAGTGAACGAAGTAGACTATTTGGATTGCGATTATTAGAAGTACAGTACTAGCGATAAATAAAGAGTTGACTTGATAATTATTTGTGAATTTGTGAGAGTAAACAGTAAAGTTAAATAAAGAAAGAACTTTTGAATTATATCTGAAATATCGTGTTTTAAATAACGAACTAAGGCCACGCTCGTAATAACTGGTGTCAGAAGTAAAATAAAATCGCGAAATAAAGTGGTGGCATTTGACTTTGAAATTCAAAGAGTGATTAATTTTGTGAAATCGCGCAAGAATGGGACGCAAACTAGAGGAGCTTCGCATACAGGAATTGAAAGTGGAGTTGGGGAAGCGGTCATTGCAAACGACAGGTCTAAAGAATGTTCTAGTCGAGCGACTTAGACAAGCGTTGATAGAGGAAGAAAGGAATCCTGATACATACGTTTTCGAGGAAGAACCAGAAACTGAAGAAGAGCCTGCGATGAACATAGAACAGCTTTTGGGTACTTTAATGACCAAAATGGAGCTTTCAACCCAGCAAGTGAAAAATGCCCTTGAGGAACAAAAGAATGCTTTTGAGGAACAAAAGAATTATCTAGAAGCGCGTTTGGATGAACAAAAGAATTCTCTGGAAGCCCGTTTGGACGATCAAAAGAATGCCCTTGAGGAACAAAAGAATTCTCTAGAAGCGCGTTTGGATGAACAAAAGAATTCTCTGGATGAACAAAAGAATTCTCTGGAAGCCCGTTTGGACGATCAAAAGAATGCCCTTGAGGAACAAAAGAATTCTTTAGAAGCGCGTTTGGATGAACAAAAGAATTCTCTGGATGAACAAAAGAATTCTCTGGAAGCCCGTTTGGACGATCAAAAGAATGCCCTTGAGGAACAAAAGAATTCTCTAGAAGCGCGTTTGGATGAACAAAAGAATTCTCTGGAAGCCCGTTGGGATGAACAAAAGTGTTCTTTGCAGAATTGTCTAGAAACCTGTTTGGAGGAACAGAAGACTTTTCTTAAAAATTCATTAGACGAGCAAAATGTAAAAATTGAAGGAATCCAGCAGGAAGTGCTGGAAGTTCAACAGCGAGTGTCGGAAGTGCAACAAAATGTTACGGAGAAGCTTGACAACTTTAAAGCAGATTTGGACAGAATGAAGTATCGACAATCTCGGCACGAAGGAACTGAAATATCCGGTGCAGGCAGAATGAAACCTCCAATATTTGATGGACAAAATTCGTGGCATATTTTCAAGAGACAGTTTGAGACAGCTTCCGAAGTAAATGGATGGAATGACGCAGACAAAGCTACAGCTCTAGTATTAGCCCTTCGAGGTCCTGCGTCAGAGTTATTACAAACTATTCAGATTGAAAAGCAACGTGATTACATTTCACTAGTACAGGCGATAGAATTACGTTATGGAGATGAACACATGCAGCAAGTATATCGCCTGCAGTTACGCAACAGGACTCAAAAGCATGGCGAGTCACTACAAAAACTGCAGGCTGATGTGGAAAGGTTAGCTTATCTTTCGTACTCTACAACAAGCGTTAAGGCTAGCAGGAAAGAAATCAACAGCAGAAGCACTAGCGTATGCATTAGCGTATGAATCTGCCAGACAAGCTTCTCGAAGTGCAGTACGAGTGAGAGAAATTTCGGTGGAGGAATGTACTTGAAATAGAATGCAGCCATCACAGAGCAATTCTTCACGCGGTATTCTGCGATGCTGGAATTGTAATAGACCAGGACAACTCCAAAGGGACTGCAGAAAACGCCGTCGAACAGAATCATCAGAAGAGGAGGACAGAAAAGAATGCCAAAGATGTCGAGCCAGGGAGCAAGCTATTCGGGGAGAGCCTAGAAATCAAGCAGTGACTAGTCGCATCAGCTCCCCAGTTCAGCAGTCGGAAAACATGTAAAAACCAACTTCGGGGGGCAGAAGTTGGTTGGTAGAGTCGACAGCCCCGAAGTCATCATTCAGATAGCCCAGTTGCAGAGAAATAATAGCAGTCTTGTTGTATATGGAAGTGTAGGAAAAAATGACTGCGTTGTCACTATCGACACTGGAGCTTCGAGATCAATTATTAGAGCGGATCTTGTCAAGAACAAATGGCTTCACAATACCACCAAATATTTACTAAGAACAGCAATTGGAGCCGCAGCACAAGTTTTTGGAGAAATAACTTTGGATATTCAACTAGGTGAACTACTATTTCCTCACAATTTCCTGGTTTCAGACATAATGGATGAATGCATCCTTGGAGTAGACTTTATGACCACATATAAAATAAATTTAGATGTCGGAGAACGAATACTCAAATATGGCAACATAGAAATTCCTATGAGACTAGGAGGAGGAACAGATTATCCTGCAAAAATAAGGACGATGGTCTGTGAGAATATGACCCTCTCCGCATTCTCGGAGACGCTAGTATGGACAAAGCTTACTGATGACATCGGGACCTGCCGATTCTATCTGGTGGAGCCTAACCCTACAAAAGTAACATCGAACATCATCGTTGGTAAGACTTTAGTGAAGGCAGAAGGCGGAACATTAATTCCAGTCAGAGTGCTCAACACATCCGAAAATGAGCTACAACTAAAAGAAGGTGCTATAATTGGAAATTGTGAGCCTGTTTATCAGATTGTTAATTTGGAAAATGGTAGTAATATTAAGGAGGCGATACGTATACCAGCTACTACTCAACAGGTTCAGAAACTTCTTTCATCTAGTGCCTTAAGTGAACAGCAATACAACGATGCCAAAGAGATGATCGATGAATTTTCGGAATTATTTGCAATGAATGATGATGATTTCGGCAAAACAAATCTTGTCCAGCATCGGATCAATACAGGAGATTCTAGGCCCATTCGGCAACCACCACGAAGACTACCATTAGCCAAACAACCAGAAGTTGCAGATATGATAAATTCCATGAAAGAACAAGGCATAATTGAGGAATCTAACAGCCCTTGGACATCGCCAGTTGTTTTGGTCAGGAAAAAGGATGGCAGCACCCGATTCTGTGTGGACTACCGCCAACTAAATAATGTAACAAGAAAGGATAGCTATCCGTTACCAAGGATTGATGACACATTGGACACCCTTTCCGGAGCGCAATGGTTTTCCACATTGGATTTAAAGAGCGGTTACTGGCAAGTGGAAATACATCCCGAGGACCGAGACAAAACTGCTTTCTCAGTTGGAAGTGGCTTATGGCAATTCAAAGTTATGCCATTTGGATTATGTAATGCTCCATCCACATTCGAACGACTCATGGAATGTGTTTTACGAGGATTAACCTGGAAAACATGTCTTGTCTACTTAGATGACATAATTGTGATCGGAAGGACATTCGAGGAACATAAAAACAACTTACGGGACGTACTTCAAAGACTGAGAAATGCGAAACTGAAGCTCAGCACGAATAAATGTGCTCTATTCAAGAATGAAGTAAAATATTTGGGGCATATAGTTTCATCACAAGGAGTAAGAACTGATCCAGAGAAGATAAGAGCTGTGAAAAATTGGCCTGTTCCAAAGGACAAACATCAATTAAGGAGTTTTCTTGGATTGGCTACCTACTACAGGCGATTCGTAAAAGGTTTTGCAGATATAGCAAGGAGCCTACATCAACTTACAGAAAAAGGAAAGCCGTTCATATGGCCAGATAAATGTAACGAGAGTTTTGCAAATTTGAAGCAACAGCTCTGTGGATATCCAGTGCTTCACTATCCAAAGCTGGGAAAAACTTTTATATTGGACACAGACGCCAGCAATGTAGGTATTGGTGCAGTGCTTTCACAGGAGGAGGATGGTCAAGAGGTGCCAGTAGCTTATTTTAGCAAAGCACTCTCAAAATCAGAGAGAAATTATTGTGCTACAAGGAAAGAGCTACTTGCCATTGTAAACTCAACCAAGCATTTCCATAAATATCTCTACGGGCAGAAATTTATCCTCCGCACTGGCCATGCAGCGCTTAAATGGCTTTTGCAGTTTAAGAACCCTGAGGGGCAAGTGGCGAGATGGATAGAGCGACTCCAAGCTTATGACTTTGAAATCCAACACCGAAGAGGACGTATCCATGGAAATGCAGACGCCCTTTCACGACGTCCATGCAAAGTTGAATGGAAACATTGCGTTCGGCTGGAAGAAAAAGAAACAAAAGCAACACTTCAGCTGATGACGGTGGAACCAGCGACAGGTTGGAACAACGAGAGCTTGTGAACAGCACAACGGGAAGACCCAGACATATCACCTATTCTTGCTTGAAAAGAAGACATGGAAAGACCACAATGGCAAGATATCTCGGAGAGGAGTGAGAAACTGAAGAGCTACTGGGCTCAATGGAACTCTCTTCACGTTGAATGTGGTATATTAAAGCGCAAGTGGGAATCAACTAACGGCGAGTCATTCCGAATGCAGATAGTCGTACCAGCATCCCAGGTCAAAGATGTTCTAGAAGAAATGCACAGTGGATCATCTGGAGGACATTTGGGGGTGAATAAAACAATTTCCAAAATACGTGAAAGGTTTTATTGGTTACATATGCGAGAGGATGTTGAGGAATGGTGCCGCAGATGCACTATCTGTGCTTCTTGCAAAGGACCACCACACAGAAGGAGAGGAGAAATGCATAAGTATAATGTAGGAGCCCCATTTGAAAGGATAGCCGTAGACATCGCTGGACCTTTTCCAGAAACAAATAACGGTAACCGTTATATATTAGTTGCTATTGACTATTTCAGTAATTGGCCTGAAGCTTATGCAATCCCTAATCAAGAGTCTACCACAGTAGCGGATCAAGTAGTAATGAATTGGGTCAGTAGATTTGGTGTTCCTCATGAACTTCATTCGGACCAAGGACGGAACTTCGAATCACGGACTTTCCAAGAGATGTGTAAAATTCTGGGAATAAGAAAAACCAGAACAACTCCTCTGCATTCACAATCTGATGGCATGGTAGAGCGCTTCAACAGAACATTGGTCGAGCATCTAAAGAAAGTAGTCGACTATCACCAACGCGATTGGGATCGACATATTCCCATGTTCTTAATGGCCTATCGATCAGCTGTACACAACACGACCGGACAAACTCCAGCAAAAGTGATATTCGGAAAGGAGATGCGTTTACCTAGCGATCTCAAGTTTGGTACACCCAGAGGTGAACAAAAGTTACGAGACGATTATGTATCGGAATTTAGACAACGATTAGCTGATGTACACGAAGTCACGAGAGCAAAATTAGCAATAAATACCGATCGGATGAAGACCCGCTATGACTTACGTGCTAACTCAGCAGGATTTAATGAAGGTGACCTTGTTTGGCTGTACAACCCGAAGCGACGTAAGGGACGTTCTCCCAAATTACAACAACACTAGGAAGGACCGTATTCAGTATTGACTAGAATAAATGACGTAGTATATAGGATTCAGCGGGGTACAAGAGGCAAACGGAAAATCGTTCATCTAGATCGTTTATGTCAATACTGCGAGCATCAAGACCGTGGATCACCTGTTGTTCGGGACGAACAATTTTAAGAAGGGGGCAGTGTTACGCGCCACAAAGTGATACAAGCGACATCTATTGGAAATGGAAACAACTTTAGGTTAGTGACATCCTAGTAAACTGGGTTTGGAGAATGGAATATTCAGGAAGGTTCTAGGATAATTCGTAGAGTATAAATACGGCGCTGCTCACATCCAGGAGGCGAGTATTATTTCAGACAGCGAAGTGAACGAAGTAGACTATTTGGATTGCGATTATTAGAAGTACAGTACTAGCGATAAATAAAGAGTTGATTTGATAATTATTTGTGAATTTGTGAGAGTAAACAGTAAAGTTAAATAAAGAAAGAACTTTTGAATTATATCTGAAATATCGTGTTTTAAATAACGAACTAAGGCCACGCTCGTAATAATATATATATATAAATATATAATTATATACGTAAATAAGTACTAGATTGAAAAACTAATTGCAAGTAGAGAATATCAGCAGAGTAAAACAACCTCAATGTGTAAGCAGAATTGGCGATTCTATCAGTACCAGAGCCACCAATTTGATCATCAGACCAATACTGTGCGTATGAAAATAAGGAGCTTTCGTCGTCGACAATTTTTCTAATTACACATTGACAAACTGTGAAGATTGATTTGAAAATAAGGAAAGTACTGAAGAAGTTTAAAAAACAAAAGAAAGTATAAAACTAAACATTGAATGGCTGAGAGAAAGGCATTTCGCGCTCATCAGCCCTCAGATATACACAACTCTGAAGTGTCTGAGAGTTAAGAAGACGTTTAAGTAACGAAAAACATAGCGAATCAAATGGAAATCATTTGAATTATCTGCAAGGTCTCACTGTGTGTCAAAGATGAGGCTGAAAATAAGTGTGATATAACCTTCACAAATTTAAGACAGATAGTCGAATAAGTTTTAAAAAAAAGTAAGCTAAAAAAACAAGTATCCTACGCAGTTTAAAAAAAAAACGTTACAAGACTTTCAATGTAAATAGAGAATCTTTTTTATGTATGGGTGGACTCCCAATACATATAATTGGGAGAACTCCATCATGCATATTGAAATGGTACAAAAATAGAAGTCAAAGATCATCAGAGTGCACAAAGGCATGTGAAGACGTTCAGCACGGTTAAAGTAAACAATGAGCATTATATGTAAAAAGCGCAACAGCATAACCCGCCAGTTTACTATACCCGGAATCTCCCTATTGGAGACACCTTCCAAAACTTCCGAAGAAGAGCAGTCCCATAAGCGAATAGGACGGCAATTAAGGTCTATCTGTGGGATGGAATCACAGCCATTCACCAGTAGGCACTCGTACACACCTACGTGACCGTTCGTTCTGAGATCAACCAGGAACACCCAAACTACGAAACTGGAGTAGCACCTTCAGAACAAAGGATCCGAATGGCATCGAGGTAATAGTGCATACAATCCAACGAGCCCACCGCCATTAAAAACTTGCTCGTACAGCTGGAGAAGTCAGAGTTAGGGAAATAGACAGTAGATATTTTGGTAAATAGTTAGCTTCTGGGAATCTGTAGTTTCGAAAAATAAATTATAGGTGGTATAAAATAGAAACAATATTTGTGAAGATTAGAGGTAGTATAAGATAGAAATAATAATTGTAAAGCTTAAAATTAGAGGCGATAAAAATGTCCCAGGAAATAAATGAAAGAATATCTTGTATATATTATGTTTGGTAATAAAAACTGTGATCAATATTTTGTTATAGGAAGATAAGAATTCACTAACAATAGGATGGATGAATTAAGAAACTAAGGTGTTGAAAAAGAAAGAAACTGAAATGTAGTAAATTATATTGATGAAAATGTGTTTAAAAGGAAAAATTTATATTGTGTAAGAACTTCAAGGAAGAAAAATGTGAATAATTAAAATAAATAAATAAAATTCGTTACAAGGAATATAAGACATGTATTACATAGAGTCGTTTGTAAAAAAAAAAAAGATGCACAGAAATGAAGTGATAATGAATGTATGTAAAAAAAAAAAAAAAAAAATTCAATAAAAAAAATATTTAAAGTACGTGTACCTATATAGTCTAAGAGAAAGAGTTGTAATTGTAAAAAAAAAAAATATGTAAAGACAAAAAACAAAATTGTCAGGCAAGCTATAATTTTATTAAGGTATAAATTTAATTTAATTTAATTTAAAAAATTGTAAGTTCAACAGCCTTTGATTGGATACCCTAAATGAACACACCGGACCTAGTTCCTCTGGGAACTAGCTTTTTCCAGGGGGGAGGGATGTTGTGGCCCAATCTGCTGGTACACGGAAGCAAGAGCATGGCAGGTGTACCGGTAGTAAAGTAGCAAGCAATAGCGGAACACATTACTTCGCACAGTAAGGTATCCGCTTATTGCTAAATAATGTGATGATTGTTTACATTACAGCGGCAGTGACTAAACATGCTACTTCGCATAGAGTACGGTCATTGCCCGTTTTGTTTAAAACAGCACAGCTGCTTGCTATCAGTGACATTGGCCAGTAGTTTTCGTCATCGGTTGTAGAATATTACCGCATCATAATTACATTATCTTGAGGGTCATGTTCTACTTCCGATTTCCGTGTGCAAGTTTTCGAGGTGCGCAACTGAATGTGGTGTGGTCAGTTCGGGTTACAATTAAACAGCGATGGGTCGGAGCTAATAATTAGATTAAGTTAAAGTTAAAGTTAAGTTAGTGATATCAGTGAAGTAAATAAATGTAGTGAATTTGTTGAGAATGAAGTGTTTGATTACCTAGGGACACGACAATAACCTAATATACAAGAACCGCATTTATTCAAATACTATAAAAAAAAATCTAAGAATTATATTTACTTAAATACTATTAATTTGAAAACCTTTTGTTAACCTAAGAACTACATTTACTCAAATACTATTAACTTGAAAAATTTTATATATTATAAGAAACAAACATTTTGTTAATTTAAGAAATACATTTGCTGAAATTTACGTTGCTACATGAACATAATTACAAACTAAATTTGTACTAGAATCTATTCTACATTAAGAAAATACGTGTTAACCAAAACTTCTATAAGCATAACTATCTAAAATTATAAGATAAAAAACCTAGATAGAATCTAGATTATAACCAATTACTAGCTTAAGTAAAATAAATTACCATGTAAACTACAGCTACAAGTTCAACCAACCTAAACTCCGTGTAATTTCGATTCTCTACAAGAATACGAAATTCCTCCTTAAGGGGAAGGTGTTATGAATCCACTAAACCTACCATGCCTAACTACCTAATCTCGGATTCATAACGTAAACCAAAACACCATCCTAAATCTGAAACGCACGTCATGCGTCTAGCAAAATATCTCCAAAACCACATTATTACCTTTTATCCCAAAAACGCATTTCATATCATTTAGAATTCAATAAACTTATTGCATAATCCTAAAATTCCGAATTCTTCACGTAAATGCAACAAAGTATACTTCCACAAAAGATAAATAACAACCATCAGGTGTCAGATCCGGCGTTAGTATTCGCTCAACGTAATGATTCATTCATAAAAGCAAACGAAGAAAATCGTCACCAGGCAATTAAGCCCAAATACGTGACTACGTCACCGACCGATCTACGACCGGCAAAATTACCCAACAGGTGCACCTTCTAATGACTGCACTTCGTTGCATTGGTAAGGTGACATGAAGTTTCATGAATTATGATGACCCTGAAATTTTGTTATGCATGGAATCGATCACCGAACCTTACAGAAAATTGTTTTTCGATTCGATTTTTTTAGAGTTTTATTATTTCCGCTCAATTTGCTGATTTTGTTATTCAAAACAGAAAATTGAGCGATCATCACTTTTTCCCGTAGAAAATTTCTGAATTTTACAAATTTGTGGAGGGGAGTATCATCCCCATGTAAATCGATAATATAAATATGATGCGGTTGAACTAGGAAAATCAGAGAGTATTCCTTAACCACTTAGGAGAGTCCCCCTACCAGAGGTAAGGCCTCCTAAGTTCTAGACAAGTCAAAATTGTATAACAAAGTCTAAATAAGTGAACATTAACTCAAGTCAGAAAATTATAAGTTACTGAGTCAGAAGCAGAAAAAAAAGACATCTAATGTTAAAACACAAATCTTTTATATTCAATTAATAAGTTTTGTTTTCCCAGAAGCAGTTTTGTTTACTTTGCTTATATTGCGTTATACCAAGAGAGGTATAACAACATATAACATTGTTCGTGGAGATACAACCAAAGATTTTATAAATAACTACTTTACATCTCACACCAAAGTCAGTCATTGACGTGGAAGCCGGCATTTCTACTGAACATGAATGAATACGATTGAGCTTACAAATGCGTTAACAAATAACCGCACGACAAACAAGTTTCTTAGAGGTGTTTTTCGATGCAGTCATCTGCCACAAAAATAAAAAAAACCTGCATGTGTTATAGCTAACACCGATCCTGCACATAAAGCGGAACTCATTGGGTCGCCTTTTATTTCCCAAAACAAGGCCCTGCAGAGTACTTTGACTCTTTTGGAAAGTTTAAATGGTAACAAAATTGATAATTTATACCGCAACATATATTTAAAAAGAATCATACACAATCTGCAGGGGATATTTGTAGCCATCTTGCAAGGCTGATATCAAAACTATAAAAACCTAAACCCTAGCTGTTTTGGCACAGACAAAGATTAGGTAAACCTCTCCGATTTTGCTCAAAGTTTGTACACTTATTCAAATTTACTCACAAATCTCGAATATGAGATTTATTTTAAACGGAAACTTATAGTTTCCGAGATATTTAACTTTGAAATCCCGAACTTTACACTACACTCTTCACAACACATTTGCCATTTTCACAATTAATTTACTCTTTTTCTTCTTCTTTTGAGTAGCAACAAGAAGGGTATATAAGTACCATCCGAGCGTTCGGGTTACCAACATTGAAAAACATTTGTTAAAGAAACACACACACGCACAGGCCTGTGTATGTGTGTGTGTGTGTGTTTGTGTGTGAACGTGTGCGTGTGTCTCTACTGGCGTTTTCTGTGTGCCTGCGTGTGTCAGTTTCTTTAATAATCTTGTTCGATTCCAAATCGAATATTTGGCATAAATCAAAAAAACGTAATGCTGGTAACCCAAACGCTCGGATGGTACTTATATACTGTTACGTGCCACAATGTGATACAAGCGACATCTATTGGAAATGAAAACAACTTTAGGTTTGTGACATCTTAGTAAACTATGGGTTCGGAGAACGGAATATTCAGGAAAGTTCTAGGATAATTTGTTGAGAATAAATACGGCGCTACCCACATCCAGGAGGCAGTCTTATTTCAGACAGTGAAATAACGAAGTAAACCTTTGCGATAATTAGAAGTACAGTACTAGCGATAACTATAAAGAGTTGATTTGATAATTGTTTGTAAATGTTATAAAAGTAAATAGTGAAGTTAAATAAAAGAAAGAACTTGTTAATTATATCTGAAATATTGTGTTTTAAATAACGAACTAAGGCCACGCTCGTAACAACTGGTGTCAAGATTAAAATAAAATCGCGAAATAAAGATGTGGCATTTGACTTTGAAATTCAAAGAGTGATTAATTTTGTGAAATCGTGAGTAAAAATTCCGAAAGATAATTTTATATTAAACTGTGAGTGAATTACAAAAGACGCAAGAATGGGACGCAAACTAGAGGAAATCCACGGAAATGCAGAAACTTTTTCACAACGTCCATGCAATTCTGAAAAGAAACATTGCGGACGGATGGAAGAAAAAGATGACGATGACTAAGATCATGATAACGAATGTCGAAAGAAGAAAGGAAAGAAATCCAAAGACGATGATGATAACGAAAGTCGAAAGAAGAAAGGAAAGAAATCCAAAGACGATGATGATTACGGTGATAAAAGTAAAAAGAAGAAAGGAAAGAAATCCAAGAGCGAGGACAATGAAAGAAAGAAAAAGACGAAAAGTAAAGGGTCTAAAGATGCTGATAATGACGATGATAAGGGTATAATGAAGATCGGAAAAGGTAAAGACAAAGGTTCTGACGATGATGATAATAAGAAGCGCAAAGCCGGCAATGAAAAGGATGACAAAGGCGATCAAAAGGGCAAGAAATTTGAGGACAAAGGAATCAAAGATAAGAGACGAAAGAAAAATCAAAGCATGGAAGAGTGTTTCAACAGAACATTAATCGAACATCTCAGGAAGGTCTTCAATCAGCGCGATTGGGTTCGACATATTCCTATATTTCTAATGGCTTTTATATCAGCTGTTTACAATATGACCAGACAAAGCCCATCTAAGCTCATATTCGGAAAGGAAATGCGCTTACCTAGCGACCTCAAGTCTGGTATACCCAAAGGCGACCAAAACTTACCAGAAGACTACATGACAAAGCTCAGACAACGATTAGCTGATGTGCACGAGGCCACGAAACGTTCTCCAAACTTATCACAACACTGGGAGGGACCGTATGCAGTTAAAACTAAAATTAATAATATGCCATACAAGAATCAGCGCGGTACAAGATGCAAAAGAAAAATCGTTCATCTAGATCGCTTGGGTCAATACGGAGAGCATCAAGACCGTGGACCATCTGTTGTTCGGGACGAACAAATTTTATGAAGGGGACAGTGTTACGTGCCACAAAGTGACACAAGCGACATCTATTGGAAATGAAAATAACTTTACGTTAGTGACATCCTAGTAAACTATGGGTTCAGAGAATGGAATATTCAGGAAAATTCTTGGATAATTTGTTGAGTATAAATACGGTGCTACTCACATCCAGGAGGCAGTCTTATTTCAGACAGTGAAATGAACAAAGTAAACTAATGCGATATTTAGAAGTACAGTACTAGCGATAACTATAAAGAGTTGATTTGATAATTGTTTGTAAATGTTATAAAAGTAAATAGTGAAGTTAAATAAAAGAAAGGACTTGTTCATTATATCTGAAATATTGTGTTTTAAATAACGAACTAAGGCCACGCTCGTAACAATACCCTTCTTGTTGCTACTCAAAAGAAGAGTAAATTAATTGTGAAAATGGCAAATGTGTTGTGAAGAGTGCAGTGTAAAATTCGGGATTTTAAAGTTAAATATCTCGGAAACTATAAGTTTCCATTTAAAATAAATTTGATATTCGTGATTTGTGAGGAAATTGGAATTAGTACACAAAATTTGAACAAAATCGGATAGGTTTCATTCAGTGTTACAGTGTTACAGTGTGATTTGATTAAGACGGAACCATCACGTAAAGAACAAAGGACCCCCCACACAAAAGGTACAAAGAAGTTGTCCAAAGGTAAAGTACAGGTAATGAATAAAAGGAAGTTATTTAAATATGTAGCAGAAATTGCCGGTGAAAATCTCTTGTTAAACTACACGTAGGTACCATTTGGACGATTGCCATAACCGGAAAGTAATACTTGGGTTGGACCCATTATCATTCGAAGCGAAAATAGTGTTTCACTGGCACGGCCTCTTTCCGATATCAACACCTTATTCAGGCTGGGTAGCAGTTTACGAGAATCTTAACGATATAAAAACCAAAATGGAAGAGATGCTTCCAGCAAATCAGGTCGAACCAAAAAACGAATACACGATTCATCCTCGTCAACAGTGACAGCATTATACTATCACAAGCGGAACTTTATAAAATATTGGAAATGATGAAATTCTTCAATATTGTCATGTTTCACAATAACAACGATTCTGAAGCTTTAAAGGAATATTATAAAAAGTATGCTGATAAATGTAGAGAAAAAGCGTATTAAAATTACCATGTGAAGATTTTTTTGTTCCCAGTTGAACTTCTTACGTATACTTAAATTATTCCAGACTTTTTTATGTCCAATGATAATGTAAATGTATTTCCAGGTATTGTATAAGTCTTAAATTCAACTCGTTTATACGGATATATAGCGTTGGAGCCAGCAAGATTTTATGGTTTGATAGTAACATTACATGATTCATGTACACAGTTGCTTCTACCATCTTAACTCGTGGGTTTTCGGGTTTTTTGAGTGATAAAACTACCAGTAAATCAACACCGTTCATTAATAATTTATCTTGATTAAACATATCGCCGGGAATCTTTCCCATTAGCTCAACAACATTACTTTTATCAAACAGCTTTTGCCTCGCCATATAACCTTCATTTAGCTCAGGATTTTTAGTTACCTCCATATTAGTTTGATCGAGATACCAGCCAACCGATTCCAAATGTGTAAAAGCGGCATCTTTTCCGTAATTTAATAAATTCTCAATATAGGCTATATAGTTGTAATTGTTATCAGTTTGAGCAACTGGTTTTCCATTTAAGTAAATTTTACATTAACGGAAAAGTGAATGGAGTATGTTATTTACAAGGCCAGGACCTTCATCACGAACAGTGTCTTTGGTTTTATCTCGTTAAGTTACTTCGATATCTTCACCTGTGTAAAGTTCTTCTTTTCCATCCTGGATTTTAACCAGTTGCAATTTCAAACGAAGGTATATGCTTGATAAGGCTCGATATGTTTCACTATGTGCTAGCGATACAAATTCCAATACCGACGAGTTATATAGAGAAGCTAAAGGTTTATGAGATACTCGGTTGTATAAAGAAAAGGTCTAACTCAGATTTCATGCATTCGTTGTATGAACGCATGTTGTCTATTTATCAAAAATATCTAACACAAGTTTACGTATCTTACGTTTGCCTTTAATAGATGCTCTTTTAGCTGTCTTTTTTGTTTTTGAACCTCTTTTATCGGACTTCTGTGATTTTGAACGCTTTTTTCGGAGCCAAATGTAAAGCTGCAAAAGGGTTGTGTATTTTTATAAGCATGCGACTGCTACTTCCTACACCACCCATGCTTCCAAACAGCTTATTTATACCTTTCTGTGATAGTTCTTCGGCAGCCGCTTTTCCCTGTTCTTTTAAAATATCTGTAAAAGGTTTACTACCCGCTTCTTCTAAAATAGTTTTTCCTGTTTTAATTGCTTGTTTCTTCAAAGCCTTTGCCCCAGATGTAACCAAAGGCTGTAAATATCGTAATAATCCGCTGAAAAAACTACCAATTCCTCTTCCATGCTGGTAAATAAGAGGAGATCGATATAATTTTCCAATATCATCTAAACCACCGCCACTTTGAATTGAATAATATCTTAGAATAAGAAAATTACAAGAAGCGACAAGAAGAACACAAAAAGTGCAACTATTTCTGTTCGCGCCCTATGCCACATCACCTCCAGTTGAAAAATATTAAAGCTGATGGTCATCAAAGTTGAAAGCCCGAAAGCTTGAAACGAACTTTTTTATTCTGTCGTGATGACGTGTTTTGTGACTTTATGAACTTAGAGAGGAGTAGAGACGTAAGGGTGTGGTAATGTTCTGCATTCATTTCATTTAGCGACAGGCATTGTCTTCTGAGACATTATTCTTGGAACCTGGATTGCTTGGTCGGTAAAGGGAGAAGAGATATAATGCGAGGAATTTTTCATCAGAATTTTTTGTGTTTAGTTTATTATGATTACAGTTTTGCATATTTGATGTGGTTTTCATGGTTTTTAGGTGAATACGATGTCGTAAGCGTGGGAAAAAATAAGTAGTTGTGATTCTGCGTACATCTTATTTTTTTAATTGCTGTAATATTTCATTAGTACAAAATAAGGGTAACGTATTTTAGAATAATTTTTATAGACAAAATCAATGAATGGATGGAAGTGTCGGTTATAGGATGGATTGGATGGGACGGTAGGATGGAATAGACGAATATGGATGGATCTATGGTTTGGGGGTCGAGTGTGGGAGTAAATCTCGATGAATTGTATGGTTAAATGAAATGAATGGAGGAAGGAAAGGATTGCTGATAGGATGGACGCGGCACGGAACCGAGATAAGTTAAGCGTGGATTTTTGGTTGGCGCGTGTATGTACGGTATCTACGAGAATATATTGGAGCGAAGCATTGTTGGCTTAGAAATGTAAGAAAAGCAAGATATTCCCAACATAACTAGTCTAATTTTCTGCTGTGCTGTGTAATTCAGTTTTTCGCTTTTCCTTTGAGATACATTATCGGATATTTTTTTCATAAGTTGTCAACAAATGGATGGATGAAAGGTATGTGATCAAATGTGATGTCTAGTGCTTCGCTGAAAAATCGACTGACAGCTGACGTCCTGAAAACAAGAATATCTGAAATGCTCAATTTTCTGAACTTTACCCAATTTCGTTGTTCTTCTTATAGAATCGAAATTGTGTACGTTCATAAATTAGAACTTTGTTGATGACTACTCAGATTTGTCACCTGGAATGAAACAATGAGTTGACTTTCTAACGTTTACGCACTAGTGCAACTTCCTATAAGTTACTGCTAGTCTCTTGTGAAATAGTAACTCAAACACACTGAATCTGCAGCGTGTGGACTATAACAACGAGATTTAAATAATCCATATAAAAATTGCCACGTCTGGGCGATGCGTGTGGTCTATAACAACGAAATTGAAATGATCCAGCTAAAAACTGCCACGTCTGGGCGATGCGTGTAGCTTCCAATAAGCTCTCACGATACCAATGCCTACTGTCTAGGGTCAATCAACGTAGAAAGCTAAAGTGTAAACGATGGCCGAGCACAATCACACTTAGATGGCGGTAGTGTAGCGGTAAATGAAGGAATCATCCGGTTATTCATTTATTTAGATTTATTTAGCAAAAAATTCTTTCTATTATTAAAATTATACTAGTAAAAAAGAACTTCATAAAAAAAGTAACCTAATTGCAATTCAATTTAACTATTATATATTTTTTTCTAATTCTGCTCAAATTTCTTAACTAGACTTCTATTAAACTATTTCAAATTCCTTTTATGTTTTATAATCTATTTAATGCTGAAAATAAAAATAATATTGTTAAATGTCAATCGTGAATCAATTCTCATGTGGTGTAAAGGTGACCCGTGTGGGCATAGTTTTATACCTTGATGAATTGATTAATTGACGACAATTTATGAACCAACAACTGAAATCTGAAGAAAATTACATTCAATAAATTTTTAGTATTTGATGATGTTATTTTGTGTAATATGTCCAATACACAATTGGGATGCAATCTTTCATCTTGATACCCTTCACCTAACCAAAGATTTATCTGAAATAAATACCTTGAATTTACTGTAAAATGTCAAAGAAAACCACGTCAAGATTGACTATCTCCCGAATTCCACTGGAAACAAATTCTTTCAAAAAAAAAGAAAAGGAAAATGAACTAAAAATGACAGAACTACTTTAAATGTGAAGACCGAAAAACGAAAACTGACTTTAAATGAAATAGAAAATAAATAATGAAACCGAAAAAACTCTAAGTGAAATTACTAATAAAAGATAAAAAAACCGAAGAAAAACTACAAGTCCGAAATATATTATTAGGTACTGATGATAAATTGCAAATTTGAGGATACTATGACTTGCTAGCATATTTATACTCCTTGACAATATGTTGAAAATAGAATACAGAAAGAACAAATGGCCTCCTTTTTATAGAAAAATTCGTTCCATTTTCGCTATCTCTAAAGTCGAATATGCGAAATTTTCACTGAAAACGACAAAAGAATGAGATTTTCTTATTGTCAATCGATAACCAATTTACTGATGCACATTTTGATAAATTTCTTGTAGAAATTAATTGTAAATTCGATGATTTTATCCATTTCTTACACTTTTTGGAACATTTGCTATAAAATCGCCATGTTTCATCTCGATGTAGTAGATTTTCTTGTAAATTTGTAATGATTTTTTGTCTTCTTCTCACTGTGACTCTCTTTCTCACTCATTGTGGGAAGTGAATAAATACAAAATCGCGAATATCGCGTTTGCCATAAAAAATATCGCGAAACGAACGCGACCATCGAAATCACGGTTCGATTTTACGTGATATCGATATGTCAAACGTCGCGAAATAATAAAGTTTGACGTGTTTTGACACTATCGCGCGCGAGTGTCAAGTTTATTTATAATGTGTTTTTTAGTGGATTTCAGGTATCTTCATTACCACAGATACCCTTTTTATATCAGGTAAGCATTTTATGCGTTTATTTGGTGCATTTAGTTTTTAAATTGCGAATTCTGAGAATTTGTGGACAATTGTCAGGTGAGTGCTCGTTGGCAATTTTCACCTTATCTGTCCACAAATATTGAACATATATTTTTTAATTATGGAATTTGTACATTAATGTTTTATGTTGTGTGTTTTATGGGAAACATGAATTCATTCGTGTTTTCCATGTCTCCAATTTTCCATGGCATTGTTGTTGTACATATGTACACACAGCAATGCTCTTAGTTCATGTCAATGGCCTTATTATTATTATTATTATAAAAAAAATTCTTGTTTATTTTGTTTTTAATCCATTTCTTTATTTAATTTCAGATCTTCGCTGAAGTTTTTTCACCTGTGCAGCCTCCAGCTGCAGGTAATTTTATGTATAGTAATGTTGTAAGATTTTATTGATTTTCTTACCTTTTTTGTTTCAGGTTCACTGAACAGTATGATTAGTTGAAAGGGGTGCGGGATTCAAGGATCTTTGGGATTACTGAAAGGATGAAGTAGATAGATTGAGTGGATGGATGGAGGGGATGAATGAATTATAGGATGGTGGAGAAGGATGCCCGTGACTGGGGAAAAGAGGGAAGCCAAGAGTGTAACTCTCTCTGGTCGGCACATTTGAGGAGGAAACTAAAGGAAACGACATGTGATGAACAAATCGTAACAACTTTCGTTCTTGTTCTTGTTTTTGTCGATGTGCCAGAGGCGGCGCTTAAAATTGTAGATGGCTGAAATGTCACAACTAATTATTGGCGCGAAAATTCAAACACATTTTTAGAAACTCCCACTGACATGTATATAAATGGACTGCTCGTCGAACCAAAAATTCATGAAAGCAAATGGCACCACATTCATATTCCTGACAGTGAGAGCATACTTTCTGAAATCAAAACTGGTGCCACATGAAACAGGATATCAGACAGTCTATTTATATACATGTCAGTGGAAACTCCGCACAATCTTCAGCACCACCCAAGAGGTATTGTACACAGGCGCGTTAGCTGTTTATTTTAGATGGCGGCTTCCCCACTATGCCTATATACCATCTTTTGAATTTCGAACTGAAACTTACTTCTATATAGTTCAAATCCTTACATATGTACTAATTTATATTTACAGTTTACTATATTTTATATTTACATATCCTTAAATAAGATTAATTTTGTAACTTTTTGCCTAATTGATATATTTCAGACGCCTTTTGCAGATATAATGATAATGAATTTTTAAGTATTTTTCAGACATTAATTTTATTAGTAAGGCATAATGTCCGTTTTCAGCCATATGATCAACATAATGCGGAAAGAGCTCTTGACCTATGAGAGACTTTTGCAATCTAAATAGTAAGACTTCAAAAGCTTTACTGCTTAAATTAGCAACATCACGCTTTCGGGTACTTAATTTGATATTGCGCCGAAGTTCTCATTCAATTGTTCCGCATATTTTTTTACGCTTTCTGAAGGCACTTACAACTATCAAATGCTTTTATATCAGCAGCAGTATCCCGGAAATCATAGCACAGCTGATGTTATTAGAGATTTTGTTGAATATTCTCCCAGCAAAGCAGCCAAACAATCCGCGCAATTCAATTGTTTACTTAAGAAAAATACAACAAAACCGGCGATGTATTCTACGACATGTTTAACATAATCTGAAATATAGCTGGGATCAAGGACTTGGGAATGATCTTCTAAAAACTCAAGGCGTATCTCTATTTGTTCATAATTGTCCGACTCTTCAAAACTATCTGCAATCATTTTAAATCTACCCGCACTTCCATTCATTTCTTCGGATGATTTGGATTTTGTATTGGGATTTAGTACTCTTATATATTCCACTGGGACGCAGTTTCCGACACCACCTTCTCTAATTTGACAACGGAATAAAAACTTTTAATATGCAGCAATAAATTGCTGAACAAAGGATTACTGTTGCGGCCTAAAGCGAGTCGTACTAAGGTGAAAGTTAGTTCAATGTGATCCTGGTTTGCTTTATATAGAGGAAAATATACAAGTTTGCCGCTTTTAATAAATCTTTCATAAATATAAATGTAACATTTTGAAGTCCACGCGCTAAACCCAAGTATCCAATACTCCGGAAGTTAATTTTAAGTGGAGGATGTAGTCTATTGGGCTTGTTATAATTTCATTTATGTGTTGGAAATTATTGTTGCAGAGGGCTTTGTTTTTAAATTGATTCTCTGATACCTTACTTTTCTGCTATTTAAAATATCAAATATATCATTAAAAATTCGAATGAATTGTGCTGTGGGTCCAATTCCTGCAAAGGATGGTATTTTTAAAACCTCACGACAGAAATCCAGGGCGTTTGCAACTGATTTACTTATGTCGAATTCTTTTCAACAAGTTCTACACAGGTGCAGTGCAGCTTTTCGCGCTTTTGTTGTTGCATTTCAAAAACAAAAACACGTAAAGCTGGGCTGCACCGGTGTAGAGCTCATTGAAAAGAATTTAACATTAGTGTTTGAACAGCTAATTTAAGTTTCATCTTTTGTTGATGAAGGTATATGTGTGCCCTTTCTAATTTGTTTCCTAAGTGTAAGCCTTCCTTTTCCTGCAAACCTAGCAATAGTTTCAAATAATTCCATTTAATTTCATTGCCATCACCGTCTATAATTATTTGAAGGTCACCTAAGGAATTCCAGATAAGTTTAAGCATATGCACTGGATCTGGATGCAATATATATTTTGTGTAATCGACTTCTATTTGAAAATATGGTATTGCATCAGTATTGCTGCCAAGGAGTTTTGCTGTTGTTAAATTTGTGGAAGTGCCATCAAAAGTTATACCCACTACTTCCGCCCCTGTATCTCGCAAATTTTGTAAGCAAGGAAGTGTTATGTTCTTTTTCTGCTCTGCGTTAATAGAGGAAATGGGGAAAAATGCAAGTGGTATTTTCCATGCTCTATTTATACACACTGCAATAAAAACCAGCAATTGTGTAACAACTACAGCACTATTTCCGTCATCGCCTATGTAAAAAAATCTTTCCCATTCCAGTCAAAGTTTGCCTATGTATGTAAAAAGAATAAACTCAAAAGGAAAACGAAACAACAAGTTTATGACACGGATTCCTTCAAATGCTCGTTTCCATGTGGGAATTCATCAGACAGGGTACATATTATATGTATATTCTATGCAATTAAAATGGAAACACACTTCTACAAGCAATTTCATATGGCCAACATTATCCAAAATTACTGTAGTTTCATGATTATATGATTGAAATTACAATGCAACACTTTTCAATCGCATAGCACAGGGATAGCGGTTTTAATAATGACTGCGAGTCTTGAAACTGTCCGAGGTGCTCTCTCCGGAACGGATGAAAGTTGATCTATTTTGTTTCTAAAGAATACTTGTTTTTAAGATCTTATTTATTCCCGATTTTTTTTTTAGTTTTAAGTGAAAAGTAGGGTCATTCGACAGAAAATCGACAAATGTTCTGAATGGACCATCTCCGATTTTGATAAAATTTTACAGGTGGGTTGGTCTTCTTGTTGGTAGTACTTTGCTGAAATATTTTTTGTTTCTGTCCATTTTTGACGGCGATATGGTATTTTAAAATTTGGAAAAAGTGGCAAATTTTGCTTGGAAGCTGTAAATTCAAAACTTTATATCTTAGGATGTATCCATCGTAAGCCCATGAAACAAACTCCATTTGTTTAAGGAAGCTTTAAAGCTCCTGAAAAAAATTAGCTGAGGTCCTTTTTCTGAAAATTTGTTTTCAAGGATAATGGATATGTTCGTTATCCTTGAATATCTCAAAATGCGCACTCTCGATTTCTTTTATTTTTTTTTTAATTTAATCCTTAATGGCTTTTGAGGAAACTGTAGAAAGGAGAAAATGGAACTCCTTGAATTTTGGATGGAGTTATTTTTGAAATATATGTAGTTCAGAAAACTTTGAACGAAAATTGATGTTGTATGGTGCGTTATCAAATACTTGTATGCAGCTGGTTTTAAAAATTACAGTGATACAGGAAAATAAAAAGAAATACACATACTACAACTTTTAGATTGATGTCATATATATACATATGAATATAGTTATATCAGAAACCGCAACTAAAGAACTCATTGTTTACTCATGGAATGGATAATGGTGTTTATATTCTAACAGCCAGTAAAATGAAATACATAGCAGAGTTAATTAAATTAAGGAAATCTCAAATATAGAATGTACATAGGCCTCATATTAATTTTAATTTTACTTATAAATATTTCTAAGATTTTATTTATTTTTATTTTTTTAAACAGGGGGAACAGGAGATACCCAACCCAAGCACGGAGGCCACAGCGGCCCATTGTGCTATCCTGAATCCCATTCACCAAAACCTTCCTGTCCTCTTAAAGGTTTTTCAGCTCATCCACAGATAGAGGGGGAGACCCTAGAGTATCCAGTCTGCTCCGGGCGAAGGCCGGACACTCACACATAAAGTGTTCGGTTGTCTCAGGCTCTCCCTCCATGCAGGACAGACACTCAGGGCTGTCAACAACTCAAATCCTTGTTAGATGAGCGTGAAGTGAGCTGTAGCCGGTGATGATGCCAACCACGGTTCTACATTGTTTCCTACCGAGTCCCATGAGAAAATCGGAGATATTCCCATTGGTCCTATCAAGAAACAGTTTTGTACACCTACAAGCACTCAGGTTCTCTCTGCTGATATGCTCCTATGGACATCCGCTTTGATGAGAGACCCGATATTCGAGGTGGCAACGCCTACGGCGGGCTCCAGTCCGAAGAACGGAGAATGGGAGCCAGCCCTAGCTAAAAGGTCAGCCCTTTCATTCCCCATGATCCCCATTTGACCAGGAACCCACAGGAGGGACACATTGTTGTGATAACACAACTTATCCACTGACGACCTGCAGTCCCCCAGTAACTTAGACGTTATCCGATGGCCATTCAGAGCCATCAAGGCTGCATGACTATCCGAAAGGATAGCGATATCTCTCCCCTTGATTTACATATCATGGGCTAACTTCGCTGCCATGCGATGGCGAAGACTTCAGCCTGGAGGACAGTGGTGTGTTTTCCAAGTGAGTACTCCATTCCAAAATCAGACTCAGGAAAGTAGACACCTGCCCCAGCTCCCTCATTAGTGAGAGAGCCGTCGGTGAAGATTTTTAGAGCAGACCGGGGAAGGCACGATAAGGCCTCTCTCAGTCCACGATTCCCTTGCAGGAAAGCTTACAGAGAAGCGACGCCCGAAACGAAGCTCTGGTACCATCGCATCCCGTGGTATACCGGCCAGAGGGTTTTCCAAGTCCAGCCGATACGCCATAGAGCAATGAGAAGAGCCAGTCCAGCCGCCCTCCCAACATCCCCATAAGCGCAATCTGCACACAGCCCTTTTGGCCTCTGCCTGAATGACAAGATCCAGGGGTGGCAGATTGAGTAAGACCTCAAGAGCCGCAGTAGCCGTAGATCGCATGAAGCCCGTAATTCCCAAGCAGGCAAGCCTTTGCAGGCCCGCCAGCTTCCGGATCGCAGACCCCACAAGCGTCCTCGGCCACCATACACAGGAGGCATATGTGAGCATGGGTCTGACGATCGAGGTGTACATCCAATGCACAACCCTCGGCCTCATGCCCCATGTGCAGCCAAAGGTTCTCCTGCATTGAGCGAAGACCCTCATAGCCGCATTAACTTTTTCCTCTACGTGTATTCCCCATGTCAGCTTCGAGTCAAGGAAGACTCCAAGGTGCTTGACATGAGGAGAGAGTTGCAGAGTATGTCCAAAAAGTACCCCAGCTTACGTCTTCTGGAGAAGAGCACCAAGTTGCACTTTGTAGGGTTCACTGTCATATCATATCCCAAGGTAAACAGTCCACGATCCAGTCCCCGCTCAATGACAGTAACCATTGAATGGAGAGCCGTCTACGTAGATCTGTCACTCCGGTAAGCGTGCTGTGAGGTGTTTAAGAGAGAAGCCTTTAAGGGTACTTCCTTAATATATTCATCTACCAGCCTCTCCAGACATTTCAAAAGAAATGAGGAGAGGTTTATGGTTCGAAAACTCTTCGGGTCCATGTAGGAAGCCTTACCAGGCTTCGGAACGAAGGCAACCCTCACCTTCCACCACATCTCAGGGACATATCCAAAAGCGATACATGCCCTGAAAATGGAGTCGATGTATGGGGCCAGCACCACGCTCTCGGCCTTAAGAAGGACAGGCAAAATACCGTCTGGACCCGGGGCTTTAAAGGCCGAGAAGGTTGAAATTGATCATTTCACCTTCTCGACATCAACTACCTTGGCGGCAGTGGACCAATCTCCACCAGTGCATAGAGGTAGCGGATAATCGGAACCTGCCTACAGGTCTGCTTCAAGCCTGCAGTCGGGAAAATGCGTCGAGAGAAGAAGTCTACAGGCTTCCTCTTTCGATACCGTAAAGGAGCCATCTGGCCCTCTCAGAACACTCAGCCTAGCCGACGGGTCGCCCTGAGCCCTGAGCAGCCTAACCGGTTCACGATAGCCGTCAAGCTCCTCGCAGAAATCTACAAGGCCTGTCTTTTTGATTTCCTGACAAGCCTCTTGTAATTACTCTGAGTCTCGCGGTAGGCCCGCTAGTCTCCCTCCGAGCCAGACCTCCTGGCCTTGTTGGAGAGCCTTCTGGGAGCCTTACGGAGTACACTAAGACTACCGTTCCACCACCTTCCAATGTCCGTGCTAATGAGACAGGAAGCCTCGAAAGCCGCAGTTACAGCGGACTACAGCCTTCCAACCGCCTTTTCCAAGGCGGCAACACTTCTGATTCTCTCAGCCGGAGAGTCGAGCATGGATACTAGCTCCCTGTGGTATTTCCCGCAATCAGTCCGCGTCGGATTCCTGTATGGCTCCACCTCAATGGGGTCAGCACCCATACAGATCTCAATGTAGCGGTGATCAGAGAGAGACTCCTCTCGCGAAACCCTCCAGCCGGAAAACTGGGGAAGATACTTATATACTTATATATATAAAAAAGTTAATTAAACATATTATATTATTACCAATACGTTTCTTTTAATATTTTTACGGTAGTTGACCATTTCAGGATATAATCCTAGCTACATTATGTAGATATATTATATTAAATCTGAGTAGTCAGCACACTTCATCAATTTTCGTTCGAAGTTTTCTGAACTACATATATTTAAAAAAAAACTCCATCCAAACTTCAAGGAGTTCCATTTTCTCCTTTCTACAGTTTCCTCAAAAGCCATTAAGGATTAAATTAAAAAAAAATAAAAGAAATCGAGAGTGCGCATTTTGAGATGTTAAAGGATAACGAACATATTCATTATCCTTCAAAACAAATTTTCAGAAAAAGGACCTCAGCTAATTTTTTTCAGGAGCTGTAAAGCTTCCTTAAACAAATGGAGTTTGTTTCATGGGCTTACGATGGATACATCCTAAGATATAAAGTTTTGAATTTACAGCTTCCAAGCAAAATTTGTCACTTTTTCCAAATTTCAAAATAACATATCGCCGTCAAAAATGGACAAAAACGAAAAATATTTCAGCAAAGTACTACAAACAATAAGACAAACCTACTTATCAAATTTTATCAAAATCGGAGTTGGTCAATGCACAAATTTATACAATATTTGTCGATTTTCTGTGGAATGACCCAATATGGAGGCAATCTGTAGCTCTTGGAGACATAGTCCTAAATTTTTTTGTTAGCAACGTTATTCCAATGCTGTTTTATAGTATTCCCGTACATAATGTTTTAGAAATACTTAGAGGTATGTATAAACCTTAAGTTAGTTAGGATAATCATCAATATGCATACATATGTATATAAATTTAGCCAAGCAAAATCCGGGATAATGCCGGCTTCAAATCATAATGAAAAGAGCAGATATTCTAGATTCAAATTCCGATATAGTTACGAAAAATTGGAATAGATATTTATTGTAGTAAATCGTATAGCGAATAAGTTAAAAAATAAACTTTTTTAATTTAAAAAAAAAGCATGTTAAAATATATATAACTTTGATTTGTCAATTACAAAATTGACAAAAATGCAAATAAAATATCTTGTATTCCTTAAATATTTACGCGTACCTATTTTGAATTAATTTGTAAAAGTTGCAGTGTAATTTTGGGTCAGCTTCGTAGTGCCAACCAAAAATCCACCCTTAACTTATCTCGCTTCCGTGCCACGTCCATCCTATTACCTATCCTTCCTTTCCTCCAATTTCATTTAACCATCCAATCCATCTAGATTTATCCCCACCCCGAACCCCGAACCCCAAACCATAGATCCATCCTACCAACCCATCCAATCCATCCTATAACCGACCATTCCATCCAGTCATTGACTTTGTCTACTAAAATTATTCTGAAATACGTTACCCATATTTTGTACTTATGAAATATTACAGCAATTAAAAAAGAAGAGGTGCGCAGAGTCACAATTACTTATTTTTTTCCACGCTTACGCAATCGCAAGCTTCCAAGAATAATGTCTCAGAAAACAATGCACCCTTACGTCTCTACTACTCTCCAAGTTCCTAAAGTCACAAAACACATCATCAGGACCGAATAAAAAAGTTCGTTTCAAGCTTTCGGGTTTTCAACTTTGATGACCTACAACTTTAATATTTTTCAACTGCAGGAGATGTGGCACAGGTTGCGAACAGAAATGGTTGCACATGTTGTGTTCTTCTTGTTGCTTTTTGTAATTTGATTATTCTAAGATAATATCTAGTATAATATGAATTCATTTTCGAAGTTATACAAAATGCTGTTAACTTCCCACTATGTTAAATTGTTTGTTTAATGAGTATTTATAGTTTATTTTATTTAAAATGAAGCGTTATATATATCAGAATATAGCCTGGCTTGAAATCAATTAACTCCCCTTGCTGATTACTTACTTTTATAGAAGTATTTTCGATAAAAGTTTGTTCAATAGGACAGTAATCGACGTGTTGAAATCTTATTGTACTATCACATTCTGTTAAAGGTATTATACGTAAGTATTGGACTAACTGATCACCTATAACTCAGGCTGAATAATATCAGTGTAGACATAAATTATATATTTTTCATAACAGTCCTTTGCAGTTTGCTGAGACTCTTGCGGTAACCTTAGTGCCAAGTCCGTAAATGATCCTTCCAGTCTATTAAGTGTGTCTATTGGTGACATATGCTCCTGGCGTAATCCTGCCGTATTAAAAGATTCCTTTATTTCTGACAGTATGGCGTCAGGCTCACGATTATTTTCAGGTGTTTGGAGATATATATCCGTAAAGAAGTTGGACAGGTTGTCTATATTAGAATCAATAGGCGCTGGTGTAGTTAAATATTCACCCGAACTTTGCTTTACATATGGATCGTCCAAAATATTGCTATCTTTAATAATTTTTCGCTGTTCGGACGGTTTAGCATTAATCGAATCTTTATTCAATCTATTCATAAAAAGCGTAATAAGATCTCTAACCTTAAGATGAGATGGTAGTGGTTTTTTTGTTCCAAGCGCAGTTTAAATATATCATGTACCCTCTTGCCAACGGTATTTGTTTCTGTTTCACGAGCTCTTTTGATGCTAACCGCGGGATATGTGCAATTGTCTATCGAATCTTGTATGATAGCATACCTTCTTTTCTGTCTAGGAATTTGTAATATATGTCATCAAGAAAGGCTTCAACTGACTCATAGTTTTCATATTTTGAAACAACATTTTCAGAAGCCCTTTTACCCTGAATCCTGTTTGTAGCTTACTTCAGGTATAACACCATAAAAAAAGTCAGTTTCTAATCGATCCCACATCTTTTTCTTAACATCATCCAAGTACATGGTATACATGGTGAAATAGCTTTATAAAATGTAAGTAGAAATGCAGAAATATTTACTTGTCCTGCTATGTAACTAGATTGCTCAAGATTCTCTTTAGTCCACTCAAGTTTAACGCTTTCACTTATTTTCATGCTAAGTGATTTGATTTCTTTTCTATGCTGCTTTCTTATTTCTTTCAAAGGATCAGATGCATCACACCTCACCCTTTTAACATTAATCCGATTTACTTTCTTCAGTTGTATTTCGCTTGACTCCTGCTTTTATGAAATAGTATGGCAATGAAATTTCAGTTATTCCAACACACCAGTCATCAGTAAACTTGCATGTTCTTGGTAGTGCATTTGTAAAACCTGATAGCGTATTTACGGCATAAAAGTGCATGGAATTGTTACTTAAAAGGCATACGCAAAAGTCATTATCTTTTATATCTACAGGCATTTTTAAATTTTTTCCCAATCAACGTTCGGTTCACTTGAGAATTGCTGCTTATTATTTTTACAAGTTTCCCAAGTAATTGCTGCGTTTTTTAGACGATCACTTTGTCGGATAACTTTCTTAACTGGCAACGAAAGTGTACATTAACTCGGATCTAGCAGAGGCGGCCTTAATATAGTTTGATTTCTGGATGGTTTTCTACCTTTGTCAACTGTAGTACTTCCATGTCGAGATCTTCTAATATGTTCGCAGCTTCATCTATACTCATTTCTGCAGGTACTGTGTACTGCGTTATACCATCCTCAGCCGTGATTATCTTATAATCTTTATCGCGAGACTTGGTTTCAGAAATCGTATTAGGTATTTTTGAAGGTGGTTTCAGACTTTTTCCTATACCACTAGCTGATAAGCGGCGTTTGGAAGCAGGTGATAGCGGTTGTCTTGGTGGTGATATTTCAGCAAATTCGAAGAAATCCTCTTCCATACTTTCGGGTGTATTTTCATTTGCGGGTGATGTTTATATTGATATTTCATCTTTAAAAATAAATTTAGCTTGAGTAGTACCTACCATCCCGCAAGCTTTTCTGCTTATCTTGTGGTATACGAATAAATTTAGTTTGAGTAGTAGGTACTATCCCGTGGTACCAATGTGAATATTTCAATTTTCAACTGACACACGCACAGCTTTCCGTCTTAAGTTTGAAAACTTTATTAACTCATTTCGGTAATTACACCATTTTTCCCTATCAGATAAATTCTTTATTTTTTCAATATTTTATCCATAGTCTTATCGAACCTATGTCGATTGATTCATGGAATCTTCAATCTCGTTTTTCAATTTTTCGTAAACTTCTTGTGAAAGAAGTAACATTTTATTACGATTGTTGTTTTTAAACATTTGTCTCGATTAATGAACCAATTACACCTGATAATAAATTTGCTAACAACACTGGTAAGAATCCTCCTCGCTGTATCAGTATTTTACTTTGTCTGGGTACAGATCTTTTCCCAACAACTAATTTTCGCAAATCCTTTTTGTAGTTACAGAGCATTGTACATTTTTCCATGAGGGATATGGTTTCCCTTCAAAGTATTAAGAGTAATTTCGCAGAGTTTTTATAACTTCGGGGTCGGCATTTTTAATAATGGCTTTCCTTACTTTTGGTCTCGCTGTTCTGTTATGTATGAAAAACCTAGGTACCTAGGTACCATATGAAGGTATATAAAACCTTAGGGCCTAACAGGTAAAGTTTCAAAAAAAAAATAATTAATAAGCCCTATATACCTAGAAACCCAAAATTGGGCATATAAAAGAAAAACCCTAAAATATAAAAATTCAATAAACTAATCATGCACAAAACATGATTAGTTTATAGCGCAAAAAGGGTGAAGAAAATTGCATCAGCAATTTTCTTCACATTCCAAACAAGTCATAAAATTTCCCATCAAACGACTTGGGAAAAACAAAAGTTTCATTTTACACCCCAAGTCGTTTTACTTAAAGATTTCCACGACAAATTTTGCCTTCAGCAAAATTTGTCATTTCAACAATTTAATTAAAAAAGAAATCAAAAAGCAAATCGTACCTTCAGTACGATTTGTCGCGAAAAATACAATATGTATGTACATACGTACATACATATTACGAAAAAAGAAATATAACAATTGGCGCAGCCGGTAGGATCAAGGAAGCTTGGTCAAGTTAAACGATGGTAAACGCTTGAAAAGCCTTGGTCCTACACGAATCTACGGGGAACCTGTGACACTAGCCACACTATACGGCCACGTCACCCCCAACGCTCGGGGTAGATCTCATCTATAGGCGCCTCTGCTCCAGGCGAGCAAGAGTTCATGCCAGTCAGTGGAAAAAGAAACGAAATCATCAGGGGACCTGGACTCACTAATAGAAGCTCTTTCCCAGCCGAAAAGAAGTCAGGACAACGGACACCCATTTACAACCAACTCCAGAAGGAAGATATCATCGTTCCTGGGTTGAAGGGGATTTCGAAGAAGGCTTTAAGCCCCCCTTTCAAGCATATCCAGGGGAAGTAAGTAGGCCTAGGGCCCCCCCCCCAGCAGCAAACAGAAGCACCGGAAAATTATAACTTCGTTCCAGGATTGAAAGGGATCTCGAAGTCGGCAAAAGCCCCCCTTTCAATCTCAGCCAAGGGAATTAAGACGGCAGGAGCCCCCCTAGTAGCAAAAAATATTCCAGCAGGGAATACTCCAAGAAGACTGGAAGCCCCCCTTTTGGACAACGCGGGACGCATATGTCAGAAGGAAACTCGACACCTGCACCTGAGACAGGCACGAGATTAGACTGCATACCTTCATCCGACGCGGAGAAATCCCCAGGTGAAAATCTCCAACACCTCCGGGAAGGTACAGAAAACGCCCAAGAAGACGACCCAGCACAGCAGGAAGCAACAGGAGTTCGCCTTCGAAACGGTACCGTTTTAACAGGGCCCACAGTTGTATCTAAAGTAAGTCTAGATAAATCTAGATAAGCTCACTGTCACGCACTGCGACGCTCTTGACCATAGATTAAGTCAAGGCAGAGAGCAGAGGCTGACACAGATCGAAAAATTTAAAAAAGAAACAGAGCGATTCAAACAGGAGCTTATCGAATTCGCCGGGCTTTCACGTTCATTAGGTATAGATAAGACCACAGCCAGTGTAGTTGTAAGTGCTGAAAGTGACAGTGATATTAGTGTTGACGCATCTGACCAAACAACCGCCGAAAATCTCCTTAGTGGCTTGCTAGAAGTATCCTTCACGGATTCTAGTCCAGAAACCAGCCCTGAAACTGGCCAAAGCACCAGTAGACTACCCTACAAAAGTTTAAATAAAAAAGACAATCACAATGGTAGATTATGCAAAGGTGGCCAAGCTCACGGCACAACTAGTTCCTCTGTTTTCGGGTGAAAATACCCCACAGCTAGGTCGTGAGCTACAAACATTTATTGGCTGTTGCAAACAGGCCCTACACTGTTTAAGTTAGGAAGAAAAACCAATCGTACCAAGAGTTGGTCAACAAATTGATCACAATGAGGCAAAACCCGTTGGAAACTCTCGCTGCCTTCACAACAAGAGTGAAGCAGTTGCTGATGCTTTGCAACGAGGCAGCGGTACTGAAGTACGGAGCAACGGCAGCCCCAGCTGTGAAGACACAGTTGGCGGACTTCGCCAAGAATGCCCTCAAAAGTGGAGTGAACAATCCCCACCTATGCCAGTACCTCCTCACTCTGGTAGAAAATGATCTAGAACAGCTGATACAAAAGGCTTTAGATATGGAAAAGTTACAAGCAGGCACAGTGTTCGTCCAAACGCCGCTAACGCAGCAGCCATATCCAATGGCACCAATAGACCCTAGTCTTCGAGTTCGAGCTCTCAGCCGAACTCCTTACAATCAAGCACCACAGCCACCCATGTATGCATCACCACGAGCACAAGAGCCCCGACAGTTTAATCCCCCATACGTACATGCTCAACCGCTACGCCCGCCATTTCCACGAAGGGATTCTAGACAACCGGATACCCAAAATCTGGTACAAAACATCACCTGTAATTTCTGCCAGAAGCGGGGACACACCTACACGGAGTGTCTAAAACGCAAAAACACCCCTTTCTGCACTAACTGTAGAAGTTACGGGCATGACATTCGCGACTGTCGAAACAACCAAACACAGTCTGCAAATCGTTTCACACGAGGATCGCCTAGTAATCCACCATAGTCAGACCCAAGCAATATAAAAGGCCCCAGAGTCTTTAATATAAGACAAAAATGTGATTTTTGTGGGCGCCGTGGACACAAGATCGACGAATGTCAAGAAAAGCAAAAATGGGAGGATAAAAAACAGGGAAACGACAAAGAGTCGACCCAAAACTCCCCGGCTCGACTATAAACCCTACCAGCAATAAAAAAGGGTCTTCTCAGCCGCCCGACTTCAGTGTGCCCACCGCCAGACTTCCTCTAGACATAGGTCTAAATGGTCAGGCCCAGCTAATAGTGGACACCGGCGCTGAGATCAGTATAATTAAGAAAAAAGCTCTCAAATCTCGCGAGCTGATAAATCCCAACAAAAAACTAACGCTTCAAAGCCCCTTTGGAGCCGGAAAAACCTTAGGAAGTTGCCAAGGAAACTTCATGCTAAAAAGTAACTTACCTTGCAACTTTCAGGTGGTAAAAAACATCCCAGATATTTCCGACGACGGCTTGCTAGGAAATGATTTCCTAGCCAAAAACTGTAATGTTGAAGGACCCAACAAAGTTCTGCGATTTCCTCGCACGGAAACCAATCCAGAAGAGTTTGCTGTTCCATTACATACCGCATCGGACAACCCGTGTTCACAAAACACAGTCAACCAAGAGACACTGGTAGAAGATATTAAACCCGACGGGGATACACCTTCTACCCGAAGTGTTCTCAAAGCTTCTCAATCAGAAGAAGTGGGCTGTGACTTACAAGAACGCGATAAGGGTGACTTGATTACCAAAGATCCGGCCTGTAAGACTGGACAGCATCAGGTGAATTTAAATGAACCTGTGTGCGTCCCAGCAAGGTCTCAGATCGTAGTCAACACTCCGTTGCAGTTGCAGGAAGAAATGATCAGTCTGTCGAAAGAAATAGACGACGGAGTCTTCTTAGCAAACAGCTTAATCTCAGCTGGGTTAAAGGCAGTCCCTATAGGAATTTTCAACACACGCAGTTCACAAGTAGTCCTAAATAGCGTGAACCTAAATCTGGTTCCCATTAAAGACTACACTGTCGTCCCCATCAAACGAGAGCCAGATAAAGATATTGCAACAGCCCATCCTTTGAATCCCATGAGTCGAAATGACGGCGATGGTGAGCATCAAGTTATATGTAAACCTAACATTAAGAAAGTGGGGCATAAGAGCCCTGGTAGACCGAGCAGTAATAAGAAACTGCTCCAAGACGCTTGCGGGTCCCTCATGAAAACCCCAACGTCTGTGATCAAATATCAATGCAAGTGCAGATAAGTTGTTATTTTAAAATGAAATTCCGACTTTTTTTAATTTTATTTGTTTTGTTTGATTTTCTACAACTTTTGTTTGTGTATGAATTAACAACAATAATAAAAGATGGCGTTTATCAATACCAGTATTAACAACATCCGCTCCGCTCCGCTCCGTATACCTGCTAGTTTCCAGGACCGTAACTTACTGTTATGATAAAAAATAGAAGCAAAACTTTTTAATTATTCTTTGATTCAATTTATTAAGAAATTAATTTTTTCTGAGGAAGTTGCGATTTTACCATTTATTTATAAATTATAAATAACAGATGTTCAGGATGTTGCGGTTTTGTAATTAATTATAAAATGTTTTAATAACATGTAGTCAGCATATTGCGGTTTATGGTACTAAAAATTTCATGAGGAATTCAAACCTCAATATCCTGTTATGATAAAAATTAGAAGCAAAACTTTTTACTTATTGTTTGATTCAATTTTATAAGAAATAAAATTTTTCTGAGGAAGTTGCGGTTTTACCATTTATTTATAAATTTTAAATAACAGATGTACAGGATGTTAAGGTTTTGTAATTAATTATAAAATGTTTTAATAACATGTGTTCAGGATATTGCGGTTTATGGTACTAATTATATTTCTGAAAAATTTATAAAAAGTTTTTTTTTTCCTTTGAAATTTTTCTAAGTCCCGATCTTATTTCGACTTGGAAAAATTTTATAAAAAAATAAAATTTTTCTATAAAATATTGTGCAGGAAGTTGTGGTTTTGCAATATTTTTAATTTTTTAATACATAACACGTGCTCAGGATGTTGCGGAATTACATACTGTACAGGAAGTTGTGGTTATGCAATATTTTAAATTTTTAAATACATAACACGTGTTCAGGATGTTGTGGTTTCATATATGAGGTAAATTTTTGGGTGTGGAAAAAGTCCCCACCATTTTTTTCTTTTTATATTTGCTCTATAAAAACTTTCGATAATAATAATTGTTTGGACATTAGTAAGGCTTTGAATTTTGTATAATAAAGTACTATCTGATACATCAATCAGGATAAAATGGATTGTGATAATTCAAAAAAGTTGCATATTAAAAGAACCCGGAGGATGAGAGATCATAATTCCGTAACTCGAACGCCAAAACCTGATACTAAATATCTAGCTATTTTAAATAGATTTAACTTCAAGCCGACACTCTCTGTTACAAAAATGGATGTAAACAAAACATATAAAATTCTCAACGTTACTAGGAAAAGCACTAGTTTTGGTGAAAAGCTAATGCTGGAATTGGATGATAACTACATATATTTATCAGCCCCATTCAATAACCTCTCGGAAGATGTTATCAATGACATCAATAACAAGCAAACCTATAAAATTATTAATGAGTTTCATCCTAATAAAACTTATAATTTAAAATTCATTATTAGTGACGCAGCTTCAAACGGCTGTAAGGACTTCATTCGAACACAGTTGCCCTCTGAAGTAAAAGACTTGCAATCGGCAGGTACCATGGTAGAATAGGGAACTGAGTCTAAAAAGAAAATAAGTCAGGAAACTATTCAACAGAGCTAAACTCTCTGGCATCTGAGGGGAATATAAAAAGACTCTAACGGAATATAACACGGAATTAAGGAGATCCAAAAGAAGAACCTGCCGGACCTTCTGCGATGGCATAGATCAATTGCCCGCAGCTATCAGGCTCCATACGGTACTTTCGAAGGATCACACGAATGGTGTAGGCACACTTCACAAAGAAGATGGGAACTACCCCGAGAGTTGCGAGAAAACAGTCAGGCTCTTATTAGAAACTCACTTTCCCGACTCTCTCACTCCCAATCAAGGAATAGTAGCTCCAGACCCGATTGAGTTGGATAAGTACGGAGTCGCTAACAGGAGCAAAAGCCTTGCGGGAAGAATCTTCACTCCTAACAAGGTTAGATGGGCCATTGGCACATTTAAGCCCTTTAAATCTGCTGGAGAAGACGGCATTTTTCCCGCCTTACTACAGCAAGGTGTTGAAGAAATACTCTTTCCACTACAAAAAAATTTTCGAGCCAGTTACGCTCTAGGGTACGTTCCCCAATGTTGGGGAGACGTCAGGGTGGTATTATACCTAAAGCAGGGAAAAGAGCTAGTTCTCTAGCTAAATCGTTCCGACCCATCACCTCTCCTCATTCCTGCTTAAGTCCATGGAAAAAAACCTAGACCTACACATTCGAAGTGAAATTCTGATTAAATCACCACTTTATTCTAAGCAGTTCGCTTATCAAGCTGGCAAGTCTACTGAGACTGCCATTCACACATTATTCAAAGACCTCGAAAAAGTGCTCGAAGCAAAAGAGGTGGCTTTATGTGCATTTGCGGACATAGAAGGAGCCTGCGATAATACCTCCTTCGATACAATTAAATCAGCTGCCGAGGATAAAGGCTTTGAGCCCTCCACGGTAAACTGGATAGACTCCATGCTTAGAATCAGGAGGATAACCATATCTCTAGGGAACTGCTCAGTCACGATCACCGCAGCAAAAGGCTGCCCACAAGGAGGAGTTCTCTCTCCACTCTTATGGTCGATCGTGATTGATGATCTGCTAGAGAAGTTGACCAGTTTGGGTTTTAATGTTCAAGGCTACGTGGATGACCTAGTAGTTACAATACGGGGCAAGCATGATCAAGTCATATCCGACCTCATGCGAATAGCCCTCTCCAAAGTCCGCACGTGGTGTCCAAACAAAGGCCTTAGCATAAACCCCAACAAAGCGGTTATCGTTCCATTCACAAGAAGATCGAAGCTTTCACTAACGGCTCCTCTTCTTAATAATACGGAATTGATATTTTCAGACGAAGTCAAATATCTGGGGATAACCCTAGATAAGAAACTTACCTGGAATTCGCATCTGTCCAGAATGACGGATAGAGCGATGCGATCTCTCTACACGTGTCGTCGCTTCATTGGCAGAACATGGGGTCTGAAGCCAAAAATGATGTACTGGACGTACACCACGGTTCTTAGACCCATGGTCACCTATGCGGCCCTCGCATGCATGGTGACCAAAAACTAATCAAAAGACTGCTGAGGCTCTGCTTCAAAAAACCCAGCGGCTTGTCTGTCTAGGAATAACTGGTGCCATGAGAACCTGTCCTACAGCAGCCATGGAAGCCTTATTAAACCTTGCACCCCTGCATTTGCAGGTGAAAAAGGAAGCGATCTCCAGTGCTATTAGAGTACAAACGGAGAAACAGTTAAAGCGAGGCGATCTGGTTGGTCATTTAAGTATCTTAAAACAGATATGCTTCGAGCAAGTGACGACAATAACTGATATAATCACACCCAGAGTGGATTTTGTAAGACCATTCCAAGTGGTTCTTGGAGACCGACAACAATGGCGCTCCACTAAACCGTCCTTCCAACAAGGATCGATGGTGTGGTATACAGACGGCTCAAAAACAAACAGTGGGGTCGGATTGGGGGTATACAGCCCCAAATGCCATATATCAAAGGCTCTAGGCTCTACCCCTACCGTATTCCAAGCCGAGTTATTGGCCATAGAAGAATGTGCCAATACCTGCATTAAAAGAACCATAAATGGCTCAACCATTAATATTCTCTCGGACAGTCAAGCTGCCCTCAAGGCCTTGAAGTCCTACACTGTCAAGTCAGGGATAGTCTGGGAATATCTACAAACCATCAAAAATCTATCAAGGAGAAACAAAGTTATCCTCATGTGGGTACCTGGACATGAGGGCCACAAAGGCAATGAAATTGCGGATGGCCTAGCCAAAAGAGGAGCGGAAACTCAGTTTGTCGGAACAGAGCCATTTTGTGGCACATCAAAGTGTTACCTCAGAGCTACCCTAAATAACTGGGAGAATAAATAAAACTCCCTGTATTGGGAAAGGCTACAAGGACTTCGTCAGGCAAAGAAATTTATCGACTCCTCTGGCGGAAAAGCAAAAGAACTCCTACTCCTTAGAAGAACAGAGCTCAAAATGATCACTGAGCTCTTCTCAGGCCATTGCCCCTTGAGGTATCACCCAAACAGGCTGGGTTTGGCTGAGACTTCATCCTGCCGCTTCTGTCAGGATGCTCACGAAACCTCGGAGCACTTGCTCTGCCACTGCGAAGCATTGGCCAGGCGGAGATTACTCCACCTTGAACATGCTTTTCCTCCACCAAGTTACGTATGGAACCTTAAGCCCAGAATGGTTCTAGACTTTATTAACAGTCTAAACCTATAAATGGAGAAAATTCAACGGGGACTCACAATAGATCTTTCAGGTCGCAGTGATTGCGAGGCTAACGCCTATACACCCCTTCACAAATCTAATCTAATCTACAGTCAAAGGGTGGAAAAAATTAAGGTGGCGCAATTTTAGAGTTATTCGTATCAATGTATATGGACTCATTATTAGTACGTTCTTGAGTCCTGTTAGGGGTGAAAGAATTTCAGTTTTTCATCTTAGAAATGGGGAATCTTTCCCAGAAAATTTAAATTTTGAATTTCATCCTTTTGAGCATATTAAAATAGAAGTTATTTCTGGAGATGTAACACTAGTTGGAAGATTGTAGATGCTCTTTTAATTTGAAGAAAGGCTGATAAATTTCCCGAAAATTGTCCATTTGCTGATATTGGAAGTGATTCTGAGTGGATTGATAGAGGGAAGCAAGAATAATTACTCGTTGTATTCATTATAATATTTACTACTTATTTGTACCTATGTCATAAGGTACGATGTTTTGGTTTGAACATATAATTATATATTTTGTTAGTAAATTTATAAGAATAAGTTGTGTTTTTTTACTTTTCACTCATTTTCCCAATATGTACATGGGTTATTCACATCGATTATTCAGGTGTATGGAGGAAAGAAAATGCATAAATATATTTTCATTTTTAACACCTGATCATTGGTAATCTGACAAGAGATAGGTTAACATAGTTTCAACGGGAGGGCATACAAAAAAAAAATGTTTTGGGCTGATTCTATATGGGATGAAACGCATTTTTGTACCTGTCTGAATGGTTGGATGTATATGAAGATTGTGCATTCAGTTGTAAGATGTACGTTAATGAAAGTATATATGACTGCTAAAAATGGTAAAAGATGCAAGGTATTAACTTTGACTAGAGGTCAAACAATTCCCTCAAATTTTGGGGAGATGCGCAACAATCCATTTGAACATCTTAAAATTGAAGTCAAGGGAGGAGAAATAACTGTAATTGGCTGGCTACAAGATGGGACGATCAGACGTCCAAGTACTAATTTCATCCTACATAACTGCCCGTTTGCAGGTGAGGAGGAGTGGTATCGTAAACCAATAAAGCAACAAGAAGTAAACAAATCAGAAAAAATAAAAAAATAAAAGTTTAAAAGAGTGTGATAGCAGTAATAGCTAAGCAAATTCTGATATGAAAATTGAGTGATATGGGTGGAATTGTATATAATCAATTAAATAACCGTAATAATGCATAGTCTTTGTCAACGTTTTGAGCAATCAACAACTAAACAAATAAAGAGGTATTATGTCATTAAAAACTTTTATTTCATTTGCATTTACGTGCTCTTTATATGTAAATTGCTTAGCACTCCCAATCATTTTAAACTTAAGACAAAAATCAAACGATAATATTGATTTTAATATACAGTTGCCAAATAATGATTCCATTCAAATTTCTTTATCATTTCGGTTACTTACACTACGTAATGCTACTTATGATGCATTACCTACAACAACAACTAATATGCCCTTAAATGATGATTCCTCTGTTATCTCTCCAGAAAATGGAACTGAATCACCTAAGGAAACTGATGTGGAATTAATACCAGAAAATAGTGTAGTGAGTGTTGAGGAGGCAATTGAAGGATTTAGGCAAAACTTAATAAACAAAGAAAAAGATATAGGTGGAATTATAGAGATTGATCGGTTGTTTTACAGACATTTTAAAGTAAACTTTGAGGAGGACAAATCAATGAGACTCGATGTACATATGATAGCAACTATGAGCATAGAACTCTAAAAATATCTTGTTATGAATATCATGAACTTGAAGGAGAACGGATTTTGAGTAATGGTGAAATTAAATACTTCAGAGGGAATGACTCAACATATAAATCTGACATCACATCTGTTGATTTGAGGAAAATGAAGCAGACTTATAACATCGACATTTCATAAACTGTAGAGTACCAGTTGAAGTGAATAAAAAACAAAAGTTTATAATATTATGTGAATAAAACAATTGATTTTTTAAAACAAATAATTGTATTTTTAAAAATTATCCATAAATTTCTTATACAGGAAAACATTTTGTTATGCACATACACAATTATGTTTCATACATCGTGGTACATCAACATATTTTTTTCTTAATTCTTCTGATATAGGACATCCCTTTTCATCTAAATTGTAAATTGGTACATTATTCTCCAACTTGATTTTTTCATTTCCTTTCGCATATATGATTTTGTCTTGGAGAATTTCTTTAAAAAGGGTAGTGATACTATCTTGTGAAGTAAATCCTCCATTCCAAACAAATCCATGGTGATATGGATTTAGCCATCTTGCTTGATTTTGTAGTTCCGGAGGTAGATTTTCAAAGTTGTATATTGGGTTCAAAATAAAGTGCTGTAGTTGATTATCCTGAGTTATAAGGGCAATTTCCTTTAAGATGAACGTATTTCTAGGTCCTTTGAACCCTTGAATATCAATGATGCAATTCATTTTTACAGTTTATGAACTTCACTAGTTATAGGATTGCACTGAACTATTCTATCATGTATAAGTAGACAGTATGCAGCAGTACTTTTCGGTATATTTACAGATGTTTGAAACTCTATGCTGACATCTACAGGACCAGTTTTGAGATATTCATTTTGGCGTGAGCAATCAATAACAACTAAAAGAGCCAAATTTTGAACTGCTCTTTAGTGAGTAATGGTTCAGATCGGCGGTTGTAATACGACTGTTGGAATTTACAATACATGTCATATATTATAGCGTATTGATCTATGTTATATTTTATATTCAAATCATTGTATGGATATTTTTCAGAATTTAGATAAACGTTTAGGTCTGTTAGGTTGCAATGATCAAATTTGGATGCATCTTTTTCACTTGAATCTTTACGGTCAGTTTGTAAAGCAAAAATCACATATCTTGGTTTTTCTAGTTGATTAACTGTTTTAACAGTCCATGTATGGCGGGTGGACTGTGGTGGTGATGGATATTCATACAAATCCCAACTTCGAAATACCATTTCAATTGGGTGATTGCTTTCAGTAATTTTCAATAGAGATAACTTTTGCATGTCAGCTACATGTGGTAGATGCCATTGTAATTTAAGTATATTTACTGAGCCATCACAATCTTTAGCATAAATTGCATTTAGGTCCGTTCTAGAACGAATCAAAACTAGCTCATGTTTGGCATTAATAACTATTTTCTTATAGTCTTCAGCAAATCTAAGAAGATATCTTAGTGGTATACAAAAATTAAAGTTTCCTTCTGAGTTAAGAGTTATATTGGTGAGAGACCATCCTGAATTTAGAAGCATTTTACTTTCACTTTCGTTTAAAGAAAGCTTATTCTTTATCGTTGAGGTAAGACCAACATTTTTATTGTGATCAATTTGTACTCCATTTATCGGATCTCCTCGAATAAAAATGCCATCGCATTATTAGTTAATTTTACATCCACAGTTTTGTCAGCCCCCCTAGGAGTGCATTCCAATTTCCCTTCAATGTAAATAAAACTTTCGCTTGGAAGTACATAGATATCTTGATGCTGAATAGCTATACGTATTTCATCATTGTTTTTGAAAGAGTTCGTAAAGGGTGAATAACTATGATATTCAATTTTTGCGACACTATTATCATAGCTTACAGCATCCTTTATACTCAAAACTTCACTCATTGCTTGTCTTTTATGATAAATCCTAAAGTACTCAAGTATTTCTTATTTTGTGGGGTAAGTTTGAACCGTTTTTCTCTTTGAGGTCTAAATTCGATGAGAGTAGCAGAAGAACTGTTGTTGATGGCAGCTAATGTACGTAATTTATCCTTATTATACAATATCATGTTGTGGTTTAAGATGTACCCGAGCTGTTATTGTTTCACCCCTAAAATTTATTAAATCACCGTCCTGATCAAGGAGCTTTAAGCTGATGGAAGTAATTCTTCGAGTAGTTAGCGGTAAATAAATGACGTTCTTTGGGTCCTCAACAATCTTATAACCAGGCCCCACCTTTGGAGAGAATTCGTGTAGTGTATGTACTCGTGTATCGTTCATGAATGATCCACTTATTATATTACATTCTACTCTTATTGTATTAACTTTATTATATTAACTGGTAAATCTGACACATGCAATTTGATAGGTTCCAGTTGTCGCTTACTAAACCTTAAAAGTGATCCAACTGTACCTTCTTCGTTAAAGTAAATAGGTCCACTAGATTTGATTTCACTTTTCAAAGTGTTATTGTTCGCACGCAATTTTATATAGTAACTCTCTTTACTTAACTTACTTAATTGATTCTCAAGATATTCAGCTATGTCATCTATCTCATATGATCCTGTAGATATTTCTATAACCGCATTCCCAATGTGAAAGAGATTATTTTTTTCATTTTCAATATTTGGTATTGAATTGTAAATTTGGAAATCAATTAACCCACATACATAATCCCTTGACAAATCTATGGGTGGGAAATACTCAGTTGTTAATATAGATGAATTTCCGCTTAATGTAAGTCTTAATGACATTGTGGTGTAATTTAAAATGTTGCAATTATGTGGTTTCGTCCTTATTTATATGGATTTACAAGGGCATGAGAATCATTTCAGTTTTAACCTCAGGTGGATTCAGTAGTATAAAAATTTAAAACAGGGGAGAAAAAAAATGGAAAGATCAAATGATGAAGTACAAATATTTTTTAAACATTTCGACATTAGCAGATTCTTGCAAGAGTATGACAAGTTGTTACTAGAAGAACATAAGGAGGAAATAGAAAAATCCTACCGCTTTTTGGGTGAATATAGAGAAATGAACATTATGACTTCAAAATATGGGGAGCATTATGAATCCTGGAGTTGGGCTTACAATTCTTCAACATCAGGTCTAGATACTTGTAATTGTCGGCATGTTAAAAGAGAATTTTTGCGAATATCCAAACTATTGAAGTTATATAATAGAATTAAGGGGCCTTGTTGTTCCTATTGTATAAAGGAAATATTTTAAATCAAAATACATACATATAATCATATTGTTTTATTTATTGTAACAATCATACAAAAATTTCAAACATAAATGACCGCATATTACTGAGTAATTATATGTTTGATATGGGGAATAAGTATACCTTACATTACTAGTTAAATATTTTCTAATTTCTAATGGTGGCTGTAAATTTCCAAAGGTATCAAAGTACTGAATATCTTCATTATTTTTATAGTACGCTACCCAATGAATTTCTGGACCTGATGATATATCCAAGTTGATAATACCGCATTCCTTCTTGTTTAGTTTCTTTGGAAGCTTATCTCGTATGAAAACTCCTCGAAAATATGGTAAATCTTTTGCATATTTATGTAAATCGACCTCAGTTAATGGTCTTTTAGGTAGCGTTTTCAATAGTTTTTTGGCTCTGGGTTTAAGTATAGCCCCAATCCCTTTTTATGAGGTTTGAGATAAAGACCTTTCTCTATTAGACGGGATTCCATTTCTTCATTATGCCTCTTACTCTCTTTAAGCTGCTCCTTAACAGCATTAACAGCTTTAACAATTGTAGCAGCACCTCCTCCTAAAGATCCTAAAGCAGAAAGGCCCGCAAATAAAGGAACGAGGAATGGTAAAATACCTCCAGTTTTTGGTATAGGTGGAACTTTTACATTTTTCTTCCTATATTTAATTATATTTCCTCCTTCCTTTCGTGCTAACGCAAAGGCTCTGTTCAAAGAATCAGGTTTTTGCCTTTGAATTGATTTACGTGCCTTTGAGATAACCGCTCTCAGGGTAATGTTTTTCTTAACTTTTTTATTTTTCTTTTGTGTGCTCGTTTTCTTCTTACTCCTCATTTTCGTCATAAGGCCGAAACACAATGATGCCGACAAGGCAATTACGACGACACTGTCGTCGTAAATGTCGTCGAATTAACACAATGACACCGACATCCTTATATGTTCGTTGGTATATCAAAATATGTAGGTGGTAAAATTATTTGTTGAAATTTATTAACAAAATGAGAAAGATATAAAAAAAAATTGTAAAGGTCTAATGAACAATGATTAACGCCGAGTTTATGTGGATTACAAAATATCATCTATCACTTATTTCAACTTTTCTCCAATTTCTTCTTTATTTTTTTTTCTTTTAAATATGTATTTCGATATTGAGGATTTCTTTTAGCATAAAAATACTTCATTTCCCTCACTAAATTAATTACTTGCTCCTCTAAAGTAATTTTTTGCTAATTACTCCCAGCTGTCAAAATCAAATTACGACGACAACGACGACAAAAGTTGAATTATTCCCAACTCTGGTTACGGCGACAAAATCGGTCGGCGCCATTGTGTACAGCAACATGGTATTGCCATTAGGTCAACATTTAAAATGTCGTCGTAAATGTCGTGTCGGCATCATTGTATTTCGGCCTATACCCAGCCCAAATTTAGCCTTAGCATTCATGATATTGGTAACTAGCAATGCGTTTGCACGTTCACCTAGGTTTGTGTCAGTAGATTTAACTCGACTCCAAGCCTTTTCAGCCAAAATCCGATCTGCTATGTTGCGATGTGATGTACTTTTTAATTTAGAGTAGGCAATATCGTGTTCTTTACATGCACTATCTAAGGGATTAATACCAGGGTCACCACGAGCTAATATTTTTGCTAGCTTCGTACCAGGTCCACAATACTGGTAGCCTGGTAAGTGTAATTCAAACGGCAGTTTATTAATGAGTGTATTAATTACCCCCGAACCTTTCTTATTATGCTCAAGCATAAGTATGAATGACTTTAACCTTCAACATTCAGATACAAACTAAAAAGTATTTAAATTTAGTATGCATTTATAGATTGGAGTTAGTATTCAAAATGAAGTTCATTAAGCAAAATCTATCGCTGCCAATAAGAAATAATGATTTTCGGAGCAATATTACAGAAATTGGCAGACATAGTTCATTATTACCAAATAGTATACGTGCACTAATAGTTGGCCCTTCCAATTGTGGAAAAACAAATGTTATGATTAGTTTGCTAGAGCATAAAAGGATTATGCTATTATACATTTTCTAATAATGATGATGTTATACCATTTGATGAGGCAAAACAAAATTCAATTTTTATTTTTGATGATGTAGCATGCGGGAAACAAGACAATATACGCTCTTATTTTTGCATGGGTCGGCATAATAACATTGATGGTTTCTATCTTTGCCAAACTTATACTCATATACCAAAACACTTGGTACGAGATAATGCCAACTTTCTCATTTTATTTAAACAAGATGATACAAATCTTAGGCATCCTTATGATGATCATGTGAATACGGATATGAGCTTTGATACTTTCCGAGATATGTGTGCTAAGTGTTGGAAGGATAAATATGGGTTTCTGGTAGTAGACAAAGACTAAGCAGGGGACGTTACCGTCAGGGATTCGATACATTTATTTCCGTATAAATATAACAGATCCATTAAAGCAGTCAACAGATCAGATAAAGCAGTTAGGAGAGCAGTTGAAGCTGTTAACAGATCGGTTAAAGCAGTTCGGAACGCAGTTAAAGCTGTTAGCAGACCAGTTAATAAAGCTGTTAATAGACCGGATCGGTTTGGAAAAAAAAATTATCAATACAAATGGTATTACCCAGAGGGAGTTAATTATGGATATTAATAAAACTAGGAATGCTATCAATTAAAGTACCGAACTATAAAAACGGGGCGAATCGATGTTGAAACTCAACTTGAAGAAACATTTAAGCCCATAACAAAACCACTTAAAGAGCTTATAAGTGAAACAAAAGTAAAACAGGGACTTCATGCTGATATCAAATCAGAACCATAAAAGGAAAATAAAATAAATGATGATGATGATGATGATTATGATGGCTTCGAGTTAAACCCAAAACAAATGTATTTGAAAATGGAACCAACAAGCACACCACTGAAGTATAGAGACTCTTCTCTAATGTCATCACAAGACGAGTATGGAACACCAACTCATTCAAGAACCTTAGCTAATAAATCAGATTCCCCCCTCAACTTATCAACTGGGTTAGTTAATAAATATTTAGGATTTTACCAAGCCACAAGTCCTAAAATTGACCGAACTTATGGTGTTTATATGGATAATGGGAGATGGAAAATTGGGAAATCTAGCATTGACATTGATGCACAAAATTTTGTCATTAATGGGAAGCACTATAACATAACAGCTGGCTTATGCGAACTTCTTTTTATGAAAGAACCATCAAACAGATTATATGGTGAAAAGGACTTGGCTAATTATCGAGAAATCTTGGAAGATTCTAATGCCCATAGACGTGATTATAGTGCAGATGGGCAGAGAAAAGGTAGTAAAGGACCTAAATATAAGAGAATTATTAGAAAATTTATCAATCATGAAGGTATGGGTCTCATGAAGCTTCCCAGAGAGGCTATTGACTATGTTTACTGGGATGATCCAAACGAATTGGTAGACAGATTACGACTTTTAATTGGCTCTCAAGTAGCCGGAAATAATAGTCATAACAATGAAATTGTTTCGATTATTGAGGAGTTAAGGGAGTCTGATTTAATTTTATAAAAGCCTCCTTCCGCTTTTTATATATTTATTCACGAAATGACTGTTGATAAGTTCGGACGATCGCTAAGAGATGGTAATATTGGACGAGGTTCTCCTGGACCTCGAGGAGAACTGGGTCCCTCTGGACCACCAGGCGAAAGAGGCCCCACCGGATCTGCAGGAGTGGGTTTTCTGTTAACAGCAGATAACAACTATGATATGCAATTCAGCAATATTAAGAATCTCAAAAATCCAGAAGAAGATAGTGATGCTGCAAACAAGCTATATATAGATGAGACAATAGATAAATATTTAGATTTATGCAAATCCCATAGTAGTTTAGAACCAAAAACAGCTAAGAGTGAATTAGAGGAAGAGCTTGCGGATGTACATAATTTTATTAAAATAATTAGAGAAAAACTGGAAACATTGACCCAATCAAACATAAATAAGTCATTTGAAAAGTTAAAAGTTTATATTGATACAAAGTGCGAAGACATTGAAAAGAACTTACGAGGGTTAATAAATATAGAATTTCTTATAGTCAAATATAACAATGAGAAAAGAGGCCCTTGTGTGAGTGAGCTGCACAAAGCAGCTCGTCGAAATTTTCCCCGGCGTCGTGTCATTATGAAAGATTTGGATGATCTCTGGCAAAGAGATTTGGTTGAAATGGGTGCTTATGTTCGCGAAAATAATGGATACTACTTTTTGCTAACAGTGATTGATACATTTTCAAAATATGCTTGGGTACAGCCCCTTAAAAATAAAACTGAAAAAGTGGTAACGGCTGCAATGGAAAAAGTTCTAAAAAGCAGTCGGATTCCTAAACGTTTGCAGACAGATGATGGTAAAGAGTTTGATAATAAATTATTCCGGATACTAATGGTAAAGTATGGAATCAAACACTATTCGACTTTTAGTATAATGAAAGCCTCAGAAAGATTTAATAGAACATTGAAAGGTATGATGTGGAAAGAATTCAGTAAGAATGGTTACTATCGTTGGATTGATTTTGTACACAATCCTATTCATGAATACAATTATAAAAAGCATAGGACCATTAAAATGCGCCCCTCCGATGTTAAACATATTAATAAAAATATTCTACTTCAAACAGTATACAATCAAATAAAAATAGTGGGGGCAGCAAAATATAAGGTTGATGACTATGTTCGCATCATATATTTGAAAGGGGTACACACCGAACTGGACGACTGAGATCTTTAAAATTAAAACCAAAAAACAAAACACGAATCCGGTGACATATCTTCTAGAGGATTATGAGGGACATCCAATCAAAGGAGGATTTTATGAAAAAGAACTACTAAAGACGAAATATCCGCATAATTACCTTGTTGAAAATGTATTGAAGAAGAAACGGAATAAATTTTTTGTAAAATGGCTAGGGTTCTCTGCAAAACACAATTCATGGGTCAATAAGAATGAAATATTATAAATTTATTGTGTAAATAAATGCTAAACACGTACTAATTCTAACTCGTTCAAGAACTGATGATAATACTGTTATTTCACCAACCGACAATATCGAAATTACTATTTACAAATTACTGTGGAGAGTACCACACATAACTGTAGCCGATGAAGAAAAATTATCTTTACTAAAAGTGGTGGGGATAGGAAAGCCAATTAAAATGAGTTTTCGTAGTTGGGATATGTGCGAGTAACCAGTATACTACCAAAAACTTCTGATCACATATGGACTACTAAAACTTCTACTCAACTCGAGAAACCCAGATTTGTTCTTTTTGCATTTCAAACGAATAAGAAGGATCAAAAAGTGAAAGATGCTAGCAAATTTGACCACTGCAACTTATCTGATGTTAAAGTTCAGTTAAATTCAGAGTCATCGTAGGGGAATGACTTGACGATCTCGACTGTCCTAATCTCCATACATGGAAGATTAGATACGGAAAAAATTCAAGATATATAATTCACAGTGGTTGCTGTACTTTACAAAATGTTTTTTATTGCAAAATTATGTACAGATTTATAAGACTAGTAATTAATCTTATGGGAATAATAAAAGAAAAAACTTATAATATGAAGCCTTTTATTTTGCTAAAATTTCAAGTGTTCAATAAACTGTAATGACCCCAAGGTAAAGTATATGTAGAGCCATTTATCATAAAACGTTTATCATCAAAAGGGCTTAAGGCAATTTTATTTTGAGTTATACTAAAAACATTATGATTGACAGATCGTACACAATTTTGTTGTCTATATATTTCAGTAAATTGATCTAAACAATTTTTATAATCTATAAAGCAAATTAATTTTTTAGAAACATAACTTTTAACTTCTTTAGCCTTATTTAAATAATCTTTACCATCAACTCGTAAACTATACATCTTAGCTCTCAAACCAATAAACTCAGTTATGACACGACCATTCAATTCATCCTTCATCAAGCCTGGAACTTTCTTATTACGACGTGGTAGATCATAAATATTGTTTACAGAATAATCACTTGTATCAAACATATGTATATCTCTTTTCATTATTTCATATGGATCTATATCATCTAGTTCATAGATTAATGAATCTGTATCTGAATAGATACATCTAGATAAATTTCCATAAGCACGCTACATATATCCATAATGAAATTCATATAAACATGTATTGGATATATCCAGTACAGCTTGGCCTATATAAATAGGTTTATTCATAAGCACTTGGGTTTTATTTATTTCAACTGTAATTAAATTCTCATCGAATATAGTTCTACTGTGAAAATTAGGTTTAGCTATGATTACTTTAACTTCTTATCGACCATACCACTTAGTGAGAAGTTTGATATTCACACGGTTTCGAACATTTTCCATCGCCTTTCCAAATACAGCATTATTCATAAGCTTAAACACATTTTTTTCAAACTCATTCGTTGCTATTGTTCTAAAAGCTGTGTTTAAATCAATGTACTCTTTTAACCATGGTGACTGATTGAACTGCAAAATTCGATGTATTTTTAACCCTAGATGAAATCTGTATGGTATACTAAGTTTGTCATTCCGTTTGTAACACCTCGAAATAATGATGGTAGAGCAAAATGAATTGGATACCCACGCATAATATTAAAAGTTCCTTTGATTTTTGCATGTTCGTCCGTCCGTCCGCCCGTCTGTCTGTCTGTCTGTGTGCATGATAATTCGAGAACGCGTTCACCTAGAAAGCTGAAATTTTGTACACGGACATTAAAAAAAAAAGTAAAATTATGTTCGAAAATGAGACAAATCGGGCAACTCCTTCGTGGGGTTGCCATACAAAAATTTCGTTTTCCACGATATATTTGGACACTACCTGAGAACACGTCGATATAGAAAGCTGAAATTGAGTACACTGTGTTTTCATACTAATAGCCAATAAAATTTCAAAAATGGGCTAATGCCATATAATAATTTTGGTTTTTTACATATACTTTGAAAACGATCACTCCTAGACATTTTTATTGTACAAAAACTTCTTCAGAATAAGCAGTCCTATAAAATTGATTATAATCATTTTTTCTGTCCGACGAGCCGTTCTAGAAATATATGCGAGAAACCAATGCAAAAAATCAAAATTGCTCAAATGACCATACGAGTAGTTACGCTATGGGGGTTCTGGACCACTTTTTCCATACAAAAAGTGTCCGGAAAATTCAAACTGTTTTAGCCTACGTCACAGGGTCTGCCTGGGAGAATTCGTTCCTACCGTCTGGCTGACCAGGGGATGACGTCATCTCGTTGGCTGATCCCCGTAAGCTGTTCAAGTTCTTGTCTTAGCTGATTTTTTAATAAAATAATGTTGGATTTTTTGCTGGAATCGAACCGAGAACGCTTGGTTTTGTAAAATCAGATGCGCTCTACCATGAGACCATGGAGGTGTTGTGTGAATATTCTTTAAAGTTGCTATATATGGGTAGACTTCTAGCCCAGATTTTTTTTTTATCTAGAACTCTCACCCGCAGATGGCACCACCATCGCTAGGTGGTATTGAGTCCATACTAAATATATGTTTGTGTCTTGACTGGCTTATGTCTTGGATACACCATTGAGCTTTTACTGGCTTATGGCTTGGATGTGCCATTTGGTCTTGACTGCGCCCTAGCGGCATTAGACGGTACTACCAGCATGCTCCGGTACTAGGGTTTTCTTGGATAGATATGTGGTGAGCCTAAATGTAGGCTTTTGATTTTGAACTAATATTAGTAATAATTAAAGATAACGCTAGGAAATTTTTGTTCATGCCAATGGATTCTAGATGGTTGGGTGTTGGTATTAGGGGGGTCGAAATTTTCATCAGAAATCCTCTACGAGCTCTGGTTTTCGAGATATTAGCGATTTTACCTTTTCAGATATAGTTAATATTATTAATAATTCAAGCTACCTAGGATAGTTTTGTTCATGTCAATAGATTCTAGAAGGTGTTATAGGGGTGGGGTTAGAGGGGGAAAACAATTTTTGTTAGAAATCCTCTACGGGCTATGGTTTTCGAGATATTAGGGTTTTTACCTTTTTGGATATAGTTAATATTAGAAATAATTCAAGTTTTTTTGCTCATGGGGGTGCTGCGCCTAAATGTAGGCTCTTTATTATGATTTTTCTTGAGCTCCTAAATGCAGGCTTTTGGTTTGGAACTAATATTAGTAATAAATAAAGTTAATAGTAGGACATTTTTGTTCATACCAATGGATTCTAGATGATTGGGGTGGTGGTATTAGCGGGGGATAAAATTTTCATCAGAAATCCTCTACGGGCTATGGTTTTCGAGATATTAACGATTTTACCTTTTCAGATATCGTTAATATTATTAATAATTCAAGTTACCCTGGGAGTTGTAGATATCAGCGTGATGTCGCCTTGGATTTTCTGTTTTCTTACTTAAATATTTGTTAGCGAGGAATTTGTAGATATCAGAAGTTCTGGATCACTGTCTATTTGTATGCTGGGTATCAAATATTAAATGTTTACCAAACATTAGACATGCTTCCCTGTTTATGATGTAATTTGATATCACCGCTGTAAACAAATTCGCATTTAAGCTGAATGGTTCATACACACCCGTGTAAACTTCCTGTTTACAAATTCGCATTTTAGCTGAATGAGTGACATGTAAACAAATTTAAGCAATATCAGCACATTTATTCTTTTCATGTAATTTGATACCACACTTCCTGTAGGCACCCAAAAATTTTATTGTTCCAAGAATTTTACCGATCGAAACGTTTCATTGGAATTCGCATAAAGTAAACAAATTTTCACATTTTCTTTTTATCTTGAAATGAATTCATGTAAACAATCTCATTTGATATTTGCAATTTCAACCAGCAGAATAAAGTAATCAAATTAATTTGAATGATTTATGTTTTCTTTGTTTATCGTGTAATTCGATATTATCTCAGCCTGTAAGCAATGATTATTGTAGCGGCAGGATCATTCATGTTTACAAACCGTTCCTATAAAAGCCCAAGCAAACTCTTGGGGAGCATCAGTCAGTTTTAGTGAGTCTTCGTGATAGTACATAAAAAATAAAAATGTCTTCGGTGTTAGTAAATAAAAGTTTTTCAATAATTGTTATATTATTATACAACTATATATAATACACTTCCGGATGAAGGTCAAGGATCAGACTCCCTTTCGGTTTCAAAGGTGATGCCAGGGGTCAAGGTCGAGCCCACGTGTAAATGTTTTTTTCTCAAGCCGTCTTAACATTCTGGGTAAAACGCTCAACCGCCCGATTAGGAGCTCGCTGTAGTGGGCAAATATTATTCGGGAGCTCTGGACTTAGTAGGGAAATTGAATAAAAAGAATACCATATATAAAATATTATTATTGATTTATTATAAATAGAAAAATATTAACATTTAATTCTTAATGTATCATTCTAGATTAACATTTAATTCTTAAGGTATCATTCTATATTAGGCTTCCTTAAATCGGTTACCCTATAATTATAATATTTTCCTTTATTTTACAATAGTGTATATCATCTTAGACTATAATACAATTAAAACAAACTATTTCATTAAATGGTATTTTAGCTATAATACAATTTTTATTTACAATACATATCTTAGACTAGCCTTAGATTATATGTTTTCTGCGTCTGCTCCTTGCTGTTCTGATTGAATAGAGTAATGTCCCCATGGTAGAGTATCCCTTGTCCCACTCATAATATACCGCTTGTTATCATATGGATTCAATGCAATTTGCTTTTGGCTGATCGTGTAGACATTATGGTTATGCGATCGTATGGAGCTCTGATTAGCAGTTAATACTCGCTTGTTATTCAAACATTCGACGTAGTCTCCGAAATTGATATGCCTCTGGACTACATTAGTCTTTACTCCTTTTGCTTTCTTTACAGTTTTACCATCGTTTATACGTAGACTGTACTTTTTCGAGCGCAAGCCTGCAAATTCGCTCATGATTTTCCCATTCAGCTCATCCTTCATTAGACCAGGAATCTTTTTATTCATGAGCGGTAAATTGAATTGATTATCTTCTGGGTAATCACTTGTATCAAATTTGTTTATATTTTCAGCCATAAACTCATATGCATTTTTCTCTTCAAGTTCATATATTAGAGAATCTGTATCTATATACATGACTTTACATTTATCTCCAAATTCACGCTGCATAAAACTGTAGTGGAAATCATAGAGGCATATCTTTGAAATTTCCAAAACTGCCATTCCAATGTAGAGGGGCTTATTGAAAACGATTTTGAGTCGCCTTAATTCCACAGCAACTAAATTCTCGTCAAATATGGTTGCACTGTGGAAGTTGGGTGCCGCAATCCGAGCTTTTGCACCATAGCGACCTTCCCACTTTACGCAAAGCTTTATATCGCTATACTTGCGAACATTTTCCATAGCTGCATTATTCATCTTCTTATAGCTGTCCTTCTCATGATCGCTGGTAGCCTGCTTCCGTTTGGTAGTATTTAAGTCAATATATGTTTTAAGCCAAGCTGATTGGTTGAATTGAAGAATCCGGTGCACTTTTTTCAGGATGAGGCCATGTGCATGTGCATGTGCATAACATATTTAGTTTTAGGATGTAAAGTTGTCAAAAGCTTTTCTAATTTTGCTCCAGGTGGTGCTGCATGCTCAGAGCAAAACGGTAAATCCTTATGTGTATCATGTAGATGTTGAGAATAGTCAAAATCGCTTCGAATATGTAAAACCAATTAGTGAATCATCAGAAATCTCGAAAACGTTGAATTGGGAGCATGAACCCATTTGAATCCTCCGGTTGGTAAATGCTGTGACATGGCCCATCCATAAAGGTTATTTACATCATAATACATCAGGTATTTCTCTTTCTCGTCAGGCTTAAAATTATCCATATATTTATTATTTGCTTTACTATATCTGTTCGGGCATTGACTTATACCACCTCGAATACCTCTCTCTATGAATAGCAGTATAATCTACGTCGGTTATTCAGCTCTAGTTTCGCTTTGGTATATTTTAACATTGCATTTCATGTTAGACCTGGCATGGTGTATAATGTGCAGGATCTAAATTGTAAGTCTTCATACAGACATCTCGAAAGTTCTCAAACAACATCAGCCAATAGAAGGATATCAGTTTTCAGGTAAAGATCGGAGTATTCGCCAAGTGTCTGTATTTCAAATGTCCGCCATACCTTCCTGCGCGGCTGTAGTCCTTAGCAGATATATCACTGTCAATCATTTTATTATAGAATTGCTTCTGCGCAGGTAAGCATTGGAAATCCAATTTTGTCCAATCGTCAACGAAGTCGTATGGGAAGACACCTTTGCGCGTAAGTAGTTTAAAGTCATCATCATCCAATTCCCTACCATAACAGCTCTTGTAATATTTAATTTATCCATTGATAGCAATGATGATAGCTTATCTAATGATTCCGCCATAGAACGGAGGGAATCGATGAATCTGAATTTGATATGACTGCCTTCAACGTGCTTGGTGAATGAGATATATCCTTCTTTATTTATTGGTAGGAGATCCACTTTCCCAGGAATAGATGTAGCTATATCCTTAACAATGAAGAGAGCATCATATCCAGATAAATTGTGAAAAATGACTGGAACTATGGAGCAATCTTGGTACATCAGATTGCATGCATTGTGCGCTGGCCCTCGGTATTTTCCTGTTAAAAGAATTTATGAAAATATGAATTGAAGTATGATTCTCAGTATTTACCTGTTAAGTGACAATGACCCCGAACTCGTTCCTCATCAGCTACAAACGGTTTTTCACATATATGGCAACAAGTACGTTCCATATGCGAACGCCGTTCCTCTTTAGTCAGGGGCAGCATGGGCCTGATGTTCAGCTTTTCCTGTACAGGTATGGAGGCAATTTTTTGCAATTCTAATGCAAACCATTGCTGATAATTCTTTCCTCGATATGCTCGGTAATATGAGAGCTTAGCATCATGTTTGCAGTGGAAATAGAAACCTATGCTATGAACTTCATGCTCCTGGGTTCGCTGTGTATTTTGATCGTTTCCCTGAATCGGCTTCAATATTGACTCAAGATCTGCATACACACAAAACGGGACTGGATTCTTATGGTTATAATTCTTATATTCCAGCCATTTCTTTTCCTCTGAGGGAAACATAATTCTACAGTCGTTTTGTTTCTCGCATTTGGGATTGTGTGATGTTAATTTTTCTTCAGAGTAAAAGTAGAGCAAACATCTCTCACATATATACTTTCTGCTCTTTCTTTTGAAGTTTGCTTCGATATGAGTCGGTAAAGATCTTTAATCCAGCAGAAATGATATCTGCCATCATCATCATGATCAGCCCAGATTTTTTTTTTATCTAGAACTCTCACCCGCAGATGGCACCACCATCGCTAGGTGGTATTGAGTCCATACTAAATATATGTTTGTGTCTTGACTGGCTTATGTCTTGGATACACCATTGAGCTTTTACTGGCTTATGGCTTGGATGTGCCATTTGGTCTTGACTGCGCCCTAGCGGCATTAGACGGTACTACCAGCATGCTCCGGTACTAGGGTTTTCTTGGATAGATATGTGGTGAGCCTAAATGTAGGCTTTTGATTTTGAACTAATATTAGTAATAATTAAAGATAACGCTAGGAAATTTTTGTTCATGCCAATGGATTCTAGATGGTTGGGTGTTGGTATTAGGGGGGTCGAAATTTTCATCAGAAATCCTCTACGAGCTCTGGTTTTCGAGATATTAGCGATTTTACCTTTTCAGATATAGTTAATATTATTAATAATTCAAGCTACCTAGGATAGTTTTGTTCATGTCAATAGATTCTAGAAGGTGTTATAGGGGTGGGGTTAGAGGGGGAAAACAATTTTTGTTAGAAATCCTCTACGGGCTATGGTTTTCGAGATATTAGGGTTTTTACCTTTTTGGATATAGTTAATATTAGAAATAATTCAAGTTTTTTTGCTCATGGGGGTGCTGCGCCTAAATGTAGGCTCTTTATTATGATTTTTCTTGAGCTCCTAAATGCAGGCTTTTGGTTTGGAACTAATATTAGTAATAAATAAAGTTAATAGTAGGACATTTTTGTTCATACCAATGGATTCTAGATGATTGGGGTGGTGGTATTAGCGGGGGATAAAATTTTCATCAGAAATCCTCTACGGGCTATGGTTTTCGAGATATTAACGATTTTACCTTTTCAGATATCGTTAATATTATTAATAATTCAAGTTACCCTGGGAGTTGTAGATATCAGCGTGATGTCGCCTTGGATTTTCTGTTTTCTTACTTAAATATTTGTTAGCGAGGAATTTGTAGATATCAGAAGTTCTGGATCACTGTCTATTTGTATGCTGGGTATCAAATATTAAATGTTTACCAAACATTAGACATGCTTCCCTGTTTATGATGTAATTTGATATCACCGCTGTAAACAAATTCGCATTTAAGCTGAATGGTTCATACACACCCGTGTAAACTTCCTGTTTACAAATTCGCATTTTAGCTGAATGAGTGACATGTAAACAAATTTAAGCAATATCAGCACATTTATTCTTTTCATGTAATTTGATACCACACTTCCTGTAGGCACCCAAAAATTTTATTGTTCCAAGAATTTTACCGATCGAAACGTTTCATTGGAATTCGCATAAAGTAAACAAATTTTCACATTTTCTTTTTATCTTGAAATGAATTCATGTAAACAATCTCATTTGATATTTGCAATTTCAACCAGCAGAATAAAGTAATCAAATTAATTTGAATGATTTATGTTTTCTTTGTTTATCGTGTAATTCGATATTATCTCAGCCTGTAAGCAATGATTATTGTAGCGGCAGGATCATTCATGTTTACAAACCGTTCCTATAAAAGCCCAAGCAAACTCTTGGGGAGCATCAGTCAGTTTTAGTGAGTCTTCGTGATAGTACATAAAAAATAAAAATGTCTTCGGTGTTAGTAAATAAAAGTTTTTCAATAATTGTTATATTATTATACAACTATATATAATACACTTCCGGATGAAGGTCAAGGATCAGACTCCCTTTCGGTTTCAAAGGTGATGCCAGGGGTCAAGGTCGAGCCCACGTGTAAATGTTTTTTTCTCAAGCCGTCTTAACATTCTGGGTAAAACGCTCAACCGCCCGATTAGGAGCTCGCTGTAGTGGGCAAATATTATTCGGGAGCTCTGGACTTAGTAGGGAAATTGAATAAAAAGAATACCATATATAAAATATTATTATTGATTTATTATAAATAGAAAAATATTAACATTTAATTCTTAATGTATCATTCTAGATTAACATTTAATTCTTAAGGTATCATTCTATATTAGGCTTCCTTAAATCGGTTACCCTATAATTATAATATTTTCCTTTATTTTACAATAGTGTATATCATCTTAGACTATAATACAATTAAAACAAACTATTTCATTAAATGGTATTTTAGCTATAATACAATTTTTATTTACAATACATATCTTAGACTAGCCTTAGATTATATGTTTTCTGCGTCTGCTCCTTGCTGTTCTGATTGAATAGAGTAATGTCCCCATGGTAGAGTATCCCTTGTCCCACTCATAATATACCGCTTGTTATCATATGGATTCAATGCAATTTGCTTTTGGCTGATCGTGTAGACATTATGGTTATGCGATCGTATGGAGCTCTGATTAGCAGTTAATACTCGCTTGTTATTCAAACATTCGACGTAGTCTCCGAAATTGATATGCCTCTGGACTACATTAGTCTTTACTCCTTTTGCTTTCTTTACAGTTTTACCATCGTTTATACGTAGACTGTACTTTTTCGAGCGCAAGCCTGCAAATTCGCTCATGATTTTCCCATTCAGCTCATCCTTCATTAGACCAGGAATCTTTTTATTCATGAGCGGTAAATTGAATTGATTATCTTCTGGGTAATCACTTGTATCAAATTTGTTTATATTTTCAGCCATAAACTCATATGCATTTTTCTCTTCAAGTTCATATATTAGAGAATCTGTATCTATATACATGACTTTACATTTATCTCCAAATTCACGCTGCATAAAACTGTAGTGGAAATCATAGAGGCATATCTTTGAAATTTCCAAAACTGCCATTCCAATGTAGAGGGGCTTATTGAAAAAGATTTTGAGGCGCCTTAATTCCACAGCAACTAAATTCTCGTCAAATATGGTTGCACTGTGGAAGTTGGGTGCCGCAATCCGAGCTTTTGCACCATAGCGACCTTCCCACTTTACGCAAAGCTTTATATCGCTATACTTGCGAACATTTTCCATAGCTGCATTATTCATCTTCTTATAGCTGTCCTTCTCATGATCGCTGGTAGCCTGCTTCCGTTTGGTAGTATTTAAGTCAATATATGTTTTAAGCCAAGCTGATTGGTTGAATTGAAGAATCCGGTGCACTTTTTTCAGGATGAGGCCATGTGCATGTGCATGTGCATAACATATTTAGTTTTAGGATGTAAAGTTGTCAAAAGCTTTTCTAATTTTGCTCCAGGTGGTGCTGCATGCTCAGAGCAAAACGGTAAATCCTTATGTGTATCATGTAGATGTTGAGAATAGTCAAAATCGACTTCGAATATGTAACCAATTAGTGAATCATCAGAAATCTCGAAAACGTTGATATTGGGAGCATGAACCCATTTGAATCCTCCGGTTGGTAAATGCTGTGACATGGCCCATCCATAAAGGTTATTTACATCATAATACATCAGGTATTTCTCTTTCTCGTCAGGCTTAAAATTATCCATATATTTATTATTTGCTTTACTATATCTGTTCGGGCATTGACTTATACCACCTCGAATACCTCTCTCTATGAATAGCAGTATATCTACGTCGGTTATCAGCTCTAGTTTCGCTTTGGTATATTTTAACATTGCATTTCATGTTAGACCTGGCATGGTGTAATAATGTGCAGGATCTAAATTGTAAGTCTTCATACAGACATCTCGAAAGTTCTCAAACACATCAGCCAATAGAAGGATATCAGTTTTCAGGTAAAGATCGGAGTATTCGCCAAGTGTCTGTATTTCAAATGTCCGCCATACCTTTCCTGCGCGGCTGTAGTCCTTAGCAGATATATCACTGTCAATCATTTTATTATAGAATTGCTTCTGCGCAGGTAAGCGTTGGAAATCCAATTTTGTCCAATCGTCAACGAAGTCGTATGGGAAGACACCTTTGCGCGTAAGTAGTTTAAAGTCATCATCATCCAATTCCTACCATACAGCTCTTGTAATATTTAATTTATCCATTGATAGCAATGATGATAGCTTATCTAATGATTCCGCCATAGAACGGAGGGAATCGATGAATCTGAATTTGATATGACTGCCTTCAACGTGCTTGGTGAATGAGATATATCCTTCTTTATTTATTGGTAGGAGATCCACTTTCCCAGGAATAGATGTAGCTATATCCTTAACAATGAAGAGAGCATCATATCCAGATAAATTGTGAAAAATGACTGGAACTATGGAGCAATCTTGGTACATCAGATTGCATGCATTGTGCGCTGGCCCTCGGTATTTTCCTGTTAAAAGAATTTATGAAAATATGAATTGAAGTATGATTCTCAGTATTTACCTGTTAAGTGACAATGACCCCGAACTCGTTCCTCATCAGCTACAAACGGTTTTTCACATATATGGCAACAAGTACGTTCCATATGCGAACGCCGTTCCTCTTTAGTCAGGGGCAGCATGGGCCTGATGTTCAGCTTTTCCTGTACAGGTATGGAGGCAATTTTTTGCAATTCTAATGCAAACCATTGCTGATAATTCTTTCCTCGATATGCTCGGTAATATGAGAGCTTAGCATCATGTTTGCAGTGGAAATAGAACCCTATGCTATGAACTTCATGCTCCTGGGTTCGCTGTGTATTTTGATCGTTTCCCTGAATCGGCTTCAATATTGACTCAAGATCTGCATACACACAAAACGGGACTGGATTCTTATGGTTATAATTCTTATATTCCAGCCATTTCTTTTCCTCTGAGGGAAACATAATTCTACAGTCGTTTTGTTTCTCGCATTTGGGATTGTGTGATGTTAATTTTTCTTCAGAGTAAAAGTAGAGCAAACATCTCTCACATATATACTTTCTGCTCTTTCTTTTGAAGTTTGCTTCGATATGAGTCGGTAAAGATCTTTAATCCAGCAGAAATGATATCTGCCATCATCATCATGATCATCATCATCCATATGATCATCATCCTGATCATAGTCATCTTGTAGCATTAAGAGATTTACATGCCGCTCCATCCTGTGTTTCGTAAGTCTAACTGAAACTGTGGTGAAGGAAAGATCTTTCTCTAGGATGAACACGTTTATTGATAAATCGCCAAAATAGCCAATAAAATTTCAAAAATGGGCTAATGCCATATAATAATTTTGGTTTTTTACATATACTTTGAAAACGATCACTCCTAGACATTTTTATTGTACTAAAAACTTCTTCAGAATAAGCAGTCCTATAAAATTGATTATAATCATTTTTTCTGTCCGACGAGCCGTTCTAGAAATATATGCGAGAAACCAATGCAAAAAATCAAAATTGCTCAAATGGGTGACCATACGAGTAGTTACGCTATGGGGGTTCTGGACCACTTTTTCCATACAAAAAGTGTCCGGAAAATTCAAACTGTTTTAGCCTACGTCACAGGGTCTGCCTGGGGGAATTCGTTCCTACCGTCTGGCTGACCAGGGGATGACGTCATATGGTTGGCTGATCCCCGTAAGCTGTTCAAGTTCTTGTCTTAGCTGATTTTTTAATAAAATAATGTTGGATTTCTTGCTGGAATCGAACCGAGAACGCTTGGTTTTGTAAAATCCGATGCGCTCTACCATGAGACCATGGAGGTGTTGTTTGAATATTCTTTAAAGTTGTTATATATGGGTAGACTTCTGGCCCAGATTTTTTTATCTAGAACTCTCACACGCAGATGGCACCACCATCGCTAGGTGGTATTGAGTCCATACTAAATATATGTTTGTGTCTTGACTGGCTTATGTCTTGGATACACCATTGAGCTTTTACTGGCTTATGGCTTGGATGTGCCATTTGGTCTTGACTGCGCCCTAGCGGCATAAGACGGTACTACCAGCATGCTCCGGTACTACGGTTTTCTTGGATAGATATGTGGTGAGCCTAAATGTAGGCTTTTGGTTTTGAACTAATATTAGTAATAATTAAAGATAACGCTAGGAAATTTTTGTTCATGCCAATGGATTCTAGATGGTTCGGTGTTGGCATTAGGGGGGACGAAATTTTCATCAGAAATTCTCTACGAGCTCTGGTTTTCGAGATATTAGCGATTTTACCTTTTCAGATATAGTTAATATTATAAATAACTCAAGCTACCTAGGATAGTTTTGTTCATGCCAATAGATTCTAGAAGGTGTTATAGGGGCGGGGGTGAGAAGGGGAACGAAATTTTTATCAGAAATCCTCTACGGGCTATGGTTTTCGAGATATTAGCGATTTTACCTTTTTAGATATAGTTAATATTATTAATAATTCAAGCTACCTAATATAGTTTTGTTCATGTCAATAGATTCTAGAAGGTGTTAGAGGGGTGGGGTTAGAGGGGGGATACAATTTTTGTTAGAAATCCTCTACGGGCTATGGTTTTCGAGATATTAGGGTTTTTACCTTTTTGGATATAGTTAATATTAGAAATAATTCAAGTTTTTTTGCTCATGGGGGTGCTGTGCCTAAATGTAGGCTCTTTATTATGATTTTTCTTGAGCTCCTAAATGAAGGCTTTTGGTTTGGAACTAATATTAGTAATAAATAAAGTTAATAGTAGGACATTTTTGTTCATACCAATGGATTCTAGATGATTGGGGTGGTGGTGTTAGGGGGGGATAAAATTTTCATCAGAAATCCTCTACGGGCTATGGTTTTCGAGATATTTACGATTTTACCTTTTCAGATATCGTTAATATTATTAATGATTCAAGTTACCTTGGGAGTTGTAGATATCAGCGTGATGTCGCCTTGGATTTGCTGTTTTCTTACTTGAATATTTGTTAGCGAGGAATTTGTAGATATCAGAAGTTCTGGATCACTTTCTATGGGGATGCTGGGTATCAAATATTAAATGTTTACCAAACATTAGACATGCTTCCCTGTTTATGATGTAATTTGATATGACCGATGTAAACAAATTCGCATTTAAGCTGAATGGTTCATACACACCCGTGTAAACTTCCTGTTTACAAATTCGCATTTTAGCTGAATGAGTGATGCACACCTGTGTTAACAAATTTAAGCAATATCAGCACATTTATTCTTTTCATGTAATTTGATACCACACTTCCTGTAGGCACCCAAAAATTTTATTGTTCCAAGAATTTTACCGATCGAAAGGTTTCATTGGAATTCGCATAAAGTAAACAAATTTTCACATTTTCTTTTTATCTTGAAATGAATTCATGTAAACAATCTCATTTGATATTTGCAATTTCAACCAGCAGAATAAAGTAATCAAATTAATTTGAATGATTTATGTTTTTTTAGTTTATCGTGTAATTCGATATTATCTCAGCCTGTAAGCAAATTCGTTCGAATTCATCCTGTGCAATGGTTATTGTAGCAGCAGGATCATTCATGTTTACAAACCGTTCCTATAAAAGCCCAAGCATTGGGGAGCATCAGTCAATTTTAGTGAGTCTTCGTGATAGTACATAAAAAATAAAAATGTCTTCGGTGTTAGTAAATAAAAGTTTTTCAATAATTATTATATTATTATACAATTATATATAATACACTTCCGGATGAAGGTCAAGGATCAGACTCCCTTCCGGTTTCAAAGGTGATGCCAGGGGTCAAGGTCGAGCCCACGTGTAAATGTTTTTTTCTCAAGCCGTCCTAACATTCTGGGTAAAACGCTCAACCGCCCGATTAGGAGCTCGCTGTAGTGGGCAAATATTATTCGGGAGCTCTGGACTTAGTAGGGAAATTGAATAAAAAGAATACCATATATAAAATATTATTATTGATTTATTATAAATTGAAAAATATTAACATTTAATTCTTAATGTATCATTCTAGATTAACATTTAATTCTTAAGGTATCATTCTATATTAGGCTTCCTTAAATCGGTTACCCTATAATTATAATATTTTCCTTTATTTTACAATAGTGTATATCATCTTAGACTATAATACAATTAAAACAAACTATTTCATTAAATGGTATTTTAGCTATAATACAATTTTTATTTACAATACATATCTTAGACTAGCTTTAGATTATATGTTTTCTGCGTCTGCTCCTTGCTGTTCTGATTGAATAGAGTAATGTCCCCATGGTAGAGTATCCGTTGTCCCACTCATAATATACCGCTTGTTATCATATGGATTCAATGCAATTTGCTTTTGGCTGATCGTGTAGACATTATGGTTATGTGATCGTATGGAGCTCTGATTAGCAGTTAACAAGCGAGTATGTTATTCAAACATTCGACGTAGTCTCCGAAATTGATATGCCTCTGGACTACATTAGTCTTTACTCCTTTTGCTTTCTTTACAGTTTTACCATCGTTTATAGGTAGACTGTACATTTTCGAGCGCAAGCCTGCAAATTCGCTCATGATTTTCCCATTCAGCTCATCCTTCATTAGGCCAGGAATGTTTTTATTCATGAGCGGTAAATTGAATTGATTATCTTCTGGGTAATCACTTGTATCAAATTTGTTTATATTTTCAGCCATAAACTCATATGCATTTTACTCTTCAAGTTCATATATTAGAGTATCTGCATCGGTATACATGACTTTACATTTATCTCCAAATTCACGCTGCATAAAATTGTAGTGGAAATCATAGAGGCATATCTTTGAAATTTCCAAAACTGCCATTCCAATGTAGAGGGGCTTATTGAAAAAGATTTTGAGTCGCCTTAATTCCACAGCAACTAAATTCTCGTCAAATATCGTTGCACTGTGGAAGTTGGGTGCCGCAATCCGAGCTTTAGCACCATAGCGACCTTCCCACTTTACGCAAAGCTTTATATCGCTATACTTGCGAACATTTTCCATAGCTGCATTATTCATCTTCTTATAGCTGTCCTTCTCATGATCGCTGGTAGCCTGCTTCCGTTTGGTAGTATTTAAGTCAATATATGGTTTAAGCCAAGCTGATTGGTTGAATTGAAGAATCCGGTGCACTTTTTTCAGGATGAGGCCATGCGCATGTGCATGTGCATAACATATTTAGTTTTAGGATGTAAAGTTGTCAAAAGCTTTTCTAAATTTGCTCCAGGTGGTGCTGCATGCTCAGAGCAAAACGGTAATTCCTTATGTGTATCATGTAGATGTTGAGGATAGTCCAAGTCGACTTCGAATATGTAACCAATTGGTGAATCATCAGGAATCTCGAAAACGTTGATATTGGGAGCATGAACCCATTTGAATCCTCCGGTTGGTAAATGCTGTGACATGGCCCATCCATAAAGGTTATTTACATCATAATACATCAGGTATTTCTCTTTCTCGTCAGGCTTAAAGTTATCTATGTATTTATTATTTGCTTTACTATATCTGTTCGCGCATTGACTTATACCACCTCGAATACCTCTCTCTATGAATAGCAGTATATCTACGTCGGTTATCAGCTCTAGTTTCGCTTTGGTATATTTTAACATTGCATCCCATGTTAGACCTGGCATGGTGTAATAATGTGCAGGATCTAAATTGTAAGTCTTCATACAGACATCTCGAAAGTTCTCAAACACATCAGCCAATAGAAGGATATCAGTTTTCAGGTATAGATCGGAATATTCGCCAAGTGTCTGTATTTAAAATGTCCTCCATACCTTTTCTGCGCGGCTGTAGTCCTTAGCAGATATATCACTGTCAATCATTTTATTATAGAATTGCTTCTGCGCAGGTAAGCGTTGGAAATCCAATTTTGTCCAATCGTCAACGAAGTCGTATGGGAAGACACCTTTGCGCGTAAGTAGTTTAAAGTCATCATCATCCAATTCCTACCATACAGCTCTTGTAATATTTAATTTATCCATTGATAGCAATGATGATAGCTTATATAATGATTCCGCTATAAAACGGAGGGAATCGATGAATCTGAATTTGATATGACTGCCTTCAACGTGCTTGGTGAATGAGATATATCTTTCTTTATTTATTGGTAGGAGATCCACTTTCCCAGAAATAGATGTAGCTATATCCTTAATAATGAAGTGAGCATCATATCCAGATAAATTGTGAAAAATGACTGGAACTATGGAGCAATCTTGGTACATCAGATTGCATGCATTGTGCGCTGGCCCTCGGTATTTTCCTGTTAAAAGAATTTATGAAAAAATGAATTGAATTATGATTCTCAGTATTTACCTGTTAAGTGACAATGATCCCGAACTCGTTCCTCATCAGCTACAAACGGTTTTTCACATATATATGGCAACAAGTACGTTCCATATGCGAACGCCCTTCCTCTTTAGTCAGGAGCATGGGCCTGATGTTCAGATTTTCCTGTACAGGTATGGAGGCAATTTTTTGCAATTCTAATGCAAACCATTGCTGATAATTCTTTCCTCGATATACTCGGTAATATGAGAGCTTAGCATCATGTTTGCAGTGGAAATAGAACCCTATGCTATGAACTTCATGCTCCTGGGTTCGCTGTGTATTTTGATCGTTTCCCTGAATCGGCTTCAATATTGACTCAAGATCTGCATACACACAAAACGGGACTGGATTCTTATGGTTATAATTCTTATATTCCAACCATTTAGTTTCCTCTGAGGAAACATAATTCTACAGTCGTTTTGTTTCTCGCATTTGGGAGTCTGTGATGGTAATTTTTGTACAGAGTAAAAGTAGAGCAAACATCTCTCACATATATACTTTCTGCTCTTTCTTTTTGAAGTTTGCTTCGATATGAGTCGGGAAAGATCTTTAATCCAGCAGAAATGATATCTGCCATCATCATCATGATCATCAGCATCCATATGATCATCATCCTGATCATAGTCATCTTGTAGCATTAAGAGATTTACATGCCGCTCCATCCTGTGTTTCGTAAGTCTAACTGGAACTGTGGTGAAGGAACGCTCTTTCTCTAGGATGAACACGTTTATTGATAAATCGTTCTGGTCCTCAAATTGTGTAATTTGCTTAAGTGTCACGGGAAATGTTATCCAATTTAAATTTAGTACTGTAGAGTAATGCGGATACGATGAGGTCCTATCGGTGTGAACATGTGCAGGATAAAGCGCTGATGTTACTGCCCACGCGAAGCATGCTTCATCATTGTTTTTCACATTAATGCAAGTTTTCTTTAAAGCAATCTCCTTTGGTATTATTTGCTAAACACTTCGACACATCCTTCCGCAAGTTTTTAATTATAGAAAAACTTTTATTTACTAACACCGAAGACATTTTTATTTTTTAGGTACTATCACGGAGACTCACTAAAACTGACTGATACTCCCCAAGAGTTTGCTTGGGCTTTTATAGGAACGGTTTGTAAACATGAATGATCCTGCTGCTACAATAATCATTGCACAGGATGAATTCGAACGAATTTGCTTACAGGCTGAGATAATATCGAATTACACGATAAACAAAAAAAACATAAATCATTCAAATTAATTTGATTACTTTATTCTGCTGGTTGAAATTGCAAATATCAAATGAGATTGTTTACATGAATTCATTTCAAGATAAAAAGAAAATGTAAAAATTTGTTTACTTTATGCGAATTCCAAAGAAACGTTTCGATCGGTAAAATTCTTGGAACAATAAAATTTTTGGGTGCCTACAGGAAGTGTGGTATTAAATTACATGAAAAGAATAAATGTGCTGATATTGCTTAAATTTGTTTACACAGGTGTGCATCACTCATTCAGCTAAAATGCGAATTTGGAAACAGGAAGTTTACACGGGTGTGTATGAACCATTCAGCTTAAATGCGAATCTGTTTACAGCTGTGATATCAAATTACATCATAAACAGGGAAGCATGCCTAATGTTTGGTAAACATTTAATATTTGATACCCAGCATCCCCATAGAAAGTGATCCAGAACTTTTGATATCTACAAATTCCTCGCTAACCAATATTCAAGTAAGAAAACAGCAAATCCAAGGCAACATCACGCTGATATCTACAACTCCCAGGGTAACTTGAATTATTAATAATATTAACGATATCTGAAAGGTAAAATCGTTAATATCTGGAAAACCATAGCCCGTAGAGGATTTCTGATGAAAATTTTATCCCCCGCTAATACCACCACCCCAATCATATAGAATCCATTGGTATGAACAAAAATGTCCTACTATTAAATTTAATTATTACTAATATTAGTTCAAAACCAAAAGCCTACATTTAGGAGCTCAAGAAAAATCATAATAAAAAGTCTCACCACATATCTATCCAAGAAAACCGTACTACCGGAGCATGCTGGTAGTACCGTCTAATGCCGCTAGGGCGCAGTCAAGACCAAATGGCACATCCAAGCCATAAGCCAGTAAAAGCTCAATGGTGTATCCAAGACATAAGCCAGTCAAGACACAAACATATATTTAGTATTGACTCAATACCACCTAGCGATGGTGGTGCCATCTGCGGGTGAGAGTTCTAGATAAAAAAATCTGGGCCAGAAGTCTACCCATATATAACAACTTTAAAGAATATTCACACAACACCTCCATGGTCTCATGGTAGAGCGCATCGGATTTTACAAAACCAAGCGTTCTCGGTTCGATTCCTGCAAAAAATCCAACATTATTTTATTAAAACATCAGCTAAGACAAGAACTTGAACAGCTTACGGGGATCAGCCAACCAGATGACGTCATCCCCTGGTCAGCCAGACGGTAGGAAGGAATTCCCCCAGGCAGACCCTGTGTCGTAGACTAAAACAGTTTGAATTTTCCGGACACTTTTTGTATGGAAAAAGTGGTCCAGAACCCCCATAGCGTAACTACTCATACGAAATTTCATACGTACATTCATCTAGGGTATCTTAAGAATTGGTGTTAGACCAATTCTAGCTTTTTCACTTGTTTTTAATATCAAACCATTTTTTAAGCATTGCTTGAGATTTCGGTAATGAATAACGTATCGATCTTTATTATATTCGGTTAGCAATAGGGTTGGGAATCCCGGGATCCCGCAGTTTTTAACAATTTCAAAATCCCGGGATCGAGCACTTAATCCCGGGATTTGAATATTTAAGCTTAAATAAAAAATTGCTTACAGTTTCCTGAAAAATTCTTGAAAAAATCGTATTTGGTTGAACAGTTTCAAATTTAAATTCTTGGAATTTTTTTTAATACAAATTCTTAATATTTAAAAATTTAAAAATTTCAAGCTCTAGGCAGCATCACATAAAATATGCTTATACTTGCTATGCTCCCGCAAAAATTTATTTTGAAACTGCTATGCTTGCTGCTGTTATTCGAAATTTCACTGCTGGGTATGCTGGGCTATTTCAAGTGCATTTGAATTCTGGTCATAGGCATGAAGGAAACCAATGTGATGTTACTGAGGTCAATTGTGGTCCAGTGGTCAAGAAGGTGCGAAAATTGATAGTAATGTTCAGACGATCGCCAACAAAAAGCGATGTCTTGCAGAAGTATGTTGCTGCTGAATTTGGGAAGCAAATAACTCTAATAAAAGACTGCAAGACTATGTAGGTGGAACAGGCTTTTGTCAATGCTGGAACGCGTCTATTTATTAAAAAATTGTATACAAAAAGCATTGATGGACATATGTCCACCTGAAGAAGAATCTTTTGCTTTATCCAATGATGAGATTAAAATGGTATCCGCCATCATTAGTGCTCTAGTCCCAGTAAAAGCAACATTTGACGTCCTTTGCCGTCGGGATGCTAATCTGTTCACAGCCGATGTTGCCATAACTTTTATGTTAAAAAAACTTAAAGATGCTAACAACGTTATAAGTCAAAATTTGCATTCAGCTCTTATTCTTCGCATGCAACAAAGACGAACAGATATCAGTGGGGTACTTCAGTATCTGCACAATGGTAGAACAAACGATCAGTCCGAATCCGAAATAGACTTCGTAACAGTTCCTTCTTCCATAAAATGTCGCAAATTAATAGTTGAGTTACTCGAAAGATAGACGCTTCAAATCCAGCTATATCACTAACATTTCATGAGTCCGAAATTATACCTACTGTGTCAAATGAGGCACCTCTCGCAATTGTTTCAGATTCTTCTGAGCTCCATCTGAATCTCTTTCTTGTTCTCTTGAAGAACCTTTAAGTATTTCAGACGAGCTCAATAAAGCTATAAAAAAAGAACATTTGCCGAGGATAGCAATTCGATGTGAGACGCTGTCAGTGAAAATTCAAAGAGAAATGCTCTTATTTGAGAATGGAGGAACACGTGGTGACTTTTTGCAAAGAGCATACGATTTTTTAATGACTATTAAGCCAACCAGTGTAGAATCTGAACGTGCTTTTTCTGCGGCTGGATTGTTTGCAACTAAAATAAGAAGTCGTTTGTACGATGAAACTTTGGATATGCTGTGCTTCCTCAAAACGTATTTTAAAAATAATAAAAAATAATTACGTCTGAATGTTATATCTATAAAAACAATGAACTTTTTATAATTTAATTAAGAATGCATAATATTATAAAAACAATGAAATTCCTTATAATTTAATAAATTACTTTTTATTAACCTATTTTTGAATGCGTCATGTCATTAATTTTGTTGAAATAATATGTTAATATCTTTCAAAAACAAATATTGGAAAATCCCGGGACTAATCCCGGGATCTCGGGGCTAGGTAAATGCAATCCCGAAATCCCGGGATTGAAAATATAGCACGGGATTGCCAACCCTAGTTAGCAATAGTTTTGAATTCATCGATTCAGGAGGTTTCATTTTCGTTGGAGACTTTATGATGATCATGTACTTCATGGGGATACTGTAAGTCAACATCCAACAAGTATCCAACATCTCAATCGTCGGAAGTATTTTCAATTTCAGCACTTTCAATCCACTGAAAATTTCCTGTAGGTAAAAACTGTGACAATGCCCATTCATATAAATTATTCGCATCAAATTGATGTACTTTGATGCGAATAATTTATGTGAATGGGCAATGTCACAGTTTTTACCTACAGGAAATTTTAAGTGGATTGAAAGTGCTGACATTGAAAATACTTCCGACGATATTTTATTTTTTCCTGCGGTTATAATCTGCCATATATCTATCATTTGCTTTGCTATATCGCCCACTACATTGGGTTATACCCCCTCTAATACTTCTTTCAATAAATAATAGCTTGTCAATATCTGTAATGAGTTCTAATTTCACTTAGGTGCGCATCAACATAGCGTCCCAACTTAAACCTGGAGTTGTAAAGTAATGAGCTGGATCTAGTCGATGGCTTTGAAGACAACTATTACGAAAATTTTCAAATATTTCAGCTAATAAAAGAATACCAGTTTTGAATATAGATCAGAGTATTCACCCACTGTTTGAATATTGAATACTCTCCATATATTTTGCTCATGTGCATAATCATCATCACTGATATGGCTATCGTTAAGTTTATTGTAAACATTTTTCTTTATTAATCTGAAGTCATCACAGTAAGAAGCTAGTTTGATGGTAAAAATCGGAAGGAGTCTATAAATTTATATGTAGCTTGAAAACCTTCTACTTTTTTTGTGAAAGCAATGTATTTTTCTTTATTTAGTGGTAGTAAATTAACTTTACCATCAAAAGCTATAGCAATATCTTTAATAATAAAATGAGCATCGTATCCACTCAAATTGTGAAAGACCACTGGAATTACACGACTATCTTGAAAATTTATGTTGCAATTTTGATGAGCCACCCCCCGCACCTTCCCGGTCATATGGCAGTGATCTGTTACACGTACATCTGAATTTAAAAATTCGGATTCACATATATGACAAACTGTCTGACTTCTTAATTTACTGGCAAGTTCCTCTGTGATTTCTTCCATAGAAATTTTGCAAAGAAATGTTGCCTCAATATCCTCAGCTAAATTTCTGAGGTCACAGGCACACTATTTTCCACAATCTGATACTCGATATGAATGATAGAAATTGAGAGTTGGATTATAAGAACACATAAAATAAAGTTCAATGCTATGTATCTCATGCTTTTGATAACGATTAGTACTACTTCCAGCTGCAACATTAATAGGGTGTAACAAACTCTCGGTATCAGCATATACTATATATGGACATCGTTGTTTATAATTAAAATTCTTAAATGACAGCCACTTCCCATCTTCTGTCGGTAAGATTATTTTACATGAGTTAATTTGCTCGCAGTCCATGGTGTGATGCTTTAGCTTAACTTCAGTATGGAAATAATGAAGGCATCGGTCGCATATCCACATTTTATGTCCTTGCCGTGGTAACTGTGATGATACTAATCGTGATAAATTCTTTATCCAACAAAAATGATAATTAACTTCAGCATCATCGTCATCATCATCACTATCATTGCTATCAAAGTCATCAGTATTATCTACGTATTTATCCTGAAGCATTAACAAGTTAATGTATTGCAGTAATTTTTGTTTGGTTAATCTTGTTGGTACAACAGTAAAATAACCTCTCCTTTTTTTCATTATATATATATTAACACTAATGTTATTTTTTTTTCAAACCTGGAGATGTATTTCATTTGTATCGGGAAAGTGATGCCATCTAAATTAAGTATATTAGCGTAATATGGATATGAGCTTGGACGATCTGCATGTAAAGTAGTTGAATGTATAGCACTTACAACACCCCAAGCAAAACATGCGTTATCTGAATTTTTTACATTAACACAAGCTTTTTTCCGTTTTATTTGTGGAGGCAAATCTATATATGATGAGCCGTAAAGCGGTACATATTTGTTGATGTTCACCGCTAAGTTAATAATTTGACTTAAAGCCCATCCGCTATCACGCTCTTGAAACTCATCTAAATTAGTTAACAATACACCTTGTATTTTCTTAACAAGTTCTTTGAAATTACTTCCACCATCAATTGTATTATTTTCTGTTGTTATATACTTATATTCTCGAACTTCTGTACCATCAGTAGTTAATTTTTTTAAATTCACATCAAAAAGAAGTGTTCACTTTAATTGTATTAAACTTTCCCAATATATTTTTCAATCGCGTCACTAATAGTGTTCCAACTCGTTTCAAAAACAGTTTAGGATCTTTAAACTTTTTATTAATAAAAACACCTGTTTGAATGCGATTTTTGAATGCTGAATATATATCTTTCCACACTATAGACTCATTTCTTCTATCAAGTTTTACTCTACCACCACCACCACCAACATGAACTAGTGATGTAATATCGCATAAAAACTTTTTCATATGGCCTATATTTGTTTCTAAGTTTTTCCTTTCACCTATTGCCTTAGCTCGTTTTAGAGCTTGATACATTAAACCAATATTACTTTTACAATATTTTATCCACTTGTTTAACTCATAAATATTATTTGCTTGAAGTAAAGGTATAACTTCTTTTAAATTATTTACTATTTCCTTAGACATTTTTGTATAAGAAGCCATCTTTAGAAATAACTAAAATGTCTGATTCAATCCACGTGAGTAAACTGATCAACGAAAGGGAAAAGCTGTACTCCTTATATACCCCTCCAAGAAAAAAAATGTATGAAAATAGTTGAATAAAAGGCTATATGCATGTACACACATACATCTAGAAGAAAAAAGTAGAGAAAAAAGAATCAATAAAAGAAGAAAAAAGACCTACGAGAAGTAATTTTCATATAATATTTATATCAAGTGCATTATTGCAATTACTACATACTACAAAATGTTCAACCAAAAAATCATCGAAATTAAAAAACGACCTATTTACTAATACTTCATTATCAATTATAACATTTCTATTGATTGCACAATAGATGCAGTAGGGTTCAGTATTTGAAATTATGTAGTGGAATAATATTTTTATTTCAAAGTTATCGTCATCTTCATTATCGGAATCTGTATCAATCACTGCGTGGTCCAAGTGTATGTTCATATCGTCATCTTCATCATAATCAGACTCAAGAATTTCTTCATCATCATCATCGCAAAATAAATGTAATATATCAAGATATTCCCGTAAAGAAGCAATACGATTTATCCCTCTTCTTATATCATCTTCCAAAGTATTAGATGTAGCACTTCTTTCCGAATTTATTGAACGAAAGTAGATTGGGCTATTAGATTTTGGAGCCATTGAAATTCCTGAGCTAGAAAAGCAAAATTGTACATGAAAGGGGGTGTATTACGCTGATACTTAAAGATCAGTCAGTTTTCTCAAGAACACAAACTACAATTCCCTTATAACCAAACAGTTTAATTTTTATTTTTATAATAGTAATTTTACTCTTTTTATTTCATCATTGACTATGCCGATGCAATATCGAAAAAGTACTCGTCATTTTCATCTATGTTGGCATATCCGTAGAATATCACTTCATGGAGATTTTCAATCTCCTCAATAACATCGGTATCCACATCAGCTGCGTTCATTTCATATAACATTTTACTTATAATGATGAGTGGGCGTGTGTGTGTGTGTGTGTGTGTGTGTGTGTGTGTGTGTGTGTGTGTGTGTGTGTGTGTGTGTGTGTGTGTGTGTGTGTGTGTGTGTGTGTGTGTGTGTGTGTGTGTGTGTGTGTGTGTGTGTGTGTGTGTGTGTGTGTGTGTGTGTGTGTGTGTGTGTGTGTGTGTGTGTGTGTGTGTGTGTGTGTGTGTGTGTGTGTGTGTGTGTGTGTGTGTGTGTGTGTGTGTGTGTGTGTGTGTGTGTGTGTGTGTGTGTGTGTGTGTGTGTGTGTGTGTGTGTGTGTGTGTGTGTGTGTGTGTGTGTGTGTGTGTGTGTGTGTGTGTGTGTGTGTGTGTGTGTGTGTGTGTGTGTGTGTGTGTGTGTGTGTGTGTGTGTGTGTGTGTGTGTGTGTGTGTGTGTGTGTGTGTGTGTGTGTGTGTGTGTGTGTGTGTGTGTGTGTGTGTGTGTGTGTGTGTGTGTGTGTGTGTGTGTGTGTGTGTGTGTCGCAGTATTTACTTAAATACCAACAGATAGCTATGTCGATTCTAGGCTAACTTTTTATCGAAATTTTTCTAAGTCAAAATGTCATTTCTGGACTTTCGATCAAAAGTGGTCGAGAACCGACATAGCTATACTACTGATTTACATTCTAATTCAGCCAGATTTAATGAAGGTGACCTTGTTTGGCTGTACAACCCGAAACGACGTAAGGGACGTTCTCCAAAATTACAACAACACTCGGAAGGACCGTATTCAGTAGTGACTAGAATTAATGACGTAGTATACAGGATTCAGCGGGGCACAAGAAGCAAACGGAAAATCGTTCACCTGGATCGTTTATGTCAATACTGCGAACATCAAGACCGTGGATTACCTGTTTTTCGGGGCGAAAAATTTTAAGAAGGGGGCAGTGTTACGCGCCACAAAGTGATGCAAGTGACATCTATTAGAAATGCAAATAACCTTAGATTAGTGACATCCTAGTAAACTTGGTTTGCAGAACGGAATATTCAGGAAGGTTCTAGGATAATTTGTAGAGTATAAATACGGCACTACTCACATCCAGCAAGCAGTCTAATTTCAGACAGTGAAGTGAACGAGGTAAACTATTTGGATTGCGATAATTAGAAGTACAGTACTAGCGATAAATAAAGAGTTCATAGAACCTTTGAATTATATCCGAAATATTGTGTTTTAAATAACGAAATAAGGCCACGCTCGTAACAATATATATAAGAAAATTATCATGTTAAAGCTTAATTAATTTGTGCGACCACGTGTACCTAATACATATGTATAGGAATGAATACAAAGAAAACTTGCGGAATTTCGTGGCCTGCATCACACTATGGTTCCTTGATTTATAATTATATGTCGCTGTAGGTACTCAATGTGGAAACTGTTCCGTCATAGGACTAATTCTGCTTGGGCGCCTTGTACGTTGGTACTCGCGCTTTCCACAATGTTATCTTTGTGGTCGCTTGAGATATTGGTCTTCGTTGAGTTCGGGTGTATCTGCACATGTACTGTCAACCAGCGCCCCGTTCACGTATATACGTAGGCGCCGCAATATATAAAACTATGCCACCAGCTTCTTTTCAGCCTTGCTTCTTCACGGGATACTTTACTAAAATTCTATATTTGGATTACAATACCTTGGTCAAGTGGTATGGATTCCTCCTCTTTTTCCTTCACCATTTCGGAAGCAGCCTTATGGTCACTCGAAGATATTCCGAAGTTATTTCCCCAATAACTTTTGCTACGTATTTGATGTTTTTCAGATTTTCTCTCCTGAATGATTATGTCTTTTTGGTGTTTTATTGTTACATTTCCATTTTAAAAAAGTCTACCCTCTTTTGTTTTCCGACTTAATTCGATGGCTTTTCACTTCGCTCTCTTTGATAGCCCCCTCGAAGGAAATTTTCTTCTTCTTTTTCTTTCGGGTGCGTTCAGCGAGCCTGGCTCTTCATTCATATAGAAAACAGTAGGCCGAGAGTACATGGTGCCTCTAGTCTCATTGTAACATACTGCTACATGCTGCATGTTTGTATAGAGCAAGAATAGGGCCAACCCGTATTGTAATTTCTTGTTACAAGACCAGGCCTTATGCCTCATTTTCATCGTTAAGTTAATTCATTTGACTAATTTTCCTATTAATTTTGTCGTTCTAAATACTAATTTGGATTTCTATGAAAGAAAAGGTGGGTTATAAAATAAATATGTTTAAACATTGGCCTTTAGAAAAATTATTGTAAAATTCCTTTATCCTAGTCACTTTAAGAAGATGAATAAATGTATATTTTCGCCGCACGTGTCGATATGTGTTAATTTTAAATGAAAAGTTTGGCTGTGTCAAATATTTGGCTTTGTAAGTGCAGTATTCTTACGGTTTAAGGCTTAAACACAATTGCGACGACAGACGACAAACGACGACGATATATCGCTGTCAAACTTCTAAAAGCACAGCATATTATGCGAATGCACCAAATTGCGACGACCGACGTTGAGCGATCGACGACATTTTCGCCGGGATTGGTTGTGGCATTCACTTTTGTCTTTTTCAGGTGGTAGCACGCCACGGTAATTTTAAAATAATGAGCTTTGAGGAAAAATTGATCGAGGAAATGCGAAATCCATAAAATAATTTATAGTTTACAAGACAGGCAAGACAAATGGACAAAAAAGACGTGGTTTGGATGGATATTTCAAAGCGTTTAATTTAGTTAATTTCCGCATTTTCAGTTTTTTTCACACTTTGGTCCATTGCATTTCTCTCAATATAATATAAAATATTCTTGATAAAAATCTCCTTTTAAAACGCTCGAAACATTTAACAAATGAAATATCAATATCTTCTTCTTTCACAGTCGTCGCTCACCGCCTGTCGTTGCAATTGTGCTCCCAATTTTTCGACTGCCTGTTTCGCAACGATATTTCCGCTGTCGTCTGTCGTTCTGTCGCTCTATCGTCGGAATTGTGTTTAAGCCTTATAGTGAACAAAATTTGAGATGTGCGAGGGAGAAAATATTATAGGAACTGTTGCAAGAATTGGAAAAAGATGGAGATATTTTTCAATTAGTCAAATGAATTAACTTAACGATTAAAATGCGGCATAAGGCCCGCGGCTGGCTAATATACCATGATTTTTCTTAAGCACATCGATCGTCGTACATTTACCTGCAGGGAGCTCCTTCGAGGGACGTAAGCTTACACATTCTTTTTATTGATCATATTGTGTTGTAAATTCGAATTTGGTGCGCACATTAATACGGTTGTTAGGTCTCAAGACCGCTTTGTCTTAATGGCAAGGCATGATATATATTTATTCGTCTGAAAAAGTTTGTTAAAGAAAATTTGCAGAATTAAATTGAATCTTAAAGCTAGTTTAGATTAGCCCTGTTGGCTGAATTACCAATTTCGTTAAAGAAAAATTTGCAAATTTAAGTGAAATCTGAAAAATAGCTAAGACAAGCCCTGTTGGTTGAATTGATAGTTTAGTTTCGCTGTGCATATTTGATGTGAATCTTAAAGATAATTAATATAAGCTCTGTTAGCTGATCGAATAGCTTGTTAAAGAAAATTCTAATTGAATATTTGAGTTGAAGCGTAAAGACCGATAATATCAAGCCTGCTTGTTGAATTAATATGGGCATATTTCTTTGTAAAATAGCATAGTATACGATAGGTGTGGCAATAGTTTAGCCTTAGCTACCATCAGATATTTGCTTTGTGAATTAAACCGGTTATAACGTAGTAATTTACTAAAGTTTTTATTTTTTTTATTTTCACTCTCCCGGAGCCCTATTAATGTGAAGGCCGACCAGGTCGGCTACTTTTCTCTTTTCGGGTCAGCACAGGGACTCTGAAAATTATCTGCCCTCAGAGTCAGTTGGGTGGTTGGGGCAAGCAGAGAAGGCCAAACATCTGCGCCTTCCCAAGTGATGTAGGTAAGTGATATTTGGTTCCTTCGCGACCTAATGTGTGCGACGGCCTTTGGTTTGTCAGGCACGCATTCTTTTTGTATATGGCTGGTGGCAGCGGCAGGTTTTCGTGGAACTTCCCCACACTCTCCGCCAATAGCCGAGGCGAGCTAGCGTGCCGCCCTGCAGTCAACGCTGTCCACCGAGTGATTTGTTAGCTCATGTTGGCAGTTTGTACTTCACGTCCAAACAAACCACTCTAACTGTTAATGCAAGTGGACTGTATAATTTTTTCTTTACATAGATTAAATAAAACAACTCGCACCTTACTCGAGATTATATAATAATATTGTGGCTTTATTTTTCTAAACCTTGATATCACAAAAAAAAAAGATGGCTGCTCGCCTTTTTGTACTACAAACTCACTGGATCGAGCTTTTGTTGATATTCCGCTGTATGGATGGGGTTTAACGTGTTTTGTTTTACAGATGGAGTGGTTTAGGTTGTTTTCCAACATTCTCCCCGCATTGAAGCGTCCGGTTCAAACTATTTCAAAAGATGAATCCTGAGTCCTGGTGAAGCTCCCTTGTTAGATTGCTGGGCGATGACCGTAATCATGATGATTGAACTGATAGTGGGGGATGGAGGGAAGAGAATGTGTAAGGACTGAAGAATGCTCGGGAAGAATCAAAAGGTTTTTTTTTATTATTACTGACCTGTTTGCTTTGTGAAAATGATATGTGATTCACTTCGTTAACTACATGAGAAGAACTAAAGCCGGCGATCCCCTTCACGCAACGAATGGAAAAAAATTGGAATTCAGCTAACATCAACTCATTGATTATAACGCAGGATGGCTACAATATAAAAACTCAAGCAAGAAGAAAAGCGTTATTTATTCATAATTTCACTAGACGTTCGGAATCTAGGTTTATCGTAGTAGGCTGGCTCGATTCAACCGGCAATAAGCACAATTTTGAAATGGGACGTTTCAGATTAGAAGATTGGGTACGTAAAGTAACAACTCGGATTATTTCATCTTGACCAGGATGGGTGTCTATCACTCTGCCATCATCCACTTCATTGCGGGTAGGCGCTCATCTTTTACTAGAACTAAATCACCAATCTTGAGATTTCCTGTTTGGTTGACCCATTTTGAGCGCTGTTGCAGTCGTGACAGATATTCCTGTCTCCATCGCTGCCAAAAATCTTGCTTTAATTTCTGGCACAACTACCATCGATATTAAGCCTACCATGGTATGTGGTTACATCCCAGGATTCCCGGGGGGATAACAGGGGAGTTCCGATTAAAAAATGTCCTGGAGTCAGGGCATTAAGCTCGTCAGGGTCATCTGTTAAGGGACAAAGCGGCCTAGAATTCAGACAGGACTCAATTTGAGCGAGTAGAGTAATCATTTCCTCAAAACAAACGCTAGAGTGTCCCAAAATTCTCCGAAGATGAAATTTTACTGATTTTACTCCCGCTTCCCACAGTCCACCAAAATGCGGGCTGGCGGGGGGAATAAGGTACCATTCAATCCCGTCAGACGCTAATAGTCTTGCAGCTTCCTGACGCCATTGGCGCTTAGCCTTATGAAATTCTTCGTCAAGTTCTGCGCGAACACCTATAAAGTTAGTACCGTAACCAGAGTATACATGCTGACAAAAAGCCTTTTCTAACAATGAAACGACGAAAAGCAGCGATAAAGGTAGCGGTAGTCAGGTCTCTGGCTGCCTCTAGATCAATGGCTTTACTACTCATACAAATAAATGTGGCTATGTATCCTTTAAACGTTCGAATACCACGTCCTTTGGAGGCTCGAATATTAATTGGACCTGCGTAATCGATACCTACGTTAGAAAATGGGCGGGATATAGAAACACGGCATGAGGGTAAGGTACCCATTTACTCCATTGCTTGCGAGCATCAGAAAATTCTGTTGGTCTCAGACATCCTCTAAGTGTGGTCCTATCAGAAGATCGACAAAGCTTTATAAATCTAATGCAATAAGCAGTGATTCGTAGTAATTTGTTAAGCGTGGAACAATGCTTAAAAAGGATGAAAAAAGCATTAGTTTCCTTGATGGAAATAAAAACTTGGATCCTTTTCATCTCTAAATCCGTGCTCGGAATAACTGCTTCCCGTTGCAACTTCCATACATCTTGTGGTTGATGTAACCAAGTGGGTCCACACCACCATAGTGACAAACTGGGTATTGATGTAAGGGAGATGCCTCGGGTAGCAAGGTCAGCCGGGTTATCTGAAGACTCTACATGAAACCACTTTTCTGCGGCTTGGACATCTAATTTTCGGGAAACTCTGTTAGCCACAAACGTATTCCATTTATGTGCTCCACCTTGTAGCAATGCTAAAACAATCGTTGAGTCCGTCCAGGCATATATCGATGCATTGTCTAATTTTAGTGCTTGTTGAATTGATTGCAGAAGCTTAGTTAGGAGCTCTGGCCTACACAAATCCATCCGAGGAAGGGATATAATGTTAATTGATGCTACTCGCGCTTTCGAAGCTAAAAGATTAATCACAATATTTTTTCGTGTTATCAATTACTCGCACATAAACTGTGGCGGCGTAAGCTTTCTCTGACGCATCACAGAATCCATGAATTTCGATGGATCTACTGAGAGAATACCCTAGCCAGCGAGGTAAAACATTCTCGGAAACACTTGACATTTCCATCAGGTAGTTTCTCCACTCAATAGTCATACTAGGACAAAGAGCCTCATCCCATGATTTCTTGCTTAACCACAGCCTTTGCATGAATAATTTTGCTGTTGTTACCACCGTACCAATCCATCCCAGAGGATCGAACAGCTTAACTATAAATGACAACATGTTCCTTTTCGTATATGGTTCTTTCATTAAGTTACCGCCAATTTTGAAAATAAATTCATCAGAATTAGAATTCCAATAAATTCCAAGAGCCTTTATAGTGGATTCCGAATTCATGCAACAAGTGGGACCTTGGTTTCTGTGTTCAATGGGAATGTCTTTCAATAAAGAGGAAGAGTTTGCTGCCCATAGAATGGCCTGGGCTAATGGAAGATGTTTACCATCATCCCGCGCGAGATGACGTAACACTCGAATAGCTAAATAGGGAGCTGATGCTCCCCGAAAATAACAGTGAGCAAACGATAATCCCTTATTTGAGCATCTGCACTATTCTTCCATACAATGCGTTGATATTCAGCATCTTGTTTATTTACCATTATTTGACGATACATATGCCGTATGTGAGCGGAAAAACAATCTTATGCTTTCGCCAACGAAGCAATATAGACATGATATCCTGCTTTAAAGGAGGCTCATTAGACATTCATTTAAAGATTGTCCAATGGATGTTCTTGAAGATGCATCGAACACTACTCTCAATTTTGTGGTACTGCTATCGTCCTTAATCACAGCATGATGAGGAATGTAACATCCTTGAATTAGACCGCGAGGGTCACTAGGGCTCTCGTCCAATTTCTCACATTCCTCCATATGATTAAACTCTAAACACTCATTTAAAAGCTCGGCATATTTCGCTTGAAAGGTTGCATCATGTGCCCACCATAGCTTGGAAGCGTTTGTTTGCAATGTGTCGTGAGGAACCTAATAAAGGGGGATGATTCTCGGGTGTTAGAAATGGTAATCGGACAATATATCGACCATCGGGCTGACGACGATATGTCCTTTGGAAGAAACCTTCACATTCGATTTCTTGGGACGACAGAATCTTCTCACGGGGGATCTCCTTTAGTTCCTAAAACTTGGCTACTTGCTCTTGTAAGTCAATACAGTTGTAGAAATTGAACATTTGAGTACGCGAGACCTTTTCTTCTCGGGAATGTAGAACCATTCCGGTTAAAATCCAGCCTAATTGAGTTTCCTGAGCAAACATCTCACCATCAGGGGTTTCATCAGTCCACCCATGAGGATGTGAGTATATACATCCGCACCTAATATCACATCTATCTTTCCGGGAACCGCCCAGAAAGGGTAGGCTAAAGGAATGTTCTGAGCTTGAAGCGACGGAGGCATTGAGAATCTTTGGTTGGGCAAAAGGTCAGTCAAGGTTTTCAAAACTACGGCTTGAGTTCTAATGATAAAGGAAGGATATACTCGGGACTGTACGCACATATCTACCATTTAGCGAGATTGTGCTGTTTCTGTTTTTGCTACTCCCGTAATTGTGGTATGAATAGGCGTTCGTTTTAAACGAAGTCGTTGTGTAACATTTTCAGTAATAAGAGTCGCTCCGACCCTGGGTTGACTAACGCTCTAAATGTTGTAAATGTTCCATCACCTGAAGAAACATTTATGAGTGCCGTCGCTAACAAAACACTATTCTCACTAGAAACGTATTGCGAACAAAGAGTTACAATATGACTGGAAGAAGGATTGTCCCTTAATCGTCCAGTTATTTCTGTACTATTTACTAATGGTGTGGAAGGATTTAATTGTTCTGGATACTCCTTGTGCAACAATGTGTGATGACGTTTATTGCACTTCCGACAATTATCTTTACTTTTACAATCCTTTACCATATGACTATGTGCTAAGCAATTAAAACAGAGTGAGATTTTCCTTATAAATTCGAATCTAGCTTTCGCATCTATGTAATTGTAAGAAATCTGGGCAGGTACGTAAATTATGCTAGTTGTTGCGTAAGGGACAGTTGTTTCCTTTTACCATATGATAGGAATAGGAATATTTATTTACACGAGGAATGGATTCGTTGGAGACTTTCTTATTCTGTTTGGGTTTTGAAGGATTAGCCGCTTCTAATACTCTAAATCGTGCCTCTAAGAACTCTATAAATTGGCTAAACCTGGTAACTCTGTTAATGGACTCGAATAAGATTCCCACTTTTGATGGGTTTCCGGGGGCAATTTCCTCACAAGCAAGTGAATTAGAAGGTCATCCCATTTACTGATGTCAACCACGAGAGCCTTCAATGACTCTAAACATTCTACCGTATTATCTAATAAACCTTTTATAGACTGAGCAGACTCCACAGTCATGGAGGGTTGCTCTGTTGAAGCTGTTAAGTGCGCACTTACCAACACTCTTTTAATTTTATAACGCTTGCACAATAAAGACCAACACGGCTGTTAATTTGCCATGGTGCCACTAAAGGGACGAAGTAGTAACTCTGCTTCCCCACTGAGATGAGTTTTAAGGTAGTGAAGTTTCTGTACATCGGACAATAGTGGGTTTGAGTCTATTATTGACACAAATAAATAATGAAAGGAAATCCACGTCCGATAATCTCCAATAAATTTAAGCAACTGTATTGGTGGTAGCGCACTATGCATCGAACTATTCACATTAGTTGCAGTGGGTGATATCGTACACGATCATTTGTCTTATCTTTTGTACCACTGTTCACGCAGTCATTAGCTTTATGCTTAAAATATAAATCGTTAATCTCACCGCGATAGTCGTAAAACTTTTCTTCGTTTGTATCGAAGAATTTATCTGTGAAATATTTCTTTTTGAAATCCTCTTCTGTGACCCCCCACATAATCTCGTCATGTCTTTCGCTGTAAGAATTCCACAACTCTACAATACCGTCCAGTCTACCACGATAATAACCTGCAGAGCGGTTTAATGTACTCTGCTTTCTTGTATTCTGTATAAACTGCGATATATTATTCCAACTTTGCTTTTGCTTTTTTATTAACGCATCCATCGTACCACAAGGCCTGTCAACTAGCCTATTACTTTATATATCAAGATTAACCTTATTATTTATTCTCAATACGCTGCAAAAAGACGGACCAAACTGACTCACAAAATGCAAAATTTGTGAAATACGATATCCAAATCTCACTACACAAACCTTGGTTCTTTCTTTTTATTTAATATTTTTTTTTTTAATAGACAGACTATACTATATATATGATTGGATATATAGGATTAAATATATCAAATATATATGATTAGATATATACTATTAAATATATCTATGGAATTAAATCTGGTAGGGACATGCACTGTAGCCACTCACCGCGGGTGTAACTTTCCTGAAAGTTCTCTTGAAATATTCTGCTGTATTGATATTTCGTCGTTTCGACTTTTTCCTTTTATGAATTGGGGCCCTAGGGCTTGTCAAAGTTCAAAGCAACAATATGTTGTGGCAATATTCCTCATGTAATCGTTGGGTAACCTGAATGTTCGATGTTTTTGTCCAAACATGCACTTATATCCGTGGAATCCGGATTGATGGACCAAAATGTTAATAGCAAGTGGACTGTATAATTTTTTCTTTACATAGATTAAACAAAACAACTCGCACCTTACTTGCGATTAAATAATAATAATGTGCCTTTATTTTTTTCAACCTTGACTTGACATGTTGTTATGGTCGTAGAGTACTGCATATAGCAATACGCTACACGGAGAATTACTGTAACACGTATGCCGGCCGGCTGCCATACCGACAGTCCGCACGCACCCTAGCTCGGAGCATTCTTGCTTGTCGTTGATGGAGAAGAAGAAGACAATCTTTTTTTCTTGTCAAATCAATCAGCCACATCGCAAAGGAATAAACCAAAAGAATTTCGTAGACATCGGCGAGGAAATAAACCCTTAGAACTATTTTCATCTACCCCGCACCTAAAAAAAAAGTATTCCGACATTTCGGGCGTAATTGCAATGTTTTGACGCTTCCTTATATCTTCAAATAAATGAACATAAGCCTACAAGGAATTGTCCTGTCGGTGATAAGCCTGCCACATATGATACTCTAGTTATCGATGGATATTTTCAAGAATTTCTTGCTTCATAATTGCTGTCCCTTGATTACAATGAAATTCAATTGCACCTTGATGGATCTTGGAGCACACATATCATGAGGAATGCCAGGCAGACAAACACAACCACAAACAATGAAACAGTTGATCTCACGGTAAGCAATTCAGATGACGATCTACCGCTCAAGCGAACAACAAAGTCAAATCTCACAAATGGAAATGATCAGAAAATATTACCAGCAATAGCAAAAATGGAGCCAAACGGTACGTTGGATTTAAATTTGTTATCCATGTACTGATATTAATTTTATTCTATATTTTTACATTAAGAAATATTTGTACTCTAATTCCTTACGATTATTTTTATAGTTTCACTGAATTTTTTTGCTATATGCAGGCTAAAATAGGTTCAAAATTTTATTATTGGTCTTGTTATTGTTGTTGTACCGCCGTACATGAAAAGTAAAATTGAGCTGAAGAAAAAACTATTTGTAAGCATTAGGATATACCGTGAGGCTCGCAACTGAAGGTTTTTTTCTTTTACATATTACATCACTTTAATTAGTAGAGCTATACTTGGTGTACACCGAGTATATATATTGTTGCGAGCGTGGCCTTTGGTTCGTTATTTAAAACACAATATTAAATAAATAATATATAAGTTCTTTATTACACTTAAATCATATAAAGTTCACAAACATTCATTTAATCAACTCAACTCTAATTATCGCTAACACTGTACTTTCAATTATCGCAATCTAATTACACTCTTTCGCTTCTTTATTACTTTCACTTGTTAACACTGCAACGTCTAAAACAAGACTCTTTTTCAAGCGACGACAACTGTTATATTTATACCCTAGAAACTCTCCGGATTATTCTGGAGTGTTCTATTCCAAAAGCTTCTTGAGTATTCTATTTGTTCTATTCCTGAACTTTCCTGTAGATTTCATAATCGATTCTCCGAACCTGAAGTCGTTTACTCTCCGAACCTGAAGTTGTTTACTCTCCATTGCCAGTAGATATCACCAGTTGTCTCTTTCTATTGCACGTAACAATATTCTGGATAGATTTCATTTCATGCACTTAACCTTGGGGCACGCGAAAGTTTCTATTTTAAGAAAGGAAATAATTTAGTTCTGTATTAGTGGCGTTTTTGACTCGGATTTCCTGAACTGATTCCAATTCGAGTGAAAGAGGCATTAATTTACATCACGAAGAATGAAATATTCCAATAAATTTCATAGTTTCCAATGAAAAGTTAAATGCTTCGATAGAATAAAGCATAAGATAATTAATTAGCTCATTCGTCGGGATTCGAGCATTCCCCTACTATCCTCGAGCCATTCTGCTAACAATAGAGATTAATCAGTGAAAAGTCAACTGTAATGTGCGGTAGTTCGTAATCCATCTAGTACTAGTAGTAGTGGTAATAGTTGAAATAGAAACAGTGGGATTTAAAGGAGTTGAAATAAAGTGAAACAAGGTTATATGCAAATAATTAGTAACCTAGTCTATCTGGCATTTGAAATTTTTGTTTAATCTTTTGACATGTACAATTGAATTCATATCACAGTTCGTTTTTTTTTTTTAATAACTAACTTAATAAAGAAAAAGAGCTCTTTTCCCTTTTCTTTTCTCCTTCTCTCACTTCAATTCACTTTTCTCTTCTAGTTAGTTAGTTGGGTTATTACCTTAAGAAAAAAAAGGAAACACTTTCTAAACGTGAAAATATTATTGTTATTACACTATTTATTAACTACCTTTAAGCGTTTTAGTTAAGTTTATCTTATTAATCAACTAGATAGCCGATAGTAAATAGTTTTGATTGCTTAAACATTAGATTATTATGCGTCGTTCATCATATGTTTATAGTATAATAAATCGTGTAACAGAATTTCATCTGACATTCAGGAATTATAACGTAAAAATGAATTACTGAATACTGTTACAACTTTTCTGGAACTAAACAAGGGGGTACTCACTGGTTATCACTGTGTGCAAGAATCTCCGCCCGTTGTATATCCAAAACTACAAGTAACCTTTTTATCCAATTGGATATTCATTTCCTTTTTTTTTACACTATTTTCCTTATCTATCGGTATGACAATACAACTAATTGCTTTTACACTTATTCCTATTCCGAATCACAATTCCTCTTTGGAACCTTTTCTTCACTAAACCAAACTTTCGTGTTCCTTACGCCAAACGACTACTTTTTTTTACAATTTTCTCTTTTTACCTCACTAAGGTTTTCTTACCCCACGTTTTCTTTACCAACCGACCATATTACAACCTCCTGGAATCTACCAAGCCTTTCTTTTTCGCTCGCTAATAAATCGACTCTGATCTCGCGACTCTTCGAAAATCGACTGCCAAGACTTTTTTATAATTTTAATTATCAAGTGTCTAAGTTCAGGGTAGAAAAATGCTTAATTCGCACTTTCTACCCTGAGAAAATTACTTCCATTCGACGTGTTTCAACACGTCCAGAATTATCACGAAATTTGATATTTTCCTAAATATCAAGCCATCGTCTTGCCTTTGGCGCATACATTGTTGCACCCACAATGTATGCGGCGCGCGATAATTAGCTGAGGAAGTTATTTTGAGTAAGTTTTTGTGCGCCCGATATGTATGTATATATACATACATATCGTATATACGACAAATCTTTCTGAAGGTAAGATTTGTTGTGGGGCTTTTTTCCATTGAAACGACTTGGGTTTGAAATTTAATTCTTTTATTTTTCCCAAGTTTTATGGGAATATTTTCGTTTATTGAAAGGAATGCGAGGAAATTGCTGACGGCAATTTCTTCGCCGTTATGAAGATAAGCCGTGCATGTTTTAAGCATGCTTGGCTTATATGTATGAAAATTCAATTAAAATATTTTACATTAGACTATTTTAAATTAGAGTATTTTTTAGGTAATTTTTGTATACTTTACGTATACAACAATCCTTCCCCCTGCGAAAATAGAGTTATTCTTTGAAGAGGAATAACTCTCAGGGGAAAAGAGAGGAAAGGTACCAGATGCGGTTGGCCATTTCCTTTTTTTTTTTGTGTTGTGGTTTTGGGTTATTTATTTTTACTTAGGATTTTATCTCAAGTGGGTATGGATAAGTTTATGTTGCGTGGGCAACAAAATTTCTTATCTAAAGATGCTAAATTATAATTGGGGCTTTCTTCAGCGTGCATCATTTAACTTTCTTCCCTCGTGAGGACAGCATCTTTTGTTTTTTCTTTCGCCGTGTATTTATACGTATAGGTATTACAAATGTTGTTTACCGTTAAGTTGAAGAAGGAGCCGTGGCGGAGTCCGGTGGGATTAATCTCCACCTTCTACTCCGTATACGTACTGCGGGTGTCCCCCGGGTGGCAGGGACCAATACGACTGGTCCTTCTTATGGATGGGGAGTGTTCCAGCACTGTCTGGGGTGCTGAGACTGTCGCCAGGACGTATCATCGGGTGCTGTTGCCCCTATTTCCCCACCGAGGGCAATCTCTGGTGGCCGCAGGTGAGGTTAATTTGTATTGTTTTTATTACTCTTGCTTTACGATATTTCTCTCTTCTTCAGGTGCTGTCCTTTCCCTAGTCGGGATGTACGGGCTGTGCACGTGCTGCCATGCCGCGTTTGACTCTCCGGCAACGGACTTGGCCCGAAAGTTCACCGCCACCCCTCCCCTTCCTGCATTCGCTACCGACTGGGACGAATCCGAGGATGAGGATTAGGTGCGCTGGATTTACTCTGCATCGTCCACCTTTTGTGTGAAATTTTTTATCTTTTTGTAATTTTTGTATATCTTTCCTATCTTTCTACTTCTTCCGGAATATAAAATAAAATTAATCGCTTCATTCAAAGAAAGGCTACTTATTTCTTTTTTGTTTGTTTTTGGTTTTGTTGTTTTTTTTGTGTTTTTTCAGGGTTGGTTTGTTTTTCCTTTAGAGGCGGTTCGGCCGGCTCGGTTGACTTTAAGATTTTTTTTTTGTTTTTACATTTTTTTTTGTATCATTATTTTATTCTTTTGCTTAATTGGTCGCTTTTATTCCAACTGTTATTTTATATTTTATGTTATTATTTTTAGGTTAGTATTGTTATCTCTATGCTAGATTAGCTCTATTTACTAGATTTATTATTATTTAAAATTCTATGTATTTATTTTATTCCTTAATTATTATTTGTAGTTATTTGTTACAAGGGAAAAAAAATTATATATCTATGCTTTGTTGTTTCTATGACTATCTTATTTATTAATTGTTATTTTCTAAAAAAAAAATTTTCCGTTTTAAATTTACTTATATACCTAGATTTATTACAATAATTTTCTTTGTAACTACTTATTTGTTCTCTTACAACTTACTTACTTGGGTTTATTGAAACCGCTTATATTCTGTCTCTTTGTGAGATTGAAGTGGTGAATTTATACCACTTGTACAGACTTGGTAGTTGGTAGGGTAAGGGTCCTTTTGAGAGGAGTAGGTTCGACTAGTTTACTTTGCTCAATTGGTTTGATTTGTTCCTTCGCCTCTGGGGTTTTTTCAGATTTCCTTAAGCGGTATTTTTTTATGCTTGGTGCTAGCCATTTGGCGACCAGGTACAGCACCATACATGTGAAGACAACACCAGTTAAGGACACTGATGTTGTAGCTAGTACATGTGTAGGATGGTGGTTTATAGGAGTAACTATTTTAGCTAATTTTTCGTCCAGCTCTGTTAATGACTGGGTACCCTTTAGGATGAGATTATTTGTGTCATCTCCCGAATATTGGTCTGTCTTGATTTTCTCGGCTGACTCCATTGGCACTGAGGCTCTTCCTTTAATGGATTGAAGAGCAGCTTCACTACGCATTCCTTGGACATTGCAGCCTTTGTTACGGGAAGGCCTAGCTTAGCGACGTAAGTGTCCTTCTTTGAATACTGAGTGATCTTTTTGAACGGTTTTAGATCTTGGGATTTTAATAATAAAATGTCCTGTGTCTGTACCTGGTGCGCTATGTGCGACTACTGTATTTCGGGTACCAATGATTGTTTTTTATTAACATGGATAGGAAAACTATGTATCCTATACAACTTCATTTGTGGTAAATTGAAAATCGGAAGTTGTATTCGAATGACTAATTTGTCTTGGACTAAACGAGCCTTTGTTTCTGCTGTTTGATATAATAGGGACAGGCAATTTTGTGTATCTGGGCATGTAGCATGGGACTTGTGGTATATTTCTAATAAACTTTTGGGGGAAACTACCAGCGGATGCAATTGATAATTTTTGCTGGAGATTATTATATCGAGTAAGGCTTACTGCCTGTACTCAATCTCGACAATTTGTAAAGTGAGGCTAGAAATTATTTCCTGCCTCAATTGTCTCATCAATAATACATCTGTAATGTTTTGCATTCTATTTACCTGGAGATTTATTTGACGCTGTCTTTCCTGAAGGGATGTTAACGGCTTTTGGATCTGCTGGAGGGTTGTTTTGACAATGCTGATCTGTTGCCTTTCCAGTTCGGCTAGTGCTTTTGTATTTGTTTCAAGCTCCTCGAGGCGACTATATACTTCTTTTTCATTAGTGCTGTCGATGGTCCCGAATAGGTAGTGCATTGCATTCCCTATTCCATCAAAGATAGATCTTGTTGATCTTGATTTTGGGACCACTTCTCGAATGACACTTGTTCTTCTCTTGATATTTTCCAAGAGAGAATGAACGTGTTTTTGTTGAGCCAGGCATAGCTCATCCGTTTGAGAGCGATTTGAACATAGTCGGTGAACTAAGTGTTCCGCCTTTTCTGCCATAAGCGTCTGGTTGTCCAGTTCCATTAGATTGATCTCTGTTAAGATGTTCCATGTACTATGGTAGACTTGTAATTTTCCTAGATCCTCATACAGTATTCCTGTATTGTTCAGGGGCCCTATTGTGTAGGGTTCCGTTTGGATTTGTCCCATTGCCAGATGCAAACAGCATATTAACACTAATATGCACATATTAGTTCATGTTCTGTAGAAAATGAAGGATAGGCTTCATTAGTCAATTGGTCATACTACATAGCATATAATATTTAAATCTAGTATTGCTTAATTGAATCGTCGATAGTTGTATAGTGGGGGCTTAGGTGCTAAAAGGAAGACGAGATAGAACAGGGTAGGCGGACTGTAAGTCAGTTCATGCTAAATCTCGTCAAAGTAGGAGCATTGTATTCATTTAAAAATTGAATTGGGAGGTTGTTTAATTTACTACAATGAGTAAAAGTAAATCATGAAGAGGAATACAAAACTCTTAAGGTAAGGTATGAGCGATGCAAGTCAATGCAAGCAAGAAAAATTTTATTGGTAGACTATTTGATGTCTTCATAGCTACTAAGACGTAAGAGTGTATATATGGACACGTTTATTTAACGTATTTTTATTGATTTAAATAAAATTTAGGTAAGGGTTGGCTTCGTGAGTCATAGTAAATAATTCCGAGCGCGGAACGTTTAAGTAGGCAGTGGCTAGTTTAGTTTAATTGGCGAAACTTTGTTTCAGTGTGACTTATTTTCTAAAAATGTATGTACCAGTATACTACTCATAATAGGGCTTTAAACGGTTGTTATGTACTACAACCTGCCGCTTGCCTATTTTTATGGTAGTGTTTGTTGGACTGGGTACATTGATTACCAGATATGGGCCAACCCAGATTTGAGACAGTTTGTGTTTGCGGCTTTCACTTTTGAGGAGGACTTTGTCTCCTAGGTGGAAAGTGAGAGGCCTGACTGTTTTGTCGTAATATGCCTTTGAGCGTTGTTTGCTGGCTAAGAGATTTTTACGAGCCGTGGCATATGATTTTTGGAGTCTGTATTTGAGCATATGATAATAACTTTCGTGGTTATAAACGGGTTCAGCTTCCCGTTTTAAATTAGTTGGGACATCCGCTGTGAAGCCGTAAAGGCAGTCCATCGGGGTTAATTTAGTACCCTCGTGTACACTGTTATTGTACACGAATGCAGCGGTTCGTAGGAATTGATCCCATGTTTTAGGATTTTCATCTACGATTGTACGCAGATATTCGATTAATGGTCTATGGGCACGCTCTAGTGCTCCATTAGACTGTGGATGGTATGCGGAAGTCTGTAACTTCTTTACCTTTAGGAGTTTGCAGACCTTCTTGAATAGCTCACTCAGGAAATTAGTTCCCTGATCGGTGAATATTCTCTTTGGAATGCGATAGCGCGTGACAATCTCATTGAAAAAGATTTGCGCCACCGTTATTGCTTCTCCGTTAGGTATGGCATACCAATCGACAAATTTGGTAAGGTTATCTTGAAAAGTTAAGATATATTTATTACCTGATATGGTCTCTTCTAGTGGACCTACTATATCGAGGTAAACCTTGTCGAAAGGTTGTTCTGCGATATCCGTTATTACCATGGGCATCTTGAATTGTGGAGATGCTTTCATTGTTTGGCACTTAGGGCATTTTTTTATGTACTTTTTTATATCGCTAAGGATTTGTCTCCACCAGTACTTGCGTCTAATTCTTTTATAAGTCTTAATGACACCCTGATGGCCACCGAAAGGAGAGTCGTGATAATCCTTTAGGATTGTTTGAACTTCCTTTGGGCTCGTGATTATCTCAGGTGCCTTGACTGGACTTATTTCTTGTTCAAGCGTAGCAGGGGGTTGTATTTCCGCCTCTGGGGGTTCATTTTCTTTATGTTCCGCTGCCGTGGGCTGTGTTCCAGCGCTGGAGCTCGTATTGGCCTCTTGGGCCTTCTGTTTTTGAGCTCTGGTCACGGCGAAGCAATGAGCGGGTTTTTTGGGTTTCTTTCTATTTGGGGAAATATTTTCCTCCACATCAGAGTCCATAGTGTGGTGGACTTGGGCTTGTACCGTTAAAGTGTTGCCTGTATAGTCTTCATTTAATACTTGTGGAATGCGGCTTAATGCATCCGCATTGGTATTATACTTCCCTGGTTTATATTCGATGCTGTAATCGAATTCCGACAATTTGTGGTGAAATCTCACCAAACGGGAAGTCGGGTCTTTAACATTAAAGACTACTTTGAGAGGCTTGTGGTCAGTGTAGACCGTGAATTTCCTGCCTTGAAGGTAGCATCGGAAATTCCTAGTGGCCCAGACTATAGCCAATAACTCCTTTTCAATAGTGGAGTAGTTTTTCTCGGCTTTGTTTAGCGTTTGGCTTGCATAGGTGATAAGCTGGTCTTTTCCCACTTCTCCTTGGGAAAGCACAGCGCCTAATGCTTCGTTGCTGGCGTCCGTTGTAAGATTGAATGGTTTAGAAAAATCTGGATAGATTAAGAGTGGTGGGGAAATTAGAGCATGTTTAATGCTTTGGAATGCTTCTTGGCATTTCTCGGTCCAAGTGAATTTTACATCCTTGCGGAGTAAATTCGTAATTGGACGAACTATTTTTGAGAAGTCCGGAATGAACTTCCTGTAGTAATTGGCAAGTCCTAAAAAGGACTGAGCTTGCCTAACTGTTCTAGGAACAGGGAATGTTTGGACGCAGGCCGTTTTGCTGGGGTCTGGTAATGCACCTTCGCTAGAACATTTATGTCCTAGATAAACAACTTCTCGTCTTAGAAACTGGCACTTCTCTGGCTGCAGTTTGAGGTTGCTCTCTCTCAATTTGTCGAAGACTTTTCTCAGTTTATCATTGTGGTCATTTAGGTTTTTACCGTAAATGACGATGTCGTCAAGATAAACGAAACATTCGAGGCCTTGTAGGCCTGTCAGAACGAAGTTCATGAGGCGTTGAAATATAGCTGGGGCTCCTTTGAGCCCGAATGGCATACGCTTAAATTCGTAGTGCCCATAACTAGTACTGAAAGCAGTCTTATATCGATCGTTTTTATCGACTAAGACTTGGTGATAGGCGTTGGCGAGATCGAGTGTGGTAAAATATCTGGCATGACCTAATTGGTCAAGAATGTCCTCGATTCGGGGTAGCGGAAAAGCATCGCCAATTGTCTTTTCGTTTAATTTACGAAAATCGACAACGACGCGCCACCTTTTTTCACCATCAGGTCCCGCTTTTTTCGGGACAACTAATAAGGGTGAATTCCAAGGGCTTTTGCTAGTTTGGAGTATCCCGTTCTCTAGCATTTCTCTTAATTGCTTGTTGATCACTTGTGTCTGGGTCTCTGGTAATCTGTAGGCCTTCTGGTTTATTGGGGCCTGATCTTGTATTAAAGGTATATGGTGGGTGATAGCATTTGTATACGTAAGCTTATCACCTTTGAGGAAAAAGATATTATTGTACTCGTAACAGAGTTCGGATATCGAAGCTTTTTCTTCCGCGTTTAAATTTGGGTCTAGGCTGAGCTCTTGGTCTAACCTGTTGACCCGCGGAGTATGTTTGGGATCTTCATGATCCGGAAATAAGTATCTTACGTGTTGTAAGATAGCTGTGTTTTCCGAAAAGCTTTTATTTTTACCTTGTGGGTTATTGTATTTACTTCCACTTACATTGCTAAATTGCAGGGTATGTGCTTCCTGCTGTTTGGTTGGTGGAGTACTATATATTATTGGTACTTTGGATTGTTGAGAGTACTCGCACGCATTCGTAAGATGGCTTATGGGCTTTAAAAAAATATTTTTCTTAATACTATTTGACGGTGGAGCCAACTTTGCCTTCATGGAGGTCTTACAAATCTCGCACACGTCTTTAATTGGGCTCTTAGGCCGTGTTTGATCCTTAAAGTTAATTTCGCTGGGTGGTGGAATCGACTTTGCCTTTAAATAGGTCTTACTGAGCTCGCACGCACCTCTTATAAGACTCTTTGGCCATGGTTGCTTCTTAATACTAGTTTTGCTGGGTGGTGGAGTCGACTTTGCCTTTAAATAGGTCTTACTGAGCTCGCTCACGTCGCCCATAGTGCTCCGGGGCGCTGTAAATAACTTATATCTAGGAATTTTGGATAAAGAAGTCTTTTTTGACTTGGGTCCTGAATTGGGAAGCTCACTGTTGTCATTTCTCGTTTGCGATGCATTCGGCTTGAGAACGTTTTGTACATTTGTGGCTCCCTCGATTGGGATGACGGCGTAGTCATGTATCGGAATCAGATGTAGTAATAAACTGCTAATGGCTACTTTAAAATTGTTAATGTTGAGTATGGCAACTAGCACTGTTTTTGTCCCAGTTGAGAGTAAACTGTTTGCCAGGAAGACTCCATCGCCTATCTCTTGTGATAGACAGAGCATTTCTTCCTTCATTCGTAACGGGACCGTGGCGATCATTTGTGGTGACCTAGCAGGTATGCATATTGGTTCCTTTAAGGTAACCAATTGCTGCCTCATTTCGCTGTGGCGTGAGAAATGGTTTGGGTTCGGTGCTCGAGGTGATGCGAACATAGGTGTTGATGGCATTTGATAATACAGGGATCTGTAGAACGCTCTCACTCGTAATTCTGGGTCTACTGGAGCCACTGGAGGAGCTTGTGCCAGAGGACTCTGGACGAATGTAGCACTTTGCTGTAGTTTCTCCATGTCCCGGGCTTTTTGTATGAGAGCTTCTATATCGCCTTCTCCCTGCGTGAGTAAATATTGACACAAATGTGGATTAGTTACTCCACTTTTGAGAGCATTTTTGGCGAAGTCCATCAGTTGTGTTTTCACAGCCGGGATTGCCTCAGCTCCATACTTTTGTGTCGCAGCCTCATTGCAGATCGTCAACAGCTGCTTCAACCTTGTAGCAAAAGCAGTGAGAGATTCCAATGGGTTCTGTCGTGTGGTGATCAATCTGTTCACCAATTCCTGATACGTCTCACGGGGAAGGTATGTCCTGTTCAAACGTTCCTCTACTTCTGCAAATGTAGCGGGGACGTCTGAAGCGAACAACTGATAGGCATCACCTCGTAGTCTAGTGGGAAGGACCTGGATGAAAGCCACTTTTTCTTCATCATTTAGGCACTGCATGGTTTTTTTACAGCAGCCGATGAAGGTCTGCAACTCACGACCCAATTGTGGGGTACTTTCACCCGAAAATAATGGGACAAGTTGGGCTGTGAATTTTGCGACTTTTGCGTAGTCCACCATTGTATTTAGCTTGTCAGCTGAAGGTTTGAATTTATGTGGACTAGCTAGGCTTGTATCTGGGCTGTTTTCCGTTAAGGATTCTTCCTGCCAATCTATCAACAAATCTTCAAGGGTCGGTTCAGCCACTTCACTGTCACTATCACCGTCGGCACTTTCACTATTACTTAACCTAACGCTCTTATTCTTTCCTAAATCTAAGTTTAAATCTTCACTGCGTTGTTTTTCTAACTCGAGCGAGCGCGTGGATTCAGTCTGCTTATTTACTTCGTCCCTAAATCGGACACTCTGTTCTTTTAGTATTTTAATTTGTGCGAGTCTATCGTCGCGGGTTTGATTTAATTTGTTGGTAAGTGAATCACACTGAGTGATAGCTAGCATGCCTGAATCTCGCGCTCTCTCATACAATTTATCTAAAAATTTACTAAGACTTACTTGTCTATTGGGACCTGATAAAATCGTCCCACTTCGTAGTCGAGGTCCTGTTGGAGATAACTGTACGGCAGATGTGGTATCTTCACCGGGGTGCTTTTGGCTGGCTCCTGGGGTTTGTCCCGCGTCGGCTAAAGTTGGAGGATTTTCCCTCGCTGCTGTATCAGTGCCCTGCTGGTCTTCTTGAGCAGGGTTGTCGGCTGGCATATGATGTGAAAGGGGGGCTCCTTGCCTGCTTAGTTCCCTTTGCTGAGATTGAGAGGGGGGTTTCTTTAACCGCCGTCGAGTTCCCTCTCAATCCTTGGTCGGCTGTTGTCTGATTATTTTTGCAGCTGGGGGGCCCTGGGCCGTCTTAACTTCCCCTGGATCTAGTTGGAAAGGGGGCTTATAGAGCCGTCTTCGATTTCCTCTCCAACTCCGGATCGCTGAACTCTACTTAGGCGTTGAGCTGGCTGCGAAAACTTCGGGCTTCTTCGGGCTGGCTTAAGAGCTTGTCCTTCTTAGTATTGAACTGGCGTTGTTCAATTGTATCCCTCGGTGGTGCCTGTGCACTAATAGGGGTGAACGCTTGCCCGCCTGGAGCAGAGGCGCCTAAAGATGGTATCTACCTCGAGCGTTGGGGGTGACTTGGCCTGAGTGGCTTCGTAGGACCAAGGCTTTTCAAGCTATTACGATCGTTTTACTTTCTGTAACTAAACAAGGGGGTACTCACTGGTTATCACTGTGTCCAAAAATATCCGCCCGTTGTATATCCAAAAACACAAGTAACCTTTTTATCCAATTGGATATTTATTTCCTTTTTTTTACACTATTTTCCGTATCTATAGGTATGACAATACAACTAATTGCTTTTACACTTATTCCTATTCCGAATCACAATTCCTCTTTGGAACCTTTTCTTCACTAAACCAAACTTTCGTGTACAAATGTTCCTTACGCCAAACGACTACTTTTTTTTACAATTTTCTCTTTTTACATCACTAAGGTTTTCTTACCCCACGTTTTCTTTCCCGACCGACCATATTACAACCTCCTGGAATCGACCAAGACTTTCTTTTTCGCTCGCTAATAAATCGACTCTGATCTCGCGACTCTTCGAAAATCGACTGCCAAGACTTTTTATAATTTTAATTATCAAGTCTCTAAGTTCAGGGTAGAAAAATGCTTAATTCTCACTTTCTACCCTGAGAAAATTACTTCCATTCGACGTGTTTCAACACGTCCAGAATTATCGCGAAATTTGAGATTTTCCTAAATATCAAGCCATCGTCTTGCCTTTGGCGCATACATTGTTGCACCCACAATGTATGCGGCGCGCGATAATTAGCTGAGGAAGTTATTTTGAGTAAGTTTTTGTGCGCCCGATATGTATGTATATATACATACATATCGTATATACGACAAATCTTACTGAAGTTAAGATTTGTCGTGGGGCTTTTTTCCATTGAAACGACTTGGGTTTGAAATTTAATTCTTTTATTTTTCCCAAGTCGTTTTATGGGAATATTTTCGTTTATTGAAAGGAATGCGAGGAAATTGCTGACGGCAATTTCTTCGCCGTTATGAAGATAAGCCGTGCATGTCTTAAGCATGCTTGGCTTATATGTATGAAAATTCAATTAAAATATTTTACATTAGACTATTTTAAATTAGAGTATTTTTTAGGTAATTTTTGTATACTTTACGTATACAACAATACTTTTTATTTCTCCTTTCACTTTCCTGGAGCCCTCTCGCATGACGGTCGTTTAGGTCCGCTAGTCTCTCTTTACAGGTCTACAAGGGACACTGAAACTAATTTGCTGCCCTCAGTGTCGTATGGGTGGTTTTGGCATGCAGTGAAGGCATACCATCTGCGCCTTCAATATTGGATGTAGGTAAGTAACGTAAAGGTCCCTTCAGGACTGAATGTGTGCTGGCGTTTTTGGTTAAAGGCACACATTTTTTTTATTATGGCAGACGGCAGCGGCATATTTTTTGTGGAACCTCCCCACACTCTCCGCCAATAGCCGAGGCGAGCTAGCCTGCCGCCCTGCAGTCAACGCTGTCCGTCGAGTAATCTGTCAGCTCATGCTGGAAGTCTGGACTTCACGTCCAAGCCAATCACTCTACATCTACCATAACAATGGGCGCGTTCACTGCCACTTTGGTAGCGTAGTCGTTGTCGTAGTGTAGTTCTGTCAAACCGACTACAATCGACTATCCTCCTGAGCGTAGTCGAATGTAGTCGACTATTTGGTACATTCAAAGTGCGGAGTGAACGATAGTCGTAGTCAAGCGTAGTCGTTTACTGTCAAAATTGGCGCAGTGAACGCTCGGTAGTGACTCGTAGTCGACAAAAACTCACTATTTCGGTGACAGGGAACGCGCCCAATGTATATCACAAAAAAAACAAGATGGCTGCTCGCCTTTTTGAACTACAAACTCACTGGATCGAGCTTTTGTTGATATTCCGCTGTATGGATGGGGTCCCAAGTGTTTTCTTTTACAGATGGAGTGGTTTAGGTTGTTTTCCAATACTAACATACTACCATAACAACTTCCGGCTTCGAAACCTGTTACTTCTAGCCCGAAAAAATACATAGTCAACCTGGCTTTTTATTTTTGCCAGAAAAAATAGAAAGCCCAGCTGTCTTTTTATTTTTGCCAGAAAAAATAAAAAGCCCATAACAAGCTTTTTATTTTTGCCAGATAAAATAAGAAGCCAAGTCGACTTTTTATTTTTACCAGATAAAATAAAAAGCCTTTCCAGCTTGGTTTTTTTTTTTAATAAAAAGTTAAGTTTTCAAAAGCTTTGCAGGAATCGAAACAGGTTCCATGAAACATCTTTTGGTATATTCTACAAAATTCCACAATCAGTTTTTTTCTGTCCCTGATATTTATTGTGCGTTTATTTCGTTTATGTAAACAAAATTTATATAATTCCAATCGCAAAAAATACCATAAATAAGATGTTATATTGAACTGCCACTTCAACTATCTTTAAACCCGTTCTCAACTCAATCTCTCAACCCTGCGTGTGCCTGCGTGCTCAAAAACACGAGTCGAAAACTCAGCTCAATCACACTCAATCCTTCTGTTGTTATGGTTGTCAGTGCATGCGCCCAACGCTTGCGTGCCTTTGGAGCGGGTCGCTGACATGTATATAAATGGACTGTCTAATTTCCTGTTTCATGTGGCACCAGTTTTGATTTCAGAAAGTATGCCTCTCACTGTCAATGTTACCAACTGTAGTAAACTGGCGCTATACTTAAGTTTATTTAGGAATTTACTAATATGCATGTCAGAGGGAGTTACCGTAAAAGTATTTGGGACTATTATGATTATTAAATTTTAGTTATGAGTCGAAGGAAGTGTCTTTAACAAGGCTGTTTTAATTCAAAATCCACTGACCCCCACTGACATATAATAAAAATGGACTGAGCCATCCCTTAGAATATAGAGCAAACAGGAATGGTGATAAGCCGGATTTTGCGTAATGAATTCCTGGTTGTGTTGGTAGTCCATTTTTACATGTATTTACACGCCATCCTTATTCTAAACAACTTGTCAATTTGCAAAAAGTAAACAAAGGTTTTGTGCGGAGCATCTGTGGTAAAAAAATGTTCTTTTTCTACTTTATTCTGAAACAATTCACATAATTAATTTGTATAAATCTTTGCTTCTATTAACAAAAAAGATAATTTAGGTAGTGCAGTTGCCTCAAACAGGATTCCCTAGTTTATAATCCAATTTATATTTGCAAGCACTTATCGAACACTTCATTTCTGTTTTTTTAATTGATATGAAGATTTTAACAGGCACTAGTGGCACTATAAAACTTTGCACTAAATAAAGTTCAAAGATAAATAGTTTTGAAAAGAATTGATTCGGTTTTTTTGTTAAAATTTCGCAAAAGAATTTTAAGTTGAACAAATCTGCTCACAAAACAAAAGCACATTTGACAATTGTTCTGCAGCTTTGACAATTTCTCTATCCAGCATCTAACTTACTCCCAAGGTATATAGAAGACAAGTAATCCCGGCACGAACCATGTTCCGCCATTTTTCTTAAATTTTCTTTTCCTTTTTTCTTCATTCACTGAAGTACGTCACAGGGCATCAGCTGCAATGTGTCAAAATTCTTGGCGCTTCTGATAGGTTTGTTTTGGTTTGGTAAATTATTTTGTGTGATTTGTGTGTTGTGATATTTCTGATGTTCTGAATTATGTCTTTATGTTTATTATGTATAAATTATGTCTTACAGTGCTTTGTAAACTATTCTGGAATTACTTCGGGAAATATCTTTCTACGTGGTTGCGATAGTTTCCGACATGGGACTAACTAATGTGGCCTTATGGAGGGAATTAGATATTAGTGAGAAACAACCATTCATTCAATGTTCAGATAATGAGTTGGACAAGATTTCCTTTTTTGCTGATACCCCGCACTTAATAAAATTAATTAGAAACCTTTATTTGGCTTTTAATGTGTAGATGATGAGTGATTGAAACCTTAACCCTTCATTCAACCCTATCTCATGGAAAGTCCTCAGTTTTGCTCTCCTCCGGATGTGTTGAGTTTTCCAGTTGATAAATCAAAAGTATATAGGGCGGTGTGACTTGCTCGAGTTCCACAATGCTTATCAAGATTAACGCTTTGTCGATTACAGTGAATTATCTCTTGTTTAAGTTCCTAGGTTGAAGTATTTACTGCAGTTGATTTTGAGGATCTTCCTTTTGTTTTGTTACAATGCAAGTACATCTTTCGTTCAAATCTCCTAGAATAGTACTCTGGATTGCTTTATTATTTAAACTTTTCCATTGCATTAAAAATAAAATACTCTTGAGGGAATATGTACTCCATGCTATTTGTAGCGATATATGGAATGTTTGCTGAAATGTCTCAATCAGAAATAATACATGTACTTCATGTTTTACATTATCCTATATTAAATTTAATAAGAGCTTAACAATTGGCTATTATGTAGAGATACCACCTAGAAACGCAAGTTCTGGAAGAACCCTTTATCTTTACTAGCCCTGTACTTCTGTTCACATTTTACTCTGGTCTGGAAACGTTCTGCTTTCCTCTTAACTGGATCCTTCAGGTCCTTGACAGACACCTTTTAAAATGTAATATCTTGAACTGTGTAGCGCGTAGGCATCAAGTGATTATAGTTTAGAATCTTTAAGAATGGCTTAATCTTAGACTTCTTCAATTTCGCCTAGTCCATTTTTTGGGATACCTGTCAATCCCAGCTGTTTTCATAATTTTCCTCATCTTGGAACTATAAAAAAAATGGAATGAAAAAAAAATTATTTTGATGAGTTATACATATATACAATTAAGAAAATATATTTCAGTAATTTTTTAATACTTTTCATTGCAAATTACTTAAACAATATACGTTTTCACTTTGTGCGATAACCAAAATCAAACGTAATTGAGGTAATAAATAGCAGGCCTGCCTAAAATCAAATAATGTTCGAACACCAAATCAAATAATTGTCTTCAATTTCACCAAATTCTTTATGTTTACAACAATTTGTATTACTGAAATTCGAAATTAATTTCAGGGCGCATTTAAATTTCTGACCGATAGCACTCGATATTTAAAATACACTAGAAACTTTCGAAATCTCTTAATTATTTAAAAGAAATAACTTTTTAGAAAAACTTTAATAGAGATTTCTCTGTACTGTCACTGTCAGATTTCCTTTTCCTTTTTTATTCATTCACTGAAGTGCGTCACAGGCTATCAGCTGTGATGTGTCAACATTTTAATGGGATTACCTTGTCTCTATATACCTTGACTTACTCCTATGTATATCCTCCTGCTCTTGACAAATTACGCCCATGTACACGAATTTTACACGATTCAACCATTCCTGTTCTCTATATATTCTAAGGAGCCATCCTATCTAATTGCTATAGCGCTATAGTCAAAAATTGCACAAATTTTTGGCTAAAGTCTATTTGGCTCTTTCAAGCTCAAAATGTACACTGACCTGTAACCAATTTTGGGAACAGTACACGGCTGTATTAATCGGAATGCATTGGAATTGACATAAAAATTCAGGCAAATATATTGTTTATATATGTCTATCTCTTACAAGCTCAATGAAATTTTACAACAAATCTGCAGAGGAGCACATTTTCAGTAATATTAAAAATTAATTTTTGGGTTAATTAAAACAATTATAACTTCCCAAATTATTTTAATTTAATGCAATACTATTTTATAATTGACAAATAATAATAAATTATGAATTGGTGTGCAATTCTACGAAATAAAGGGTTTTCACAGCCCGTTCAATATTTGTGCCATGTTTGAAGCATTCTTATTATGTCAGTGCCCTCAAGTAATTTCTCGTTCCCAATCAAGTAATTTCTCGTTCCACAGTTCAGTGGAAGTACAAGGACTTTACATCACTGACTTATAGCAATGGACTGAGCGTATTGTCATTTTCCTATAGGAAAGCATGGCACAAGTTTTATAGTTCTCTCTTTCGCCCTATGGCAGAGTTGGAGCTACCAACACAAAATATTGCATTCTGGAACATTTACTTATGCTATTTGATGTTTTTATGTTGGCTACAGATGCAATCACCGCAGAAGGAATAACGTAAAGATAGTGTTTACCTGGTGTTTACCATGCTCCGTCTCTTTTGCCCATAAGCAGGATTCAGTTAAGAATAAGTTTTGAAAATTAAAGTCGAAATGAGTTTAATTCCTTATAAGCAATTAAAATATCACTTGGGCGCAAGAAAATATATTTTTTTAATTAAATTCGATTTACGGGTATAAAATTTCATCTGATTGATTGAGTTTTACATGTTTTTTATGTAATCGTTTTAAAGAGTGCTCTAACGGCGATATACAGAAACACAATATTTTTTGTGCCACATGAAATAGCAAATCGCTCAGTCCATTGTTATAAGTCAGTGCTTTACATCGAAACCGAAAACCGACAAGTTCTACACCGAAAATTCGCTTTGCTTTCACATCAAAAACCGAAAACTTTTTTTCGGTTAAATAGAAGTAACATTTAATTATCATAAAACTTGTATGATGAGAGCTCATACAAAAAACGTATTTTAATTTTACTTCGAAATCCCTATCCATATGATAATAATATAATAAATAATAAAATAAAATAATATAATTTACAATGTAAACACAAAAGTGAGGTTTAGTTCGACCGAAAATGTTTCGTCCCGAAACGTTCCACTTGTGGAAACCGAAAAGAAATCGACAGATGCAACAGAAATTTCGTTTTTCGGCCGAAAAAAGATAAAAGTAGTGTTTTTCTTAAAAATCAGAGATAATATTATTAGTAAAATTATTAGTTTATCCTATTTCCCATGATTTTATTAATCAGTGGAGGAAAAATCTTGTTTTAAAGTGGAATAAATTGAGTTTTTCGATTTTCGGTTTTTATGTGAAAGTGCCTAAGTTAGAAGTTTGCAGAATCTAGTGAATTTCGATTAATGAAGTTAATTTTCAATGACTGATTTAATTTTACGCAAAAGTATTGATTGCCTGCAAAGGGCAGTGAGGGCTGTTCGTTATAACTATAAACTATATACATAGGTATAAATGCAATTTTTTATACATAAATCTTTACCCGCTCCATTGACATGGACTGCTCGTTGAACCAGAAATGCATGAAAACAAATGGCACAAATTTCATATTCCTGCCCCTTGGCGTGAGGACATTACATTTTTATCTGATCAAGTCAAACTCTATATCAGAGCTATACTAACACCAATATGGGAGGTTAGCACTCCTTTCAGTTATTTCCGTGTAATTATATCATGCATTACTATATTGAATTTATTTGTAGACCTGAATAAGGGTTACTATAAGGAGTTTTAGTCCACGGCTGTTCGAGGAGAGAGTTCTCATTTAGAAGTGAAGAGTCGCCAATGGCTTGCGGTCATGCTAAAGGAAGCTTGTGTACTATTGGTGCTAGTATGTTTCTGATCTAAAAAACGAACTTATTGCGACTCGGCATTGTACAGGAAATCCCGGCCAGTTTTATAGTAACGTCATGTGCTTTCCTTCTTTTCTCAATTTTATTTTCAGGAACAATGTTGCTCCAGAAGGCCTTCGTGGAGCGACCGTTTCACTTAGGTAAATTATAAACGATCACGACTGGGATTTATCTCTGATCTCTCCTGATGGAGATCTGAATTGTCTGGTATGTTTCTTCTTTGTGTTATTAGTACGTAGTACGAAATTTTTATATACGACTGTAAACTGTTTAGTCAGGTCTATTTTCTTTATATAAATGTGCGACAAGAAACTAAGACGATCATTGTAGTAATACTACCTTAGAGTAGACCAGTTTTACTTAAGTTTTTCCAGATGACACTGTATCACAGTACAGCTGAACTTTTTTTGTGTTTTTTATAGCATAGAATAACATATTTAAGCTTTTTTTTTACATATTAGTATGCTATCATACCACTGGGTCGTAAACACCAACGAGGATAATCCTATTTCCTGTGTAAAGATTATTCCTATTCCAGAATAATCCTGCTTGCTTTGGTCGTAAACACCAACTCGTGTAAAACAATGAGTTTTTTGCTTATGTGGCATTACTTTCGGATATTTTCGGTATGTCGAAATAAAAGAGTATTTATGTTTTAAAATAAGAAATGTTGAATAAGCAATATAATGAACAAAATTAATTTAATTTTCAGATTTTTTTTTTACATATTAAAAATAAATTTTAGTAGAGAAAGAACTTAAGCTCAGTGCATCTACCCGGAATATCGTTGCCACGGAAACGTTCTACTCTTTGTTGTCTGCTGTAATTGTCACTTAAATTCACATTTTGCTCATCTGACATCTATTCGGAATAATCCTCGAATAGAAATTTTACCCCCGGAAAATCTCGGATAAAATATTACACCGGTGTAATCCGACGGATTAAATCGCGAGTAATCTTGGTTGGTGTTTGTGCATTACACATGAATATGGATTATTCTGGTTGGTGTTTACGGCCAAGAGTCCGATTTTAAAATACTCCCGTAGAATAACGTAATCAGGCACTATCCGTGCAAGAGTATAGCCATGAGGCATTAAGTTTTGTTCCTTGAATTGCTGCGTAGGATAAACGTACAGTTAAGATTTAAAAAAAAAAGGAAAGTCCGATTATCCTGTAAGCCTTTATTTTGTTGATGAAATAACACATTAAGTAGAATATTGACTTGGCAAAATAGGATGTTATCCGATAACATGCTACGGGGTGATCTTAAGCTCGACTTTACTAACCTAAGATTACTCGAGATTTAATCCCTCGTATTACACTGGTGTAATATTTTATCCGAGATTTTCCGGGGGTAAAATTTCTATTCGAGGATTATTCCGAATAGGTGACAGTTGTATATGACAGTTCCTATTTCCATAAAATTAAATAAAATTATTAAAATGGATGCTAGTGAATCGGATCAAAGTTTTGTATGTGAAAATTTTGAGATGAGTTCATTGACTAATTCCTCGTCGGATGAAGAGGATATAGAGCTTCTTCGAGCAGTGGCAAGTTTACTACCAAGGCCTATGCAAAGAATGTTATTCGAAAGAATATATCCCATGGAAAAATACGATAATGACGACTTCATCAAAAGGTTTAGATTTCCAAAAGATATTGTTTGTGAAATAGAAGAACTGTTGAAGGAAAACCTTGCTTATCACGACAATCGTATACAAGTATTGATTTGTTTGAGATACAATGCTGTTGGCTCTTTCCAAATAGTATCTGGTGACTTATTTGGTGTACGTCAGGTTACATGTGGAAGAGTTGCTAAAAGAGTATCAGTAGCATTGGGCTATTGTCAAAAATAAGTTTTATGATAGGTTTTGATTTCCTAATGTTCTTGAGATTGTTCATGGGACTCTTATTCCAATTTCTTCTCCTGGTGGTAATAACGCAGAAAGCAAAATACAAATTCAAACTGTCCACGTCGCGTCCCTGTCATTTGACATACCGAAAATGTCCGAAAGTACTTTCGGATATTTTCGGCATGTCGAAATAAAAAGGTATTATATTTTAAAATAAGAAATGTTGAATAAGCAATATAATGAACAAAATTAATTTAATTTTTTGACTTTTTTTTTTACATAATATTAAAAAAAAATTTTAGTAGAGAAAGAACTTAAAATCAGTGTATCTAACCGAAATATCGTTGCTTCGGAAACGTGCTATTCTTTGTTGTCTGCTGTAATTGTCACTTAAATTCAAATTTTGCCCATCTGTCACCTATTCGGAATAATCCTCGAATAGAAATTTTACCCTCGGAAAATCTCGGATAAAATATTACACCGATGTAATACGATGGATTAAATCGCGAGTAATATTGGTTGGTGTTTGTGCATTACACGCGAATATGGATTATTCTGGTTGGTGTTTACGGCCCTAAAGAGTATTGTACGATATGTATGGAAGACTACAGTCCCGTCTAAATAAATTACTAAACTTGTTGATATGATATAGTAGCATGGAGTCGTAAATCGATTCATTTTCTCCTCTCACTTTCCTGGAGCCCTCTAACATGAAGGTTGTCTAGGTCCGCTACACCCTCTCTTTTCAGGTCATGCAGGGATACTGTACAATATCGCCCGCAGTATCGCAGGGTGGTTTGGGCAACGGCGATTGAAGGCAGAACGTTTGCGCCTTCCCACTGGATGTGGGTAAGTGATGTAAGGGTCCCTTCAGGACCGAATGTGTGCCGGCGTTTTTGGTTTGTAGGCATGATGATATTTGCTGTTATGGCTGGTGGCAGCGGTGGGCTTTTTGGTTAAACCCCCCTATAACTCTCCCGCAATAGCCGAGGTGCTAGCGTGCCGTCCTGCAATCAACGCTGTCCACCGAGTGATCTGTCAGCTCATGCTGACAGCTGGGACTTCACGTCCAAAATAAATCACTCGCAACATAGTTACATAACATTGTGCCATGCTTTCCTTTACGAAAATGACAATACGCTGAGTCCATTGTTATAAGTCAGTGGTTCTTACATGAAACTATACTTCTCCCAACCATTGTGCAACTAGCTCCTGTTCGTTCATTTACATCCGTATCATACTTAATAGTTCCTTCTTATTAGAGAAATTTTTAGATTTTTTTTTTTTTGTAATTAAAATTCTAAAATTCACTTTTCAGTAGTTTGTTGTAGTTGTGTACTAGCACATTTTTCCTCATTATAGCTATAATGAAGGAGGAAAACACTTCATTAGTGTATTTCATTTTCATCGGATTTTCGAGCTATAATGACGTATACCATTTGACACACGGTATTTTAATGAATAGTTAATACAAATGATTCATTAGTTCGTGTTGTGTGTCTAGGGTATTATACCAATATACCAATTAAACCAATATATACCTAGACACACAGCACGAACTAATGAATCATTTGTATTAACTATTCATTAAAATACCGTGTGTCAAATGGTATACGTCATTATAGCTCGAAAATCCGATGATAATGAAGTACACTAATGAAGTGTTTTCCTCCTTCATTATAGCTATAATGAGGAAAAATGTGCTAGATTTGGCATATAATGTAAATCTGGAGCTTCGCTGTGCATCTGCTAATTTGAAAAATAAGAAGAAAAAATGTAAAGAAATGCAAATAACAAATTACATATTGTCAATATTCCTTTTAATATAAAGTTTTTCTCATTTATAAATTGTTAAGTTGAAAATAAAATAAATAAAAACAAAGTTTATCGCGTTAATTCGATCCATATCGCTTCTTTAATGACATAAGTTTATCAAAACCAGTTTGACAGTGCAACTTAATTAAAGAAATGGCTGTGTGTCTGCAGTTTATAATGAATCATTATAGACTAATGAATCGTTAGTTATTTCTTCATTAAAAGCGCTGTGTGTCTAGGGCATAAACCTCCAATTTAATTCATTTAACTAGATGGCGGATGCTGAAGCGCTTCATCATGCCGTGGAATTTTCACCGTGAGTATCATTGATATATTACACATTTTCTTTTGGTATACGCATACTTCGGCTTCGGTAGCGACTTGCACTGTAGAGCCTTCTTTATCGATAATGGTATTCATATATTTATATACATACATTTTCAACTTGGAACTATACTTGTACATATATTTATAATTATATACTATACCTGCATATTTTATTTATAATTTCATGGTATACTTACCTATATACCTTTTCAACGTGGAACTATACTTGTACATGTATTTATAATTTAATACTATACCTGCATATTTTATTTATAATTTCATGGTATACTTACCTATATACCTTTTCAACTTGGAACTATACTTGTACATATGTTTATAATTTAATACGATACCTGCCTATTTGATCGATATTCGTTTTCACATATTTATATACATATGTTTTGAATTGATGAGATTTTTTTCTCTCAAATTATAACGTAAATATGAAATCCTGAAAGTTTTAATTCTTCCTTCACCATCCTGAAGCCCTCTCACATAGGATGAAGGTCGTCTAGGCTCGCCTAGTCTCTCTCTCTTTTACAGGTCAACTAGGGACTCTGAAGAATTATGCCCTTCAGAGTCAGATGGGTGGATGGGGCAGGCGAAGAAGGCAGAAGATCTGCGCCTTCGTTTGTATACGGGTAAGTGACGTAAGGGTCCCTTCAACACCGAATGTGTGCCGGCTTTTTGTGTTAGGTAGGCACGAATTTTTTTGATTATGGCTGACGGCAGCGGCAGGTCTTTTGTGGAACCTCCCCACACTCTCTGCCAATAGTTGAGGCGGACTAGCGTGCCGCTCTGCAGTCAACGCTGTCCGTCGAGTGATCTGTCAGCTCATGCTGGCAGTCGGGACTTTACGTCCCAAGCAAATCACTCATCATAGTTCCATAACACTTGCCTTGTCTTACTGAAGGAGTTTTTTATATAAAAGTTGTTTGTATTTTGTTCAAACGCTATAATTTCTGTAAATTTGTTCTACATGCTATATTTTTTTAAAACTATTAGAAAGACAACATATATACACATAAACATACTGTAAAAAATTCGCATTGCAGGCGGATGGAAAAAAAGTTTATGTAAGGGATTTTGGCGCGGTTTTTAAAAGTATGACACAAAATTCTATACTTACAGCAGCATAGTGAGAGCTAGTAATACAAAACAACTTTTTGAGATTCCTGGTTCCCTAGTAAGCATATTTTCATTTTCGGTTACCCAATAACTTGCCTTAAAATTTCATTTTTATCAAAATTACAAACATTTACCAATATGCTAATTCCCAGCTTATTATTAAAAAAAATAGTACAGTATTACTAAATTTCCACATAAAAGAATGTAAATATTTTTCTATTTAGTACCCTTCCAATTTTAACCTTACCTACGGCTTTCGTGCTAGGGTACATGTAGGCAGAGATACAGCCATATGTTAGAAAGACGCTCGGCACGCAAAAATGTCATATATATACACGCAATGGCCTCTCTCACTCGTTGGCCAAAAGACCTGATTTTGTGATTGAACTGAAGTTGGTCGCCGCCAATAGAAACTTTGGACTTTGAGCAAAGTTAAGTTTCAATCGCACTCAGAGTTGAAGTCGAAGTTGCAATTGTATCTTACCACATTCATTTACCATTTCGGCAAAGTCGCAGTCGACAGATCAGTCGTAATTGTAATTCACGCTTTACATTTGTTTACATCTGTGGTGTGCGCAGTCCAATTATTGACAGCCACAAAAAAAACACAATATCCAGAATTGAGCCGGAGCCGGCTCATTAGTAAGGGTGCGTTCTTACAATACAAATGCTTATTTATTGTATCCAAGTGAAGTGAACTTAAACCGAATTTATGATACATAATTAACTTGAATAGTGTACATTACAAAACATAATATCAAAATTTAATATTTATAAATAATTAATATCTCTTCGATTCGTGAAAAAATTATAGAATTTAAGTAAAGCCGAGAAACAATTTGAAAACATTTTACTCGAGCATCTGAAAAGAACACGAGAGTCCCTTTACTTCTTTTGACAGCATAAACAGGAGACGACGTAATACTTGTTTCACGTACACAGGGTATATGAAGCACATTGCAGAGTAAAACAAAAAAATTATCAATAAAAAGTGAAAAAATTGAAAGTTTTAAATAGCTGTGAAACACCTTTTGGAGGCAAGTCCAACGTCATGGCGTCCGTCAATAATCATCACAGTTTTACCACGGATAAAGATCGTTCAAAGTTATTCCCGCTTAAAAGTATTTCAGATGTTGTGAAATTTTTTCGAAGTGAATTGGAAAGTGGCAGTGAGCCGGATCTTACAATTCTTTCTATAGTTGCCGGTTTTATTGAAAACACACTTACATCTGGTAGTGCACCAGCAGAAACATCGTCTGCTTCGAATAATAGCCAGCAAATCGCAGACGGCTTTGGAAAGTTCCCATTGGTCACATATGATGCCGTGGAAAGTCTTTATAAAAAATTTCGAAATATTCTTTCAGTTGTAGACAAAGCTCGACCAGCTCGAAGTGCCAATCGCAATGTAATAAAAAAAATATCGGACATTATTTGGCATTCTCTTATCAGGAGCACCTATAAAGATAGGGCCCATCTGCAAAATCTCTATAGTTATCTGTCAGGAAATAAATTAGACTGTTTTGGTGTTGCATTTGCCGTTGTCGCGGGCTGTCAAATATTGGGATATAAGGATGTTCACCTTGCAATATCCGAAGATCATGCTTGGGTGGTATTTGGAAAAAATCGAAGAGAAACAGTAGAGGTAACTTGGCACGGAAGAGGTCATGAGGATAAGAGGGGTCAAGATGTTTCCGCCGGAGTTGAATCTCGGTCTTGGTTATATCTAGCTGGATATTCGGTAATATGTGACCGATATATGGAGGTTGCAGCTATAGTATCTGCAATTAATATATCCTTAACACTTACAAGTGATTGTTTAGAAGTTGCTGATTTGCAACAAAATTTACTTTGGTTGCTATATGATATGGGACATTTACAAAAGTATCCAATGGGACTTGGGAACTTAGGAGAATTAGAAGAGGTTTCGCCTACAAAAGGTCGCCCAACGTGTGAAGAGCTATACAAAGAGGCTATACAATCTGCAAAACAGTACTACAAAAATTATCATGTGTATCCCTACACTTACCAAGGGGGATTCTATTATCGTGAACATAAATACAGAGAGGCTTTTGCATCTTGGGCTAATGCCGGTGATGTGATTCGTTTATACAATTATTCTCGCGATGATGAAGAGATTTATAAAGAATTCCTGGATATAGCAAATGAAATGATTCCACATGTTATGAAAACAGAGAGTTCTGGTCATTCAGCAAGAAGTATTCTTAGGGATTCGGAGTGTTTTGCTAACTTGTTAAGGTTTTACGATGGGATTTGTCAGTGGGAAGAAGGTAGCCTGACACCAATTCTTCATATAGGCTGGGCGAAGCCTTTGGTAAATACGATTTCAAAATTTGATTACGATATAAGATCACAAGTTGCTATAAACTCTGCAAAAGATGACGAGGAATCTGTTGTAACAAAACAACAAGATGCAAATGAAACTAAAACAGCAAAGGACAATGATTCAGTGAGCACAGAACAAGTACAAATGGATGAGGGCAATAATAATTGCATTAAGAAGGATGAGGTTAGTATTCTTATTGAAATTAGGATTTATACAAGACCTCCTATATAAACCAAACTGCAAACGCACAAAACGTACATGCTTTTATATAATATAGAATAGTCGACATTTTCGCTTCCCATTTAACACGAAGAAAAGAAAGAAATCTCCAAAATAATTATGCATATTTATTAAATAATATTGATCAATAATAGAATACATCTGAGAAATCATGTACGTTTATACAAAAAAAACAAATAAATATTTTTTTAAATTACTTTTTATCTGCTATATTTTACTAGGCGGTGCTTTGTCCTATGTGCCGATACTTGTAAATTTATGTTATTTTGCTACGATGTTGAACTCCCACTATATTTATTTACTCACTTCTGATCTTATATCTGATATTGTATGCTATTTTCTTTTAAGCTTTTTAGTTTCAACATGACGTATGAGCTCTCTATTGCTTGAAGTCATTAACTTAATGTATAATACAAATATTAATTTCTACTGCAATGAGTTTGTTTGTTGCTCCTTTGTTAGTTTTCTTATAAAATTTGATTCTATCGCTTGTACCAACTATCTATTACTTACTCGATGTACCCAACGTTGTAACGTAGCGTAATCAGAGGTTCTTCAATATATACTTTTCTATTCTATGTTGTTTGCTACATTCGATTCTAAGTGCCTATGCCTGTACTTTTATTATTTATTTTGTTACAATGTTAATCTACCATGTAACTTTCTATGATGTGCCCAGCCCAGCGGTATGCGTGCCTTTGGCACGGGTACTCAAATAAATTGATGTTTATGTTTATGATCATTAGTTTATACGTAAATTATAAAAGCAAAATGAATTAGTTTCAGTTAGTTCGAAAAGAGGTTGAGCTCTCTTGAACGTAGGCCAAAATAAGACCCATTGCTCACTATGAAATGAGTTAACTGTGCTGTTATATTCTCCGTATAAGTTAGGGAGCGTGCAGTGAACACAAGTTTTTATTACGTTCGTTCATTATATTTTCATAAGTGTCTTCGCTTAACTCGTTATGAGTTCTCTTATTGAAAAATTCTTAAATCCATTCTTTCTTTCAGGTTGCCAAACAGACAGAAGGTAATAGTGGCAAAAAGTCTGATATACCAACTCTAGCTGACCTAACGGCTGCATGCGGGGAAAAAATTTTGAATCCTGATTTTCTTCTTCAGGGTGGATGTCAACCATTTGCAGACCAAAAACAAAAGAAATCAGAAGAACCAGAAAAGGAAAGCAAAGTGGAAAAAGAACCAGATCAAAAAATAAAATCAATAAAAATGGATAAAGAAATACCATGCCCTGATTACGATTCATTTGAATACAAACTAAAACGACCTGTCATAACACTCTACAGCCAGAAAATGAAAGGATTAAAAGATCTCCTTTTATCAGAAAAGCTCAACACACATGCAATTTCATTGCAAGTTACTGCTCAGTCTCAAGTAGCTGGTAAGAAACCTCGGGGATCTGATAAACTACATTCGCAATCACAGAATAATAGCACTGAGGCAGAAATCTGCTCGCGTCCAAAGAGGACACGACGAGAGTAAGATATAAATTAAAAACCAAAAATAACAAATTGTTATAAAGCATAGCAAATTTTTAAAATTTGCAAATTTTGACTTTAAAATTTTTTATTAGGATTACAAAACACAAGGAGCTCGTAGAGACTATATTCCAGCTTTACTTGGAAGCAAAACTTTAAATCAAAAATATAATATTTATTCTCACACGAAATTGTTAGTTACGTTTTTACCTTTAGTATTTATATAATAATTGATGAGATGGGAGATACACTTGTTTAGAAATTTTCTACAAAAACTGGTAATTCCTATGCGCCTTACGTATGTTTTTTGAAATTGTTGTTTGTTAGTTATTCATTTATTTAGTTCGCATTATCATTCATTGTTATCAGTTGATAGGACATTTTTATTTATGAACTTTGTCCTTGTTCAAACAAGTACAAAACATGTTTTTATCAACTAATATTGTTAGGAAACGCTTGTCTTTTTGAGGCATTCTTGTCAAACAAAAACTTTTATACAATTACTTTTTCTATTTATTATTACTTATGCGCAAACTATATTTTTGTTCTTTGCCTTAAATTAATTTTGAAAAGAAAAAACAAATATTTTTGCTTTTGAAGCTAACAGGATATTATATCAGGAGTACTGCAGATATATATTTTTATATTAATAACAGGGTCAGAAACTCCGACCGAAAAGAGACAACATTTAATAAAACTCGTGGCTCTACATTGAATAAATTTAAATGCTGGTCACATTTTGCACAACAGCTTAGATTTCTTAATAATTAGCAATTGGATTTACTAAATAATTGGGGCCGCTAAGTACAAAATAAACATTCGTAATCAATATATATAGAAAATGTAGGAAATGGTAAATTGTAAGTAGAATTTAGGATAAACTTAATAATGAGAAAGGTGTGGATTTATATCTCTCACACTTTGTCAGTATAAATACATACAAGAAGCTACAAGTAATCTATAACGCTTAACGCTTATATACAAATTTTAGACGTATCTTTTATTATATATTTACACATTTTATAAAGCTTTTCCGATCTTTAGGTGCTCGTTTTCTTATATATATTTTTATCTATACACATATTTTTAAGTTTAGTCCTAGTTGCAATAATATTTAGCTTAGTTTTTATATTTTATTATTACATTTAAGATTATTTTTCTTACATGAATCAGTTTAAAATAATTCCAAGCTATTTAAAGGTGCACTGCTACAATTAATTGGTATATTATTCTCAGAATTATTTTTAATGAAACACGACGTTGGCGACGTTGGCCTTCCAAACGATTAAGTTAAAATCGAAATATGCGTTGGTACATAGCTAATAGAACCTTTTCTATGTATGTCCCAACATCATAAATAATTACAAGTGCTCATTGGATGTGTAACAAATTTCACAACCTTTTTTAACCCAGGTCTTGAATTCATAGCCTCAAAATGCTTTCAAATTATCCAATTATTTTATTTACAACCTGAAGTATAGTTTGGTATAATGTTACCTAGGAATGGAATCGATTGGTTGAGTAGAAAACTAATGCGGAGAATTAAGATGACCAAGATTGGAAATTGTTGATTTTATTTTACATTTCTACGCTTTGCGGAGCTGGGTATTTTCAAACTAAAATAAAATATATGTTTAACAGTTGCATGTAATAAAAAGCAAGGAAATACTCCTAATTTGCTTTTTATACTTTACTTATGTTTCGAAGAACTCACCTTTTTCAGAGTTACGACCTATGTATAATTTCTATGACATTTTCATAACATATAATTCAAGGATAGGTTTCTAATAAGATTTAACTAAGTACGCTTATTGTAGATTCATGCACTGAAAAAATACTGATTTGTTTTAATATACTCAAAACATTTCTCAACTGCTATATGCACAAGTGTAAGTTCAGGGCCTATTCCAGAACTGAATTCGATCAGAATCGAATCGAATCGATTGCATAAAACCATACATATGTAGGAAACTTCAAACTACTCATCGACTGTTTACTATTGGAATTTTGTTTTATTTTTCCATTGTCTATATGGTTTTATACACGATTTGATTCTGATCGAATTGAGTGTTGCAATGATGTGGAATTAGGTAAATCAGGTTATTTCAAAGGTAAGAAAACAAATACAATAGTTGGATGTGTATCAATATTCAACTGCGTAGACTGGTTACAACATTAAGTTAAAGCCACTGGTCTAAGCTGTTGAATTGTCACAGTTAAAAAGTGATATCTTGAAATAGCAAGGGTTATTTTCAGCTCACTCTTTAATTCTCCTCAAAGCACCACAGAATACCCTAATAGCTAAGAGTCGGAGTGGAAAATCTTACTGTTCCACCTGTGCTCTGCTCCGGAGCGGAGCAGTTAAATTTCTCCGGCTCTATCGAGCTGAACGGCATATTGATGGTATATGCATGTGTGCATATATGTATATATAGAAAACTTTGAGCTATTATTATTAGGTGAAATATAATCTCTTTTCACTACCGCTCCGGAATTAGCTCTGCTTAAGCTAGAGCCTTCTTCGGAGCAGTTATAATTGCTCCGCTTCGACACCCTGACCTGGAGCGCTTTGTAGCTGATATATCTGATCATTCGTACAGCTCGATTCAAATTACTGCTCCAGTCAATTGCTATGCTCAGGAATCAGCTCCGAGGCAGCTGGTATACCAAATTTGACCTTGGTAGATATTAATACGCATATGAATGTGTTACTTTTGGAAGCTCTTTTGATACAAAATATTGCTTCACGCGGAAGAAAAATTTTGCGATGATATACAAGTGATATGGAGGTATTAGCTGCTTTTTTTTATACTGTACTCGTTCATTTGAAATTTAAATTAATTTCATTCTATAAAACGTCTACAGTTAACCATGCATTTTTTTTATGGGGGCAAATAATCAATTTGCATTTCAATTTTCACAAAATACCAAAATAGATCTAAAATATTTGATTCTATTATGCAGTTTTAATTCTTCAAAAGCTGGCAATTTGATGATTTTTTATCCATTTATAAATCCGTATAACTCCTTTTATACGGATCAGGAAAAGAGAACGCAGCATTGTAATCGTAATAGCGTAATAGCATTGCAAATTATATACAAGCAAATTTTTTAGACGGCGATTTTTTTCACAGCGATTTGGTATTGTCGTATATTTCTTTTTTCTTCTACAGTTTTTATCTGACAGACGTAAATATAATGAAATAACTGTTGAATAATTCTAACAGCTCGAAATGGGAGCATTTTCGAAAATATAAACAACAATTTTACAAATTCACCAATTATTTTTTCCCATACGTCGATGTACTTCATATTGTGATCGTGTGATATTCAAATTGTCTGTACTATGAGCGGAGAGAGAGCAACCTAGAAATCAATTTATTATACTTTCTAGTTAGCTATTTTTGATTGATGAAGCTGAAAATTTGAATACAAACAATTATATTTTTTAAATCCCCATCGATTTACGTTCCAAAAATATTTTAACAATTTTTTTAATTTTATAAACTCATTATTATTATTATTATACCTTAGATGAAGTCTCATAGAGTATGCTAAACTTGTCATTCCGTTTGTAGCGTATAGAAATAATGCTGAAAAAAGGCAAATGGGTTGGACTCCAACGCATATGTATTATTATTTATTTAGATTTTTCCATGTCAGTCCGCCGTCCGTCAACATAATACCTTGAGAACACATTCATGGTTTCTTTCAAATAACATCATTCTGCATAAATTGACCTATTAAACCCTATGTGCTATCTGCAGCCGTTAAGGAGTTATTAACTCACAACCTATTTCGGTCATACCGAAATCAGCCGATATTTTTTTGAAAAATGACGTCACCAAGGGAACGAATTATCTTTGAGAATAATACCCTATGAGACTTCATCTAAGGTATAAGAATCATTAGTTTATAAAATTAAAATTTGTTAAAAAATTTTTGGAACGTAAATCGATGGGGATTTAAAAAATATAATTGTATTCAAATTTTCAGCTTCATCAATGAAAAATAGCTAACTAGAAAGTATAATAAATTGATTTCTAGGTTGCTCTCTCTCCGCTCATAGTACACACAATTTGAATATCACACGATCACAATATGAATTACATAGACGTATTTGAAAATATAATTGATGAATTTCATATTTTTAGCCTTTATCACTTTATGCTAATAGGCAATATCTTACTAGTACATATCTAGATACCTTCCTGTTAATATACAGTTGAAAATGAATGGTAATTAAATAATTGCACATTTTGATTTTTTTCTTTGACATAAACACAAGCAGTGTACCTTCTATCTGCCATGTTAAATTTCGTCCTTAAACATTTTTTCATGTTTTAAATTATATTACATTTGCTTAATAAACTTGTAAGTAAAATCATTAATTTGGAAATTATATTATAAACAATAAAAAAAAACTAGAATTTAGAAGCCTGTGATGCAATGCATGTAATATTTACACAAAAATACTGTATACTTCTGGAATCTATATTTTACATATTTGTAATACATTTTATTTGGAAAAATTAAAAAAAACCTTCAGAAATGTAAAAATTATTTAAATTATTATGGTTATTTATTTATCGAAAATTGAAAGAGCAAATTCTTGGGTGTTTGTATATTTTTACATGGAATAAGAAATGTGGAAAGAAAATTTCTCCTGGAAAGAATTATATTTTTTTAAAATGAATGAAAATTAAAAGAAAAATATTAGAAGGCAATCGTTATCTCGTAGAGCATAAATTACAAATCATTTTCAGATGAAATACTTAAAAAATAATGTATATAATAATAATTAAATAAAAATTCAGCACAATATTCAATGTATAGTATATCTATATGTATACACTTAATAATGCATACCTTGTGATCTCTTCTACATTTTAGAATATTCTTTAAAACTCTATATGTGCTAGTCTTCATAATTATTTTACTACGTTATAGCCTTCGAAACCCCACAACAGCAATTGCAATAAAGTTTTTAATTTTGATATATTTATATAGATAAAAGTTACTGCTATTTGATTTACAAAACGAAATAAAGACGAAACAGAAATTACATTATACATATAGCTCTTTTCCATAGATTTACCAAACGTCTGCTTCAAATAATAAAAAAATCAAATTAATTGTAATATTGAGACCTGTTATCAAATTATTTACTGTTATATTTTATTGATGTGAACAAAAAACTACTAATGATAATAAAAAGTTATAAATGATGTATTTTATTGTCCAAGTAGCAATTATGTGTTTTACTATACCCACTTCAATCTTAGATTAAAGAAAACAATTTTTTTTTGCGTTTCAATTCCGCTATTTCTTCAAGTTATGTTGTGAATTCCGATGTGTCAAATGTAGTCGATTCGCTAAAAACCACGGAAAATCGGTCTAATACAAATTTTTGGCGTAATCCAATGTTGCTGTATCACTTTCGATACGAAGTGCTGTCGACTGTCGTGTCGAAAATTTTCACTGGCAGTACGTTGTCATGATACAAAGATTATCAAGGTATGGCCGGAAAATCTCTCAATTGGTTGCTTGCCCCTTTTGGCGACAATTGTCAGAAATTTGTTCGTCTCAATTTCAATCGTCCTTATCACAGTTAAAAAATCTCTCTATTTGGAAATTTCTTTACTTTCCCACTAGCACATATGTATTTACTTTTCTCGAAGTGATTTAAACGAAAAAACTTATGTTTTGTTAAATATTTTAATATATTCAATACGTATTTCAGTCAATAAAATACGAAAAACTCAAAACAAATTCTCTGGAAATGACGTTAGCAACACAAAAAATTCCTCTCGAATCGGCCATACCTTGTTATCTTTGAATCGTGGTATCTTGTAGCATTTTCGTTCGACAAGCGTTTTCGAATATATAAATGGAATTTTCGGAAATCAAGTGGCAGCATAAATTAAAAATTAATTCAACGAAGCTGTCTAAGGTAATAAAATGGATATATTTTATTGCTATATTTTGTTACGAAATCTGCCTTCCTGCTTTACAAAAGATTTATGAATTTACTGTACTGTTCTCGGAAAACACCCGATTCAAAATTCCTGCCTTGATCGGAAGGTACGCCGAATCGGGAAAACACATGTTAGATGAGGGCTTTTGCCACAGTTTCCGCTGTCTGGTCTGGTGTCACAATTGCTTCAGATAACTTCGTAAAGTAGTCCATTGTTACTTGGATGTATTTATTGCCACGCATAGAAGTAAGCAACGGCCCTAAGATATCGATGCCTATTCGTTCAAATGGGGCGCCTACATTATAAATTTGAAGCGCATCTCTTTTTCGTGGCGTAGGGCCTTTTCTCTGTTGACACATCGTGTATTTTTGGCACCAGTTTTCGACGTCGTAAGTGCAGTCTACCCAATAATATTGTTGCGAGCGTGGCCTTTGGTTCGTTATTTAAAACCAATATTAAATAATTAATATATAAGTTCTTTATTACAGTTAAATCATATAAAGTTCACAAACATTTATTTAATCAACTCAACTCTAATTATCGCTAACACTGTACTTTCAATTATCGCAATCTAATTACACACTATCGCTTCTTTATTGCTTTCGCTTCTTAACACTGCAACGTCTAAGACAAGACTCCTTCTCTGGCGATGACAACTGTTATATTTATACCCTAGAAACACTCCGGATAAATCTGGAGTGTTCTATTCCAAAAGCTTCTAGACTATTCTATTTGTTCTATTCCTGAACTTTCATAATCGATTCTCCGAACCTAAAGTCATTTACTCTCCGAACCTGAAGTTGTTTATTGCCAGTAGATGTCACCAGTTGTCTCTTTCTATTGCACGTAACACTGCCCCCTTCTTAAACTTGTTCGTCCCGAACAACAGGTGGTCCACGGTCTTGATGCTCGTAGTATTGACACAAGCGGTCCAAATGAATAATTTTGTGCTTGCCTCTTGTGCCACGCTGAATCCTGTATACCACGTCATTGATTCTAGTTACTACTGAATATGGTCCTTCCCAGTGTTGTTGCAATTTTGGAGAACGTCCCTTACGTCGGTTCGGGTTGTATAGCCAAACAAGATCACCTTCATTGAATCCTGCTGAATTCGCACGTAATCATAGTGTGCCCTCATCCGATGGGTACTTACTGCTAATTTCGCCCCCGTGGCCCTTTGTACATCAGCTCGCAGTTTCAATGGGGCTCTGACATTACACTTGTACATTTCCTTTCTGCTGCTACGTGGCGGCCCTTTGTAAAAAACACACACAGTGCATCTGCGACACCACTTCTCTACATCCTCCCGCATATGTAGCCAATAAAACTTTTCTCGTATTTTAGAAATTGTTTTATTCACTCCCAAATGTCCTCCAGATGCTCCACGATGCACTTTACCTAGAACCTCGTTGACCTTTGATGCCGGCACGACTATCTGCATTCGGAACGATTTACCGTTAGGTGCTTCCCACTTGCGTTTTAATATACCGCATTCAACATGAAGAGAATTCCATTGAGCCCAGTAGCTTTTCAGCTTTTCACTCATCCTCGAAATATCCTTCCATTCTGGTTTTTCTATGTCTGCTTTCCAAGCAAGAATAGGCGATATGTCCGGATCTTCTCGTTGTGCTGTTTGCAAACTCTCGATGTCCCAACCTGTTGATGGCTCCACAGTTACCAACTGTATAGTAGCTGTTTTCTCATTTCCTTTCTCCCAGCCGTAATGCTTACATTCAGGTTCCCATTGACGTTGTACCAAGGCTTCTGCATTTCCATGGATACGTCCTTCCCTGTGTTGGCTCTCAAAGCCGTAAGGTTGGATTCTAGTCTCCCTAAGAATAGTTTGCTCTCTAGCTCGCCAATTTGGACATTCTTCTCTCCTTTTCTTTTATGTTGATTCCTTTCGACGGCGTTTCCTGCAGTCGCTTTGAAGGTGTCCTAATTTATTACAATCCCAACATCGAAGAACACTACGTGAAGGGGTGCTCAGTGATAACTGCAATCTATTGCAAGTCTGCTGCTCAGCTCGATATCTTTGCAATTCCACTTTCCTCTCTTCATCTAGAGATTCCACTCGTCGGCGTTTTCTGCAGTCTCTTTGTAGGTGTCCTGGTCTATTACAATTCCAGCATCGAACGATACCACGCAAAGATGAGCTCTGGGATGACTGCATTCTATTACAAGTACATTTGTCCACCGAAATGTCTCTCATTCGTACTGCACTCCGCGAAGCTTGTTTGGCGGATTCATACACTAATGCATAAGCTAGTGCTTCTGCTGTTGATTTCTTTCCTGTTAGCCTCAATGATTGTTGTAAATTTTGATCTGTAATAGCGTTCACAAATGCCTCCGTCGCCACTTCATTGAGAAAATCCGCATTCACGTTGGAGTATGACAGATGCGCTAATCTTTCTACATCTGCCTGCAGTTGTTGTAGTGATTCACCATGTTTTTGAATCCTGTTGCGCAACTGTAGGCGATATACTTGCTGCATGTGCTCATCTCCGTAACGTAATTCTATCGCCTGTACTAATGAAGAGTAATTACGTTGATTTTCAATCGGTACAGTTTGTAAGAGTTCTGACGCAGGACCTCGAAGTGCTAACACCAGAGCTATAGCTTTGTCTTCATCATTCCATCCATTTACTTCTGAAGCTGCCTCGAATTGTCTCTTGAAGATATGCCACGAATTTTGTCCATCAAATATGGGAGGTTTCATTCTACCTGCACCGGATATTTCAGTTGCTCCGCTTAGAGGCTGACGATGCTTTATTCTTTCCAGATCTGATTTAAAACTGTCAAGCTGCTCGGTGACTTTTTGTTGAGCTTCCGCCACTTCCTGCTCGATTCCTTCAATTTTCAAATTTTGTTCGTCTAATGAGTTTTTCAGGAAAGTCTTCTGTTCCTCCAAACGAGTTTCTAGACAATTCTCCAAAGAGATCTTTTGTTCGTCCAAACGGGTTTCCAGAGATTTCTTTTGTTCCTCCAAATCAATCTTTTGTTCATCAAAACGGGCTTCCATAGATTTCTTTTGTTCATCTAAACGTGATTCCAGAGAATTCTTTTGTTCCTCGAGAGAATTCTTTTGTTCCTCGAGAGAATTCTTTTGTTCCTCGAGAGAATTCTTTTGCTCATCAAAACGGGCTTCCATTTTACTCATTAAAGTACTCAAAAGCTGTTCCATTTTCATCGCAGGCGCTTCTTCAACTTCGATTTCTTCCAAGTTCTCTTCGAAAACAAATGTTTCAGGATTCTTTCCTTCCTCTATCAAAGATTGTCTAAGTCGCTCGACTAGAACTTTCTTTATGCCTGTCGTTTGTAATGACCGGTTCTCTAACTCCACTTTCAAATCCTGCGTTCGAAGCTCGTCCACTTTGCGCCCCATTATTTTAGTAATTCTCTTATAGATGAATATAAATTATTTTCCAGAACTTACACAATTTAACACAATTTCTCAAAATTAATCACTCTTTTAATTTTTAGTCAATTGCCACCACTTTATTTCGCGAATTTATTTCACTTCTGACACCAGTTGCTGCGAGCGTGGCCTTTGGTTCGTTATTTAAAACCAATATTAAATAATTAATATATAAGTTCTTTATTACAGTTAAATCATATAAAGTTCACAAACATTTATTTAATCAACTCAACTCTAATTATCGCTAACACTGTACTTTCAATTATCGCAATCTAATTACACACTATCGCTTCTTTATTGCTTTCGCTTCTTAACACTGCAACGTCTAAGACAAGACTCCTTCTCTGGCGATGACAACTGTTATATTTATACCCTAGAAACACTCCGGATAAATCTGGAGTGTTCTATTCCAAAAGCTTCTAGACTATTCTATTTGTTCTATTCCTGAACTTTCATAATCGATTCTCCGAACCTAAAGTCATTTACTCTCCGAACCTGAAGTTGTTTATTGCCAGTAGATGTCACCAGTTGTCTCTTTCTATTGCACGTAACAATATCTAGCTTTTACTTTGGCGGACGTTTTTTCTATTTCTAAGTGTCCCCCAGTAGAACTACTATGGATTTGTTCCAGGACTTCATCAGTTTTAATTCTGGGAGCAGTATTGTTACGATGTGCAAGTTGTCCCCATCTATGTTCAATGTTTATTTGATAAGCGATCCTGTAAAGATCTTGTTGTTTTAGATCAACTTCGAATGGCCGAAGGATCCGAATCTTTGAACCATGGCGTCTCCTGATTCTGTTTCGCTCCGTCCTGCTTTTATTTCGGAGGAAATCCTCGCACCTTGGAACGTGGATGATATCGGCATTGGCATACCGGATTCACAGGATATGTTTTAAAGCCAACTCCTGCAAAACTTAAGGAACTTATTTTTGCCTCACATTTGGGGAAATCTGGTGAATAAGTTATCTAAAAAATTTTATCAGTTATCATCAGCAGCGAAATGCTTGAATCCTCTAAATGGAAAGAGAAAACAGCGTAGATATATAATTAGGATCTTACTTAAGGTTAAGATATATAGTTAAGGTTCATTTAAATTCAAATAAATAATCAAATAATTTCATTAGAATAATAGTAGTATTCGCATTCCTTGTTACTTTAAATAATGTGTTTTCAATAATAGTAATCATAATTACGCTTTAAGCTCAAACTTGAATTCATATTGATAGCTTATCTGTACATCTATTTAAATCCCATACTCGAGCCATCTAACCACGATTCCATTTCTTATATAATGTAGTTTAATTACAATATTTAAAACTCTGTGGTATTAATCATTGTTATACAATAAGTCAAAGTATACCTAGTTTGCTTCGTTACCAGATTATTCGGGTAAGCCATTGGTCCAGGATTTCCCGAGTTGGAAAAAAAACCATCTTATATGAAAATATGGAATAAATAAATAATAAAAAAAAAAAATTAAAAGGAATTAAAAGGAAAAAAAATTAAGAATAAATAAATAAATAAGAACAAAATAAACTTTAACTAAGCAAACAATAGAAGCCACATAGAAACCACAAAGTAAAAGAAAAGAAAAAAATATAATCTTGTGAAATTAAGTCACGATAGAAATAAAACAAAATTGTGAAGCTAATACATTTAAATCGTAACAATTGAATAGCGACAGTGGTGAACTAACATTACGATATAATTTAAATTACTTGGACAAAACGACAAGTATAGCTCAAGCGTCAAATGTGACTCAAAACTTGAACGCCAAGAGGTGCCTTTTTTCCGGTGTATTGGCATGGCAGGCTGATGATTGGTTGAGCATAGATAAAGTGGCTTGAAAAGCTTGGCTTAGAATTAAAAACAAAAACAAGGAAAATAAAGAGATAAATATTTAAAATAAATAAAAATTAAATAAAAATAGAAACAAGATCACAAAATTAAAAGGAGTAGTGATAAGGATTAGGAGGGACTTTGGACCAGAGGACGTTTTTTTGTGCATTTACCGACACGATCCAATCTGGTGCCACGATAGGAATATCACCAAATTAAGTATACCTTAATATATTCTTTTAATAATAAGTAATCTCGTGAGTTGAGTTCTTTTTATTGATATAAATTATTGTGGCTGGCTGGTGGAAAAAGGGGTCTTATAAATTTTTTTTACGTGTAATTCTCCATTTAAAATTTTGTTATATGCCGATTTAATTGTGTAAATAAAGCATTAAGTTCTCAATGATGAGCCATCTCCATTCATAGGTTTTGTGATGATTTCCTGAGCTAAATTAACATGTCATGTGGAGCATGTAACAAATTTGGCGCCCAACGTGGGGCCACAAAAGGTTAAAACAATAAATCTATACAAAGTAACTATCAGCAGCAAGCATTCTTTGAACTTAATATAAAGTAGTGGCATTAGCAAAGATTTCTTCTGAAATACGTTTCCTGGCATTAGTAAAAGAATTTAAAGTTCGCGCACATTTATAAAAAAAGAAAAAAAGAAAAAAAAACAACCCTTAGTTAAGTACGGCTGGTGAAATCAAAATTGCAAATCCAAGGTAAAAGTCATCTGGCGATAACCATTGGTAAGTATAGCAAGCGTGTTTTATCAGTGCATAATACCATCGTGAAAAAAAAAATTTCTATTGTTCTAGTGGGTACTATCAGTGACGAGTTAAAAACGCGACGTCACAAATTCATAGTTTACCGCAAAATTTTGGAATTCCAGTTCAAGTAGCCAAGTCTAATTCGTTTTTTTTTATGTACCCCTTAGTTCCTCTACATCACCAGTGAATTGCAATATTCTTTTTTATTTTATTTCTTTGTAGTCGCATGGTAATAGTATGTGCAAGTTTGTAATTGGTAGAGATTGGCTGTGAACGAGTCTAGTCTAATAATTGATCATCAATATTGTAATCACTTAAATAGATGCCGTCTAGCAGTTCTTCGATAGTCACTAACTGAAATGAAACGGCACAAACTTACTCAGCACTAACTACCGCATTTTCACAGTTTTCATTTGTAATAGTCGGAACAGAAATTATACATAGAACAACATAGGGACGTTTACTTTTTTTTATTTGAAAAAAAAATCCCACATAAAACGAGGTGAGTGTAGTGATTTAATCGAATCGATGTTACAGGAACAGGTACTGTACCAGGTGGGTAGACTTAACTATACATATGTAGTTGGATTATTTTGAGAAAATTACATGAAACGAGTTTATTGCTTATTAGCATTTTGACATTTTGATAATACAGGTTCGAGGATCAAAACTATTAATAAAATTGTGTGCTAACTGCTGAACGAAGCTGTGTTACGATTTCATCTTGAACTAATACATACACAGTTGTGTGCGGAAGTCTATCTCATTTAGTGGATTAATATAATTAATAAACCACAACTTTGGGTTTTTTTTTTTTATTACTGGTACATATTGAGTGGTACATATAACATAATGATGGCTATAATGAAAGACGTGTGGTGAAAATCTATATACCTGTTTTCTAGTGGATATCAACTTCAATTCAGTACAGTTTGTTACAGGCAGGGTATATGTATTATCCAATGCCTTGGTGAAAATTTAACTTTCGTCAGTGTTAGGTATTGACGCTGCGGCATGAAATATAATTTCTATTTAAACCTTTATAAATATAATGGAATACTTTTGTTGTTTTAAATAACCCCTTTTGATTAATCGACTTACCCTTTTGGTAGGCATACTGTATGCAATTTAGAATATACATCATAATTAGTAAATGCCGAAGAATCCAAACTTGGTGCATTCCACGCGAAGAGGCAAGACGCCATTTTCCACTTCATATTTAGTAAATTGGTAGGCGCTCTTATTTAACTTCGATTAGATTTTTTTTTTTTTTAGTACAGAGCTATATTCTCCTTCCACCACTCACTCTAGTCAGACAATTTTTTTGTTTTTTTTCTTTAATCATTCTTTGAGCATCTCCACAGATAGCCACAGGCTGGTATTAGTGAAGAGCAACTTTTAGCTTCCCTCTTTATTTTTATCCTTTTGACTATTTATCTCTATTACATAGTACTCCGTTTACACGTTATACTATTGTAACATTATCTAGTGGAAATTCCTTTAACAGTTTCTTGAAATTGTGCACTTGCTCTGTTTTCTTAATTGCATCAGGCAGTCCATTGTAAATTGGTACAGCTATATGCTTTAAACTCTTTCTTCATCTGTCAGTTCTAGCATAAGGCAGTCGTATATGCTGACGCAGTCTTGTGCAATGGCTATGAATCTCCCTATGCTCAATTAGGCTTATGTTGGAGTTTATCATATTATTTCTTAGTTTATATATCATTTTCGCCTTTTCCACGTAAATTAATTGCTTTAAAATTAGGAATTTAGTCATCTCATACAGGACAGACGTTGGTGTAAGGCTATGTAAATTAAAAATGGACTTTATTGCTCTATTCATCACTCTATGCATGCAATTTATTATATTATTGTTACCTTGTGACCAGTTGATTATGTTGTAGGAAATTATCGGTAGAATAAAAGCATTGTAGATCAAGATTATCGTCCGATTATTAAAAAAGTTTCTTCTTCTCAGGACCCCTATTAGCTGTTTCCAGGTCAAGTTCTCATCCATTATCATATCCAAATATTTTATGGTTTCAGCTCTTTCAATATTATTTCCCTTCACTTGTAGTCTGATGTCCATATTTTGCTTGCCTCGCCGTTTAAAGGCCATATAGCCATCTCGTGTATCTAATTAGGTTTTCATTTATTTCACTCTGTAGTGCTTCTCCATTACTTAATATTCTGCAGTCATGCCAGCTTCCATTAAGTTCTGGATGTACAGAGAGTAAAGGAGCGGCCCCAAAATTGAACTCTGTGGGACTCCAGTTTTCATCACCTCTTTCTCACTGTAACAGTTTCCCACTCTCGTGCAGCACTGCCTGTCCTTCAAGTAATTGTCTTGCAACTGTGCAGCCTTTCCTCTAATTCCCAGTTCACTTACATAGTTTTTCAATTAGAACCTTATGATCTACAGTACCAAATGCCTTCTTCAGATCCACAAACATTCCAATGAAAAGAAAAGGTGAATTTTATTCCAATCACAGTTTTCATTACCATTCGCCAACGGGCGTTGTGAAAGTTTTTCATCAAAAGACATCCACCACAAGCATCAAATAAATTCAGGTAATTCTAACAAAATTTTGATGAATTATTGCAATTCTCACGATATTATCGAAATTTCCCGTGAACGTGTAGTGGAGGATTCATCCATAGGGGCCAGCTCGGCGTCACGGCAGTATTGCTACAAGACTACATTTGGATGTCCCCAATAATCATAGCTTAGAACTTGAAGCAAGAGCATATCACGTCGCTAATGCTACAAAAATCAAGAGGCCTTATAAATTCGATGGCCTCTAGCGGTGGCATCACCTAGCATACCTGACAAGGCATGATGTTCTTACATAGAATTTTATTAACAAAACACTTATTTTTAGGCCAAATCATGTGACTGTCATAAAATCGGTCAGTGAAATTGATTTAGAAAACTTTCACAAAATTCGCAACCTAAGAATAACATAGGCAAAAAAAAAAAATAAGTATCCAAGTTTTGTGTATCATGATTTGCACAGTGCTTATAAGAGATATGATCCAGAGCGTGGAATGGACTATCACATACCTTTAAACCATTGGGACGGGTAGAGCTAGTTCCATCACCGTATATGACAGAAATCACAAAAGTCGCTATAATAGTTTCCGCGTTTGAGCCCCAAATACAAGAGACATCAGCTATCATCAAGCATTATGAAAAATCGGCATGGAAAATCAAGAACACACATTTCTTACGGTGGTATTTTTTTTATTGTGCGAATGCTCGGATGTATACTTTGGTGAACGCTGCAGACCTAAGTATTTTACTAGGACCGTTGGGATTCCTGGAAGTTAAGTTCTTTACGGATTTTGTCTCACAATTGTTCAGTGCTAAGGTAAATAGTTGATTTTTGTTTTGAAATTTCGCGCGGGTAAATAATAATTAATTAAACCAAAGCTATACTGGCAGAATATATTATGAATATTTATTTAAGGATTTCAAAAAGGCAGGAAGAAGAAAAAAGAAAAAAAAATACCTATTTTTGTAGAAAAACGCAGCTTCTACTGTGATGTTACTGCATGTTATATACTCGTATTTGTTTTTTTATTATTTTTACTTGTAGTCTATAGTTTAATTTACAATTTATTGAACATTAATTGAATTGGATTAGTTACTGATTTAGTTCTACGTATCGATTATAAATCTACCAGATTGTAAGTATTTGCCGTCGACGGAAATATAACGGAACACTTGATAATTTGTACGCATTAGGCGAGAAATTTTATTATACGACAATTAGTTACGGACAGAAATTCTTAAGTTTAAAGTATGTATTCAGCCTTTAATATTACAGAAATTGTAATTTTTAATCTTTATCGTATCTAAATTGTGGTTTTTGATTACACATATATAGTTTAATTCAAATTGCTTATATGCGTGAATAGTATAACAACGATAATGTTCAGAATAAAGGTAAAAGCATCGATCATAGCGTAATGAAGCTCTAGACGCTTTGTTTCTTCCTTCTCTCTCTCTCCTGGAGCCCTCTCGATGTAGGGGTTGAACAGGTCCGCTACTCCTCTCTCCTTTTCAGGTCAACGAAGGGATACACGGAAAAAAATTTCAAATGCTTTTACTACAACAAATATTGTACTGACGTTATAAGAAGATATTAATATTTTATATGAGTTAGTGCTTTAAATTTGATTCAAAAAGGAATAAATTATAGCAATTGTTCCAATACAAATGTGAAAAATTTCTTGCCAAAATAAAACGGACAGTTGGTAACTCAAATAGCAATTAAACCTACATAAAATGTATGTATACTCTACAATACATTCTAAAAGCCATATGTATAAGAAATTCTCCTTTACAAATAAGGTTGGTACTCCTGTAATTTATTGGAATCTGGTCTGAACTTTCTGTTTCATCTAATTGATTTGTCTGAAAATTGGATTTTCCAACGATATGAATTAAGCATGAAATGAAATTTTCCTACCAATGTGCCTGATTGTTATGTGCATGCGGCCGCCTACTTAATATAGTTTTTCGACAGGAAACATAACTGTAAACAAAAATTAATTCTCCAATTACTTGCTATCGTGTATAGTATATATATATATATCATGTATAGTATATATATATGTAAAGTATTTTAAGCACAAATGCCACTTTAAAAGTACGCAGTTTTCACATAAAACTAGTTTGTATTGTGTTCAAACACAATATTTTCCATAAACTTGTTCTAAATGCTATTTTTTAACACCATTACAAAGAGAACATAATGGACTGCAATTTGTTATAACTTCATTTGGCTATGGGAGCGTTTAATTTTAAAAGCGTAGGTGCGAGCTCGCTTAAATACAATTATTCCGGGGCTACTGGTGTACATGTACACAAATGCGTATACTACCTACGTAATGTACTTTCTGACTTGGCCGCTTTTAATTGATGCACTCAGTGCTATGCAAATTTGTATCGTATACCATATGAATGTGATTGGGATTAGCAAATGTTCCTATATAAATAAGAAAATCGCCAAATATACTGTATTTCTTCCTAAAAAATTTGCGTTTGTATATTTTCTTTTCTTTAATGCAAAGCTGCACTATGATGCGTATTTACAGTATGCTACGAGTATTCAAAGTGTTCTGATCAGTTCAGTGCAATTAAAAAGTTTCAAGTTTAAGTGTAAATAAAGCATGGAATATATTCAAGGAAAATTAGAGCAAATGGGATGCATCCAAAATTTGCAAAACTTCATTGGTAAGTACAGTTTTGTAAATATTTTGCAATCATATAATCTAGTGCGTCAATGTCATGTCAAATTTTATTTAGGTAATTTTCATTTATTTAATAGACAAGCTACCATGTTTGAACTTTTATTCTGGTTAATTTGTTTTGTAATTGATTAGTGAAGATATTATTAAAGTGATAGCAAATGTTTCTAAAATATTGGCAATAGTGGAAATTCTTCACAAGAACTTCAGTGTAGTGAATATAAATATGGAACCGGTTTGATAAGATCTGTGAACTTTTGCATAGTCAAATGAAGCTGAAATTATATGTATACTTTCGAAATCAGTGAATGAGGGGGGGGGGGGGCTAAAAGTATTAATTCATTGGATTTTGTGTATAAAATATTTTGAAATGATGTAAAATCGATTTTTAAATACTGGTGAAAATAATATAAATCCGGGATTACGTGTATAAATGTGCTCATATTAACGTGTAAATTTCCAACAAGTTTTATGAAAGCGGCTAATATTTAGAATCCACTGCACTGTAAGGGGGAAACAAGCCCAAGAATATTTTTATAACGTTGGGTATAAAATATCAGAATTTCTTTTATTTTCCATCTACATAAGAATAAAGTTATTTACAATGAAAAAGAAAATATTATTTAATTCATTAAAAACTTTTCAATATCGCGCTTAAAATATGCCTTTATGGTATAAATTAAAAAAGTAAATAGTATTTTGTTAGTTTTACAACATTTGTTAAATTAAATAATCTTATTTGAAATTTTTTTATATATACTTGTGTAACGTAGTCTTAATTATCAACAAGTGTAAACACAGCTTTATATTATATAGTAGTTTCAGAACGTACCCCACTTCAGATGTCATTATACAAAATATTTTTACTCAGTCAGTCTAATAAAGGTTATAAAACGAAACACATTGTTTTTCTGTCTTTCTACTTTATATGGTGATGATAGCACGCTTTCAAATCCAAGATCATCGGAGTATTTCAACAGATTTTGGGCCCAGATTTGCTTTCACATCAAAAAATTAAGAAAGATATTTATAGTGAACGTATTATTTTACGATATTTTTTTGGATTATTTTTTTTCGTAAAATAAATAACCTTTAATTTTGACCGCTACACCACAAGAAAATGCCGGAAGCAGCTAAGCTACAAATTACAAAATTGAATAATGATAACTACCAGGAATGGAAGTATAAAATTGAACTTTTATTAATAAAAGAAGATTTATGGTCAGTTATCGAAGAAACAGCACCTATAGTTACAACACAATTAGCCATATGGAACAAAACAGATGGTAAAGCGCGTGCACATATTGGTTTGTTAATTGAGGACAACCAAATTATTCATGTTAAAACTAAAGACACAGCCAAAGCAATGTGGGAATCACTGAAGGAGTATCATCAAAAATCAACTTTATCCAATAAAGTTCGACTTTTAAGACGGTTATGTCAAATGATATGACCTGAGGGAGGAAATATGAAAATTCATTTAAATGCGATGGATGAATGCATGGATGAATTGAACACATTAGGTGAGCCATTAGCGGACGCTTTAGCAGTTGCATTGTATTTGTCTAGCTTGTCTGAAAGTTATAGTGTTTTGATTACTGCACTGGAATCACGTGCTGAAGCAGATTTGACTAAAACTATGGTCAAAAATAAACTTTTAGAAGAGTTTAAAAGAAGATAAGATACAGAAAATATAAGTGAAAGTGGCGAAAAAGCTTATAAAGTTAATAAAGTAAATAACGCTTTTGACAGTTCTAAAGTTTATTGTTTTTTCTGTAAGAAAAAGGGGCATATAAAAACTGATTGTCGTAAATTTGCAGCGTGGAAAAAGAAGAAAGAAAATGAGAATCATGTACATAAAATTAACGTAATGCAGAAAAACGATGAAGATAAAAGTGATTGTGAAGATGTTTTAATTTGTTTAATGGCTAATCAACAAAATAAAGTAAATTTTTTTGAATGGTGTATTGATTCAGGTGCGTCTTCACACATGTGCAATAATGAACCACTTTTTACAAAACTAAATAAATCAGATATAAATTCAGTAAAACTAGCTGATCTAGCAATCTACCAATAAGTGGCACTGGCGTAGTTGAATTTAAAACTGAATGTGGTAAAATTAAACTGAATGAAGTCCAATTCGTAACGAAACTTAAATGTAATTTACTATCAGTCAGTAAATTAGCTAAAAACGGATGCAGTATTATATTTAAAAATGAAAAATGTGTAATAAATAAAGATGGAAAAACCTTAATGGTGGTGAATTCACGAAACGACATTTACAAAGCAAACCACCAAGCCTTCAACGTAATTAATAAGCAAAAATCGAAATGTATTCACGAATGGCATAAGATACTTGGACATCGAAATTTAATTGATATACGTAAAATGACCGAACTGGCAGTTGACATTAAAATTGAAAATTGTGATTATAAAGATATCTGTGAAATATGTCTACAATCTAAACAAACCAGAGATCCATTTACACAAAAATCATTAACCAAATCAGCTGATAAGTTGGATTTAGTACACACAGATGTATGTGGACCACCACAAGTTTCTACACCTAGAGGTAATAAATATATACTTTCATTAATTGATGATTATTCTAGATATAACCACATATATTTGCTGAAAGAAAAATCCGATCTAAAAGAAAACTTAGTTGAATTTATAGAAATGATGAAGACACAATACGGTAAAGTGCCCAAAATTATCAGGTCGGACAGAGGTGGTTAATATATGAAAAAAGAACTACATAGCTATCTCAAAAATAATGGAATTTTAACGCAATTTACTGTACCAAAAACTCCACAGCAAAATGGTGTTGCTGAGCGTTTTATTAGAACTTTAATAGAAATGGTACGTTGTATGTTAAATAGTTCAAATATGCACAAACAATATTGGGGAGAGGCGGTGAATACAGCAAATCACATAATTAATCGTTTACCAAGTAAAAGTATAAAATCAACTCCATATCAACTCTGGTACAAAAAAAAACCAAGTTTAAATTATCTTCATATTTTTGGTACATCAGCATATGTCCATATTCTGAAAGACGAACGCAAAAAGTTGGATAATACAGCTGAAAAATTATATTTCGTTGGATACGAAAGCGGTACAAAAGGCTATCGTCTTCTAAACAGTCGGACGAACAAAATCAAAATCAGTCGTAATGTAAAATTTATTGAAGCTGAAAACGAAGTAATACCAAACGAAATTCAAAATGAAAAACAAGAAGAACCAAATCATGAAGTCGAAATATTAAATTCTGATCCAGTAGATGAACCAGTTCAACATGAAACAGATGTCAATCAAGAAACTATAATAGTTGATAATGATCCAGAAGGGGAATACAATGAAAATCGGAATGTAAGATTTTCTACAAGACTAAACAAAACGTCTGATTATGGAAGCAAATAAAGCCACGAAACAAAGTGATCCAGATCCAATGATATATGAAGAAGCTATACATGGACCAAATGCAGAAAATTGGTTAAAAGCTATGTCTGAAGAAATAAATTCACTCCACAACTATGGAACTTGGAAAATTACAGATTTGCCTCCAAATCAAAGCGCTATTGGATGCAAATGGGTTTATAAAACAAAAACAGATCAAGATGGTAATGTAGTAAAGTTTAAGGCACGTTTAGTCGCTCAAGAGTTTTCACAAAAATATGGTCGTGACTATGACGAAGTTTTTGCGCCAGTAGCAAATCCAACAACACTAAAAATTTTGCTAACTGTAGCTGGAATGAAAAACATGGTAGTTAGACATTTCGACACACAAACTGCATATTTAAACGGCGATTTATCTCATGAAGTTTATATGAAGCAACATAAAGGATTTATAGTAGGTAATACCAATCTGGGGCCGAATTCTGTAGCACGGAGAATTTGGGAATTTGGGAGATGAGAATTTCGTTTTCTTAGAATTCTTAATTCTCCATTCCCAATTCACTAACATGGTTGGAGAATTAGGGAAAACGTAAGAAATGTGAAAAAGTGCGAATCGCCTGGGACGATTAAGGGTATCACTTTTTGTTGTAGAGGGTTAGACTTTTTTTTCATATGTGAGGTACATCTGCCTATTACCTTCCACTGTCGAAATAAATTTAAATTTCTTTTTTGTTGGGGAGTCTTTGAGGGATGTAGGAGGGTAGGTTTTCTCGAGTTTTTCCAGGATAACGAGAGAATGGAGAGAAGAAGGAGAATGTATGTGGTATCAAAAAAAATGGGAGCTCAGGGAAAACAAGATAGGTTGAGGAAATGTGGCAGGGAGAGTGCGGGGTAGAAATGGGGGCTGATTAACGGAAATTAAAAAAAAAATAAAGGCAATATCAGGAGCTGTAATAATTCGCTGGGGTAAGCTCAGTATCTGTAAGCCCAATAAAAAAAAATAAGAATTCACTCTGGTAATTAGGTATGCATTATAGGCTATATTTTATGTCGATTAACGGTAATTTGCAGATTTGAGCAGCCTCGGCGGTTTATGTGGGAGTGCTGTAGAGTATTGGATTTTTTTTTGATAGATTAAGGGTTTAAAGTACAAAAATATAGGTGAACAATTTTGGGGGCAGGGTGTTTTGGGGGTTGGGGTCGTACCACCCCTCATAGGGGGTTGTCCAAACTACGTCATGTTTGGTACCAAATTAAAGAGGGAGTAGAGGGTAATAGGGTGGTGTAGTTTGTATTTGATCATTTTAACGTGATAGCTGAATTTTGACCGCCGAAAAACGATTTTTTACCCTAGGGTCATATACACCCAGTTCCTATATTTTGCATATATTTCTTCCGTTCTTTGTTTTACATCCATTAGTACTCCGTTGTGAACATTTTTGTCATGGGAAGTAAATTTCCACAACTTACTAGTTCTACGCAATGATGAGTTGAAAATATGGCAATTTTTGTACCAAAAACGGCCATTTTTTCACATTAAAATCGACTGATACACTTCTTTTACAGTTATCTCCAAAACCGTATATCGGATTCAAAAATTAATTACATATTTAATTAGGGGACAAAATATAGATGCGATTTCATGGTACACACAAGCTTTACCGTGTATAATTAAAAATTTTACAGCATCTCTTCTGTACTGGACGACGACCAAATTGATCATTTTCGCGTGATTTATAATTTTTAGCGGGTACCTTGAGACACAAAATCCATGTTCCTCTGTAAGTATTGCATGGTTTCCATAATTATTTTTTTTAAATATAGCCAGGATATGCAGTGAATACATTACTCAATTTGAAATTCCTAGATACCTAGATACCTTCATAAAACGCAACAAAAGCAGAAAATACAATTTTGTCACTAAATTTTCCACAAGCAAGACACCGGAGAATTAACAAGTGGAATGGAGAATTCGGGAATTCTCTACTTGTTTTTCGTCTTACTTTTCCACAAGCAAACACCGGAGAATTAACATCCCTCTTTAATTTGGTACCAAACATGACGTAGTTTGGACAACCCCCTATGAGGGGTGGTACGACCCCCAACCCCCAAAACACCTTCCCTAAAAAATTGTTCACCTATATTTTTGTACTCTAAACCAGTAATCTATCAGAAAAGACCCCAATAATCGACAGCACTCCCACATAGAGTTAGGCGCCTGTGAATATTGCGATAGCAAAATTTACCGCCGAGGCCGCTCAAATCCGCAAATTACCGTTAATCGAAATAAAATATAGCCTATAATACCCATGCATATCTAATTACCAAAGTGAATTCTTATTTTTTTTATTGGGCTTACAGATCCTGAGCTTACCCCTGCGAATTATTACAGCTCCTGATATTGTCTTAATTTTTTTTTAAATTTCCGTAAATCAGCCCCATTTCTACCCCGCACTCTCCCTGCCACATTTCCTTAACCTATCTTGTTTACCCTGAGCTCCCATTTTTTTTGATACCACATACATTCTCCTTCTACTCTCCATTCTCTCGTTATCCCGGAAAAACTCGAGAAAACCTACCCTCCTACATCCCTCAAAAACTACCCCTACGAAACAGAAATATCTATTTATTTCGACAGTAGAAGGTAATAGACGGATTTACCTCAAATATGAAAAAAAGCTAACCCTCTACAACAAAAATTGATACCCTTAATCGTCCCAGGCGAATCGCACTTTTTCACATTTCTTACGTTTTCCCTAATTCCCCAACCATGTTAGTGAATTGGGAATGGAGAATTAGGGAATCAGGAATTCTAAGAAAACGAAATTCTCATCTTCCAAATTCTCCGTGCTACAGAATCCGGCCCCTGGTATGTAAATTAATAAAACATTTGTATGGTCTTAAACAAGGCGCTAATGAATGGAATAAGAAATTCGATTCAATTATAAAGAAAAATGGTTCTGTACAAAAAAAAAATGATTTATGTTTGTATACAAGGAAAATCCACCAACAATTCATTTATATTTCAAATCATGTAGATGATATCGTAATAGCATCAACAGATATAAAACGTGTTGATGATTTTGAAATATTAATGAATACTGAATTTATTATCAAAAATCTTGGCACTTTACAATATTATCTGGGAATCCAATTCGAAAGAGATTAAGATAATATATTTCATATGAATCAAGAAAAATATATCTTAAACAAATTATATGAATTTAATTTAGAAAATGCCAAGGATTCAACTACACCAATGAATGTTGGTTATTTAACACAAAAAAATGAACGAAGAACCATTCGCATCACACGAGGTTTATCGAAGTGCAATCGGATCGTTGTTATACTTATCAACAAATACAAGACCAGACATCGCTATTGCAACATCAATATTAGCTAGACGTGTAAGCGATCCAAAACAAAGCGATTGGAACGAAGTTAAAAGAGTTTTGAGATATTTGAAAGCAACAAAATCGTATAAATCAAAATTAGGTAACTATGATAATGATGGAAATTTTTATTGTTATGTAGATGCTGATTGCGCCGGAGACCAGATAAATAGTAAATCAAATACCGGATATTGTTTTATTTTCAATGGAGCACTAATAGGTTGGACGAGTCGTAAACAAACATCAGTATCATTGTCTTCGACTGAAGCTGAATTTATTGCTTTTGCTGAAGCACTCCGCGACCTAATCCGGATAGTTCGAGTATTAAAAGATTTTGACCAGAATATAAAAACTCCTATCAAGATATTTGAAGACAACCAAGGATGTATCAAATTACTTAACGATCGTGCCTGTCATCAACGAGTGAAGCACATTAATATAAAATACAAATTTGTGCATCAACATTGTTTGGTCAGCAAACAAACTATTTTTGTCACCACCGCTACTGGAATCTAACTAGATATTGACTAGCTGTCAACAGATGGCGCGCATGGCTCTAGTCGGATATTTCGGATAAACGGATATCCACAGCTGTGCTTTAATGAGCTTTTGAGCTTTCGTGCTATAAAAACGCGAGCACGGAGTTGGAGACTAGTCAGTTTTCCTCTGACCATCCAACATACAAGTCTAGGAAATTGACCTAGACTTCACTTATTGAAACTGATTATACTGAGCCAGCTTCAAATATCCTTCCTCCAAAAACCCACCAGGATATTGACCTGGACACTTCCCCAATCCATAACGGCCTGAACATTGATCAGGTCTCCCACACTCCCGTGAAGTTCCCACATATATTGATTTGGGAATTTCACTAATAGTATAAGATAAAATAAATTTAAGTCATTCCTGTGTGGTAGTTGAGAAAAATGATCTCGCTACCCACAACTTTTATTCCTTCATCTTCTTCTTTTTTTCTTCTCTAATTCCAGCTCTATCTAGAGATACCAGAAAAAGGACTGAATTGTCTTATTATTTGAATTATATTAAGTTAATTCTTTTTTGTTAATATTAAGAGTTAAAATTGGAAAAATAATTTTATTTGCTTTTGAATAAAAAATATTGAACTTTGCTTTGTGCTATTCTTCCGGCACCTATTTCTTTTTTATGTATTTAACATAAAGGTCCTTCGAGCCGGATATACAAGCCAATAGTTCATTATGGAAAAACTTATTCAGAAACAACTAGCTCTTCACGAGCAAATTTCCAAAGCCGCCGAGAATCATTCAAAGGCTAGCAAAGAAACTAGACAAACTAAAAAATATTACGCGGCTAGAATTCAGTCACTAGAAACCCTGTGGTAGGCGTTTACAGATACGCACATACAAATCTGGACAGCCCAGGGCGGTTCTGAAAGCGAATATGCCAAGGGTACCTTATACGAGGAAACTGAGTTGAAATACAACGAACTTATTTCCACCTTGAGTGAAGAGCTGGAGAATTCTTTCCCAGCTCTGCCCTCAAACCAGACTGAGCCAATTACATAGGCATTACGTCTCCCAAAGTCTGAAGTTAGACTTCCACCCATCATATTCCCACGTTTGATGGGAATTACAAGTCATGGCGTTCATTCCACGACTTATTTACTTCACTCATCCACAAAGATCCTAGCCTATCGAAGGTACAAAAATTGCATTACCTAAAACTCAGCGTCACTAGAGATATCGATGCCTATTCGTTCAAATGGGGCTCCTACATTATAAATTTGAAGCGCATCTCTTTTTCGTGGCGTAGGGCCTTTTCTCTGTTGACACATCGTGCATTTTTGGCACCAGTTTTCGACGTCGTAAGTGCAGTCTGCCCAATAATATCTAGCTTTTACTTTGGCGGACGTCTTTTCTATTTCTAAGTGTCCCCCAGTAGCACTACTATGGATTTGTTCCAGGACTTCATCAGTTTTAATTCTGGGAGCAGTATTGTTACGATGTGCAAGTTGTCCCCATCTATGTTCAATGTTTATTTGATAAGCGATACTGTAAAGATCTTGTTCTTTTAGATCAACTTTGAATGGCCGAAGGATCCGAATCTTTGAACCATGGCGTCTCCTGATTCTGTTTCGCTCAGTCCTGCTTTTATTTCGGAGGAAATCCTCGCACCTTGGAACGTGGATGATATCGGCATTGGCATACCGGATTCACAGGATATGTTTTAAAGCCAACTACTGCAAAACTTAAGGAACTTATTTTTGCCTCACATTTGGGGAAATCTGGTGAATAAGATATCTAAAAAATTTTATCAGTTATCATCAGCAGCGAAATGCTTGAATCCTCTAAATGGGAAAAGAAAACAGCGTAGATATATAATTAGGATCTTACTTAAGGTTAAGATAAATACTTAATTTAAGTTCATTTAAATTCAAATAAATAATCAAATAATTTCATTAGAATAATAGTAGTATTCGCATTCCTTGTTACTTTAAATAACGTGTTTTCAATAATAGTAATCATAATTACGCTTTAAGCTCAAACTTGAATTCATATTGATAGCTTATCTGTACATCTATTTAAATCCCATACTCGAGCCATCTAACCACGCTTCCATTTCTTATATAATGTAGTTTAATTACAATATTTAAAACTCTGTGGTAGTAATCATTGTTATACAATAAGTCAAAGTATACCTAGTTTGCTTCGTTACCAGATTATTCGGGTAAGCTATTGGTCCAGGGTTTCCCGAGTCGGAAAAAAAACCATCTTATATGGAAATATGGAATAAATAAATAATAAAAAAAAATTAAAAGGAATTAAAAGGAAAAAAAATTAATAATAAATTAATAAGAACAAAATAAACTTTAACTAAGCAAACAACAGAAGCCACATAGAAACCACAAAGTAAAAGAAAAGAAAAAATATATTTAATCTTGTGTAATTAAGTCACGATAGAAATAAAACAAAATTGTGAAGCTAATACATTTAAATCGTAACAATTGAATAGCGACAGTGGTGAACTAACATTACGATATAATTTAAATTACTTGGACAAAACGACAAGTATAGCTCAAGCGTCAAATGTGACTCAAAACTGGAACGCCAAGAGGTGCCTTTTTTTCCGGTGTGTTGGCATGGCAGGCTGATGATTGGTTGAGCATAGATAAAGTGGCTTGAAAAGCTTGGCTTAGCATTAAAAACAAAAACAAGGAAAATAAAGAGATAAATATTAAAAAAAAAAAAAAAATTAAATAAAAATAGAAACAAGATCACAAAATTAAAAGGAGTAGTGAGAAGGATTAGGAGGGACTTTGGACCAGAGGACGTTTTTTTGTGCATTTACCGACACGATCCAATCTGGTGCCACGATAGGAATATCACCAAATTAAGTATACCTTAATATATTCTTTTAATAATAAGTAATCTCGTGAGTTGAGTTCTTTTCATTGATATAAATTATTGTGGCTGGCTGGTGGAAAAAGGGGTCTTATACATTTTTTTTTACGTGAAATTCTCCATTTAAAATTTTGTTATATGCCGATTTAATTGTGTAAATAAAGCATTAAGTTCTCAATGATGAGCCATCTCCATTCATAGGTTTTGTGATGATTTCCTGAGCTAAATTAACATGTCATGTGGAGCATGTAACAAATTTGGCGCCCAACGTGGGGCCACAAAAGGTTAAAACAATAAATCTATACAAAGTAACTATCAGCAGCAAGCATTCTTTGAACTTAATATAAAGTAGTGGCATTAGCAAAGATTTCTTCTGAAATACGTTTCCTGGCATTAGTAAAAGAATTTAAAGTTCGCGCACATTTATAAAAAAAGAAAAAAAACAACCCTTAGTTAAGTACGGCTGGTGAAATCGAAATTGCAAATCCAAGGTAAAAGTCATCTGGCGATAACCATTGGCAAGTATAGCAAGCGTGTTTTATCAGTGCATAATACCATCGTGAAAAAAAAACTTTTCTATTGTTCTAGTGGGTACTATCAGTGACGAGTTAAAAACGCGACGTCACAAATTCATAGTTTACCGCAAAGTTTCGGAGTTCCAGTTCAAGTAGCCAAGTCTAATTCGTTTTTTTTTATGTACCCCTTAGTTCCTCTACATCACCAGTGAATTGCAATATTCTTTTTTATTTTATTTCTTTGTAGTCGCATGGTAATAGTATGTGCAAGTTTGTAATTGGTAGAAATTGGCCGTGAACGAGTCTAGTCTAATAATTGATCATCAATATTGTAATCACTTAAATATATGCCGTCTAGCAGTTCTTCGATAGTCACTAACTGAAATGAAACGGCACAAACTTACTCAGCACTAACTACCGCATTTTCACAGTTTTCATTTGTAATAGTCGGAACAGAAATTATGCATAGAACAACATAGGGACGTTTACTTTTTTTTATTTGAAAAAAAAAAAATCCCACATAAAACGAGGTGAGTGTAGTGATTTAATCGAATCGATGTTACAGGAACAGGTACTGTACCAGGTGGGTAGACTTAACTGTACATATGTAGTTGGATTATTTTGAGAAAATTACATGAAACGAGTTTATTGCTTATTAGCATTTTGACATTTTGATAATACAGGTTCGAGGATCAAAACTATTAATAAAATTGTGTGCTAACTGCTGAACGAAGCTGTGTTACGATTTCATCTTGAACTAATACATACATAGTTGTGTGCGGAAGTCTATCTCATTTAGTGGATTAATATAATTAATAAACCACAACTTTGGGTTTTTTTTTTTTTATTACTGGTAGATATTGAGTGGTACATATAACATAATGATGGCTATAATGAAAGACGTGTGGTGAAAATCTATATACCTGTTTTCTAGTGGATATCAACTTCAATTCAGTACAGTTTGTTACAGGCGGGGTATATGTATTATCCAATGCCTTGGTGAAAATTTAACTTTCGTCAGAGTTAGGTATTGATGACGCTGCGGCATGAAATATAATTTCTATTTAAACCTTTATAAATATAATGGAATACTTTTGTTGTTTTAAATAACCCCTTTTGATTAATCGACTTACCCTTTTGGTAGGCATACTGTGTGCAATTCAGAATATACATCATAATTAGTAAATGCCGATGAATCCAAACTTGGTGCATTCCACGCGAAGAGGCAAGACGCTATTTTCCACTTCATATTTAGTAAATTGGTAGGCTCTCTTATTTAACTTCGATTAGATTTTTTTTTTTTTTTTTAGTACAGAGCTATATTCTCCTTCCACCACTCACTCTAGTCAGACAATTTTTCTTTTTTTTCTTTAATCATTCTTTGAGCATCTCCACAGATAGCCACAGGCTGGTATTAGTGAAGAGCAACTTTTAGCTTCCCTCTTTATTTTTATCCTTTTGACTATTTATCTCTATTACATAGTACTCCGTTTACACGTTATACTATTGTAACATTATCTAGTGGAAATTCCTTTAACAGTTTCTTGAAATTGTGCACTTGCTCTGTTTTCTTAATTGCATCAGGTAGTCCATTGTAAATTGGTACAGCTATATGCTTTAAACTCTTTCTTCATCTGTCAGTTCTAGCATAAGGCAGTCGTATATGGTGACGCAGTCTTGTGCAATGGCTATGAATCTCCCTATGCTCAATTAGGCTTATGTTGGAGTTTATCATATTATTTCTTAGTTTATATATCATTTTCGCCTTTTCCACGTAAATTAATTGCTTTAAAATTAGGAATTTAGTCATCTCATACAGGACAGACGTTGGTGTAAGGCTATGTAAATTAAAAATGGACTTTATTGCTCTATTCATCACTCTATGCATGCAATTTATTATATTATTGTTACCTTGTGACCAGTTGATTATGTTGTAGGAAATTATCGGTAGAATAAAAGCATTGTAGATCAAGATTATCGTCCGATTATTAAAAAAGTTTCTTCTTCTCAGGACCCCTATTAGCTGTTTCCAGGTCAAGTTCTCATCCATTATCATATCCAAATATTTTATGGTTTCAGCTCTTTCAATATTATTTCCCTCCACTTGTAGTCTGATGTCCACATTTTGCTTGCCTCGCCGTTTAAAGGCCATATAGCCATCTCGTGTATCTAATTAGGTTTTCATTTATTTCACTCTGTAGTGCTTCTCCATTACTTAATATTCTGCAGTCATGCCAGCTTCCATTAAGTTCTGGATGTACAGAGAGTAAAGGAGCGGCCCCAAAATTGAACTCTGTGGGACTCCAGTTTTCATCACCTCTTTCTCACTGTAACAGTTTCCCACTCTCGTGCAGCACTGCCTGTCCTTCAAGTAATTGTCTTGCAACTGTGCAGCCTTTCCTCTAATTCCCAGTTCACTTACATAGTTTTTCAATTAGAACCTTATGATCTACAGTACCAAATGCCTTCTTCAGATCCACAAACATTCCAATGAAAAGAAAAGGTGAATTTTATTCCAATCACAGTTTTCATTACCATTCGCCAACGGGCGTTGTGAAAGTTTTTCATCAAAAGACATCCACCACAAGCATCAAATAAATTCAGGTAATTCTAACAAAATTTTGATGAATTATTCCAATTCTCACGATATTATCGAAATTTCCCGTGAACGTGTAGTGGAGGATTCATCCATAGGGGCCAGCTCGGCGTCACGGCAGTATTGCTACAAGACTACAATTGGATGTCCCCAATAATCATAGCTTAGAACTTGAAACAAGAGCATATCACGTCGCTAATGCTACAAATATCAAGAGGCCTTATAAATTCGATGGCCTCTAGCGGTGGCATCACCTAGCATACCTGACAAGGCATGATGTTCTTACATAGAATTTTATTAACAAAACACTTATTTTTAGGCCAAATCATGTGACTGTCATAAAATCGGTCAGTGAAATTGATTTAGAGAACTTTCACAAAATTCGCAACCTAAGAATAACATAGGCAAAAAAAAATAAGTATCCAGGTTTTGTGTATCATGATTTGCACAGTGCTTATAAGAGAGCGTGGAATGGACTATCACATACCTTTAAACCATTGGGACGGGTAGAGCTAGTTCCATCACCGTATATGACAGAAATCACAAAAGTCGCTATAATAGTTCCCGCGTTTGAGCCCCAAATACAAGAGACATCAGCTATCATCAAGCATTATGAAAAATCGGCATGGAAAATCAAGAACACACATTTCTTACGGTGGTATTTTTTTTATTGTGCGAATGCTCGGATGGATACTTTGGTGAACGCTGCAGACCTAAGTATTTTACTAGGACCGTTGGGATTCCTGGAAGTTAAGTTCTTTACGGATTTTGTCTAACAATTGTTCAGTGCTAACGTAAATAGTTGATTTTTGTTTTGAAATTTCGCGCGGGTAAATAATGATTAATTAAACCAAAGCTATACTGGCAGAATATATTATGAATATTTATTTAAGGATTTCAAAAAGGCAGGAAGAAGAAAAAAGAAAAAAAATACATATTTTTGTAGAAAATCGCAGCTTCTACTGTGATGTTACTGCATGTTATATACTCGTATTTGTTTTTTTATTATTTTTACTTGTAGTCTATAGTTTAATTTACAATTTATTGAACATTAATTGAATTGGATTCGTTACTAATTTAGTTCTACGTATCGATTATAAATCTACAACATTGTAAGTATTTGCCGTCGACGGAAATATAACGGAACACTTGATAATTTGTACGCATTAGGCGAGAAATTTTATTATACGACAATTAGTTACGGACAGAAATTCTTAAGTTTAAAGTATATATTCAGCCTTTAATATTACAGAAATTGTAATTTTTAATCTTTATCGTATCTAAATTGTGGTTTTTGATTACACATATATAGTTTAATTCAAATTGCTTATATGCGTGAATAGTATAACAACGATAATGTTCAGAATAAAGGTAAAAGCATCGATCATAGCGTAATGAAGCACTAGACGTTTTGTTTCTTCCTTCTCTCTCTCTCCTGGAGCCCTCTCGATGTATGGGGTTGAACAGGTCCGCTACTCCTCTCTCCTTTTCAGGTCAACGAAGGGATACACGGAAAAAAATTTCAAATGCTTTTACTACAACAAATATTGTACTGACGTTATAAGAAGATATTAATATTTTATATGAGTTAGTGCTTTAAATTTGATTCAAAAAGGAATAAATTATAGCAATTGTTCCAATACAAATGTGAAAAATTTCTTGCCAAAATAAAACGGACAGTTGGTAACTCAAATAGCAATTAAACCTACATAAAATGTATGTATACTCTACAACACATTCTAAAAGCCATATGTATAAGAAATTCTCCTTTACAAATAAGGTTGGTACTCCTGTAATTTATTGGAATCTGGTCTGAACTTTCTGTTTCATCTAATTGATTTGTCTGAAAATTGGATTTTCCAACGATATGAATTAAGCATGAAATGAAATTTTCCTACCAATGTGCCTGATTGTTATGTGCATGCGGCCGCCTACTTAATATAGTTTTTCGACAGGAAACATAACTGTAAACAAAAATTAATTCTCCAATTACTTGCTATCATGTATAGTATATATATATATCATGTATAGTATATATATATGTATAGTATTTTAAGCACAAATGGCACTTTAAAAGTACGCCTCAGGAACAATAATACTGCAGTTTTCACATAAAACTAGTTTGTATTGTGTTCAAACACAATATTTTCCATAAACTTGTTCTAAATGCTATTTTTTAACACCATTACAAAGAGAACATAATGGACTGCAATTTGTTATAACTTCATTTGGCTATGGGAGCGTTTAATTTTAAAAGCGTAGGTGCGAGCTCGCTTAAATACAATTATTCCGGGGCTACTGGTGTACATGTACACAAATGCGTATACTACCTACGTAATGTACTTTCTGACTTGGCCGCTTTTAATTGATGCACTCAGTGCTATGCAAATTTGTATCGTATACCATATGAATGTGATTGGGATTAGCAAATGTTCCTATATAAATAAGAAAATCGCCAAATATACTGCATTGCTTCCTAAAAATTTTGCGTTTGTATATTTTCTTTTCTTTAATGCAAAGCTGCATTTTGATGCGTATTTACAGTATGCTACGAGTATTCAAAGTGTTCGGATCAGTTCAGTGCAATTAAAAAGTTTCAAGTTTAAGTGTAAATAAAGCATGGAATATATTCAAGGAAAATTAGAGCAAATGGGATGCATCCAAAATTTGCAAAACTTCATTGGTAAGTACAGTTTTGTAAATATTTTGCAATCATATAATCTAGTGCGTCAATGTCATGTCAAATTTTATTTAGGTAATTTTCATTTATTTAATAGACAAGCCACCATGTTTGAACTTTTATTCTGGTTAATTTGTTTTGTAATTGATTAGTGAAGATATTATTAAAGTGATAGCAAATGTTTCTAAAATATTGGCAATAGTGGAAATTCTTCACAAGAACTTCAGTGTAGTGAATATAAATATGGAACCGGTTTGATAAGATCTGTGAACTTTTGCATAGTCAAATGAAGCTGAAATTATATGTATACTTTCGAAATCAGTGAATGAGGGGGGGGGCCTAAAAGTATTAATTCATTGGATTTTGTGTATAAAATATTTTGAAATGATGTAAAATCGATTTTTAAATACTGGTGAAAATAATATAAATCCGGGATTACGTGTATAAATGTGCTCATATTAACGTGTAAATTTCCAACAAGTTTTATGAAAGCGGCTAATATTTAGAATCCACTGCACTGTAAGGGGGAAACAAGCCCAAGAATATTTTTATAACGTTGGGTATAAAATATCAGAATTTCTTTTATTTTCCATCTACATAAGAATAAAGTTATTTACAATGAAAAAGAAAATATTATTTAATTCATTAAAAACTTTTCAATATCGCGCTTAAAATATGCCTTTATGGTATAAATTAAAAAAGTAAATAGTATTTTGTTAGTTTTACAACATTTGTTAAATTAAATAATCTTATTTGAAATTTTTTTATATATACTTGTGTAACGTAGTCTTAATTATCAACAAGTGTAAACACAGCTTTATATTATATAGTAGTTTCAGAACGTACCCCACTTCAGATGTCATTATACAAAATATTTTTACTCAGTCAGTCTAATAAAGGTTATAAAACGAAACACATTGTTTTTCTGTCTTTCTACTTTATATGGTGATGATAGCACGCTTTCAAATCCAAGATCATCGGAGTATTTCAACAGATTTTGGGCCCAGATTTGCTTTCACATCAAAAAATTAAGAAAGATATTTATAGTGAACGTATTATTTTACGATATTTTTTTGGATTATTTTTTTTCGTAAAATAAATAACCTTTAATTTTGACCGCTACACCACAAGAAAATGCCGGAAGCAGCTAAGCTACAAATTACAAAATTGAATAATGATAACTACCAGGTATGGAAATATAAAATTGAACTTTTATTAATAAAAGAAGATTTATGGTCAGTTATCGAAGAAACAGCACCTATAGTTACAACACAATTAGCCATATGGAACAAAAAAGATGGTAAAGCACGTGCACATATTGGTTTGTCAATTGAGGACAACCAAATTATTCATGTTAAAACTAAAGACACAGCCAAAGCAATGTGGGAATCACTGAAGGAGTATCATGAAAAATCAACTTTATCCAATAAAGTTCGACTTTTAAGACGGTTATGTCGAATGATATGACCTGAGGGAGGAAATATGAAAATTCATTTAAATGCGAAGGATGAATGCATGGATGAATTGAACACATTAGGTGAGCCATTAGCGGACGCTTTAGCAGTTGCATTGCATTTGTCTAGCTTGTCTGAAAGTTATAGTGTTTTGATTACTGCACTGGAATCACGTGCTGAAGCAGATTTGACTAAAACTATGGTCAAAAATAAACTTTTAGAAGAGTATAAAAGAAGACAAGATACAGAAAATATAATTGAAACTGGCGAAAAAGCTTATAAAGTTAATAAAGTAAATAACGCTTTTGACAGTTCTAAAGTTTATTGTTATTTCTGTAAGAAAAAGGGGCATATAAAAACTGATTGTCGTAAATTTGCAGCGTGGAAAAAGAAGAAAGAAAATGAGAATCATGTACATAAAATTAACGTAGTGCAGAAAAACGATGAAGATAAAAGTGATTGTGAAGATGTTTTAATTTGTTTAATGGCTAATCAACAAAATAAAGTAAATTTTTTTGAATGGTGTATTGATTCAGGTGCGTCTTCACACATGTGCAATAATGAACCACTTTTTACAAAACTAAATAAATCAGATATAAATTCAGTAAAACTAGCTGATGGTAGCAATCTACCAATAAGTGGCACTGGCGTAGTTGAATTTAAAACTGAATGTGGTAAAATTAAACTGAATGAAGTCCAATTCGTACCGAAACTTAAATGTAATTTACTATCAGTCAGTAAATTAGCTAAAAACGGATGCAGTATTATATTTAAAAATGAAAAATGTGAAATAAATAAAGATGGAAAAACCTTAATGGTGGTGAATTCACGAAACGACATTTACAAAGCAAACCACCAAGCCTTCAACGTAATTAATCCGCAAAAATCGAAATGTATTCACGAATGGCATAAGATACTTGGACATCGAAATTTAATTGATATACGTAAAATGACCGAACTGGCAGTTGACATTAAAATTGAAAATTGTGATCATAAAGATATCTGTGAAATATGTCTACAATCTAAACAAACCAGAGATCCATTTCCACAAAAATCATTAACCAAATCAGCTGATAAGTTGGGTTTAGTACACACAGATGTATGTGGACCACCACAAGTTTCTACACCTAGAGGTAATAAATATATACTTTCATTAATTGATGATTATTCTAGATATAACCACATATATTTGCTGAAAGAAAAATCCGATCTAAAAGAAAAATTAGTTGAATTTATAGAAATGATGAAGACACAATACGGTAAAGTGCCCAAAATTATCAGGTCGGACAGAGGTGGTTAATATATGAAAAAAGAACTACATAGCTATCTCAAAAATAATGGAATTTTAACGCAATTTACTGTACCAAAAACTCCACAGCAAAATGGTGTTGCTGAGCGTTTTATTAGAACTTTAATAGAAATGGTACGTTGTATGTTAAATAGTTCAAATATGCACAAACAATATTGGGGAGAGGCGGTGAATACAGCAAATCACATAATTAATCGTTTACCAAGTAAAAGTATAAAATCAACTCCATATCAACTCTGGTACAAAAAAAAACCAAGTTTAAATTATCTTCATATTTTTGGTACATCAGCATATGTCCATATTCTGAAAGACGAACGCAAAAAGTTGGATAATACAGCTGAAAAATTATATTTCGTTGGATACGAAAGCGGTACAAAAGGCTATCGTCTTCTAAACAGTCGGACGAACAAAATCAAAATCAGTCGTAATGTAAAATTTATTGAAGCTGAAAACGAAGTAATACCAAACGAAATTCAAAATGAAAAACAAGAAGAACCAAATCATGAAGTCGAAATATTAAATTCTGATCCAGTAGATGAACCAGTTCAACATGAAACAGATGTCAATCAAGAAACTATAATAGTTGATAATGATCCAGAAGGGGAATACAATGAAAATCGGAATGTAAGATTTTCTACAAGACTAAACAAAACGTCTGATTATGGAAGCAAATAAAGCCACGAAACAAAGTGATCCAGATCCAATGATATATGAAGAAGCTATACATGGACCAAATGCAGAAAATTGGTTAAAAGCTATGTCTGAAGAAATAAATTCACTCCACAACTATGGAACTTGGAAAATTACAGATTTGCCTCCAAATCAAAGCGCTATTGGATGCAAATGGGTTTATAAAACAAAAACAGATCAAGATGGTAATGTAGTAAAGTTTAAGGCACGTTTAGTCGCTCAAGGGTTTTCACAAAAATATGGTCGTAACTATGACGAAGTTTTTGCGCTAGTAGCAAATCCAACAACACTAAAAATTTTGCTAACTGTAGCTGGAATGAAAAACATGGTAGTTAGACATTTCGACACACAAACTGCATATTTAAACGGCGATTTATCTCATGAAGTTTATATGAAGCAACATAAAGGATTTATAGTAGGTAATACCAATCTGGGGCCGGATTCTGTAGCACGGAGAATTTGGGAATTTGGGAGATGCGAATTTCGTTTTCTTAGAATTCTTAATTCCCTAATTCTCCATTCCCAATTCACTAACATGGTTGGAGAATTAGGGAAAACGTAAGAAATGTGAAAAAGTGCGAATCGCCTGGGACGATTAAGGGTATCACTTTTTGTTGTAGAGGGTTAGACTTTTTTTTCATATGTGAGGTACATCTGCCTATTACCTTCCACTGTCGAAATAAATTTAAATTTCTTTTTTGTTGGGGTAGTTTTTGAGGGATGTAGGAGGGTAGGTTTTCTCGAGTTTTTCCACGATAACGAGAGAATGGAGAGAAGAAGGAGAATGTATGTGGTATCAAAAAAAATGGGAGCTCAGGGAAAACAAGATAGGTTGAGGAAATGTGGCAGGGAGAGTGCGGGGTAGAAATGGGGGCTGATTAACGGAAATTTAAAAAAAAATAAAGGCAATATCAGGAGCTGTAATAATTCGCTGGGGTAAGCTCAGTATCTGTAAGCCCAATAAAAAAAAAATAAGAATTCACTCTGGTAATTAGGTATGCATTATAGGCTATATTTTATGTCGATTAACGGTAATTTGCAGATTTGAGCAGCCTCGGCGGTTTATGTGGGAGTGCTGTAGAGTATTGGAATTTTTTTTTTGATAGATTAAGGGTTTAAAGTACAAAAATATAGGTGAACAATCTTGAGGGCGGGGTGTTTTGGGGGTTGGGGTCGTACCACCCCTCATAGGGGGTTGTCCAAACTACGTCATGTTTGGTACCAAATTAAAGAGGGAGTAGAGGGTAATAGGGTGGTGTAGTTTGTATTTGATCAGTTTAACGTGATAGCTGAATTTTGACCGCCGAAAAACGATTTTTTACCCTAGGGTCATATACACCCAGTTCCTATATTTTGCATATATTTCTTCCGTTCTTTTTTTTACATCCATTAGTACTCCGTTGTGAACATTTTTGTCATGGGAAGTAAATTTCCACAACTTACTAGTTCTACGCAATGATGAGTTGAAAATATGGCAATTTTTGTACCAAAAACGGCCATTTTTTCACTTTAAAATCGACTGATACACTTCTTTTACAGTTATCTCCAAAACCGTATATCGGATTCAAAAATTAATTACATATTTAATTAGGGGACAAAATATAGATGCGATTTCATGGTACACACAAGCTTTACCGTGTATAATTAAAAATTTTACAGCATCTCCTTTGTACTGGACGTCGACCAAATTGATCATTTTCGCGTGATTTATAATTTTTAGCGGGTACCTTGAGACACAAAATCCATGTTCCTCTGTAAGTATTGCATGGATTTCCATAATTATTTTTTTTAAATATAGCCAGGATATGCAGTGAATACATTACTCAATTTGAAATTCCTAGATACCTAGATACCTTCATAAAACGCAACAAAAGCAGAAAATACAATTTTGTCACTTAATTTTCCACATGCAAGACACCGGAGAATTAACAAGTGGAATGGAGAATTCGGGAATTCTCTACTTGGTTTTCGTCTTACTTTTCCACAAGCAAACACCGGAGAATTAACATCCCTCTTTAATTTGGTACCAAACATGACGTAGTTTGGACAACCCCCTATGAGGGGTGGTACGACCCCCAACCCCCAAAACACCTTCCCTAAAAATTTGTTCACCTATATTTTTGTACTCTAAACCAGTAATCTATCAGAAAAGACCCCAATAATCGACAGCACTCCCACATAGAGTTAGGCGCCTGTGAATATTGCGATAGCAAAATTTACCGCCGAGGCCGCTCAAATCCGCAAATTACCGTTAATCGAAATAAAATATAGCCTATAATACCCATGCATATCTAATTACCAAAGTGAATTCTTATTTTTTTTATTGGGCTTACAGATCCTGAGCTTACCCCTGCGAATTATTACAGCTCCTGATATTGTCTTAATTTTTTTGTAAATTTCCGTAAATCAGCCCCATTTCTGCCCCGCACTCTCCCTGCCACATTTCTTAAACCTATCTTGTTTGCCCTGAGCTCCCATTTTTTTTTGATACCACATACATTCTCCTTCTACTCTCCATTCTCTCGTTATCCCGGAAAAACTCGAGAAAACCTACCCTCCTACATCCCTCAAAAACTACCCCTACGAAACAGAAATATCTATTTATTTCGACAGTAGAAGGTAATAGACGGATGTACCTCAAATATGAAAAAAATCTAACCCTCTACAACAAAAATTGATACCCTTAATCGTCCCAGGCGATTCGCACTTTTTCACATTTCTTACGTTTTCCCTAATTCTCCAACCATGTTAGTGAATTGGGAATGAAGAATTAGGGAATCAGGAATTCTAAGAAAACGAAATTCTCATCTCCAAATTTTCCGTGCTACAGAATCCGGCCCCTGGTATGTAAATTAATAAAAAATTTGTATGGTCTTAAACAAGGCGCTAATGAATGGAATAAGAAATTCGATTCAATTATAAAGAAAAATGGTTATGTACAAAGAAAAAATGATTTATGTTTGTATACAAGGAAAATCCACCAACAATTCATTTATATTTCAAATCATGTAGATGATATCGTAATAGCATCAACAGATATAAAACGTGTTGATGATTTTGAAATATTAATGAATACTGAATTTATTATCAAAAATCTTGGCACTTTACAATATTATCTGGGAATCCAATTCGAAAAAGATTAAGACTATATATTTCATATGAATCAAGAAAAATATATCTTAAACAAATTATATGAATTTAATTTAGAAATTGCCAAGGATTCAACTACACCAATGAATGTTGGTTATTTAACACAAAAAATGAACGAAGAACCATTCGCATCACACGAGGTTTATCGAAGTGCAATCGGATCGTTGTTATACTTATCAACAAATACAAGACCAGACATCGCTATTGCAACATCAATATTAGCTAGACGTGTAAGCGATCCAAAACAAAGCGATTGGAACGAAGTTAAAAGAGTTTTCAGATATTTGAAAGCAACAAAATCGTATAAATCAAAATTAGGTAACTATGATAATGATGGAAATTTTAAATAGTAAATAGTAAATCAAATACCGGATATTGTTTTGTTTTCAATGGAGCACTAATAGGTTGGACGAGTCGTAAACAAACATCAGTATCATTGTCTTCGACTGAAGCTGAATTTATTGCTTTTGCTGAAGCACTCCGCGACCTAATCTGGATAGTTCGAGTATTAAAAGATTTTGACCAGAATATAAAAACTCCTATCAAGATATTTGAAGACAACCAAGGATGTATCAAATTACTTAACGATCGTGCCTGTCATCAACGAGTGAAGCACATTAATATAAAATACAAATTTGTGCATCAACATTGTTTGGTCAGCAAACAAACTATTTTTGTCACCACCGCCACTGGAATCTAACTAGATATTGACTAGTTGTCAACAGATGGCGCGCATGGCTCTAGTCGGATATTTCGGATAAACGGATATCCACAGCTGGGCTTTAATGAGCTTTTGAGCTTTCGTGCTATAAAAACGCGAGCACGGAGCTGGAGACTAGTCAGTTTTCCTCTGACCATCCAACATACAAGTCTAGGAAATTGACCTAGACTTCACTTATTGAAACTGATTATACTGAGCCAGCTTCAAATATCCTTCCTCCAAAAACCCACCAGGATATTGACCTGGACACTTCCCCAATCCATAACGGCCTGAACATTGATCAGGTCTCCCACACTCCCGTGAAGTTCCCACATATATTGATTTGGGAATTTCACTAATAGTATAAGATAATATAAATTTAAGTCATTCCTGTGTGGTAGTTGAGAAAAATGATCTCGCTACCCACAACTTTTATTCCTTCATATTAAAAGTTTTCCTTCTCTAATTCCAGCTCTATCTAGAGAGACCAGAGAAAGGACTGAATTGTTTTATTATTTGAATTATATTAAGATAATTCTTTAATATTAAGAGTTAAAATTGGAAAAATAATTTTATTTGCTTTTGAATAAAAAATATTGAACTTTGCTTTGTGTTATTCTTCCGGCACCTATTTCTTTTTTATGTATTTAACATAAAGGTCCTTCGAGCCGGATATACAAGCCAATAGTTCATTATGGAAAAACTTATTCAGAAACAACTAGCTCTTCACGAGCAAATTTCCAAAGCCGCCGAGAATCATTCAAAGGCTAGCAAAGAAACTAGACAAACTAAAAAATATTACGCGGCTAGAATTCAGTCACTAGAAACCTTGTGGTAAGCGTTTACAGATACGCACATACAAATCTGGACAGCCCAGGGCGGTTCTGAAGCGAATATGCCAAGGGTACCTTATACGAGGAAACTGAGTTGAAATACATCGAACTTATTTCCAACTTGAGTGAAGAGCTGGAGAATTCTTTCCCAGCTCTGCCCTCAAACCAGACTGAGCCAATTACATAGGCATTACGTCTCCCAAAGTCTGAAGTTAGACTTCCACCCATACATATTCCCACGTTTAATGGGAATTACAAGTCATGGCGTTCATTCCACGACTTATTTACTTCACTCATCCACAAAGATCCTAGCCTATCAAAGGTACAAAAATTGCATTACCTAAAACTCAGCGTCACTGGAGATATCGATGCCTATTCGTTCAAATGGGGCTCCTACATTATAAATTTGAAGCGCATCTCTTTTTCGTGGCGTAGGGCCTTTTCTCTGTTGACACATCGTGTATTTTTGGCACCAGTTTTCGACGTCGTAAGTGCAGTCTACCCAATAATATCTAGCTTTTACTTTGGCGGACGTTTTTTCTATTTCTAAGTGTCCCCCAGTAGCACTACTATGGATTTGTTCCAGGACTTCATCAGTTTTAATTCTGGGAGCAGTATTGTTACGATGTGCAAGTTGTCCCCATCTATGTTCAATGTTTATTTGATAAGCGATACTGTAAAGATCTTGTTGTTTTAGATCAACTTCGAATGGCCGAAGGATCCGAATCTTTGAACCATGGCGTCTCCTGATTCTGTTTCGCTCCGTCCTGCTTTTATTTCGGAGGAAATCCTCGCACCTTGGAACGTGGATGATATCGGCATTGGCATACCGGATTCACAGGATATGTTTTAAAGCCAACTCCTGCAAAACTTAAGGAACTTATTTTTGCCTCACATTTGGGGAAATCTGGTGAATAAGTTATCTAAAAAATTTTATCAGTTATCATCAGCAGCGAAATGCTTGAATCCTCTAAATGGAAAGAGAAAACAGCGTAGATATATAATTAGGATCTTACTTAAGGTTAAGATATATAATTAAGGTTCATTTAAATTCAAATAAATAATCAAATAATTTCATTAGAATAATAGTAGTATTCGCATTCCTTGTTACTTTAAATAATGTGTTTTCAATAATAGTAATCATAATTACGCTTTAAGCTCAAACTTGAATTCATATTGATAGCTTATCTGTACATCTATTTAAATCCCATACTCGAGCCATCTAACCACGCTTCCATTTCTTATATAATGTAGTTTAATTACAATATTTAAAACTCTGTGGTATTAATCATTGTTATACAATAAGTCAAAGTATACCTAGTTTGCTTCGTTACCAGATTATTCGGGTAAGCTATTGGTCCAGGGTTTCCCGAGTTGGAAAAAAAACCATCTTATATGAAAATATGGAATAAATAAATAATAAAAAAAAAATTAAAAGGAATTAAAAGGAAAAAAAATTAAGAATAAATAAATAAATAAGAACAAAATAAACTTTAACTAAGCAAACAATAGAAGCCACATAGAAACCACAAAGTAAAAGAAAAGAAAAAATATATAATCTTGTGAAATTAAGTCACGATAGAAATAAAACAAAATTGTGAAGCTAATACATTTAAATCGTAACAATTGAATAGCGACAGTGGTGAACTAACATTACGATATAATTTAAATTACTTGGACAAAACGACAAGTATAGCTCAAGCGTCAAATGTGACTCAAAACTGGAACGCCAAGAGGTGCCTTTTTTCCGGTGTGTTGGCATGGCAGGCTGATGATTGGTTGAGCATAGATAAAGTGGCTTGAAAAGCTTGGCTTAGAATTAAAAACAAAAAGAAGGAAAATAAAGATATAAATATTTAAAATAAAAAAAAAATTAAATAAAAATAGAAACAAGATCACAAAATTAAAAGGAGTAGTGAGAAGGATTAGGAGGGACTTTGGACCAGAGGACGTTTTTTTGTGCATTTACCGACACGATCCAATCTGGTGCCACGATAGGAATATCACCAAATTAAGTATACCTTAATATATTCTTTTAATAATAAGTAATCTCGTGAGTTGAGTTCTTTTTATTGATATAAATTATTGTGGCTGGCTGGTGGAAAAAGGGGTCTTATAAATTTTTTTTTACGTGAAATTCTCCATTTAAAATTTTGTTATATGCCGAATTAATTGTGTAAATAAAGCATTAAGTTCTCAATGATGAGCCATCTCCATTCATAGGTTTTGTGATGATTTCCTGAGCTAAATTAACATGTCATGTGGAGCATGTAACAAATTTGGCGCCCAACGTGGGGCCACAAAAGGTTAAACAATAAATCTATTCAAAGTAACTATCAGCAGCAAGCATTCTTTGAACTTAATATAAAGTAGTGGCATTAGCAAAGATTTCTTCTGAAATACGTTTCCTGGCATTAGTAAAAGAATTTAAAGTTCGCGCACATTTATAAAAAAAGAAAAAAAAACAACCCTTAGTTAAGTACGGCTGGTGAAATCGAAATTGCAAATCAAAGGTAAAAGTCATCTGGCGATAACCATTGGCAAGTATAGCAAGCGTGTTTTATCAGTGCATAATACCATCGTGAAAAAAAAACTTTTCTATTGTTCTAGTGGGTACTATCAGTGACGAGTTAAAAACGCGACGTCACAAATGCATAGTTTACCGAAAAATTTCGGAGTTCCAGTTCAAGTAGCCAAGTCTAATTCGTTTTTTTTATGTGCCCCTTAGTTCCTCTACATCACCAGTGAATTGCAATATTCTTTTTTATTTTATTTCTTTGTAGTCGCATGGTAATAGTATGTGCAAGTTTGTAATTGGTAGAGATTGGCCGTGAACGAGTCTAGTCTAATAATTGATCATCAATATTGTAATCACTTAAATATATGCCGTCTAGCAGTTCTTCGATAGTCACTAACTGAAATGAAACGGCACAAACTTACTCAGCACTAACTACCGCATTTTCACAGTTTTCATTTGTAATAGTCGGAACAGAAATTATACATAGAACAACATAGGGACGTTTACTTTTTTTTATTTGAAAAAAAAAATCCCACATAAAACGAGGTGAGTGTAGTGATTTAATCGAATCGATGTTACAGGAACAGGTACTGTACCAGGTGGGTAAACTTAACTATACATAGTTGGATTATTTTGAGAAAATTACATGAAACGAGTTTTTTGCTTATTAGCATTTTGACATTTTGATAATACAGGTTCGAGGATCAAAACTATTAATAAAATTGTGTGCTAACTACTGAACGAAGCTGTGTTATGATTTCATCTTAAACTAATACATACATAGTTGTGTGCGGAAGTCTATCTCATTTAGTGGATTAATATAATTAATAAACCACACCTTTGGGTTTTTTTTTTATTACTGGTAGATATTGAGTGGTACATATAACATAATAATGGCTATAATGAAAGACGTGTGGTGAAAATCTATATACCTGTTTTCTAGTGGATATCAACTTCAATTCAGTACAGTTTGTTACAGGCGGGGTATATGTATTTTCCAATGCCTTGGTAAAATTTAACTTTCGTCAGAGTTAGGTATCGATGACGCTGCGGCATGAAATATAATTTCTATTTAAACCTTTATAAATATAATGGAATACTTTTGTTGTTTTAAATAACCCCTTTTGATTAATCGACTTACCCTTTTGGTAGGCATACTGTATGCAATTCAGAATATACATCATAATTAGTAAATGCCGAAGAATCCAAACTTGGTGCATTCCACGCGAAGAGGCAAGACGCTTTTTTCCACTTCATATTTAGTAAATTGGTAGGCTCTCTTATTTAACTTGATTAGATATTTTTTTTTTTTTTTTTTTTTTTTTTAGTACAGAGCTATATTCTCCTTCCACCATTCACTCTAGTCAGACAATTTTTTTTTTTTTAATCATTCTTTGAGCATCTCCAAAGATAGCCACAGGCTGGTATTAGTGAAGAGCAACTTTTAGCTTCCCTCTTTATTTTTATCCTTTTGACTATTTATCTCTATTACATAGTACTCCGTTTACACGTTATACTATTGTAACATTATCTAGTGCAAATTCCTTTAACAGTTTCTTGAAATTGTGCACTTGCTCTGTTTTCTTAATTGCATCAGGTAGTCCATTGTAAATTGGTACAGCTATATGCTTTAAACTCTTTCTTCATCTGTCAGTTCTAGCATAAGGCAGTCGTATATGGTGACGCAGTCTTGTGCAATGGCTATGAATCTCCCTATGCTCAATTAGGCTTATGTTGGAGTTTATCATATTATTTCTTAGTTTATATATCATTTTCGCCTTTTCCACGTAAATTAATTGCTTTAAAATTAGGAATTTAGTCATCTCATACAGGACAGACGTTGGTGTAAGGCTATGTAAATTAAAAATGGACTTTATTGCTCTATTCATCACTCTATGCATGCAATTTATTATATTATTGTTACCTTGTGACCAGTTGATTATGTTGTAGGAAATTATCGGTAGAATAAAAGCATTGTAGATCAAGATTATCGTCCGATTATTAAAAAAGTTTCTTCTTCTCAGGACCCCTATTAGCTGTTTCCAGGTCAAGTTCTCATCCATTATCATATCCAAATATTTTATGGTTTCAGCTCTTTCAATATTATTTCCCTTCACTTGTAGTCTGATGTCCACATTTTGCTTGCCTCGCCGTTTAAAGGCCATATAGCCATCTCGTGTATCTAATTAGGTTTTCATTTATTTCACTCTGTAGTGCTTCTCCATTACTTCCACTGTACAGAAGCAGAGTATCGTCCGAATATATATAATATTTTGCAGTCATGCCAGCTTCCATTAAGTTCTGGATGTACAGAGAGTAAAGGAGCGGCTCCAAAATTGAACTCTTGTGGGACTCCAGTTTTCATCACCTCTTTCTCACTGTAACAGTTTCCCACTCTCGTGCAGCACTGCCTGTCCTTCAAGTAATTGTCTTGCAACTGTGCAGTCTTTCCTCTAATTCCCAGTTCACTTACATAGTTTTTCAATTAAAACCTTATGATCTACAGTACCAAATGCCTTCTTCGGTTCCACAAACATTCCAATGAAAAGAAAAGGTGAATTTTATTCCAATCACAGTTTTTATTACCATTCGCCAACGGGCGTTGTGAAAGTTTTTCATCAAAAGACATCCACCACAAGCATCAAATAAATTCAGGTAATTCTAACAAAATTTTGATGAATTATTGCAATTCTCACGATATTATCGAAATTTTCCGTGAACGTGTAGTGGAGGATTCATCCATAGGGGCCAGCTCGGTGTCACGGCAGTATTGCTACAAGACTACATTTGGATGTCCCCAATAATCATAGCTTAGAACTTGAAACAAGAGCATATCACGTCGCTAATGCTACAAAAATCAAGAGGCCTTATAAATTCGATGGCCTCTAGCGGTGGCATCACCTAGCATACCTGACAAGGCATGATGTTCTTACATAGAATTTTATTAACAAAACACCTATTTTTAGGCCAAATCATGTGACTGTCACAAAATCGGTCAGTGAAATTGATTTAGAGAACTTTCACAATATTCGCAAAAAAACATAGGCAAAAAAAAAAATAAGTATCCAAGTTTTGTGTATCATGATTTGCACAGTGCTTATAAGAGATACACACATACCTTTAAACCATTGGGACGGGTAGAGCTAGTTCCATCACCGTATATGTATGACAGAAATCAAAAAAGTCGCTATAATAGTTCCCGCGTTTGAGCCCCAAATACAAGAGACATCAGCTATCATCAAGCATTATGAAAAATCGGCATGGAAAATCAAGAACACACATTTCTTACGGTGGTATTTTTTTTATTGTGCGAATGCTCGGATGGATACTTTGGTGAACGCTGCAGACCTAAGTATTTTACTAGGACCGTTGGGATTCCTGGAAGTTAAGTTCTTTACGGATTTTGTCTCACAATTGTTCAGTGCTAACGTAAATAGTTGATTTTTGTTTTGAAATTTCGCGCGGGTAAATAATAATTAATTAAACCAAAGCTATACTGGCAGAATATATTATGAATATTTATTTAAGGATTTCAAAAAGGCAGGAAGAAGAAAAAAGAAAAAAATACCTATTTTTGTAGAAAAACGCAGCTTCTACTGTGATGTTACTGCATGTTATATACTCGTATTTGTTTTTTTATTATTTTTACTTGTAGTCTATAGTTTAATTTACAATTTATTGAACATTAATTGAATTGGATTAGTTACTAATATAGTTTTACGTATCGATTATAAATCTACAAGATTGTAAGTATTTGCCGTCGACGGAAATATAACGGAACACTTGATAATTTGTACGCATTAGGCGAGAAGTTTTATTATACGACAATTAGTTACGGACAGAAATTCTTAAGTTTAAAGTATATATTCAGCCTTTAATATTACAGAAATTGTAATTTTTAATCTTTATCGTATCTAAATTGTGGTTTTTGATTACACATATATAGTTTAATTCAAATTGCTTATATGCGTGAATAGTATAACAACGATAATGTTCAGAATAAAGGTAAAAGCATCGATCATAGCGTAATGAAGCACTAGACGTTTTGTTTCTTCCTTCTCTCTCTCTCCTGGAGCCCTCTCGATGTAGGGGTTGAACAGGTCCGCTACTCCTCTCTCCTTTTCAGGTCAACGAAGGGATACACGGAAAAAAATTTCAAATGCTTTTACTTCAACAAATATTGTACTGACGTTATAAGAAGATATGTAATATTTTATATGAGTTAGTGCTTTAAATTTGATTCAAAAATTAAAATTATAGCAATTGTTCCAATACGAATGTGAAAAATTTCTTGCCAAAATAAAACGGACAGTTGGTAACTCAAATAGCAATTAAACCTACATAAAATGTATACTCTACAACACATTCTAAAAGCCATATGTATAAGAAATTCTCCTTTACAAATAAGGTTGGTACGCCTGTAATTTATTGGAATCTGGTCTGAATTTTCTGTTTCATCTAATTGATTTGTCTGAAAATTGGATTTTCCAACGATATGAAACGAAATTTTCCTACCAATGTGCCTGATTGTTATGTGCATGCGGCCGCCTACTTAATATAGTTTTTCGACAGGAAACATAACTGTAAACAAAAATTAATTCTCCAATTACTTGCTATCATGTATGTATGCATATGTATAGTATTTTAAGCACAAATGCCACTTTAAAAGTACGCCTCAGGAACAATAATACTGCAGTTTTCACATAAAACTAGTTTGTATTGTGTTCAAACACAATATTTTCCATAAACTTGTTCTAAATGCTATTTTTTAACACCATTACAAAGAGAACATAATGGACTGCAATTTGTTATAACTTCATTTGGCTATGGGAGCGTTTAATTTTAAAAGCGTATTTGCGAGCTCGCTTAAATACAATTATTCCGGGGCTACTGGTGTACATGTACACAAATGCGTATACTACCTACGTAATGTACTTTCTGACTTGGCCGCTTTTAATTGATGCACTCAGTACTATGCAAATTTGTATCGTATACCATATGAATGGTATAGCATGTGATTGGGATTAGCAAATGTTCCTATATAAATAAGAAAATCACCAAATATACTGCATTTCTTCATAAAAATTTTGCGTTTGTATATTTTCTTTTCTTTAATGCAAAGCTGCATTTTGATGCGTATTTACAGTATGCTACGAGTATTCAAAGTGTTCGGATCAGTTCAGTGCAATTAAAAAGTTTCAAGTTTAAGTGTAAATAAAGCATGGAATATATTCAAGGAAAATTAGAGCAAATGGGATGCATCCAATATTTGCAAAACTTCATTGGTAAGTACAGTTTTGTAAATATTTTGCAATCATATAATCTAATGCGTCAATGTCATGTCAAATTTTATTTAGGTAATTTTCAATTATTTAATAGACAAGCCACCATGTTTGAATTTTTATTCTGGTTAATTTGTTTTGTAATTGATTAGTGAAGATATTATTAAAGTGATAGCAAATGTTTCTAAAATATTGGCAATAGTGGGCATTCTTCACAAGAACTTCAGTGTAGTGAATATAAATATGGAACCGGTTTGATAAGATCTGTGAACTTTTGCATAGTAAAATGAAGCTGAAATTATATGTATACTTTCGAAATCAGTGAATGAGGGGGGGGGGGCCTAAAAGTATTAATTCATTGGATTTTGTGTATAAAATATTTTGAAATGATGTAAAATCGATTTTTAAATACTGGTGAAAATAATATAAATCCGGGATTACGTGTATAAATGTGCTCATATTAACGTGTAAATTTCTAACAAGTTTTATGAAAGCGGCTAATATTTAGAATCCACTGCGCTGAAAGGGGGAAACAAGCCCATGAATATTTTTATAACGTTGGGTATAAAATATTAGAATTTCTTTTATTTTCCATCTACTTAAGAATAAAGTTATTTACAATGAAAAAGAAAATATTATTCGATTCATTAAAAACTTTTCAATATCGCGCTTAAAATATGCTTTTATGGTATAAATTTAAAAAAGTAAATAGTATTTTGTTAGTTTTACAACATTTGTTAAATTAAATAATCATATTTGAAATTTTTTTATATATACTTGTGTAACGTAGTCTTAATTATCAACAAGTGTAAACACAGCTTTATATTATATAGTAGTTTCAGAACGTACCCCACTTCAGATGTCATTATACAAAATATTTTTACTCAGTCAGTCTCATAAAAGTTATAAAACGAAACACATTGTTTTTCTGTCTTTCTACTTTATATGGTGACGATAGCACGCTTTCAAATCCAAGATCATCGGAGTATTTCAACAGATTTTGGGCCCAGATTTGCTTTCACATCAAAAAATTAAGAAAGATATTTATAGTGAACGTATTATTTTACGATATTTTTTTGGATTATTTTTTTTCGTAAAATAAATAACCTTTAATTTTGACCGCTACACCACAACAAAATGCCGGAAGCAGCTAAGCTACAAATTACAAAATTGAATAATGATAACTACCAGGTATGGAAATATAAAATTGAACTTTTATTAATAAAAGAAGATTTATGGTCAGTTATCGAAGAAACAGCACCTATAGTTACAACACAATTAGCCATATGGAACAAAAAAGATGGTAAAGCACGTGCACATATTGGTTTGTCAATTGAGGACAACCAAATTATTCATGTTAAAAGTAAAGACACAGCCAAAGCAATGTGGGAATCACTGAAGGAGTATCATCAAAAATCAACTTTATCCAATAAAGTTCGACTTTTAAGACGGTTATGTCGAATGATATGACCTGAGGGAGGAAATATGAAAATTCATTTAAATGCGATGGATGAATGCATGGATGAATTGAACACATTAGGTGAGCCATTAGCGGACGCTTTAGCAGTTGCATTGCATTTGTCTAGCTTGTCTGAAAGTTATAGTGTTTTGATTACTGCACTGGAATCACGTGCTGAAGCAGATTTGACTAAAACTATGGTCAAAAATAAACTTTTAGAAGAGTATAAAAGAAGACAAGATACAGAAAATATAATTGAAACTGGCGAAAAAGCTTATAAAGTTAATAAAGTAAATAACGCTTTTGACAGTTCTAAAGCTTATTGTTTTTTCTGTAAGAAAAAGGGGCATATAAAAACTGATTGTCGTAAATTTGCAGCGTGGAAAAAGAAGAAAGAAAATGAGAATCATGTACATAAAATTAACGTAGTGCAGAAAAACGATGAAGATAAAAGTGATTGTGAAGATGTTTTAATTTGTTTAATGGCTAATCAACAAAATAAAGTAAATTTTTCTGCATGGTGTATTGATTCAGGTGCGTCTTCACACATGTGCAATAATGAACCACTTTTTACAAAACTAAATAAATCAGATATAAATTCAGTAAAACTAGCTGATGGTAGCAATCTACCAATAAATGGCACTGGCGTAGTTGAATTTAAAACTGAATGTGGTAAAATTAAACTGAATGAAGTCCAATTCGTACCGAAACTTAAATGTAATTTACTATCAGTCAGTAAATTAGCTAAAAACGGATGCAGTATTATATTTAAAAATGAAAAATGTGAAATAAATAAAGATGGAAAAACCTTAATGGTGGTGAATTCACGAAATGACATTTACAAAGCAAACCACCAAGCCTTCAACGTAATTAATCCGCAAAAATCGAAATGTATTCACGAATGGCATAAGATACTTGGACATCGAAATTTAATTGATATACGTAAAATGACCGAACTGGCAGTTGACATTAAAATTGAAAATTGTTATCATAAAGATATCTGTGAAATATGTCTACAATCTAAACAAACCAGAGATCCATTTCCACAAAAATCATTAACCAAATCAGCTGATAAGTTGGATTTAGTACACACAGATGTATGTGGACCACTACAAGTTTCTACACCTAGAGGTAATAAATATATACTTTCATTAATTGATGATTATTCTAGATATAACCACATATATTTGCTGAAAGAAAATCCGATCTAAAAGAAAAATTAGTTGAATTTATAGAAATGATGAAGACACAATACGGTAAAGTGCCCAAAATTATCAGGTCGGACAGAGGTGGTTAATATATGAAAAAAGAACTACATAGCTATCTAAAAAATAATGGAATTTTAACGCAATTTACTGTACCAAAAACTCCACAGCAAAATGGTGTTGCTGAGCGTTTTATTAGAACTTTAATAGAAATGGTACGTTGTATGTTAAATAGTTCAAATATGCACAAACAATATTGGGGAGAGGCGGTGAATACAGCAAATAACATAATTAATCGTTTACCAAGTAAAAGTATAAAATCAACTCCATATCAACTCTGGTACAAAAAAAAACCTAGTTTAAATTATCTTCATATTTTTGGTACATCAGCATATGTCCACATTCCGAAAGACGAACGCAAAAAGTTGGATAATACAGCTGAAAAATTATATTTCGTTGGATACGAAAGCGGTACAAAAGGCTATCGTCATCTAAACAGTCGGACGAACAAAATCAAAATCAGTCGTAATGTAAAATTTATTGAAGCTGAAAACGAAGTAATACCAAACGAAATTCATAATGAAATACAAGAAGAACCAAATCATGAAGTCGAAATATTAAATTCTGATCCAGTAGATGAACCAGTTCAACATGAAACAGATGACAATCAAGAAACTATAATAGTTGATAATGATCCAGCAGGGGAATACAATGAAAATCAGAATGTAAGATTTTCTACAAGACTAAACAAGGGTGTTCCACCAAAACGTCTGATTATGGAAGCAAATAAAGCCACGAAACAAAGTGATCCAGATCCAATGACATATGAAGAAGCTATACATGGACCAAAAATGCAGAAAATTGGTTAAAAGCTATGTCTGAAGAAATAAATTCACTCCACAACTATGGAACTTGGAAAATTACAGATTTGCCTCCAAATCAAAGCGCTATTGGATGCAAATGGGTTTATAAAACAAAAACAGATCAAGATGGTTATGTAGTAAAGTTTAAGGCACGTTTAGTCGCTCAAGAGTTTTCACAAAAATATGGTCGTGACTATGACGAAGTTTTTGCGCCAGTAGCAAATCCAACAACACTAAAAATTTTGCTAACTGTAGCTGGAATGAAAAACATGGTAGTTAGACATTTCGACACACAAACTGCATATTTAAACGGCGATTTATCTCATGAAGTTTATATGAAGCAACCTAAAGGATTTATAGTAGGTAATACCAATCTGGGGCCGGATTCTGTAGCACGGAGAATTTGTAAATTTGGGAGATGAGAATTTCGTTTTCTTAGAATTCTTAATTCCCTAATTCTCCATTCCCAATTCACTAACATGGTTGGAGAATTAGGGAAAACGTAAGAAATGTGAAAAAGTGCGAATCGCCTGGGACGATTAAGGGTATCACTTTTTGTTGTAGAGGGTTAGACTTTTTTGTTGGGGTAGTTTGTGAGGGATGTAGGAGGGTAGGCTTTCTCGAGCTTTTCCAGGATAACGGGAGAATGGAGAGAAGAAGGAGAATGTATGTGGTATCAAAAAAATTGGGAGCTCAGGGAAAACAAGATAGGTTTAGGAAATGTGGCAGGGAGAGTGCGGGGTAGAAATGGGGGCTGATTAACGGAAATTTAAAAAAAAATAAAGACAATAGCAGGAGCTGTAATAATTCGCTGGGGTAAGCTCAGGATCTGTAAGCCCAATAAAAAAAAAAAGAATTCACTCTGGTAATTAGGTATGCATTATAGGCTATATTTTATTTCGATTAACGGTAATTTGCAGATTTGAGCAGCCTCGGCGGTTTATGTGAGAGTGCTGTAGTGTATTGGAATTTTTTTTGATAGATTAAGGGTTTAAAGTACAAAAATATAGGTGAACAATTTTGGGGGCAGGGTGTTTTGGGGGTTGGGGTCGTACCACCCCTCATATGGGGTTGTCCAAACTACGTCATGTTTGGTACCAAATTAAAGAGGGAGTAGAGGGTAATCGGGTGGTGTATTGTATTGTATTTGATCATTTTAACGTGATAGCTGAATTTTGACCGCCGAAAAACGATTTTTTACCCTAGGGTCATATACACCCAGTTCCTATATTTTGCATATATTTCTTCCGTTCTTTGTTTTACATCCATTAGTACTCCGTTGTGAACATTTTTGTCATGGGAAGTAAATTTCCACAACTTACTAGTTCTACGCAATGATGAGTTGAAAATATGGCAATTTTTGTACCAAAAACGGCCATTTTTTCACCTTAAAATCGACTAATACACTTCTTTTACAGTTATCTCCAAAACCGTATATCGGATTCAAAAATTAATTACATATTTAATTAGGGGACAAAATATAGATGCGATTTCATGGTACACACAAGCTTTACCGTGTATAATTAAAAATTTTGCAACATCTCTTCTGTACTGGACGACGACCAAATTGATCATTTTCGCGTGATTTATAATTTTTAGCGGGTGCCTTGAGACACAAAATCCATGTTCCTCTGTAAGTATTGCATGGATTTCCATAATTATTTTTTTTAAATATAGCCAGGATGTGCAGTGAATACATTACTCAATTTGAAATTCCTAGATACCTAGATACCTTCATAAAACGCAACAAAAGCAGAAAATACAATTTTGTCACTTAATTTTCCACAAGCAAGACACCGGAGAATTAACAAGTGGAATGGAGAATTCGGGATTTCTCTACTTGCTTTTCGTATTACTTCTCCACAAGCAAACACCGGAGAATTAACAAGTGGAATGGAGAATTTGGGAATTCCGTACTCACTTCTCGGCCCCTGGTATGTAAATTAATAAAAAATTTATATGGTCTTAAACAAGGCGCTAATGAATGGAATAAGAAATTCAATTCAATTATAAAGAAAACTGGTTCTGTACAAAGAAAAAATGATTTATGTTTGTATACAAGGAAAATCCACCAACAATTCATTTATATTTCAAATCATGTAGATGATATCGTAATAGCATCAACAGATATAAAACGTGTTGATGATTTTGAAATATTAATGAATACTGAATTTATTATCAAAAATCTTGGCACTTTACAATATTATCTGGGAATCCAATTCGAAAGAGATTAAGATAATATATTTCATATGAATCAAGAAAAATATATCTTACACAAATTATATGAATTTAATTTAGAAAATTCCAAGGATTCAACTACACCAATGAATGTTGGTTATTTAACACAAAAAATGAACGAAGAACCATTCGCATCACACGAGGTTTATCGAAGTGCAATCGGATCGTTGTTATACTTATCAACAAATACAAGACCAGACATCGCTATTGCAACATCAATATTAGCTAGACTTGTAAGCGATCCAAAACAAAGCGATTGGAACGAAGTTAAAAGAGTTTTCAGATATTTGAAAGCAACAAAATCGTATAAATCAAAATTAGGTAACTATGATAATGATGGAAATTTTTATTGTTATGTAGATGCTGATTGGGCCGGAGACCAGAGAAATAGGAAATCAAATACCGGATATTGTTTTATTTTCAATGGAGCACTAATAGGTTGGACGAGTCGTAAACAAACATCAGTATCATTGTCTTCGACTGAAGCTGAATTTATTGCTTTTGCTGAAGCACTCCGCGACCTAATCTGGATAGTTCGAGTATTAAAAGATTTTGACCAGAATATAAAAACTCCTATCAAGATATTTGAAGACAACCAAGGATGTATCAAATTACTTAACGATCGTGCCTGTCATCAACGAGTGAAGCACATTGATATAAAATAGAACATTGTTTGGTCACCAAACAAACTATTTTTGTCACCACCGCCACTGGAATCTAACTAGATATTGACTAGTTGTCAAAAGATGGCACGCATGGCTCTAGTCGGATATTTCGGATAAACGGATATCCACAGCTGTGCTTTCATGAGCTTTTGAGCTTTCGTGTTATAAAAACGCGAGCACGGAGCTGAAGACTAGTCAGTTTTCCTCTGACCATCCAACATACTAGTCTAGGAAATTGACCTAGACTTCACTTATTGAAACTGAGCATACTGAGCCAGCTTCAAATATCCTTCCTCCAAAAACCCACCAGGATATTGACTTGGAGACTTCCCCAATCCATAAAGGCCTGAACATTGATCAGGTCTCCCACACTCTCGTGAAGTTCCCACAAATATTGATTTGGGAATTTCACTAATAGTATAAGATAAAATAAATTTAAGTCATTCCTGTGTGGTAGTTGAGAAAAGTGATCTCGCTAACCACAACTTTTATTCCTTCATATTAAAAGTTTTTCTTCTCTAATTCCAGCTCTACCTAGAGATACCAGAGAAAGGACTGAATTGTTTTATTATTTGAATTATATTAAGCTAATTATTTTTTGTTAATATTTAGAGTTAAAATTGGAAAAATCATTTTATTTGCTTTTGAATAAAAAATATTGAACTTTGCTTTGTGTTATTCTTCCGGCACCTATTTCTTTTTTATGTATTTAACAAACATATATCTGAAAAGAAAATTGCAGCAGTTATTGTCCTACTAACAACATGGTTGCCGATATGTTAACCAAACCATTAGATGAACCAAAGCTCGAAAAACATGCAAGAACAATTGGCTTATGTTAATTTAATTTCACTATATGTTGAGAAGGGGTGTTAGTTTTACAACATTTGCTAAATTAAATAATCTTATTTGAAATTTTTTTATATATACTTGTGTAACTAAGTCTTAATTATCAACAAGTGTAAACACAGCTTTATATTATATAGTAGTTTCAGAACGCACCCCACTTCAGATGTCATTATACAAAATATTTTTACTCAGTCATGGCCAAAACACAGTGAGCACGACACAACAAAGTCGCCGTAATTCTGTTGCTGTCAAATGTTGCATTTAAAACACAGTGAACGCGACGCGACTTTTGCTTTTACAGCTGTCATGTCAATTGTCCACTTATTTATTTCAAAATAAAATTCAATAAAAATTATATTTAGTTTTTATTATATTTATTTGCCTCTTCGTTAACAAAATTTATAATTTTCGCCTGAAAATCCAGCAACTGTAATGGCGATAAATTTAAACTTTTAACAGAGGTTTCCAAAGACCTGAAAAAAATATCCGTGGAGTCTTCATGATCTTCCTCGTTCATTTTTCCAACCACAGTGTTTAAAAGCTTGGAAATCTTCCTCGGGGGCACTTGCTTTACCAGCCCGGCTGGCAATTTTCGGCGTTGATACCATTGGCCCCTGACTTCCAGAGGTGCTGCCTTCCCAATATTGGGTTAGCTCCCGCAAAAACTAGAATTATCCAGCGCATCTTCCTGCATTGGGATGAATCTATCATCTGCATCAAGTAATTCAGTAGAATTGTCGGTGCTATCCTCAAATGCCGTCTCGTAGCTGGTAGAATTCCTTGAAATAAAATTGTTTCTTAATGAGATGAATTGACATGATACGCAGCATGTGTATACTTACTGTCTTGGAACTACGGAATCTCGCAAGAAATGCATGAGGTCAAAATATTTCCACTTGCTACCCTGAAGTGCCCCACTTCCTGAACTACCTTTCTGTTTTCGTAGCTCTCTGACATACTGATCCCGCAAACACTTCCATCTGCTTCTGCATTTCGTTTCTAAGATTGTTGGTTGAATTAAAAAAAATTGACATTCATTGTAAATAATACCATCTGCATTCAACTCCACGCTAATTTCCTTCCACATCTTATCCTTTTTTTGTTGATTGCGATACATCCCTTGCCGCTTATCGTAGATATTTTTTTTTTTTTTATATTATTAAGCCAAGCTCAGGGGATACACTATGATGCAAAGCACAGCATGCCAGGAAGGAGATAGGGAAAGAATTAGGGGATATGAGGAAAGTGGCGGAGGTGCCGATGTATGTCGCCCTTAAACTTCCGCAGATTGTATGCCGGAGGAAAAACAGAAGATGGTAAGCTGTTCCACATTCGTACTGTTCGGGATAAAAAAGCATCTCGGAATTTTACTGTACGGCCGAAAGTAATTTGAAGGGTTAAAGGATGTGCGCGGTTTGCAGCGCGAGTATTGCGTGCAGGAATCATTCTACAAGGGATTAGACTAGATATTTCATCAGAACATTGACCATGCATATAGCGATAAAGGAGCGAAAGGCATCCAACATTGCGGCGGTGCTCGAGTGAGTCGATATGACAAGTTATTGCCAAATCGCCAATGAGCTTGAAGGCTCCCTTTTGGACAATATCCAATGAAGCTAAGGCTGTGCGACCAGCCCCGGCCCATATATGGGAGTTGTATTCCATTCTAGGTCTAATGTAGGACTTGTAGAGGAGCGCTAGATTTGATGGGCTGAAATATTTCTTACACCTTTTCAGAAATGCAAGACATTTCGATGCTTCTTTGGCAACAGAGAAGATGTGATCTGTCCAGTTTAACTTACTGGAAATATTAATGCCAAGAATGCTTAGTGACGGTGAATCAGAAATGAATGCTCCATCAAAAGAAACGGGTGTGGTTAAGTTATGATCTTGTTTTAATGAGATAAGACAGCTTTGGGACTTTGATGCATTGAATTCGACGCGATTCGCTTTGCCCCAATCGAGGATATTGGCAAGATCGTTATTCAATGATCTAGTCATGCAATCTCGTTTAACACATGCAGCATCCCCCTGGATTCCGCAAGAGTGTCAAAGGAGTAAGCGAAATCAAGAGTACTGTCATCTGCGAAACTATGGATGGGATTGAAAGTAAGGAAAAGCAGATCATTAATGAAAATTAAAAAGAGAGTTGGAGAGATAACAGAGCCTTGAGGTACACCGGCATTTATGGGATGCGGTTCAGACGTAACGCCATCTAATACAACACGTATTTGGCGACTAGATAGGAAACTTTCAATCCATAATACAAGAGGAGGGGAGAGACCAAGTGCTTTGAGTTTGGCTAAAAGGGCTGGATGCCAGACTCTATCAAAGGCTTTTGAAATCTAATCTATCTAGGGCAACGATTTTAGACTCACCAAAATTGTGAAGACTACGGTTCCAACGTTCCGTAAGAAAGATCAGCAAGTCTCCAGATGAACGTCCAGCTCGGAAGCCATATTGACGATCGTTGATGAGATGATTAGTTTCTAGATACTTCATTAATTTTGAGTTAATGATAGATTCAAAAACCTTTGAAATAATCGAAGTGATGGCAATTGGTCGATAATTTGAGGGATCGCTACCCTCTCCTTTCTTAGGAATAGGCTGAACGTGAGCTAGCTTCCAAGCAGTTGGAAATTTTCCTGTCGAATAAGACAAGTAGAAGAGTTTGCGCAAAGGTTTAGCCAAGGATGAGGCGCAGCTTTTAATTAACAGGGGCGAAAAACCATCAGGACCTGCGGCTTTGGAGACGTTGATCCCCTTAAGGACCCTTGTTACATATCATAAATTCATCTATAATGCATTCATGGAGATTATATCATCTATAGTGCATTCATTGAGATCATATCATCTATAATGTATTCATTAAGATCATGTCATCTATAATGCATTCATTGAGATCATATCATCTATAATGCATTAATTAATTAATATTAATTCATATCAATGAAAAAATAATGCATTGCATATACGTACATACCTACATTGCATTATAATTCCTATCAAGAAAAATTATGCATTGTATGTACATACATACCTATATTGCATTATAATTCATATCAAGAAAAAATAATGCATTGCATATACGTACGTACAGTAAAGGTTGACCGAGTGACGCAATACCCCTGCGCGCAAGAATTCGCACATTGCAATACGATAACCTTGCGCCGGCGGTAAAACATAAGTAACCAAATTGACATGATGTAATATGATAAGCTACAAGCATTTGGTGAATTGATATGTATGTAGGTACGTATGAATGATAGAAACAATGGAACTGGGAAATATGTATATACGCATAAAGCAACGATGTGATGTAAGAATAACAAGCTGCGAGTAGCTTCCGCAGCTTGTATATTACAAAATAGGAAATTAAGAAAATACACCTGGCCTATACAAATTACACTTTTGGTAAGCAAATGTTAGACCAGAAATATTACGGAAGCATAGGTAAGGTTAATTTTATATGTAAGATTTTTTGTATAAATATGATGTTGATTTGTAATAAAGAGCAGTGTTCAAGTAACATTCAAAGCAACTCAAGTTGTTCTTACTAAGGGAAGTAAAGCTAATAAGCGGCTCCCATCTTCGAACCAAGGGAAGTAAAGCTAATAAGCGGCTCCCATCTTCGAACCAAGGGAAGTAAAGCTAATGCGGCTCCCATCTTCGAACCAAGGGAAGTAAAGCTAATAAGCGGCTCCCATCTTCGAACCAAGGGAAGTGAAGCTAATAAGCGGCTCCCTTCAACCTACTGCGGCTTCATTCATCAACATTCGACCTGGAATATCTTCATAAGGTGAACCTATGAGAGTACTTGAGGACGACTACCTCCCAAGTGCTACATAAACTCAACAATAATTTGGCGCAGCCGGTAGGATCAAGGAAGGTACATAAATACAAACCCTTGAAAAACCTTGATCTTCGAACCTACGAGTGCATAGGAACACCTTATTTTCAACAACAGAGGATATCCATTCTTTTCTCTCTTCAATAGCAATAAAGAAACCACCAGCTTGGATATACAACTTCATATCTGCGTAGCGGATAAAGGCAACAAATTTTATTTTCTTCCATTCGTCTCTTCAAGTTAGAGTAAGGTAAAGTAAGTTAATAAAAAATAGTTAATCATAAAAAAAAATAATATATAATAGTCACTGCGGTATATATATATATATATAAAAAAAAAGATTGAACAAATTTCAAATAATTAATCTGATTTCTCTGGTTATTGATCGAAGCTCGTTAAATTACCTATTCTCTCGTTCCATTTCTCTCACTAATATTGAGTAAAAGCATCCGCAGGTTTTGCTTTTATGCCTAAAACTGGCCGTAGTTCTTCATGCTCTACCTTTGAGACGGCAATAAATTCATTGTCATTTGAGAATACAAGCCCTCCAGATAGCCCAAGTGTAGAGTGTAATTCACCCCAAAGTCGACCTTCCGTAAACTGGTATCGTGAGCATCGCTCAGGTAAACGTTTCAGAAGGCACAGCCTAAATCATTTTCTAGTAAGAAGCAATAGCTTAAACACCCTATTCACAGAAAAATCATTAACCTCGCCTACTTCTACTAACGATACTCCAGATATTCCCCAGAGAAAGCAACCAAACCAACCAGCCAAAATGCCAGTGAATTATGAAAAAGTAGTTAAACTGACAGCACAAATGGTGCCCTTGTTTTCTGGAGAATTTAGTCCCCAAATTCTCACAGAATTGCAAACCTTTATAGGCTGTTGCAAACAAGTACAACAGGGTCTAGAAGAGGAGGAAAAGCAAGCTTTTATGCAGATTTTTCCCACTAGATTGAGAGGAAATGCATACCAGCTAATCGCATCTAGCTCACTCACAACATTTGAAGAGGTTGAACAATTACTTTATCGTAATTACTTACCTCGTGAGACTTACCATGAGCTGATAAATAGATTAATCACTTGCCGACAATACCCGCACGAGTCATTTAACTCCTTCATAGCTAGGCTAAAAGGACTATTGTTACAATGTAATGAGGCAGCACAGAGTAAATATGGTGCTGAAAATTTCAATATGGTGAAGCGACAAATAGAAGATTTTGCTATGGCTTCAGTGAAGAGTGGTGCTAATAATCCGCATCTAAGTGCCTATTTACTCACTTTAAATGAAGATTCGGTAGACCAACTCATCCAAAAGGCACTAGACATGGAACGATTACAACACAGCCTCTTTTATAACCCACAACCCGCCATTCATAATCCCACAAGCTATTTTCCAATGGACAACTTTTTAAGACATAATTCCACAAATTATGCTAATGCTTATAGTCATCCTACTCACGAGACTGTTCCTCCATACCTTTACACAAGTGAGCTAGGAAAACCTAACATAAAGACTGAGTTCCATATACCTCCCACACAGGAGCCGACAAAATTAGCTTCAGTATCCTTTAATACTGGCAGAAACTCACCGGATAATTGGCATTCGACCCAAGTCAGCTCGACAAGAAAATATTTAGGAAGTCCACCTACATATCAGAATTCTACCTTTCGTCATACAGGAGAAAGAAGAGACGAAAAACAGAAATTACTGTTAAACAAGATTACCTGCAGCTATTGCAACTACAAGGGGCACACGTATGACGAGTGCATAAAACGCAAAAACACCCCTTTCTGTATAAACTGCAGAGCGAAAGGACATGATGTCCAATATTGTCGACAAAATGTTAAGGTACCACCTGAACGAGCAAATACAAAAAACAGTTTTCAATGGGGCACTTCAGATCGCGAACCTAGAATCAATTATGGACAAGAGATGTGTAGTTTTTGTAGCAGAAGGGGCCATACCGTGTCCACCTGTCGGCAGAAACAACGATGGGAAACTGCAAATTCGGGAAACGGCACACTGTCGACCGAAAAGTCCCCGGCTCGACATTAAAGAAAACTTATCATACTACTTCAGGGTCCTCTCAAAAGAAAAACCCCCGAAAAAGGGAAAACATTCCAATAGTAGATCTGCCATTAGATATAAGCAAATACGCAGCCGTTCGGCTGATAGTGGACACTGGAGCTGAAGTAAGTCTTATAAAACAGGAAGCACTTGATACGCCAGAACGTATAGAACAGAGTCAAAAGGTCACTCTGAAAACTCCATTTGGAGATGGAGAAACATTGGGTAGCTGCCAAGGCAACTTTTTACTAAGTCGCAGTATCCCATGCCATCTACAGGTTGTAGAAGATAACGCCCAACTCTCTCACGATGGGCTGTTAGGTAATGACTTTCTTGCAAAAAATTGCAATATAGAAGGCCCTAACAAATTACTCCGGTTTCCTCGCACGGAAACCAATCCTATTGAGTTCACGGTACCTCTCGGAACATCCACAGAAGATGGGGAGGAAATACCAAGGGATCAAATAGAGGAGCAATTTAAATCTTCTGCTATCACTTCAATGGCACCCAATAGCAAAAATTCCTTACCTCAAATAGAAGAAATTTCGAGTACCTTGAAAAACAAGAATGAAGACGAAAGTAGGCAATTTGAAGTAGTGCTTCAGCGACCTAATAAAATACCTCCTCCAAAAGCACACACAATGTCAAAAAAGACAAATTAAAAATTAATTCCAACCCATATTTTCTTCGTGCACAAAACAAAAGCACACACAACGTCAAAAACGACAAATTGAAATTTAATTCCAATCCATATTCAAGAAACGTAAACCATATTAAAAGCTATAACCCAGACAGACTTGTGGCTTTACGTAAAGAATTACTGTTGGATGAAAATTTAATTCGCGAAGAAGAAAAATCAATTCTTGAGTTATGCTATAAGTATAACGATCTTTTTTATTTAAAGGGAGATAAGCTCACATGCACTAATACCATAAAGCATACCATCCCCATACTACACAATCAGCCACCTATAAATCAAAAGATGTATAGACTTCCAGAAACACACCGGGTAGTCATAAATGAGCAAATTAAGGAAATGTTGGACAACGACATAATCCAAATAAGCAAAAGCCCATGGAATTCTCCGTTACTTGTAGTCGATTTCCGTAAAGTCAACGAGAAATCTATAGGGGATGCCTTTCCACTACCCAGGATAGAGGATATACTGGATCAACTTGGGCATTCACGGTATTTTACCACACTTGATCTTGCAAGTGGATACCATCAAGTACTGGTTGACCCAAGGGATAGACCGAAAACTGCGTTTAGTACTGCTTACGGGCATTATGAATTTAAGAGAATGCCATTTGGACTGAAAGGCGCACCTGCGACCTTTCAGCGCTTAATGAATTACATTCTAACGGGTCTCCAAGGATTAGAGTGCTTTGTCTATCTCGATGATATTGTAATATATGGAAAAAATTTACAAGATCACAACGAGAAATTGGCTAAGGTATTCGACAGACTTCGAGCCCATAATCTTAAATTACAACCCGAAAAGTGTCAGTTCCTTCGCAGAGAAGTGATCTATCTTGGACATAAATGCTCAAACGAAGGAGCACTTCCAGATCCCAGTAAAACAAGTTGCGTTCAAAACTTTCCTCAACCCCGAACGGTGAGACAAACTCAATCATTTCTTGGACTGGCCAACTACTATCGCAAGTTCATTCCAAACTTTTCAAAAATAGTCAGGCCACTAACAAATCTCTTACGGAAAGACGTCAAATTTAATTGGACACAAAAATGCCAAGACGCTTTCAATGAAATTAAAATTTCTCTTGTTAATCCTCCTCTACTCACCTACCCAGATTCCACCAAACCTTTCAATCTAACGACAGACGCTAGCAACGAAGCATTGGGAGCTGTTTTATCCCAAGGGATAATAGGCAAAGACAAGCCAATAGCGTATGCAAGTATAAGTTTAAATAATGCGGAACAAAAATACTCCACAATAGAAAAAGAGTTGCTCGCTATTGTATGGGCCGCCAGGAACTTCAGGTGTTATTTACAGGGTAGAACCTTCACGGTTTACACAGATCATCAGCCCTTAAAAGGCGTATTCAATGTAAAAGATCCGACTTCGGGATTAGTAAGGTTTCACCACAAACTCTCGGAATTTGACTACAAGATTGAATATAAGCCTGGCAAATATAACACTAATGCAGACGCGCTTAGTCGAATACCTACCCAGCTGAAACAGACAAGCCCCAATTCGATCATGGTAGAGGCCCAGGTACATCACCGTGTCGATTCCGACATAGACGATGAAGATACTAGTTCTTCGCCTACACCGAAGTCCAAACCAGCACATTGCCATACTGTTACACGAGCTCAAGCTAGGGAAACAGAATTTGAGGACATAATTCACAAAACTCCTCAGAGAATTCAAGAACGTTCAGGGAGTCCCCAAAATGACTCAATGAAACACAAATCAACTACAAACAACCAATCTGGAAGTAGTACATCTGAACATGGCGAATTATCTCCGAGCAATAGTTATATAAATTCTCAAAGTAAATTACCTGAGATTATCACAGACCCCGAAGAAATTCAAATAATTCTAAAGGACTATCATGACTCGGCATTTGGTGGTCACCAAGGAGTCATTAAAACGTACAAAAAAATAAAAAGAAAATATAAATGGAAGAATATGCTTAGTTCTATTAAGAGATATATTCGGAAATGTTCCAAATGCCAAAAAATGAAGGCTAGCCCGGAATACCGTATGCCAATGATCATAACAGATACGGCCCAAATGCCCTTCAAGAAAGTCTATTTAGATATAGTAGGTCCTCTTGAAGAAACACACTCAGGCAACAAATACATTTTGACATTCCAGGACAATCTGACGAAATTCGTGGATTGTTATGCCATGCCGAATGGCGAAGCAGAAACGGTAGCAGGAATATTTTTCGACGAGATAATTACTCGTTACCGCATTCCTAAGAAGGTAGTAACTGATCAGGGTTCTAACTTCTTAAGCGATCTTTTTAAACGCGTCTGTAAACTCCTGAAAATAAAAAAATTACAGACTTCCGCTTATCATCCACAATCCAACGGCGCACTTGAACGTACCCACAGACCTCTAGTGGAGTATTTAAAAGCTATTGTGTCTGAAAACCCAAAGGCTTGGGATCGATTCCTGAGAACCGCGGCTTTCGTATACAATAATAGTCCACACGATGGCACTAAACTCACTCCAATGGATTGTTTGTTTGGGTTTACAGCGGATGTACCATCAAATCTAAGAAGAGAACCAGAACCCATTTACAACCACGAAAGTTACTATCACATCCTTAAACACAAATTACAAAAAACGTATGCTATCGCCCGGAAAAATCTGTTTAAGGCTAAGGAAAAGTCAAAACTATACTATGATAAGCATTCACGTCCGGTTACATTCCAGCCAGGTGAAAAAGTTCTACTGAAAAATCCGGCGAAAAAACACAAGCTTTCCCAGATATGGCTAGGTCCATATCTCGTGGTACAAGCTTTTACCCCTGTTAATACTGTTATTCAAATTGGTAAACGAAGAGTAACAGTACATAACAACAGATTAAAACCATTTCACGAATAATGGCTAATCTTTGAAAACCAGACAAGGCAGAGAAAGAGAAACATACTTTGGATAATTTATTTTTTAAAAAAAAAAAAAAAAAAAAAATTTTTTTTACTCAGAATAGAACTACTTAAGAATATTTTTATTTTTCATCCTTTTTAAAGCATTAATTTTCTTCATTATCTCCTTCGCCAGCCATTCAAACTTTACACGCTTAACTACTTAAGAATATTTTTATTTTCATCCTTTTTAAAGCATTAATTTTCTTCATTATCTCCTTCGCCAGCCATTCAAACTTTACATGCTCCTCTTTTACAGTGGCCAAAATAGCCCTCAACCTAAAGTAACGCAAATCTCGGTCTAACTTGACACGCCTACCTACTACTTGCCGATTTAGTTTTATTTAAACTCTTTGCGAAACGCCAAAATATCAAGAAGGGGATGCTCGTATGTGAACACTCGAGTAGCGCTTCACACGCAAGTACTCAAGAAATCACAACCAGAAGATAGAAAAGAGACGACATTTCCCCAAACAACAATAAAGGCAGCCCAACATGCCTATTCAAAAAAAAAGAGAAGTATACCTTGATTAAAAAAAAAAAAAAAAAAAAAAAAAAGAAGAAAACAAAATACATATACAACTGAATAATATATTTTATTTAAATTTAACAAAAAAATATTTTAATTACGAACTTCATTTTTTTTATTCTTTTTCGCCCTTTTGATAATATTCAGCTCTTTTAATTTCTCCTTAGCCAGTCCTTCATATCTCGAGCGTTCCTCCTTTGTCGCCGCTAGACTAGCCCTCAGTCTAAAATACTGCAACTCCCTGGCCACCCTGGCGCGTTTACCACCTCGAGTTGGTAGAGGTTTTACTGGACTCTCCTGCTTATCCTGACAGCTCAGCCCCGCTCTTTTCCTGTACTCCTCGAGGGTCAACCTCCGTGGTCCAGGAAGATAATCCGGTGCCCCCTGTGCTGTCCCAGGTAACGCCTTGGGCACGTAGGGCCCAATCGGTTCGCTGGCTGGATACAGCGTCAGATCGCTGATGTTCCTCTCTGGGATCTTGTTTGCTTCCACTTTAGCAATGAGCCTGTCAATTGCCTCACTAATTTCGTTAGCCATAATACACTCACAACAAAAAAAAAAAAAATATTTTAAAAGAACTTGAATGAATATCAAAACTTAACGGGTGAAATTGATTTATATCACACGCTATTTATACATAAAAACTGCTTATCTTGAAAATCACCATGTAATCCCGGTCAACCATAAAATTTTTTTTTGCACGACACAATTATTATCACAAGTAAACAATGCATTTGAGGTGTACCGTCAGAACTGATTTACAAATCAATACAAATAATTTTGACATATATGCAAAAAATGCACAATTAGCAAAATGCAAATTCGGTCAGTTGACCTGAAAAAAACGCTTTCAGTGAATTAATTCCATTATTTTGTAACAATACTGATTTAACACAAAAAAAAAAAAAAAAACTAATAATATTTTTTTTATATATAATATACCTTGAGTTTATAATATATCTTCAATTTTTTTTCCCCTCCTCGAGATCTTTATTTGGAGCAATTTTACAGATTTGTCTCTCCTCTAGATATGGCCCTAATGTTCATGATTACCGTTTTGCCAAGCCTCATGATAATAACAAATGCTGCTACGGAACCCTATGAAGTTCAGACCCTAAACAACACGGGAATTATGTTTGAGGATTTGGGAAAAATTTTATTATTCCACGACACATGGAATTTATTCACTCAAATAAACATAAGCGACTTGGAAGCTGAAACTACACTAATAGAACATACAGGTTTTCTCATTAGTCAACTATGCAGAGTACATAATGCTACAACTAGCGCATGTACGGAGCAAAACTCATACATACATAGTTTGATAGAGTCGATCAGAAAGAGAACAACGACCATTAGAGAGATGATAACCACTCGACATCGAAGATCCCTGTTCGATGGAATAGGTAGGGGCTTACATTACCTTTTTGGTACGATGGATGCCTCTAATGAAAAGCAAATCTACAGTAAAATTGCCAACTTGGAAACGGATACCCAAGCGCTATTAGAACTAGAAAAACACCAGATAACGCTTTTCAAGTCATCTTTCGAAAAACTGAGAAAACCTATAAATCAACTTGAGACTAACCAAAGGGAATTAACTAAAACCGTTAATGATCTACTGGACATGGTTAATGGTGAATTGAACACACGTCAACGCCTTCAGGAAGTAGTAGCTACGATTAGCCTACAAGTATTAGATATAGAGCTAAGGCAACAAACGTTCATACAAATTTTAGCAGCTCTGAAAAATAACCAAGTACATCCCTTACTATATCACCATCTACACTACTGGAAACCTATCATAAAGCTCACCCAAAGGATTCTAACAGTTTTCAGGATCTAGCGATTCTAACTCAGGCGATTGAAGTAAAATCTGGACTCCTAAACAATCTACTCGTAATAAGAATCACGTTCCCTATCCTTAACATGCCTCCTTTTAAACTGCAGCAGATTCATTTATTCCCTTTCAAAACCCCGGGCAACCACTCTTTGGTCCTGGATATTAAGGATGCCTACATTGTAAGTCACATATCCACACAAGAGTTCGTGACATTCAAGCAATCTGAATTCCGAGTATACAAAAAAGTGTCTAGTAGCCTTAATGAAAGCACCTACATAGGTCCTTTGCTAAACCCCATACTTCAGGGGCATTACATAAAAGAATGTCCTATAAATTTCTTATTCAATCCTTATAACGAAACTGGTACTTGCGATTATTTAGTACAAACTCAAGCTCCGCAATTGCTAATCAAGTCAACAAGGAAAAATTCCTGGCTCTTCTCGTTTCCCACCACGCAGAAAATTACAATTTCATGCAGGAAAAATTTACATAGTTCCAACTTATTCGGCAGCGGAGTACTAATATTAAACGAACCTTGTCACTTCCAAATAGCTGACCAAATTATATATTTCGAAGATGAAGACCATCAGAATATTAAAATTTCACAACCAGAATATCCGCATCCACTAAAATCTAATTTGAATGAAATCATTCATAAATTCCTTAATAATATCACTCAGAATACCCAAAAACACATAATCATGCTAAAAGCAGAGGACGCCAATAATATTCTAAACGAAAATTCATACTCTTTGGATCAGCTGGAAGAGCAGATAGATACGCTAGACAAACAAAGAAAAGAGCGAAATAAGACAGAAATGGTTCAAATAAGCTCCCTATCATTGGTAATATTATTACTCAGCATAATCGGAATATTGAAACTATGTAAGTTTATCAGGAATAAGAAAAAGAATATCATAGTCAAAACACCCAAAATAATTACCGTCAATAACCAAAAGGTTCAGTTAGATACTGAGGCAAACCCTCAACTTCGCATAGAAACTACAGAAACCTTAACTCATGAGCCTAAAGCGGATGTAAAATTTAGTAATTTCACCCTACCACAGGAAACGGTGATGACAAACAAAGTCAAACAAATCACCCAAAATTTCCAATCAGAAATTGCGAAAGCAAACACACCCTGAATGATCTCACAACCCCCTACCCAAGAAATAGCGACAGCGATCAAGGAGAGAACTCTTTATCAAACCAAACGGACAGGATTAAAAGAATCAATCAACCCTCGATCTGCCCAGCCTACACAGGCAAGTAACCGACAAAATATGTCAATACAACCCCCGACACCACCACCTCTTCCACCTTCATTAAATCAACCTAAGCCAGATTCAATCACCAGTCCACGACAATTACAGGTAGTTTAATTATTCTCCAGTATTAAGTACCTAAATAACCAGAGACAGCAAGAGATAGCTACCTATTTTACAAAAAAAAAAATAGTAGAAGGAACAAAACAATATGTTTAAAAAAAAAAATATATATACATACACATGGACTATTATACCAAAAAACATTAAAAATAGTAATAAAATAAGAATATTTATATTATATGCATAATCTTGATAAAAAATTATTATAGGCATAGATAAGATTTTTTTTTCTTCTAATATTAATATTCTAATTTTACTACTCGTGTATATACACATATATTGTTATAGGTTCATAAAAAATTAACATTGTAATAAAAAAAAAATATATATATGTATCGAAAAAATATGTATACACATATATTATTATACAGAGTTGTACGATTAAAAATAAACATACAAATGTGTCAAAATTCAAAAAAAAAAAAAACAAGGTTTAATACGAATAAAAATATGTACATACACATATGTATATTATAAATAAAACTTGGAATAAATGTATGAACCGCTGTTAAAATAAGTTAATAAACCCAAAGTTAAAAAATTAAATATACCTAGCTGTACCTACAATGTATTATTATTATTTAACATACAACTAAAGAAAATATTGTTAGAATAACCTAGTATTAAGCCAAACCACCATATACCATTGATCTCTCTTCCTAATATTACTACTCATCTCAGCACTCGGCATTATGCGTATACAAGTATAAAAACAAGTAAAACAGTAAACATTTTTTTTTTGTAAATTCCCAAACCCATTTTTTTTTAATGCGTTATTCCTCTTCCAAGAATAACAAATTTTTTTTTTAGAAGGGGGAGATTTGTTACATATCATAAATTCATCTATAATGCATTCATTGAGATTATATCATCTATAGTGCATTCATTGAGATCATATCATCTATAATGCATTCATTAAGATCATGTCATCTATAATGCATTCATTGAGATCATATCATCTATAATGCATTCATTAATTAATATTAATTCATATCAATAAAAAAATAATGCATTGCATATACGTACATACCTACATTGCATTATAATTCCTATCAAGAAAAAATAATGCATTGTATGTACATACATACCTATATTGCATTATAATTCATATCAAGAAAAAATAATGCATTGCATATACGTACGTACAGTAAAGGTTGACCGAGTGACGCAATACCCCTGCGCGCAAGAATTCGCACATTGCAATACGATAACCTTGCGCCGGCGGTAAAACAAAAGTAACCAAATTGACATGATGTAATATGATAAGCTACAAGCATTTGGTGAATTGATATGTATGTAGGTACGTATGAATGATAGAAACAATGGAACTGGGAAATATGTATATACGCATAAAGCAACGAGTGTCGTGATGTAAGAATAACAAGCTGCGAGTAGCTTCCGCAGCTTGTATATTACAAAATAGGAAATTAAGAAAATACAACTGGCCTATACAAATTACACTTTTGGTAAGCAAATGTTAGACCAGAAATATTACGGAAGTATAGGTAAGGTTAATTTTATATGTAAGATTTTTTGTATAAATATGATGTTGATTTGTAATAAAGAGCAGTGTTCAAGTAACATTCAAAGCAACTCAAGTTGTTCTTACTAAGGGAAGTAAAGCTAATAAGCGGCTCCCATCTTCGAACCAAGGGAAGTAAAGCTAATAAGCGGCTCCCATCTTCGAACCAAGGGAAGTAAAGCTAATAAGCGGCTCCCATCTTCGAACCAAGGGAAGTAAAGCTAATAAGCGGCTCCCATCTTCGAACCAAGGGAAGTAAAGCTAATAAGCGGCTCCCTTCAACCTACTGCGGCTTCATTCATCAACATTCGACCTGGAATATCTTCATAAGGTGAACCTATGAGAGTACTTGAGGACGACTACCTCCCAAGTGCTACATAAACTCAACACCCTGAACACATCCCTCGTACGAACGTGTATTGGCTCTTGTACACATTCACACGGGCGATGCAAAACAGGTGTTTGTGAAGTTGGTGGAAGACGAGAATTAGAAGCGAATCTAGCAGCTAAAATATTAGCTTTATCCAGGGAGTCAACAATCACTTCACCATTATTAAGTAGTGAAGGTATAGAGGAACTGGTGAAATTGTTCCTGATGGTTTTGACCAGGGACCAGAAACCTTTGCTACCTTTGCGGCTTGTCAAGATTCTTTGTCTAATATTCTGGTCAAAAAGAAATTTTTCTCTCTGGATAATGGACTTGCAGGAGTTCCGTGCAGTCTTGTTTCATTTTCGGACATGGATGCAATTGATAGGCGCGAAAAGCAGACTCTTTGGCTTTTATACCTTGGTTGCACTTATCGTTAAACCAGGAGCGATCATAGCTGTTGTTGAGACCTGCTGTAAGAATACGGAATGTATTCACGCATGCCAAGATTTAGTATGTTACTAAATTGTAATGTGCATTCATCAACATCCCTCGAAGCAAAACAGACCGACCAATCAATTTCTTTAAGATACTTATTGAGACTTTCCCAATCAGCATTCTTATAGTGCCAAAGAAGCCTACTTGTAGGTGGAGCAGTTGGGCGGCACAGGTTAGAGGTGGTAAATTGAGCCGTGATTAAACAATGGTCTGAATTTCCAAGAGGGGAACCGACTGAAATGGAATATTTGTCAGGATGAGATGTTAGAAACAAGTCGGGTAAATTAGCTTTATCTCTAGCTGCATCAGGAATTCGCGTTGGTGCATCCACTAGCTGTTGCAAATTAAATGATTCACAGAAGAGTTCAACGAAACGGCCCGCAGGACTTGTGGTAGAAGAATGTCTGAGCCACGGTATATTATGAACATTAAAATCGCCTGCCAGGACGATTTCGGAAGAGGGGGAAACAGAAAGCAAATGATCAATATTGTTGGAGATATTGTCAAATACGGATACCGTGTCGTCATCAGACATATTTGGGCTGCGATAAAGGAAACAGAAGTATATGATGTGCTTGTGAAGTTTGAACCTAATCCAGATATAATTAAACTCTGGATTAGCAGAAGGAAAATCTTGAAGAATAGTAAAGGCCACATCATTCCGAATATATACTGCGATCCCTCTATGCTGAGAAAAAAGAGGCACGAAGCTGTAACCAGGGACGTGATACTGATTAATATCAGCATCAGAAACGACCTTGGTTTCACTTAGCGCAAGAATTGCCGGATTTTTTGAGTTAAGGTGGCAGTACACCGAAAACCGATTTGCTCTTAATCCGCAAATGTTGCAGGAATCTAAAATAAAATTCTGCATGCTGAAGGCAAAAAAAAAAGCAAAAAAGAAAAAAAAGCGACACACAACAACACAAATATTTGGGCGCCACCAGCAGCAGTCAACGACACAGCGAGGTAAAAAAAACAACAATAGTGTTATGCCTATTGCTGCTTTCAATACCTCAGACCGTGCAGTTCAATGACCACAGCTGGGTGCACCCGGATTGCTGATCAGTGACAAGTGCTAATGCATTTGCACTGATCACAGATGAAAATAAGGAAAGGAAACGTTACCGTGCTGCTGGCTTATTGATTGTTGATAGGGCATAGAAGAGCCCTTCACTTGGCGGATAAAATTTAGTTTGATTATTTATTATTTAACGGTCGCGTCGGATTTTAAATAATTATAATTATCGCTTTAGATGCAAACTGTTTAGCACATCACTATCACTTGTTTTAAGTTTATTGATTAGATATGATTAGATTTGATTAAATGTACAACACTAGGCAACGTCCGATCAGATTGACTCCACGCACTCAACTCCACGCATTTTCTCCCGCATTTTTTCGACCAGCTCCTCCTCAAACCCCATTATTTTAACACTAATTAAATAAATTTATTTTATTTTATTGTCTAATTACTTAATTATTTACTATTACCTGCTAATTTGGAGAAAAATAAACAATTAATGTGCAAAAAAATTCACGAAATTTCAAACAACTGCGAACTGTCAGACAGAAATGTCAATTAAGTTGCCGCGACAATTTAGAGATTTTCCCAAACTTTTTGCGCGCAACTTGTCGCGTCGTCCTCATTGTGTTAAGAAATATGGAATTTCTATATATTCGAATCTTTGACAGCAACCAATTTACGGCGACTTTGTTGTGTCGCTCTCACTGTGTTTTGGCCTTTCAGTCTAATAAAGGTTATAAAACGAAACACATTGTTTTTCTGTCTTTCTACTTTATATGGTGATGATAGCATTCTTTCAAATCCAAGATCATCGGAGTATTTCAACATATTTTAGTGTACTTCTGTGATTAAATTAAACTGTTCAATCAAAGTTTTAATTTTGATACTAATTCGATGGTATGCATTTGAATCTCTTGTGGAGGAATTGGTTAGAATTATGGTTAGTGTTTTTACTAAGGTTGGAACTCGGTACTATCATTTTGTTTTTAAATAAAAGTTACAACTCCTTACCTCTACAACAGAAATGGCCGAATGACATGAAGACAAGCACCTCTTTTACCTATAAAGTGTACTTGGACTAAGTGTGTATTTTATAAGTGTAAGTCTATGGTTTACTCTTATGATTTTGCACAGGTTTCTCCATTTACACGTTTGTCTATGTCTTATTATATAATAATTTAAATTTAAAATTTGAGATATTAGAAGTGTATGTTATTATCCGACTCGGCATGATTAATATTGCGGAGGGCTTTGATTACATACACGGCCATGCCTTTATATTTATTTATTTGCACTCACTTTATTGCTTTATCTTTTTAACATATGTTCAGATGAAGAATTTGATCGAGATTCCTTCGATAATCTCAACCTCGACATTTTAAAGGAAATCATACCAAAAGCTGGGCCGAAGTTAACATTCTGGTTCCAATATAAACGGTTGTTTGGCCTAGATGAGGCTAGTGTATAGAATATAATTGCGTATTTTGGTAAAATATAACTGCGTATTTTGGTATAATTCACCATCGGGAGCGAAAAACAAAAATAATTAATCTCAATAGTTGGCTATTTTATATACAGGGTGTTTTCTCCATAGTGGTCAGTAGAGCAGGAGGTGATAGTACTCACCTAGGCAAACAAAAAATCATATGGTAGGGGGCCATATCAACCGTGTCGGAGTTACAGGTGATTTGGAAAAAAAGATAGTTTTTCACAAAACACCCTGTATCTCAAAAAGTACAGGGTTTATGGTAGCGGTTAAGAGCTCATTATATGCAAAACTTCATGGACTTTCCAACGACTGCTCAACCAGCTTCAGCACGCACCAGTACCCATCTCCTGTCAAGAGTATGGGGATCAAACTAAAAATTTCGGATTTTATTACCTTTTTCTTAATTTAAAAATTTTTTTTTTATAAAAACTGTAAATCGTGTACTCTTTAAGTTCACCTATGTGCTAACTGGAGCCGTTAAACAGTTATTAGCTCATAACCTATTCAGGTCATACGGAAATTAGATGATTTTTTTTAAATGACGTATTTTCAGTCACATGGTAGAAAATTACCTTTGAGAATAGGTTTGAGAATAGGTTAAGAGCTAATAACTTTTTAAGGGCTGCGGTTAGCACATAGGTCAAATTAAAGAGGAGAGTCCACAGTTTACAGTTTTATAAAAAAGAGTTATGTTGTTGACCTTTTTGCAAAAAAGAACAGTGGTCAAATTTAGAAAAAAAGTTAGAAAATCCGAAATTTTTAGTTTAGATAATCACCGTTGGGGAAAGGGGTACGGGGCTGGTTAAGCAGTAGTTGGAAAGGCTATGAAGTTCTGCATACATAAACGACCATAAACCCTGTACGTTTTAAGATACAGGGTATTTTGTGAAAAACTATCTTTTTTTCTAAATCACCTGTAACTCCGAAGCGGTTGATATGGCCCCCCTCCCATACGACTTTTTGTTTGGCTAGGTGAGTACTATCACCTCCTGCTCTACTGACCACCGTAGAGGAAACACCCTGTATATGTACATATTTATTTTATATACCTATATATTTTTTTTGTATTTAATAAAGACGCTTTCAACAGTCACTAGTGTCAGTGACCACTTATCTTCACTAGATTCGGTCTTTGCAAATAATGATGAAAATGAAAATGACACTACTATTGGAGATTACACTTTAGTTAATACCATAGAAAAGGTAGCGTATTTATTTGTGGAAATAATCATTAATGTAACATAATATTTGCTTCAACAGATTTTAACTCCCACTCTCTTTTGTGTTGATAATTCTGCATCGTCATCTAACATTGTAATTGACTCCTCCTTTAATACAGTTAAGGAATACCTAAAGTGCGCCAATGGTGAAATTCTGCTCAATACCTATAAAAAATCTCAAAGATTGGCTAGCAGAGAGAGGACAATGCTATCAATTATTATCATTCACAAGGAATTTGAATCTTGCAAGTAATCTAATCGGGCTTTCAAAATCACTAAAGAACGCTTTATTACTTTAATCGAACAAATAATTGAAATATTTCCCACTGAGAATTCATGCATATACTTCATCCCATATAATCCTGTAAGTAAAGTTCATGCGCCAGGAAAGCTCTGGGAAGTATATAACAGACTAAAGAAGACCTTAAAATCAAGTGAAACTGGTATCAGTAACAAAGATGATAGTATTGTTCTCTGCATTCCTGAAGAAGAGTTTAAGGGAAAGCTAAAATTTTTAGAAAGTAACATCGAACCACGACAAAAAGTCGAGATGTACTGGAAAGATAGTTTTGCTTATAGGATGTCTGACATAAAATCAAACAATAAACAAAATATCTATACCTACCTTCATAAGTATCCTGCTTTATGCGCTGCTTATGGTTGTTACTTATTAACGCAAGATTTCGACCAGTTATACCCACACGCTAGCAACAAAATGTTTGAAGAGTAGCCGAAGATTAATGAAAGGCTAATTGAAATTGGTAGTAATAGAAGTATACCAGAAATAAGGAATTTATTGCAGTACAGGAATGATATCACCGGTTTTTTAACTTTACCATATTTACTAGTACTAGCAACGGCAGCATATGGTAGAAAACGCAAAAGCAATAACTCAAAGCGAATAAAAAAACAAGAGAAGAAATCTCCAATTCTTTTATGTTCCATATTCCCGTAAGTATTTTTACTAACTTTTAAAGTAAACTCTAATATATTCAAATATTTTTATCTATAAGTTTTGAAAAAGGGGAAAATGTTTAGATAAATTGTTTCTGAGAAAGTATCTACTCCAATTATAGTGGAATACCCTAGGCTAAATAATAAATAACTTCAAAATATTACAGACTATTAAACACTTTATTTTATAGAGCGCTAATCTTGTAAGAGAAAAAATTGACCAGCTAAGAACCCTCTGTTCTGAAAATAAAACGACGCTCCAACCAATGGTTGTTTTATCTGTATTCATTGTTATTGCAACATTTTTAATTATTTTTGGTTTGCAGATATTTCATAATTTTCTTCTTCTCCTTTCAGACGATATTAAGGTTTGCTATGTCATCTGTGAAGATATTACATATTTAATACAAGATTCGCCAACAACTGCTGTCGACGTTTGCTTCAAGCTTTACCAAGCACTTAATGCGAAATATCCAGAACCATCGGAAGCTGTGTGGACTTTCCTGCAAAAGGCTGTTTATAATTTAAAAACTGGATAAAAATTTTGTTACGGTAAATGAATTGCTTTCAGACGTAAAGTCATAATTATTTCTTTTATAGCTATTTGATTCGCTCAATTCATTATTTCTTAAGCATTTACATTTTTGCTATCTGCTTAATATACCTTCGAGTAGAAATATATATAAACAAATATTTTTCGAAGTAAATGCACTCTACATAAAATATTTAGAATACATATCACTGATTTGATGAATTTGAAATTTATAATTGCATAAGTATAATATCTATGAGATCATTTTTTCAGTTTTAATTATTATTTAATTTTCATAAAGAAGTAAAGAAGTTAATTATCATATAAATCTTTATATTTCTAATTTTATTCCGTAATTTTACTAAAAATGAAATGCTTTAAATGTGGAATATGTTTAGCAACACCAACATTTTACATGAAAGATTTGAACATTTACCATAAGTTTGAAACTACTTTAATATGTAAGCATTGTCCTGAACTGCGACAGTTCTGTAGCCGTAACTCATTTCTAAAACATATAAAAAAACATTTCGCGTCTGAAGAATTTGATACATTTTATAATAACGAAGATGAAAGCAGCAAAACGACATGCTCAGAGATTTTTGAAATTATACCTAAAGTTGTTGAACTAAAAGAACAAAATGAAGATCTCTTGCATGAATTAGAATGTTATAAGAAAATACCTCATGAAGGAAACTTAAAGTTGATAACACGATTATATGGAAAAAACAAATATCGCAAAAATTGATTCAAGAAATTTTAGACGTGTTAAAAGAATATATTTCTGGAAATTCATTACAAACAGCCTTTTGAATAATAGAAAAATTTTCAAAGTGTGGTGAACAAAATATTTCCTCTATGGTTTATAATACGATTAGTGAATCATTTGAAGATGTATCTACAAGTTATAAAAGGCAATTAGCTCTCAATAAAGCTTCGCTTATACTTCCTTCTAAATCTCTTACTATTGGTGATCGTCTAGATGCTGTGCGCATTGAAGGTGATCTTTTAATGAAATCTGTTCCCATCAAATGTTATATGATTCCTATCAAAAATATTTTTAAGCAATTTTTTGAAAAACCTGCTGTCTTGCAGGAAACTGTAAATTATATAAGTTCTCTAAAAATTTCTTCAGTTGGTATATCTAATATAATTCAGACAGAATTTTGGAAGAATAAAGTTAGGCTAACTCCTGGTATATATTCAATCGCACTGCCATACATACTTTATTTTGATGAATTTCTTTTCCATGTTTACCTCCTTCTGTACGATCTAAACTTGAAAACATTTTCCTTGTTATGATCTTAAACTGTTTGGAAAAACGCAGTTTCGGGAACATAGTTTTTCAAAATCTTGTTGAACAAATGAAAGAATTAGAGGAAACCGGAATCGAAATAAATAAGAAGACAGTCTATTTTATTTTAGCCATTTGCGTTGGTGATAACAAAGGACTTAATTCCTTACTTGGGTTTACGGAATGCTTCCGTGCAAATTACTTTTGTAGGCTTTGTAAAACGCACAGAAAGGTAACTCAAAAAGAATCTCAAATAGACATAGCACTCTTTAGAAACAAACAAAACTACGAGGATGATTTCAAATTGAATAGCTTCACAGGAATAGCTTCACCGTGTATATTTAATCAGCTGAATAGTTTTCACGTCTGTGAAAACTTCTCAGTCGATATTATGCATGACATGCTAGAAGGGATTTGTAATTTTGAAATCGTACTTATTTAAAACATTTTTTTTACCCTCAAAGCTTTTAATGAACGTGTAAACGTGTTTGATTTTGGAACTTACAGTAAGTTTCAGAAGATCATTTGAAACTCAATAAATTAAAATATTCCGCATCAGAGACTCTATGGCTAATGAGATTTCTGGTTGTATTGGTAGGTGATTGGATTCCCGAAGTGCAGGAAACTTGGAATTTATATGTCTTATTAAAGAATATATTAGATGTGGCCATGTATGACTTTTTATCGCAAGAAGATATTAATACAATGGAGTTTCTAATTAAAGAGCACCATACTCTTTTCATTAAATTATTTCAACTACCTCCCAGGCCAAAGCACCATTTCATGCTTCATTATCCTACGGTTATGAGAAAAGTTGGGCCACTGAAGCAGTTATGGTGTATGAGATTCCAGGCGAAACACAAAGTACTCAAGAGCATAGCTAATTCAACAACATCTCGTAAAAATATTTACTTTACAATAGTAAATATGTTCTTGTTGAGTGAAGTTCAAAACACAAACAGTGAAGTTTTTTTTTCAGCATGCACGTACAGTAGAGAATTACTTTATGTTGATCATAACGTGAGAGCATCCAAAGCTGATGATGATCAAATACGATATTAAAATTGGGTTGAGTGTAAAGGCTTAAAATACAAGAAGGGTTCAGTTATACATTTTGGAGAGCAAGAGGGTTATCCCAAATTTGTTGTTATTGACTGTATTGAAGTCCATTCAGATGAAAGAAAATATAGTGTGGTGTTATGGAACTATGATGAGTGATTGGCTTGGACGTGAAGTCCAGACTGCCAGCATGAGCTGACAGATCACTCGACGGACAGCGTTGACTGCAGGGCGGCACGCTAGTTCGCCTCAACTATGGGCGGAGAGTGTGGGGGGGGGGGTTCCACAAAAGACCTGCCGCTGCCGTCAGCCATAATCAAAAAAATATCTTCGTGCCTGCAACCGAACAGCCAGAACACACTCGGTCCTGAAGGAACCCTTACGTCACCTACCTGCATTCTAGTGGAAGGCGTAGATGTTGTACCTTCTTGCCAGCCCCATCTTCCCATTTGACCTTGGGTGGCACAATTGTCCAAAGTCCTTTGTTGACCTGTAAAAGAGAAGCAGAAAGACTAGGCACGTCTAGACGACCTTCATCTTACGTGAGAGAGGGCTCCGGGATGTGAAGGAACAAGTAAAACTCTACTTCCGATTCATGTTATTGACTTCAGTTATATATATTTTTTTTCTCTTTTTAATCTTGACAGGTTCCGTAGGAGGTGGACAATCTTAACCTATTATACAATGTCGGTTGGTCTTATAGCTGATAATAATGTCATGGGTAGGTCGCATCTAATAAGCGAGGTTAACGAAATCTCGTCGATACTCATTTGACAAAAAAACTCTAGTATGTACTTACTCAAATACTAAAAGCATCTCTACTTGCTACGGACACAGTAAGCCTAAGGGGAATACTACTCCAAAAATGTATTATTTCTTTATATCTTAGATAACACTCGCGAAAATACCATCATATGTACCTTTGGAATAGATAAAAAACATGACAGAGAAGTATTTCTTATGTACGTCGTTGGATTAATTTAAATGTGTCTGATTCGATGACACAAGCAATACTCTTAGCGCATATTCCTACGTTATAATATGCTTCACGGTAGGTACATAAGTTTTAATTTTTCTTCGTTTCTAAATTTACTTGAAAATAAAATCTTCTCTAAAAAATTCGTGTATATTCTTCTATTTCTTAGTACTAAGACTTATTTGTTTTATTTATTATGTATTATTATTATTAGAAGAAATTTTCAGCAGAGGTTGCTTTTATTATTATCTTATGGTTTCTAATTTCTCGCAAAATTTTGCATGTATATTCCAATTAAATTATGTATGCAAGCAAAAAAAATTTTCTCATTGAAATATTTACGCAACAGTAACGAAAAAAAATCAAAATTATTTCAGCTCAATCCAATCAATTTGGAAGAATCTTGATGAATAGACAAATATACCGTGTGCTTTAAACATTAGAACTCATTTACTCACCCGTTATCCTTTCCTCCAGAAGGCCTTCGAGAGCTGGATGCGGGATCTCTGAAAATAGGTGTTAAGAGTCTCCCCTTTAAACTACTTTACAAATATATGATATAATCTGGGTGAATTGTCTCCACCTAGGGAGGATATATGCTGGATAGTAAACTTCGTTTACTCAGCTGAGCCTATCGATGCTCTACAATTGCAAAGGCTAACCTACTAGTGAGATAACACACATATCTTACCTAATGAAGTATTTATTCGCTAACAGACTAAAAAAAATTTATTGGTCTGCTTTTGGTTTCCAATCTTGAAGCTAATGTCAATTTCACACTTTACAGAAATCATACAGTTATGAAGTCTGTAAGTAGGTATGCGTACTTAAAACCTGTAGCACATTACAATAACCTTACTTTTCAAAATGCTATGCACATCAAAGGCAAAATGTTTCTTTCATACAAAAATTCCTATCAATCAATAGATAAATGCGATATAATGACCACCGTCGTAATTAGACAGAAATATGACAATTAATAATTATAACAAAAATATTCGATCAATCAGAGCACGTAAGAGTGACTTTTTACTCTATTATTCAACTTAAAAAAGATAAAAAAAACGTATCCTCATTTACTTTAACAATTACGTCTTGAGTTATGTACTTCCATTTTGTTTTATAACTAGCATGAGCTACGCATAGTATGACATAGTGGTTTGGTAGTTCGTAAGCGCATTTCATCACTTATTCCTTGTTTTTGTTTTTTTTGAACTTAATCCCTAGAACTATTTTCTTTCTTTTATGAATAAACTTACACTTAGTAACTATTTTGTGAGTATATGCTCCTGTATTGAATGTTCTACGTATTTATCTCTAAGTTTTGGTAAGCTGCTTATGTATATAGAAGAAATTTTATAAAACAATCGCCCAGAGGCATTTATTCAGGAGCCTTTTAAACAGGCACTTTCTACATCAAAGTCCAAATCTATCAGATTAGTTTCTTCAGTGCCATTTCGTGATCCTACAGCACAAATAAATTTTGTATCAATAGCTCTCACTCTCCAAACAACTCCACCAGAGCCTCCTGACTCTCTAGTTACTAAAGTGCGTATAAAGTCACCCGTTTTAGTGTCCCACAGCTTCACAGTACCGTCATCAGAGCTTGTAATCACCGAACGTGAATTGAATTGCAAACAGGTAACAGCTGACTGGTGCTTATTTGGCCCCGGCAAAGTCCGTAGACCTGTCCAGTGGAAATCTCACAAACCTTAAACTATGTTACTTTGCTCAATACTCAGACGCTCTGAAAATGTCTGTTTCACTATAACTTGGAGGAACTTTCCGCTGCTCTATGCTTCGGTTTTTTTTATGATAGCCTGGCTCACATTGGCCTCGTTATGAACTCTTTCTACCACGTCTTGATGTGCACTTTGTCTTTCCTTAATTTTTCAACAAAAATAATTTTTGTGAGTTATGTGGGCAGTAAAATTTTATTGAAATTTACCTTAACGTTCCCAATTTTGGTCTCGATGATCACAAAAATTTCAGATTCTATTCCTTCTCTGACTTTCCGACAGTAACTTTTTATTCTTACACGTCGACAGATCGATACTCTTCTTCTTTATCTTTTCTTCACCGACATGTCACACGAGCTTGAGGAAGCATTACTCTCGGTCGGGTGCGTTCAGTCTGCGTTTTACTTTAAGGCCAGCGTACATGCATCAGCATTTTACATGTAGCATTTGCTATATGCAATAGCTGCGACCATAACAGGACAGAGTGGTCTGCGCCACCCATGGTTCAGACAGCGCTGAAAAATGGTCGACTGAGCTAGCCGGTCTTAAACATAGGCCTCATCACTGCGGGCGCTCAATGTGTGTCGCGACCCACGATCCAAGGCGTATTCCTCATCACTCGGATTCTACTTGCCCGATGACGCATCGAGGACACATCCCCGAAGTCTCGTCAGTCTTCGATCAGACCTCGACATCCCTCTCAGTGTGGGAAGCCAAAGCCACATCGCCAAGCTGGTAACCCAAAAAATCCAGTCGGTCGATGCCGCTGTGCCCTTCCTCACCGAGATGCTGAGGAAGCCTTGCGATCAGCAACCTAAAGAACTGATTGCTAAGCTTTCCCGGCGCAACATCTCACGCTGATCTCCGACTGGCGATTGTTCAAGGGTGTGTCCCCAAGGCGTCGTCGAAGTAGTGAGATGCTGACAGCCTTATCCACGAATGGATTCCAACAGGTATATCACCCACCATTGACAGGCCAATAGGAGGGCTTCGCGATATCCTATAGTTTACCAGTGAAGCTGGCTGGATGCCTTCTTAGGGCCACCAGGAACAAACGTGACAATAGATAGACGACGTTTCCAACTGATGATCACTGCCGGATGTCTTTGGCGTGATAGACTCCTAACAGTTTTCCCTGCAGATCTTCAAGCTCATAATAAGCGTTTCCTTTCATGGCCCTAACACGACATTTAACAAATTTCCGTCCCAGTTTAGCACTGGTCTGCTGCTGGAAATTGCTTTGGGCAAAATTCCGTCTAAATACCTCTTGACCAACTGTGAACTCGACAGGTTTCGCCCTGAGATTGTAGGCTTTTGAACCCTGCTCGTATGGGTGTTGTAAATTTTCCTGCACTCTCGCACGGATCAATCTCATTTTATCTTCTGCGTCTCAATGGCTCATTAAAAGTTCCAAGGCTCCTCAAGATGGAATAGGAGCTGCCATGTTCTATCATTTGCTGACCGAAGAGTGTTCGATAGGGAGAGAAACCAGTAGCTTGATGGAAAGAGCTCCTGAGGGAACTAGCTACTTGGCATAGCTTCTCATCCTATCTCGTGTGTTCCTTCCTAATATATGCTCTAATTCCCGACAATAGAGACTTATTTACTCGCTCTTAGGCGTTTTCTTGTGGCGAGTAAACTGCCGTTCGCATGTGCTTCACCCCATACCTGTCCAGCAATCTGGTAGACTGAGTCGAGCAAAACTGGACTCCATTATCAGAGACGATCGTTTCCGGGACTCCGAACACGTGGAACACTTCAGTCTCAATGAATTGGCACACATTGAGTGAAGACGCTTTTCTCATAGGCTTTAGAATCGGAAATTTTGAAAGGTGGTCAAGAACTATCAGAATGCAGACGTTTCATTTTACTGACCGAGGATATGGACCTAGAAAATCGATGTACAGCTTCTGCCATGGTCGTTCTGTCACAGACTGGACTCTCATAGGTGGTCGTAAAATAGTATTGGGAGCTTTCGTTTCCTTACACACGTCACAGGCGCCTACGTAATTTCTGACATCAACTGTCATTCGTGGCCAGTCATTCGCAGACGTTCCAGTGTTTTCCCTATACCTCCATGTGAAGCTAGTGGCGGATCATGAGCCCTCGAAATGACGTCGGTGACAAGCCCTCGTGGAATCCAAAGCTTCCAGGCTTCTTCTTCCTGAATCGGATCGCCTGTTCTCGGAACAGTCCGAATGTAAACGAAGCCATCCCTGACGTAAAGATCTGGTAGTTTGCCAGAAGTCGTTTTAACCTTATGCCTCAGTTCCTCATACTCCAACGAGTTGAAATATGGCGAACTAAGGTCAACTTCCGGGCCAGGATCTTCGTTTGTGTTCAGGCTGTCACAATGAATGCGTGACAGCGCATCAGGGACGACGTTCTGGCTTCCTTTCCTGTGCTCAATAGTGAAGTCGAAGCCCTGAAGCTTCAGACTCCAACGCGCAAGTCTACCGGTGAGGTCCTTTTGAGAGATCGGCAATTTCAAGCTCGCATGATCCGTCACTATCCTAAACGGCATGAGTTCTATGAAGGGCCGGAGCTTCTGTACGCTCAAGATTGCAGCTAAGCATTCTTGCTCTGTGACGGTGTAATTTCTTTGTGCTGAGTTCAACTTTGTCGAGACATAGGCTATTGGCTTCTCGTGGCGATCGTCATCTAGTTGAAGCAGCACTCCTCCAATACGTTGTTGGCTCGCATCGCACTGGATGACGAATGGTTTGGTGAAGTCTGGACTCACTAGCAACGGAGCAGAAGTAAGTTTTTGTTTAAGTAGATCAAGAGACGTCTGGGCTTCAGGTGTCCATTTGAACTGACTAGGGCTTTTCAAGGTGTCTGTAATGGAGGCAGTCAAATCAGCATAGTTCGGGATGAACCGTCTATACTATCCCGCCATACCTAGTAGGCGTCGGGCTTGCCGAACAGTTTTAGGTGACGGATAGTCAACTATGGCTGAAATTTTGTCAGGGTCAGTTCTCATACCTCCTTTTCCGACAATGAATGCCAAGTATTTGGTCTCTTTGATACAAAACTTATTCTTCTCGACGTTGATAGTAAGGCCAGCTTTCCTCAAACAATCCGCCACACGGGCTAGTAGCGTGAGATGAGTATCGAAGTCTGAAGACAGAATTAATAAATCGTCTAGATAGACGAGAACGTTCTCACGAAGATCGAAAGGAATGACTTTATCCATGAGGCGGCACATAGTCTGTGGAGCGTTGCATAGGCCGAATGGCATCACCGTGTACTGATAGAGAGGATGTCCAGGTACTGTAAAAGCGGTCGTCTCTCTGGAATCAGTGTCTAGTGGGATCTGCCAGAATGCGTCTTTCAGGTCCACGCTTATTATGTAATTTGCCGGAGGAAGTCGACTCAGAAGTGCGTCTATCTGCGGTAGCGGATAGCCATCCTTCTTCGTAACAGAGTTGACCTTCCTGGCGTCAAAACAAAGCCGGACCTTTCCAGGCTTCCTTTCAAGAACAACTGGAGAGCTCCAAGGACTCTGGCTCTCCTCTATCACACCCAGTGATAGCATTCGCTCTAATTCAGCATCCATTAAACTTTGCGCTGCCGGCGAAATTGGATAAAAACGCTATTTTATCGGGGCGGCGTCATTCGTTTCAATCTTGTGAGTGACCAGTGATGTTTTCCCAAGGCCTAAAGAGGCGAAAGAGGGGAAAAGCTGTTTTGTGGCTTCTAAGCGTTGGTGATCGAGACTTGAAAGAATGTGGCAGTCGGTGTCAGAGGTAGCTATTCCACTTGGATTCACTTCTGCGACTATACCCAGGACATCTGGAGCCAACCCAAATAGACGTCTAGAAGTCTATTCCCATATATAGTGCCTGTGTGAGCCCAGGAACCACGTAAAAACGCACGTTTTGGGTCTTACCACGGAAAGTGACGTCCAAGTTCACATGACCATGAACAGTCGTCATGGCACCATTAGCTACTTGGACCTGTGTCTGATACTTCTTCCATTCGACATCTGCTTTCGCAAGCTTCTCTAGAGCTCCCTGGCCTAAAATACTGACAGTGGCACCACTATCAAGTAATCCATTTTCAGTTCGCCCGAGCAGCTTTACTTCGGCGTACGGTCGAATGTCGTCTGGCATCGACACGGAAATCTGTGCCAGTTTTTTTCTTTCTAGTTTCATTCGTCGACAGTATTCCCGCTAACGAACGGTTGATCGTTTTCTTTTCGGTCTCATATCCCGGTCCGGAAACATAATGTCAGCTAACTCCGCCACCGAGGAGAACATTCGGTCTCTGGCTGCTTTGTATTTCTGCAGACGCGTATGATACGGCGTCAGCGGATGTAAAACTGGCTTACGCCCACTCGTCATATCAGAGCTTGGTGGCCGTTGTAAAACAGAAATGACAGAAGGCCAAACCTCCTGCTCTGTAACTTTGTCAGCTACGCGTGCTATAGGTGTCAACGGGACATCGAAAATCAAAGACTCTTCTAGAGAAGTGTCTACCAAGGTCATGGGCTCCCCAGAAAAGGAAATGGGAGCTCGAAGATCTGCGGAGAAGTCTATCAAGTTCTCCGCCTCTATCGGTGCAATATTCGTACTATCAGGTATTGTACTGATATCACCAGAATCACTGAATGATATCAGAGGGCATATCAGGGAGTTATCGCTAGTGTCTGCTAATGGAGCGGACCTTCCTCCTTCTTCAAGGCTTGAACTGGAGGGTTCGTTGCAGTTGCTGCTTGCGACGTTGACGCTGGTCGGAAAGAGGTGGAGGTATTCCCGACCCGTCTCTCGTTTTTCTGTCTGCAATAGCGGCAATCCGGCTTGAAGACATTCTTGCGTCCGCATCCATAGCAGAACACAACTTGTCTCTCCTCCTTGCAGTCCTGGTAAAAATGACCGGATTGGTCAGAATTCCAGCATATAATAGGGTGTTTGGCCGAAATACTCGATATGTTACCTAGGCTGTTGTTACTGCCTGTTGCTACTGCCAGTTCAGGATCTAAGGTCAGAAGATTGTCACCTTCATGCACTCGTTGGTTCCAACTACCAGCTGTCGCAATTCGTGTCTGCGTAGCTTGGATACGCGTGACTAGTGATCTCAGCTGTCCCATCGTATCCGTGGGATGCAAACAGACTTTTTCCTGAATCTCCGGCAAGAGATTCGACTTGACAATCTCCAGAAACTCTTGGTCTGGCATAGCGTTCTGTAGCTTATCGCGCAGCAACCCCAAATGATGGTGATACATAGCCAACAGTTCACCAGGCTTTTGCTTTCTGGACATCAGCTGAAATCTCGTTTTCAAATCGTCCTTGGGCGTTCTCCATTCGGTGAACAATCCCATATTGATAACTTCCCAAGTTGGAAATCGATTTTGACGTAATAGTGACCAATACCAGTCCTTCGCTGGTCCTGCCAGTAGTGTAACCATATTTCTTACTAACAACCCAAAATCCCTTTCTAGAGCGGAGTGCGTAAGCGCTTCGGCTCTGAAGATGAATTCGTCAACTGATAGTTCTGCGTTATTCCCATTATAGGTCAGGTTCCATCTCCTGATGGGACTGCCTGATCGTCGGTATCCCACATTTGCAGGAACACGCATAGGTGGTGGAGGGGGTTGAGGTGGTATAAAGTTCGGTCTGGACTGGTTTGCAGGCTGACCAAAAGGTTGACCAGAAGGTTGACCAAAAGGTTCACCAAAAGGTGGTGATGGTCTCCTAAATGATTGCCTTCCCCGTGTAGGGAAATCGTTTGACGGCCTCTGATTGCTCCTGGACGAAGGAGGTCGTGTGAAGTCTAATGGCGGCATTGCTGCTGCTACTTGCTGTCTGATACTGTCTCCTAACTCAGACCGCAAAACATTTAAACCCTGATGGAGACCTCTGTTTATTAGGTCTTCCATCTTTATGCTCAAGCCTGCTATCAGCGCATCCGTAGCAGCTGAGGTGTTGTGGTCTTGAGCTGTATCCCCCGGACTGGCTTGTCTAGTACTCGGGTTCACGAAGGTTCTTGAATGCAAGTCAGGCATTCCTGGAGACAAGGATCGTCGATTCGAAGGTGGTAAGTCAAAGTTAGGCAAATCGAAGGTCGTCAATGAGTCGCGCCTTGTCGACTTCGCGGGCTTCACCTTCTTCGGTCTCTTTGGGATTGCACCAGAATATTGACTGAAGTCCTGTTGCGACGTCGGCAGTTAGGACAACTAGAATGTTCACCTATCCAATGCTGCAGACATGCCTGGTGGAAATATGCTCGCATACGGTCATGACCGGCTTCCGATCGACTGACCAGCTTGCGTCCCGGCAGATAGAACATGGTTCAGGCAGCATTGTCATACTGTTTGTCGCAGGAGGTGGTGTCCACATTGTAGCCATAATGAATTTAGACGTAAGTCAGGTAAAAATTGTCAAATCAGGGTTTAGGATGGTTATCCCAAAAAAATTCAAGAAGTTTGCACGTTTGGAAGAGACACGCTCTTCACAAATTGATGATGGCTAAATACTATTTTGAAGTCGAAGGTTTTGGGCGACATACTAAAATTCAGACAAAAGTTTTCCCAAACGTTCGAAGAAATTGAAAAAATTTTGAAAAACAAGGATTCGAAAAGTTAATTAAGGCTTCTCAAATCGAGATAATGTAAAGAATGAATTTCAAAACAAAAAAACCAATGTCGGGAAGCGTTAACAACCTCGTCGAATAAAAATTTTCAAAAGAATTCTGAAAATTACGACGGATCCAAAAAGATCACGAAAACAATTCAAGCGTTTCAAAAAAAATTTTTTTTACAAAGATCATACAATTTCTCCTTCACTCCCAGGAGCTAACTCTCAACGTAAGGCGTCAGGCCGCTCTCCCGCTTCCAAGGTCAGAAACAGTATACAGGCAAGTGACGTGAGTGTGTGCATTGAAAAATTATGTGAAGATCCCACAGAAATCTGGGAAGAATCGGGTTAGAGAAGCTAAAGACTGAAAATGATACTAGAGATTCTTCAGCCTGGCAGTTAGCAGTATGCCATCTCCTGATTACTGAAGGTCTCCAGCATCACTTCCATCCTCCAGCAACTCTTTTCTTTCACTTCACCTGATTGTCGTGTCCAGCTGACCTTCCAACCGGGCAGAGTCATGAATCCGGTCAACTAATTAGCTGAAAGCCAAAAAGTCGTCCCACAGATTCACGACTCTGTCCAGATAGTTGGCCAACAGAGACATGTCTCCGTGAGAGCTCACACAAAAAATTTTGTGAGGCCACCTACCATTTCCATGACAGAAGGCCAGCGGGAAAGATCAAATTCAAAAACATTTCCAAAACTTTCAAAAAAAATTCAACAAATTGTTCAGGCTTGAGTCTTGACCGAAGTCAAACCTAAAGCTGAACTTCAACTTTCAAAAAAACCTTCAGAAAAACTTTTCTTTACTTTAATCAAAAACTTTCAAAAACTTTCAAAAACTTTACAACGTTACGTTACTCTACAAAGATCAACTAATACAAACAATTAAATTCAGGTCTGGATATAACTACCACTGATTATGTGATTACCGAGTCAGACTACTTAGCTAACAGCCAAATGACCATCTCTCGAAGTAATCACAATCCTCAGTAAGAGTCATACTTAGACCACCGAAGTGTAATTGAGGTGGCCCCCCGTTGGGCGCCATTTTGGTTATGGCAATATGATGAGTGATTGGCTTGGGCGTGAAGTCCAGACTGCCAGCATGGGCTGACAGATCACTCGACGGACAGCGTTGACTGCAGGGCGGCACGCTAGTTCGCCTCAACTATTGGCGGAGAGTGTGGGGGGGGGGGGTTCCACAAAAGACCTGCCGCTGCCGTCAGCCATAATAAAAAAAAACTTCGTGCCTGCAACCGAACCGCCAGCACACACTCGGTCCTGAAGGGACCCTTACGTCACCTACCTGCATTCTAGTGGAAGGCGTAGGTGTTGTACCTTCCTTGCCAGCCCCATCCTCCCATTTGACAATTGTCCAAAGTCCCTTTGCTGACCTGTAAAAGAGAAGCAGAAAGACTGGGCACGCCTAGACGACCTTCATCTTACGCGAGAGAGGGCTCCGGGATGTGAAGGAACAGGTAAAACTCTACTTCCAATTCATGTTATTGACTTCAGTTATACATATATTTTTTTTTCTCTTTTTAATCTTGACAGGTTCCGTAGGAGGTGGACAATCTTAACCTATTATACAATGTCGGTTGGTCTTATAGCTGATAATACTGTCATGGCTAGGTCGCATCTAATAAGCGAGGTTAACGAAATCTCGTCGATACTCATTTGACAAAAAAACTCTGAATTAATTCTAGTATGTACTTACTCAAATACTAAAAGCATTTCTACTTGCTACGGACACGTAAGCCTAAGGGGAATACTACTCCAAAAATGTATTGTTTCTTTATATCTTAGATAACACTCGCGAAAATACCATCATATGTACCTTTGGAATAGATAAAAAACATGACAGAGAAGTATTTCTTATGTACGTCATTGGATTAATTTAAATGTGTCTGATTCGATGACACAAGCAATACTCTTAGCGTATATTCCTACGTTATAATATGCTTCACGGTAGGTACATAAGTTTTAATTTTTCTTCGTTTCTAAATTTACTTGAAAATAAAATCTACTCTAAAAAAAACGTGTATATTCTTCTATTTCTTAGTACAAAGACTTATTTGTTTTATTTATTATGTATTATTATTATTAGAAGAAATTTTCAGCAGAGGTTGCTTTTATTATTATCTTATGGTTTCTAATTTCTCGCAAAATTTTGCATGTATATTCCAATTAAATTATGTATGCAAGCAAAAAAAATTTTCTCATTGAAATATTTTCGCAACAGTAACGAAAAAAAATCAAAATTATTTCAGCTCAATCCAATCAATTTGGAAGAATCTTGATGAATAGACAAATATACCGTGTGCTTTAAACATTAGAACTCATTTACTCACCCGTTATCCTTTCCTCCAGAAGGCCTTCGAGAGCTGGATGCGGGATCTCTGAAAATAGGTGTTAAAAGTCTCCCCTTTAGACTACTTTACAAATATATGATATAATCTGGGTGAATTGTCTCCACCTAGGAAGGATATATGCTGGATAGTAAACTTCGTTTCCTCAGCTGAGCCTATCGATGCTCTACAATTGCAAAGGCTAACCTACTAGTGAGATAACACACCTATCCTACCTAATGAAGTATTTATTCGCTAACAGACTAAAAAAAAATTTATTGGTCTGCCTTTGGTTTCCAATCTTGAAGCTAATGTCAATTTCACACTTTACAGAAATCATACAGTTATGAAGTCTGTAAGTAGGTATGCGTACTTAAAACCTGTAGCTCATTACAATAACCTTACTTTTCAAAATGCTATGCACATCAAAGGCAAAATGTTTCTTTCATACAAAAATTCCTATCAATCAATAGATAAATGCGATCTAATGACCACCGTCGTAATTAGAAAGAAATATGACAATTCATAATTACAACAAAAATATTCGATCAATTCAGAGCACGTAAGAGTAACTTTTTACTCTATTATTCAACTTAAAAAACATAAAAAAAAACGTATCCTCATTTACTTTAACAATTACGTCTTGAGTTATGTACTTCGCTTTTCTTTTATAACTAGCATGAGCTACGCATAGTATGACATAGTGGTTTGGTAGTTCGTAAGCGCATTTCATCACTTATTCCTTGTTTTTGTTTTTTTGAACTTAATACCTAGAACTATTTACTTTCTTTTATGAATAAACTTACACTTAGTAACTATTTTGTGAGTATATGCTCCTGTATTGAATGTTCTACGTATTTATCTCTAAGTTTTGGTAAGCTGCTTATGTATATAGAAGAAATTTTATAAAACAATCGCCCCAGAGGCATCTATTCAGGAGCCTTTTAAACAGGCACTTTCTACATCAAAGTCGAATTCTATCAGCTTAGTTTCTTCAGTGCCATTTAGTGATCCTACAGCACAAATAAATTTTGTATCAATAGCTCTCACTCTCCAAACAACTCCACCAGAGCCTCCTGACTCTCTAGTTACTAAAGTGCGTATAAAGTCACCCGTTTTAGTGTCCCACAGCGTCACAGTACTCTCATCTGAGCTTGTAATCACCGAACGTGAATTGAATTGCAAACAGGTAACAGCTGACTGACTGTCCAGAGGAAACCTCACAAACCTTAAACTATGTTACCTTTCTCAATACTCAGACGCTCTAGTAGTATAGCTATGGGGCTACCAGACCACTTTTTCCATACAAAAAGTGCAAGGTAGAATCCAACTATTCTGATGGCTCTGGACCGAGGCTCTGGGCCCCTGGGGGATTCCGCCTAGTGGTCTACGTCACAGGGCCTGCCTGGGGGAATTCCTTCCTACCGTCTGGCTGACCAGGGGATGATATCAACTGATTAGCTGATCCCCGTCAGCTGTTCAAGCTCCTGCCTTGACTGATTTTTTAATAAATTGAGGTACGGTGAGCAATTTTGAGGTGGTTCTGAGGCCGCTTTTGTACTGAAAATTTGACATCTTGTGAAGGGTCGGGAAGCTTTATTAGTGGAGGTTGCTGGTTAAGTTTGATCTGGTCTTGGAGGCTACAATTTGACCTTGAGGTGCCCCCTCCTGTGTCTGGGTACTGGAGGCTGAGAGCTTTAGTGGCAATATCTGATACTATGACTGTCTGGGATGTGTTGGACTGGGCTACGTTACCTGTACCAAGGCTTGGGTAGAATGTGTGCGGCTTAAGTAATGATGTGAAATACCCTAAGCGAATTTATATCGGGGACTGTATACTTGTCAGCTTGAGTTGGGTTTCAGTTGTTTTCTTTAGTATGAGTACCTGTGGTATGTTGGGCTGGGCTACTTGGTGGCTGAGGAAACGTTACCTAGGGCGTGTGTGGATGTGTGCAGCTGGTGGATAAGAAATGTTGTGAAATTAGTGTAATTAGTATTAGCAATAATTCAAGTTAACCCTACAATATGCCAATAGATTCTAGAAGGTGTAGATTTCAACTATTTTGGTGGATCACTGTGGGTTCTGGGGAGGGGGAGGGGAGGGGATGGATGGCTGAAGTCGCTTTTGTACTGGAAATGTGACATCATCGTGAAGTTTTCTTTTAGGAGGATACTACAACAACCAATGTAGGTAGGTATGTTGACTTGGATATGTCCGTCTTCAGGCCGATACGTCACCGACCCTGAGGTCAGTGTCCTTTGACCCTTGACCTTTGACCTTTGACCCTTGACCTTTGACCTTTGACCTTTGACCTTCACACACACACACACACACATACACATACACACACACACACACACACACACACACACACACACACACACACACACACACACACACACACACACACACACACACACACAACGTCATACTAAAAGATTTTTCTACCAGGCGATATTCAGTACCATGTTATTAAATTAACAACAACAACAACTAACGTAGGTAGATATGATGACCTAGATATGAAATAGCCTAATTTTTGATCTTCAGGTGTAATGCTTCTAGTTTTATTCACTGCATAAACAATTCGTACAGCCGAATAATGTAAACAAATTAGCAGTCGAATAATGTAAACAAAATTCCCACAGAGCCGAGTAAAGTAAACAAATTTATGAAAGATTCTCAATAGCTGAAAAAAAACAACAACTGATATGTTGTCTTAGATGAGTAGTTATAATTGAAAATTTCTTTTGCTGAAAAAAAACAACTGCGGATTGAAAAGCCGAGAGTGATCATGATATCTAAAAATAGATCACGGCTGCTTGTAAGAAGTAGTGGAAATTAAAGCCTCGGTGGACAGGTGGCTGGTAATTTGACACCGTCAAGTAAAGTAAACAAAGTATCTAGGAGTGTGTATTGAAAAGTCATTAGTTGTATGAAAAATTGTTTTTTATTTATTCGCATCATTAAATCTTAAATTATAAACTTTTTCTCTGTGCTTCATATCCAAAATTGGTAACAATATATCTGCAGTTCTATTAATCCTATCTTGGAAGCGAAACCGATCCAGAGCATATGTCTCCCATGGTCCTTTTCTGGGTTCATAATCAATCATATAAACTTGCGGAGCAGCAGTACTAAACTTGACCTTCATTATCACGACTAATTAAAACAACTATTTTCACATTATTGCCTTTTTATTATGCAATCTGATGTAATTCATATTACTAATAATTCAAGCCTAGGCTACTTTTGTAGGCATGCTTTAGTGAATACCGTCAAAACCCTCGAGAATACTTCACAAGCCATGAAACAGACCACCTCCCTACCACATGCGAGGCCCAACGTAGTCCTTACATTCTAAAATATTTGCCGTGCTCTTATGTAAAACTGACAAAAGTTTGATTTGAGTATCTCCCCTGCTCTAAACTACTATTCATTCAGAAAAATGGTGTTCCGATAATCTTATGCTTGCTTTCTTTTCTTCCGAACCGTAATAAAATTTTCATACCTTTCCTAACAAAATTATTTAAAAAATCTTTATCTTAACCAAATGACTACGATTCCTCAAACAAAAATTCTCAACTGAGTAATCATTGCAATGCCGCTGTGCCGTCATGGGATGCCGTGGGTTGATGATATCGAATGTAGCTGCCTACAGATTCGGCCTACGGCTGCACACACACATGCATTTATTACTCAGCTGAGAGCGTAAAATGGTAAGGTTACTTTGTAATCAAAACTATTTTATTATTTTGTTAAGTAAGGTATATAGGAAGTGAAGCCTTTGGGAAGGTAAGGAACCAAGCTTTAAATTACTAGAAGGCTATTTGCCTGTATGGATAGTAGTTTAGGCTCTATGGCATATAGAAAGTCAATGTTTTGGCGCTTTTCCATAAGCATCAATATAGAACATTTTAGAGAACGGACTCCGAACCCACACATATAGATCTCTGTTTCATGGCTTGGGAAGTATTCTCGAGGGTTTTGATACCGTACTTTGAAACCATCTCGCTCTCTCAAAACATCTTTCTCTGTCTAGCACACATGTTTGAGGTGGACTTGATCATACACATGCCAGCTTGGAGCTTGGTTGTCTGCTTTATATACTATGAGTATAGTATGGTTGCCTGGAATTATCAGGCTTGTTGTTCAACGGGACTATTAGCGGCGTGGTGAGGTCGCTTTACTGATCTAACTACTATCCATACCGAAATGTGGTGTTGTGATAATCCTAAGCGTACTTGAATTCCACAGGTTTTGTTTACAATTCGTTATATTTTTTCAGGTCTGGGATTAACAAATATTTTGAGAATAAATTAAGTTTGGTGATGCTTGAAGTTTACTTTATGTGCGGCGGGTGCGCATAATCTAGTAGGAAGTTTTAGTGAATACTATACCTTTCAAACATCTCGCTCTAACACACAACATCTGTATATATGATCGCTTATATGCCAGCTTGGAGCTGTGTGTTATGAGTTGTTTGATTTACATGCTATGGCTGCCTGGAATTATCATGCTTGTGTTGGGCTGGTCTGTATATTTGGTGGATGAGAGCTTTAGCGACAATATGCAATCGTTTACTTGCCAGCTTGGAGCTTGTTGTTATCAGTTGTTTGCTTTATGTGCTCTGGCTGTCAGGGGTCATAGTGTGTTTAGCTGGGCTGGGAGAAAATATATCTGAAAATAGATCACGTGAACCTGCTGCGATATTGGAGTATTTTCTTATCAGGTTGAGAGGGGGTTACATTTAAAGCTTTGATGAAAGAATGCGATGTTCTAGATGGCAACAAAATGAAAGTTTATAAGAATTTGGTAACAGTATGTTCTATAAAAAAATCTAATTAGCAGAAGAAAATTGTATAAGAATCTGGTAAGAGTATGTTCCATACAAAATCTAACAGGCAGAAGAAATTTTATAAAAAATCTGGGTGTCTCTATTGAACCACAGGAGACTTGATTTTTCACAGGTTTCCCTGGTAATCACTCTTTTTAGAATTTCGAATGGGATCCTCAAAATAAATGATAGTAGTGCAGAGTTATCCATTTGAGAAACTTTTTACATATAGCTCATCAGCTGCTTCATTACTCCAGATATCCACATGTCCAGGAACCTAGAATAGGATGACCTTATACTGTATGGATATAGGCTATAGCTTTACCCAAAACGAATTGCATGAGAATTTGGTTAGTGGGAATCAAGTTAGGGAATCAAGGTTGCAGCCTCCAAGACACACTTCCGGATGACGGCCAAAGACCTGACGCCCTTCCGGTTTCAAAGGTGATGTCGGGGTCAAGGTCGAGCCCACGTGTAAATGTTTTTTCTCAAGCCACCCTAGCATTCTGGGTAAAACGCTCAACCTCCCGACTAGGAGCTCGCTTTAGTGGGCAAATATTATTCGGGAGCTCTGGACTTAGTAGAGAAATTGAATAAAAAGAATACCATACAATAGAGTAATGTCCCCATGGTAGAGTATCTGTTGTCCCACTCATAATATACCGCTTGTTATCATATGGACTCAATGCAATCTTCTTTTGGTTGATCGTGTAGACATTATGGTTATGCGATCGTATGGAGTTCTGATTAGCAGTTAATACTTGCTTGTTATTCAAACATTCGACATAGTCTTCGAAATTTATATGCCTCTGGACTACATTAGCCTTTACTCCTTTTGCTTTCTTTACAGTTTTACCATCGTTTATATGCAGACTGTACATTTTCGAGCGCAAGACAAGAAATTCGCTCATGATTTTCCCATTCAGCTCATCCTTCATTAGACTTAGAATGTTTTTATTCATGAGCGGTAAATTGAATTGATTATCTTCTGGGTAATCAATTGTATCAAATTTGTTTATATTTTCGGCCACAAACTCATACTGATCCATCCGTTGCGTCATCTCTTGCCCAAACCCAGCTTACAAGGTGCTCATAAAATTTTGACTCGACTTTCTTAATTTTTTAATATAATATTAAAAAGTTATAGCATTCTTGAATTTGTTCATCGAGAAAAATGTTATTATATTCTCTTATAAGCTCCTCAATATTCATCTCAACAGTCTCACATTTAAGAAGACACTAACCACTAACCAAATTCTCATGCAATTCATTTTGGGTAAAGCTATAGCCTATATCCATACAGTATAAGGTCATCCTATTCTACGTTCCTGGACATATGGATATCTGGAGTAATGAAGCAGCTGATGAGCTATGTGAAAAAAGGTTCCCAAATGGATAACTCTGCACTACTATCATTTATTTTGAGGATCCCATTCGAAATTCTAAAAAGAGTGATTACCAGGGAAACCTGTGAAAAATCAAGTCTCCTGTAGTTCAATAGAGACACCCAGATTTTTTATAAAATTTCTTCTGCCTGTTAGATTTTGTATGGAACATACTCTTACCAGATTCTTATACAATTTTCTTCTGCTAATTAGATTTTTTTTGTAGAACATACTGTTACCAAATTCTAATAAGCTTTCATTTTGTTGCCATCTAGAACATCGCATTCTTTCATCAAAGCTTTAAATGTAACCCCCTCTCAACCTGATAAGAAAATACTCCAATATCGCAGCAGGTTCACGTGATCTATTTTCAGATATATATTCTCCCAGCCCAGCTAAACACATTATGACCCCTGACAGCCAGAGCATATAAAGCAAACAACTGATAACAACAAGCTCCAAGCTGGCAAGTAAACGATTGCATATTGTCGCTAAAGCTCTCATCCACCAAGTATACAGACCAGCCCAACACAAGCATGATAATTCCAGGCAGCCATAGCATATAAATCAAACAACTGATAACACACAGCTCCAAGCTGGCATATAAGCGATCATATATACCTCAAGCTTGTACGTTAGAGCGAGGCAGATGTTGTGTGTTAGAGTGAGATGGTTGAAAGGTATAGTATTCACTAAAACTTCCTACTAGATTATGCGCACCCGCCGCACATAAAGTAAACTTCAAGCATCACCAAACTTAATTTATTCTCAAAATATTTGTTAATCCCAGACATGAAAAAATATAACGAATTGTAAACAAAACCTGTGGAATTCAAGTACGCTTAGGATTATCAAAACACCACATTTCGGTATGAATAGTAGTTAGATCAGTAAAGCGACCTCACCACGCCGCTAATAGTCCCGTTGAACAACAAGCCTGATAATTCCAGGCAACCATACTATACTCATAGTATATAAAGCAGACAACCAAGCTCCAAGCTGGCATGTATATGATCAAGTCCACCTCAAACATGTGTGCTAGAGAGAGAAAGATGTTTTGAGAGAGCGAGATGGTTTCAAAGTACGGTATTCACTAAAGCATGCCTACAAAAGTAGCCTAGGCTTGAATTATTAGTAATATGAATTACATCAGATTGAATAATAAAAAGGGAATAATGTGAAAATAGTTGTTTTAATTAGTCGTGATAATGAAGGTCAAGTTTAGTACTGTTGCTCCGCTAGTTTATATGATTGATTATGAACCCAGAAAAGGACCATGGGAGACATATGCTCTGGATCGGTTTCGCTTCCAAGATAGGATTAATAGAACTTCAGATATATTGTTACCAATTTTGGATATGAAGCACAGAGAAAAAGTTTATAATTTAAGATTTAATGATGCGAATAAATAAAAAACAATTTTTCATACAACTAATGACTTTTCAATACACACTCCTAGATACTTTGTTTACTTTACTTGACGGTGTCAAATTACCAGCCACCTGTCCACCGAGGCTTTAATTTCCACTACTTCTTACAAGCAGCCGTGATCAATTTTTAGATATCATGATCACTCTCGGCTTTTCAATCCGCAGTCGTTTTTTTTCAGCAAAAGAAATTTTCAATTATAACTACTCATCTAAGACAACATATCAGTTGTTGTTTTTTTTCAGCTATTGAGAATCTTTCATAAATTTGTTTACTTTACTCGGCTCTGTGAGAATTTTGTTTACATTATTCGACTGCTAATTTGTTTACATTATTCGGCTGTACGAATTGTTTATGCAGTGAATAAAACTAGAAGCATTACACCTGAAGATCAAAAATTAGGCTATTTCATACCTAGGTCATCATATCTACCTACGTTAGTTGTTGTTGTTGTTAATTTAATAACATGGTACTGAATATCGCCTGGTAGAAAAATCTTTTAGTATGACGTAGTGTGTGTGTGTGTGTGAAGGTCAAAGGTCAAGGGTCAAAGGTCAAATGTCAAAGGTCAAAGGTCAAAGGTCAAGGGTCAAAGGTCACTGACCTCAGGGTCGGTGACGTATCGGCCTGAAGACGGACATATCCAAGTCAACATACCTACCTACATTGGTTGTTGTAGTATCTTCCTAAAAGAAAACTTCAAGATGATGTCACATTTCCAGTACAAAAGCGACTTCAGCCCCCCCATCCCCTCCCCTCCCCCTCCCCAGAACCCACAGTGATCCACCAAAATAGTTGAAATCTACACCTTCTAGAATCTATTGGCATATTGTAGGGTTAACTTGAATTATTGCTAATATTAATTACACTAATTTCACAATATTTCTTATCCACCAGCTGAACACATCCACACACGCCCTAGGTAACGTTTCCTCAGCCACCAAGTAGCCCAGCCCAACATACCACAGGTACTCATACTAAAGAAAACAACTGAAACCCAACTCAAGCTGACAAGTATACAGTCCCCGATATAAATTCGCTTAGGGTATTTCACATCATTACTTAAGCCGCACACATTCTACCCAAGCCTTGGTACAGGTAACGTAGCCCAGTCCAACACACCCCAGACAGTCATAGTATCAGATATTGCCACTAAAGCTCTCAGCCTCCAGTACCCAGACACAGGAGGGGGCACCTCAAGGTCAATTTGTAGCCTCCAAGACCAGATCAAACTTAACCAGCAACCTCCACTAATAAAGCTTCCCGCACCTTCACAAGATGTCAAATTTTCAGTACAAAAGCGTCTTCAGAACCACCTCAAAATTGCTCACCGTACCTCAATTTATTAAAAAATCAGTCAAGGCAAGAGCTTGAACAGCTGACGGGGATCAGCTAATCAGTTGATATCATCCCCTGGTCAGCCAGACGGTAGGAAGGAATTCCCCCAGGCAGGCCCTGTGACGTAGACCACTAGACGGAATCCCCCAGGGGCCCGGAGCCTCGGTCCAGAGCCATCAAAATAGTTGGATTCTACCTTGCACTTTTTGTATGGAAAAAGTGGTCTGGTAGCCCCATAGCTATACTACTCGCTCTGAAAATGTCTGTTTCACAATAACTTGGAGGAACTTTCCGCTGCTCTATACTTCGGTTTTTTTGATGATAGCCTGGCTCACATGGGCCTCGTTATGAACTCTTTCTACCACGTCTTGATGTGCACTTTGTCTTTCCTTAATTTTTCAACAAAAGTAATTTTTGTGAGTTATGTGGGCAGTAAAATTATATTGCAATTTACCTTAATTTTCCCAATTTTGGTCTCGATGATCACAAAAATTTCAGATTCTATTTCTTCTCTGACTTTCCGACAGTAACTTTTTATTCTTACACGTAGACAGATCGATACTCTTCTTCTTTATCTTTTCTTCACCGACATGTCACCCGAGCTTGAGGAAGCATTACTCTCGGTCGGGTGCGTTCAGTCTGCGTTTTACTTTAAGGCCAGCGTACATGCATCAGCATTTTACATGTAGCATTTGCTATATGCAATAGCTACGACCATAACAGTGGCTTCTCTACTTCAAACATCTTATTATGATCCGCACATAATGTGATACTGTGTAGAAAAGACAACATTTTATGATAAGACTGAATTAGTTTATTACTGTAAATATGTACTATTAAGCCACAATTCAAAATTGTATGTTGTGCAAATGTAAAATTAATTTAAAATGGTATATAATTTTAACCAACAAAATTAATATTATTTGAAAATTTCAGCTAATAATACCTCAGCATATTTGTGAACTGGGGACTGATTATAGTTCTTTGAAAAGTGTCCTTGTAAAATAGGCAACATGTAAAGACAATCTTTTATAACAATAGTAAGAGGATTGCATCTCGAATAACTTTACATAATGTATAAATTTTCAAAGAATGGAGAAAGGAAAGTTTATATAATACCAATTTAAACTGCATCCGAAGCTATGATTTACGAAAAATAACAGCTCCTTTGATACTGGGTATGAGGGTGATCAATATAGTTACTACATTGTACATTATTTTGAGCGGTACGCTTTTAAGTCACGTGTGGATAATATATACATCTTTTCTTCACCGACATGTCACACGAGCTTGAGGAAGCATTACTCTCGGTCGGGTGCGTTCAGTCTGCGTTTTACTTTCAGGCCAGCGTACATGCATCAGCATTTTACATGTAGCATTTGATATATGCAATAGCTACGATCATAACAGTGGTTTCGATACTTCAAACTTCTTATTATGATCCGCACATAATGTGATACTGTGTAGAAAAGATAAAATTTTATGATAAGACTGAATTAGTTTATTACTGTAAATATGTACTTACTATTAAGCCACAATTCAAAATTGTATGTTGTGCAAATGTCAAATTAATTTAAAATGGTATATAATTTTAACTAACAAAAGAAATAATATTTGAAAATTTCAGCTAATAATACCTCAGCATATTTGTGAACTGGGGACTGACTATAGTTCTTTGAAAAGTGTCCTTGTAAAATAGGCAAAATGTAAAGACAATCTTTTATCACAATAGTAAGAGGATTGCATCTCGAATAACTTTACATAATGTATCAATTTTCAAAGAAAGGAGAAAGGATAATTTATATAATACCAATTTAAACTGCATCCGAAGCTATGATTTACGAAAAATAACAGCTCCTTTGATACTGGGTATGAGGGTGATCAATATAGTTACTACATAGTACATTATCTTATGCGGTACGCTTTTAAGTCACGTATGGATAATATATGAAATTTTACTACTTTTTTTAGGTACAGGCGAAACACGAAATTTTATATAAGCAATCAAATCTGCAGCCGAAACTACAATTTTGGTATAATATATAATAACCTTTGTAATATTGCTCAGATAACATTGTGTGTGGCCGTGATCAATATAATAACTGCTCGAGATAATGCATTATGTATTATTCTTTGCTATATAATGCAATGCTTGATCATATAGGAAATTAGAATATTCTTTTCAGGCACAGAGACTTTACGATTATTTACAGTAAATATTATATTTGCGTTCGAGGCTATATTCTTTTAAAAATCCTTATAAAATATAGCTCATATAACACAGAGTATGGCAGTGTTCACTACGATCACTGTACAAGATACTACATTACATATTATCCTGTGCTATATACTTTCGTAGAACGTGTTACAATTATATCAAAATTTACCATTGTCTTAGGTACAGAAACTTCTCCAAAATGTCGCTCGAAATTATATGTGTTGAAGAAGAACTTATAAAGTATTTTTGACGGGATAATCAATATGGCTTTGATCACTATAATTATTGTAAGATACGTCAACTAAAATTGTCTTCTTTCCTGTTTTTTTTGTCGTATTTTCTTGTTAAATATTGCTTTAAGTACCTTCTATTTCTATCTATATCGCGCTTATACCGATAATCATGGTATTGTTATAGGAGCTATAAATACTGATGAGAGAGCCATATTCTCTTGAAGTTATTACAATATTATTTTTGCAATATATTTTGGTTGGAAGTCCAATAATGTGTTGCAATCCCGATTTCCCCTAAAATTATAGCCGTAGAACTATAAAAACTTAGGCTTTGAGCGCAACATTTTTTCCCGTGTACTGATATACTTACGGCCCTCATTATCATTGGGTGGATGGGGCCTGGCGGCCAAGAAGGCATGAGATCTGCGCCTTTACTAAGGTAAGGGTAAGTGTTGTAAAGACCCCTTCAGGGCAGGAGTGTGTTCTACGGCTTTTGTCTGCCAGGCAATATGATTTTTTTCTGTTATGGCTGGTGGTAGCGGCTGGCTTTTTGGTAACCCCCCCCCCCCCCCCCCCCCCCCTATAACTTTCCCGCAATAGCCGAGATGCTAGCGTGCCGCCCTGCAATCAACACTGTCCACCGAGTGATCTGTCAGCTCATGCTGACAGCTGGGACTTCACGTCCAAAATAAATCACTCGCAACATAGTTACATAACGGGGCCACCTCAGTTAGATTTTGGTGGTCTAATTATGACTTTTACTGGGGACTGGGACTTTGAGTGATATGATCATCTGGTATTCGCTAGTTGGTTGACCTCAAGTCTCATATCCAGTGGAAGTTATATGCGGACCTGGGTCTAACTGGTGTTATATACTAACAACCTGCAAATATGGATTTCAAACAAGAAAACCTGAAAAAGGGTAATAGAATAATTACTTAAAATTATAAATTTTCAATAAGCTAATCATGCTTAAAAACATGGTTAGCTTATCTATTCAATCAGTGAAGAAAATTGCGTCAAACAAAACAAAATTATTCCCATGGAAAATTCTGCCTTGAGCAAAATTTGCCAGTAGAAATATTTAATTTAAAAAAAAATAAAAGAAAAGACAAATCGTACATTCAGTACGATTTGTCGTAAAAATTACAATATGTATGTACGAACGTACATACATATCACAAAAAAGCTTTCGCGATAAGAAGTGCGCGCCGCGAAAATACATTATATGTATACGCGCGCCGCAATTTCAATCGACGGGACGGTGGCTGATGTTTATAAAAACATCAAATTTCAACGAAAAATATTCTGGACTTGTTTAATCAAGTCCAGAACAAATGAAAATTTTTCTCAGGGTAGTAATGCAACTATGCATTTTCTACCCTGACCGACGGCTATGCTGAAGCAATGAATAAAAGAATACTATATATTGCACCAGACCCTCGCTTTGATAACAGTGTTACTAAATTTGAACATCACTCTTATTCACCATTTCTAACATCATTTAAAAACAGCGATGAAATCCGTATCTCTGTACAACATCAGGACTTGAATCTTCAACCCAGCAGGAGTTTTCTTTACATTGAGGGGTCGCTCACAAAGCTGGATGGAGCCGTTTCAGCAACTGCAAAATTACCTAACAACGCTCTACCATTTCTTTTTGAGGAAATACGCTATGAATTAAATGCAGTGGAAATCGATCGTACAAGAAATCTTGGGATTGCGGCAACATTAAAAAACTACGTATCCCTAAATGCAAATATAAGCAGGATACTACTCAACGGCAGCTGGTCACCAGATTCATCCGTTATACCAGCCAATGGACTGTTTAACTATTGTGTACCTCTGAAATATTTATTGGGATTCGCTGAAGATTGCAATAAAATTCTGATAAATTCCAAACATGAACTCATATTGATCCGGAGCAGGACAGACGATAATGCCATTATATCACCCACTGATGTGGTGAAAATTGAAATTACCAAACTTCAATGGAGTATTCCACATGTTACAGTATCCGATGATGAAAAGCTGCAACTATTTAAAATTATCGGGAAAGGTCGCCCGATACAAATACCATTCCGCAGCTGGGACATATATGAGTATCCAGAACTACCGGAATCCACGCATCAAACCTGGTCAGTTAAGACCTCCACTCAACTGAAGAAACCTCGATTTATCATCTTAGCATTACATACGGATCGAAGGAACGATAAAACCAAAGATGCAAGCAAGTTTGATCACTGCAAACTAACCGATGTTACAGTTCATTTGAACTCAGAATCATATCCCTATGATGATTTGAATTTGAAATTTGATTTGAATAGATACGCATTCCTGTATGAGATGTATATAAAGTTTACACAATCATACTATGGTCATCAGTATCAGCCGTTCCTCACATGGGAGAAGTTCAAAACCGATGCTCCGATCGCTGTCATTGATTGCTCACATCAAAATGAAACAATAAAAACTGGACCTGTTGACATAAGGCTAGAATTCAAGACATCTGAAAATATACCGGCTAATACAACAGCATATTGTCTGCTTCTACACGATCGAATAGTAGAATACAGTCCGCTGACAAGTGAAGTTAGAAAGTTAAATTAAGAAGATGGTAGTCATCGTAGACATCCAAGGATTCAAAACAAATCTAAATGAATTCATCACTAAAGAACTGGCAATTTTAAACAATGAAAACCAGATGCAGCACTTTATATTTCAACCACCATTCAGATAGAAAAATTTGACTTCAGCAAAAAAGAGACAAGTAAAATGGCTTCAACACAATTTTCATGGATTCCGCTGGGATGATGGCTACATACATATCACAAGCTGTACACTATAGTTGAACCACTGCTTCGAAACAAAACCATATATGTAAAGGGAGCTGAAAAAGTTCGTTGGATGCAGAAGATAGTTGGAGAGGGTGAAATCATTATTAACGTCGAAGATGAATACAACTGTGGAAAACTAATAGAGATTAACACAAATGCGCCATCTTGCCAAGTTCATATTGGACAATGTGCTATAAGAAATACTTTTATAATAAGAAATTTTATTGGAAATAAAAACAAGTTTTTATAAAACATAAGACTTTTCAATACACATACCCCAAAACCTTCACTGACATCGTCTAGAATCTGTTCATGGTGATGTCATGTTGTGAAATTCGAATAATGCTGATATCTACAACTTCCCTGCTAAGAAAACGTGCAGCATTTGAAAACAGCAAAACCATGATGACGTCATTGGCATGAAAACAAATTTCCTACTATTAACTTTAATTATTAGTTCAAAACCAAAAGCCTACATTTAGGCGCTCAAGAAAACTCAATTATTACTAATATTAATTCAAAACCAGGCGCAGCACTTGAAAACAACAAAAGCCTACATTTAGGCGCACCACACATCCAAAAAAGTGACGCAAAAAGCTTCCCAAGACCGTAGCATGCTGCCACGTGTGGCCAAAAGTGAAGCAAAAAACTTCCCAAAACCGTAGCATGCTGCCACGTGTGGGCCAAAAATTAAGCAAAAAACTTCCAAGAGAACCATACCACACATCCAAGAAAGCCCTAGTACCGGAGCATGCTGGCAGTATCGGCTAATGTCTCACTGACATCTTCTAGAATCTGTTCATAGTGATGTCATGTTGTGAAATTCGAATGATGCTGAACAAAGCCTACATTTAGACGCAGCACCCCCATGAGCAAAAAAAAACTTGAATTATTACTCATATTAACTATATCTAAAAAGGTAAAAGCGCTAATATCTCGAAAACCATAGCCCGTAGAGGATTTCTAACAAAAATTTTATCCCCCCTCTAACCCCCGCCCCTATAACACCTTCTAGAATCTATTGACATGAACAAAACTATCCTAGGTAGCTTGAATTATTAATAATATTAACTATATCTGAAAAGGTAAAATCGCTAATATCTCGAAAACCAGAGCCCGAAGAGGATTTCTGATGAAAATTTCGTCCCCCCTAATAACCGCACCCTAACCATCTAGAATCCATTGGCATGAACAAAAATTTCCTAGCGTTAACTTTAATTATTACTAATATTAGTTCAAAATCAAAAGCCTACATTTAGGCGCACCTATGTATGTATTTAAGAAAACCGTAGTACGGGAGCATGCTGGTAGTACCTTCTAATGCTGCTAGGGCGAAGTCAAGACCAAATGAAACATCCCGGTAGTACCGATTAATCCCGCTAGGGCGCAGTCGAGACTCAATGGTGCACCCAAGACACAATGGTGTATCCAAGGCACAAACCAATAGAGCCAAGACACAAACCTACATTTAGTATGGCTCAAACCACCTAGCGACGGTGGCGCCATCTGTGGCGAAATCCTGGAGGCTTAAAAAAGTTGTCCAGAAATCTTATAGTTAAATACTCCCGAGTCATTTAGCTGTGTCATTACATAGGGTTTGTCCGCGATTTCTCCTGTTGTGTACTGGATGAAGAGGGCAAATATAATGAATTTTAGCGCCATTTCTGTGGACAATGTGGAAGAAGAAAACAATCCATTAAGCATATTTGTACTTGCATTGTGCCGTTTTAAACTGGGCAGTGGAACGACTCCACCGCAAATTTTCCTGGGGAGGTATTGAAATGAGGTTTAATGGACACTGTAGTAGAAATTTCAAGTCAACCTGGTTCATTTTTGTTCAACATGCTTTCACTCGAAATATGGTTCTAAACGATTATTATGTACCGTTACGATACGTTTACCAATTTTGATGGGGGTATTCACATCACTTGGTATTGCGATTACCTGATAGGGTCCTACCCAGATTGGAGAAAGCTTATGTTTTCTGCTTTCATTCTTGATGAGGACCTTGTCTCCTTGTCTCCTTGTCTTATCTTAGTACCCCTTTGAGCGCTGTTTACTTGCCAATAAGTTCTTTCGTGCCGTGGCATATGATTTTTGGAGCTTATACTTCAATATGTGATAATAGCTTTCATGATTGTAAACGGTTTCGTGATCCCGTTTTAAATTTGATGGGACATCCGCTGTGAAACCGTATAGGCAGTCCATTGGGGTAAGTTTAGTACCCTCGTGTACACTGTTTTTGTTCGCGAATGCAGCGCTTCGTAGGTATTGGTCCCATGTTTTGGGATTTTCATCTACGATTGTTCGCAGGTATTCTATCAGGGGTCTATGTGCACGCTCTAGTGCTCCATTAGACTGTGGGTGGTATGTTGAAGTCTGTAACTTCTTTACCTTTAGAAGCTTACATACTCTTTTGAATAGCTCATTCAGAAAATTTGTTCCCTGATCGGTGAGTATTCTTTTCGGTATGCGATAGCGCGTGATTTCATCAAAGAAAACCTGCGCTACTGTGACTGCTTCTGCGTTAGCTATTGCATACCAGTATTTGTTACCTGATGTGGTCTCTTCTAATGGACCTACAATATCGAGGTAAACTTTGTCGAACGGTTGTTCTGCGATGTCCGTGATAACCATTGGCATTTTATATTGTGGAGATGCTTTCATCGTCTGGCACTTTGGGCATTTTTTAATGTATTTCTTGATGTCGCTAAGCATGTGTCTCCACCAATACTTGCGTCTTATGCGTTTGTACGTTTTTATGACACCTCGGTGGCCACCAAATTGAGAATCGTGATAATCTTTTAAGATTGTTTGGATCTCCGTGGGGCTCGTAATAACTTCGGGTGTCTTAAATTATATATAAATTATATATATGTCTTGAATTTTGTTTTGGTCCGCTTTCGTGTGCTCTTCTGTCTCCACATTGGAGCAATTTATAGTCTCTTGAGCATTGTGCTTCTGAGCGCGAGTCACGACGAAACAATGAGCGGATTTCTTCTTGTTCTTATTATTTGTAGAATTGTCACCTTTGTGAGGTTTATGGTCAGTATAGACCTTGAATTTCCGGCCTTGAAGATAGCACATGAAATTCTTGATAGCCCAGACAATAGCCAATAACTCTTTCTCTATAGTAGAGTAATTTTTTTCGGCTTTGTTTAAGGTGCGGCTTGCATAGGCAATGGGCTGGTCCTTTCCGACTTCTCCTTGAGAAAGAACAGCTCCTAGAGCCTCGTTACTTGCGTCTGTAGTAAGATTGAAAGATTTAGAAAAATCGGGGTAAATCTAAAGTGGTGGGGGAATTAAAGCATTTGTTATGCTCTGAAATGCTTCTTGCCATTTCTCTGTCCAAGTGAATTTTACATCCTTTCAGAGCAAATTTGTGATTGGACGTACAATTTTGGAGAAGTCTGGAATGAATTTCCTGTAGTAATTGACAAGTCCTAAAAATGACTGGACTTGCCTTACTGTTCTTGGAACAGGAAATGTTTTAACGCAGGCCGTCTTACTTGGGTCTGGTAGGGCTCCTTTGCTAGAACATTTATGTCCTAGGTAAACAAGTTCTCTTCGTAGAAACTGGCACTTCTCTGGCTGCAGTTTCAAGTTGTTCTCTCTCAACTTGTCGAAGACTTTTCTCAACTTTTCGTTGTGGTCGTTTAAATTTTTAACATAGATTACAATGTCATCTAGGTAAACGAGACAGTCGAAGCCTTGTAGGCCTGTTAATACGAAATTCATTAGGCGTAGTAATGTGGCGGGGGCTTCTTTGAGCCCGAGTGTCATACGCTAGAACTCGTAGTGCCCATAGCTTGTGCTGAAAGCAGTTTTATGTCGATCTCTTTTATCGACGAGAACTTGGTGATAGCCGTTGGCCAAATCGAGTGTGGTGAAATACCTTGCGTGACCTAGTTGGTCGAGAATATCCTCGATTCGGGGTAGTGGGAATGCGTCTCCAATTGTCTTTTCGTTTAATTTACGAAAGTCGACAGCGACGCGCCACCTTTTTTCACCGTCAGGTCCCGCTTTCTTGGGGACAACTAGTAAAGGTGAATTCCAAGGGCTTTAATGGAATATTATGCGTTATCGCATTTGTATAGGTGAGTTTGTCACCTTTGAGGAAGAAGATATCGTTATACTCTTCGCAGAGTTCTGATATCGAAATTTTTTCTTCCGCGGTCAAATTAGGGTCTGAGTTCGTTCTCTAGCCTAGATATGCGCGGGTATTGCCTTGGGTTGTCCGAAGTCTCATAATCCGGGTATAGGTATCGTACATGCTGTAATATTGCCGTTTTGTAGGCTGAACCTTGTTTTGATTTACTCTTCCTTTTAAGTTTGTGACTTGTAAAGAGGTGAGGCTTATTTGATTCCTTTTGAGGCTTTATTTCGTTGTTCTTAGCATGTTGCAGGGTACCTGCGTCCTGCTTCTGCTTTGTTGACGGCTGAGTTTGGTACACCTGTGAGGTCTTTGCGTTAGGTTGTGTGCGCGCTAATTCTAGTTTTTTGACCATGTAGAATTTTTGGTGTTGTGCGACGGTGGAGTAATATGCACCTTTAGTATAGGCTTTAGAGACTCGCTACCATTCTTATATGGCCGTTGTTTGCTTAATAATGATTTATGCCTCGGGATTTTGGACGGAAGAGCTCTATGTACCTTTTTGGCAGGCTTTAGACACTCATTACCGTCCTTACTTAACTTGGATATTTCTTTTGTGTTTAATAATTCCTTGTATTTGGTATGGAAATGTTCGTATTTTGGTGGTCTTATGTGCGCGTTAATGGGACTATTGTGTAGTCGTTTATTGGATATAGCTGTAACTTTAAGCTATGTATGACTACTTGATGACTGTTAGCGTTGAGAATACTAACCAGCACTAATTCTTCTCCAGATGACAGTAAAATGTTTGCCAAGAAGACTCCATCGCCTATCTCTTGTGATAAACAGAACATTTCTTCTTGAGTTTGTAACGGGACTGGGGCAATAATTTGAGAGGGCGCAGGTATGTAGATTGGTTCCTTAAAGGTAACGAATTGCTGCCTGATTTCGCCGGTCTCTTGTTCGCCCAGACAGCTTTTTTCACATTCCTTGAGCTCTTTTGGAGCTTGGCAGCCAGCTTTTCTCGTTTGAGAAGCCTTGAAGACACTGCAGGTGGATAGTTCAGCCTGTTTAGACTCTACCTCTTCTGCAAGTGTTCTTACTTCAACTGCTTTTTCAGAATGTAGCTTGTCCGTTTCAAACATCAATGGCAAAGCAAATTCATCGGGATTAGTCTCCATGCGAGGAAACCTTAGTGCTTTATTAGGACCCTCAACGTTACAGTTTTTTGCTAGGAAATTATTTCCTAGAAGTCCATCATCGGAAAGGCCATGCAAGTTCTTTACGACTTGAAACTTGCAGGAAATTTTGCTTTTGAAAACGAAGTTTCCCTGGCAATTTCCCAGCATCTTTCCGGTACCAAATGGGTTCTGAAGTGTACATGCCTCATTGTGGTTAATTTCTTTGAGATCTTTTAATGACCTTTTCTTTATTATACTTACCTCAGCGCCTGTGTCTACTACTAGTTTAGTTTGGCCGTTCAGGCCTATGTCTAAAGAAGTTTTACTGTAGCGACACTGGAATCGGGTTGCTGAGTAGACCCCATTTTATTAGATCGGAGATTTATAGCCGAGCCGGGGAGACTCTCTGGAGTTGTTATTGGGGTTTTGCGTCTCTCTAGGACGTTGGTTTGGTGCTTCTCTGTTTTGGGGTCTTTGAAAACTATTGTTGTTTCTTCTGCAGTCACGCACGTCATGATTATACATTTTGCAGTTCACACAGTACGGCTTATTTTTACTTTTCAGACAATCGGCGTATGTATGGCCTCTTAAATTACACAAACTACAACTGATTTTATTTAAATAATTGTTTTTATTGTTTACATTATAAGTTTTATTAGGAGACCTTGGCTCCTGTTTGATATTCGGCGTGGGGTTTGCCTGTGAGAACTGTGCTGGCTATATGTGACTGTTTGTATTTTCGTGCGCGTTATTTTGCAAGGATCCCTCTGTAAGGGATATAAAGCCTGGGTTGTATCCATTATGACTTGCAGATGCACTAGGCTGTGTATTTTGTGCGTAATGTGGTATGACTGTACTAGCAGGATTTTGCATTGTATTTTGCATTGCACATGATTAAAACTGCCCTGGAGGTTGCAGGAATAATGCACTATGCTGGAGACTTTCCATGTCAAGTGCCCTTTGTATTAATTCATCTCCAGTGCCGTCGGTCATTGTCAACAAGTACTGACACATATAGGGGTTATTTACGCCTGTTTGTACTGAAGGTACGATTTGTCTTTTCTTTTATTTTTTTTTAAATTAAATATTTCTACTGGCAAATTTTGCTGAAGGCGATTTGTCGTAAAAATTACAATATGTATGTACGAACGTACATACATATCACAAAAAAGCTTTCGCGATAAGAAGTGCGCGCCGCGAAAATACATTATATGTATACGCGCGCCGCAATTTCAATCGACGGGACGGTGGCTGATGTTTATAAAAACATCAAATTTCAACGAAAAATATTCTGGACTTGTTTAATCAAGTCCAGAACAAATGAAAATTTTTCTCAGGGTAGAAATGCAACTATGCATTTTCTACCCTGACCGACGGCTCTTGATCGCGATGAAAATGATCAAGAGCGCAGTCAATTTTTAACACGAAAACGCAGTCGAATTATAAAGCAAAACAGGTGACATTTTAAAAAGTTTCTACGCGCGGGTTGATTTTTGAAAACGAGAGAAAAGTTGGTTGGTTTTAACTTGGTCGCGGCGGTCTCGGTCGAATTAAAAAAAAAGAGAAAAGAATTACACAAAAGAAAAACAAATGTATAAAACATTGGGTTTTTAACAGTTTAGAAACTTTTTGAGAAAGGAAAACAAATTAAAAGAAAAATTGTGAACTAAAGTTGGTGTACGTACCATAAAAACAAAAACTGTAATTAGACCATCTAGGTTTGAGTTTAATAAAAGTGAAAATAAAAAAAAAGAACAAAAAACAGTGTTTTGGATAACGTAACGAGTGGAACGTCTCCCACAAAAAGGTACGTAACAATTGGCGCAGCCGGTAGGATAGAGGAAGCCTACTTTGAAAAACAAAAAAAGAGTAACGCTTGAAAAGCCTCTATCCACCAACGAATAAAAAGGACTTAAGGACAGGATCGAATACTGGGCAAGACACCCTACCCTCGGCCTGAAGTTGAGTCTGGCTTCAGGAGTATTTCGATCCTGTCGGCTCCCAACGCTCGGGGTCGGACAGCTTTAACTGCCTCTGTTTGAAAAACATGCAGCCACCCCCTCATCAAAGCACAAAGTGCCAACGTGGGACAATAGCGGGCTTCATCCCAGCCCAGGATAAAGAAGTCCACAACCAAAAATTTTAAATCTACACTTGAAGGAAGGAAGTATCCTCAACCGTCAATCTGCGATCCGGAGCTGAAAGGTACTTCGAAGTAGGCAACGTGCCCCTCTTTCAACTTTTATCCAGCGGAATTTAAGAAGGCCGCGGGCCCCCCGGCAGCAAAAGAACTTCAGGCGACACAACCGGCGATCCTGAATTGAGGGGGACCTCGAAGAAGGAAATAAGTCCCCCTCTCAATTTGAACCAAGGGAACTAAGACGGCAGAAGCCCCCTAGCTGCAAATTTTACACACGGGGTACATGAGGGAGGAAAGCTCCCACCAGGAGGGGCCGCAGGAAATCTCACCACTTCAACCAACTCCACAACAATCTTCCTCACCGGGCGACGCACAGGAAGATCCGTCCCGGTACGAAGGAGGCAACGCGGGAGCAACATCCGCAACAGAGGGTGCTAATCAAACACCCAAGATTCACCAACAAGAGGAGTCACGTTAAGGAGCGGAACAATCCTAACAGGTCCCCACCAAATAAGACCTTCTAATTTAAATTTAGAAAAATATTTAAAGTATTTAGAGGGGAAAGTGCGAGACTCCTCCGAACTTTCGATTATACAGTGCGATTCTATTGACAAACAGATTGCCAAGTCTCGGGAACGAAGGCTTGAGCAAATCGCAAAATTTAAAGAATGCACTGAAAAGTTCAAAGAGAGCCTGAAGGAGTTTGGAGAACTCTCGCTCTCTCTCGAAGTCACAAATAAAAATAATAGTGTAGATTTAAGTGAAAGTGCCAACGACAGTGTCAGTGATTCCACCGTGAGTGAAATCCTTTTGAACTGGCTGGGCGACTCCCTTCCGGAAACCAGCATAGAAGAAACTAGCTCCCCAAAAGTGTCAAACTCTTGTCTCCGAATTCCCAATTTAAACATGGAAGATTGCGCTAAAATCGCCAAGCTAACTGCCCTGCTCGTTCCCCTATTCTCAGGAGAACAGCACCCAAAATTGAGCCTTGAGCTCCAAACATTCCTAGGATGCTGCAGGCAGGTAATTCAGTGCATTTCGGTGTAGGAACTATCAGCATTTTTATAAATCTTTCCCGCCAGACTTCGAGGCGAAGCTTACCAGCTTTTTGCCTCAAATATGCCCACTACTTTCAAAGAAGTAGAAGAACGGTTAAATCGCACATAAATGCCTAGAGAAACTTACCAGGAACTGGTAAATAAATTAATCACTGACAAGGCAGTATCCTTTGGAAAACCTCACAGCCTTCACGGCACGAGTAAAACAAATGCTGGCACTATGTAATGAAGCAGCAGAGTCCAAATATGGAGCCACGGCTGCACCAGCTGTTAAAACGCAGCTCGAGGACTTTGCCAAAACGCACTGAAAACAGGCGTAAATAACCCCTATATGTGTCAGTACTTGTTGACAATGACCGACGGCACTGGAGATGAATTAATACAAAGGGCACTTGACATGGAAAGTCTCCAGCATAGTGCATTATTCCTGCAACCTCCAGGGCAGTTTTAATCATGTGCAATGCAAAATACAATGCAAAATCCTGCTAGTACAGTCATACCACATTACGCACAAAATACACAGCCTAGTGCATCTGCAAGTCATAATGGATACAACCCAGGCTTTATATCCCTTACAGAGAGATCCTTGCAAAATAACGCGCACGAAAATACAAACAGTCACATATAGCCAGCACAGTTCTCACAGGCAAACCCCACGCCGAATATCAAACAGGAGCCAAGGTCTCCTAATAAAACTTATAATGTAAACAATAAAAACAATTATTTAAATAAAATCAGTTGTAGTTTGTGTAATTTAAGAGGCCATACATACGCCGATTGTCTGAAAAGTAAAAATACGCCGTACTGTGTGAACTGCAAAATGTATAATCATGACGTGCGTGACTGCAGAAGAAACAACAATAGTTTTCAAAGACCCCAAAACAGAGAAGCACCAAACCAACGTCCTAGAGAGACGCAAAACCCCAATAACAACTCCAGAGAGTCTCCCCGGCTCGGCTATAAATCTACGATCTAATAAAATGGGGTCTACTCAGCAACCCGATTCCAGTGTCGCTACAGTAAAACTTCTTTGGACATAGGCCTGAACGGCCAAACTAAACTAGTAGTAGACACAGGCGCTGAGGTAAGTATAATAAAGAAAAGGTCATTAAAAGATCTCAAAGAAATTAACCACAATGAGGCATGTACACTTCAGAACCCATTTGGTACCGGAAAGATGCTGGGAAATTGCCAGGGAAACTTCGTTTTCAAAAGCAAAATTTCCTGCAAGTTTCAAGTCGTAAAGAACTTGCATGGCCTTTCCGATGATGGACTTCTAGGAAATAATTTCCTAGCAAAAAACTGTAACGTTGAGGGTCCTAATAAAGCACTAAGGTTTCCTCGCATGGAGACTAATCCCGATGAATTTGCTTTGCCATTGATGTTTGAAACGGACAAGCTACATTCTGAAAAAGCAGTTGAAGTAAGAACACTTGCAGAAGAGGTAGAGTCTAAACAGGCTGAACTATCCACCTGCAGTGTCTTCAAGGCTTCTCAAACGAGAAAAGCTGGCTGCCAAGCTCCAAAAGAGCTCAAGGAATGTGAAAAAAGCTGTCTGGGCGAACAAGAGACCGGCGAAATCAGGCAGCAATTCGTTACCTTTAAGGAACCAATCTACATACCTGCGCCCTCTCAAATTATTGCCCCAGTCCCGTTACAAACTCAAGAAGAAATGTTCTGTTTATCACAAGAGATAGGCGATGGAGTCTTCTTGGCAAACATTTTACTGTCATCTGGAGAAGAATTAGTGCTGGTTAGTATTCTCAACGCTAACAGTCATCAAGTAGTCATACATAGCTTAAAGTTACAGCTATATCCAATAAACGACTACACAATAGTCCCATTAACGCGCACATAAGACCACCAAAATACGAACATTTCCATACCAAATACAAGGAATTATTAAACACAAAAGAAATATCCAAGTTAAGTAAGGACGGTAATGAGTGTCTAAAGCCTGCCAAAAAGGTACATAGAGCTCTTCCGTCCAAAATCCCGAGGCATAAATCATTATTAAGCAAACAACGGCCATATAAGAATGGTAGCGAGTCTCTAAAGCCTATACTAAAGGTGCATATTACTCCACCGTCGCACAACACCAAAAATTCTACATGGCCAAAAAACTAGAATTGGCGCGCACACAGCCTAACGCAAAGACCTCACAGGTGTACCAAACTCAACCGTCAACAAAGCAGAAGCAGGACGCAGGTACCCTGCAACATGCTAAGAACAACGAAATAAAGCCTCAAAAGGAATCAAATAAGCCTCACCTCTTTACAAGTCACAAACTTAAAAGGAAGAGTAAATCAAAACAAGGTTCAGCCTACAAAACGGCAATATTACAGCATGTACGATACCTATACCCGGATTATGAGACTTCGGACAACCCAAAGCAATACCCGCGCATATCTAGGCTAGAGAACGAACTCAGACCCTAATTTGACCGCGGAAGAAAAAATTTCGATATCAGAACTCTGCGAAGAGTATAACGATATCTTCTTCCTCAAAGGTGACAAACTCACCTATACAAATGCGATAACGCATAATATTCCATTAAAGCCCTTGGAATTCACCTTTACTAGTTGTCCCCAAGAAAGCGGGACCTGACGGTGAAAAAAGGTGGCGCGTCGCTGTCGACTTTCGTAAATTAAACGAAAAGACAATTGGAGACGCATTCCCACTACCCCGAATCGAGGATATTCTCGACCAACTAGGTCACGCAAGGTATTTCACCACACTCGATTTGGCCAACGGCTATCACCAAGTTCTCGTCGATAAAAGAGATCGACATAAAACTGCTTTCAGCACAAGCTATGGGCACTACGAGTTCTAGCGTATGACATTCGGGCTCAAAGAAGCCCCCGCCACATTACTACACCTAATGAATTTCGTATTAACAGGCCTACAAGGCTTCGACTGTCTCGTTTACCTAGATGACATTGTAATCTATGTTAAAAATTTAAACGACCACAACGAAAAGTTGAGAAAAGTCTTCGACAAGTTGAGAGAGAACAACTTGAAACTGCACCCAGAGAAGTGCCAGTTTCTACGAAGAGAACTTGTTTACCTAGGACATAAATGTTCTAGCAAAGGAGCCCTACCAGACCCAAGTAAGACGGCCTGCGTTAAAACATTTCCTGTTCCAAGAACAGTAAGGCAAGTCCAGTCATTTTTAGGATTTGTCAATTACTACAGGAAATTCATTCCAGACTTCTCCAAAATTGTACGTCCAATCACAAATTTGCTCTGAAAGGATGAAAAATTCACTTGGACAGAGAAATGGCAAGAAGCATTTCAGAGCATAACAAATGCTTTAATTCCCCCACCACTTTAGATTTACCCCGATTTTTCTAAATCTTTCAATCTTACTACAGACGCAAGTAACGAGGCTCTAGGAGCTGTTCTTTCTCAAGGAGAAGTCGGAAAGGACCAGCCCATTGCCTATGCAAGCCGCACCTTAAACAAAGCCGAAAAAAATTACTCTACTATAGAGAAAGAGTTATTGGCTATTGTCTGGGCTATCAAAAATTTCATGTGCTATCTTCAAGGCCGGAAATTCAAGGTCTATACTGACCATAAACCTCGCAAAGGTGACAATTCTACAAATAATAAGAACAAGAAGAAATCCGCTCATTGTTTCGTCGTGACTCGCGCTCAGAAGCACAATGCTCAAGAGACTATAAATAGCTCCAATGTGGAGTCAGAAGAGCACACGAAAGCGGACCAAAACAAAATTCAAGACATATATATAATTTATATATAATTTAAGACACCCGAAGTTATTACGAGCCTCACGGAGATCCAAACAATCTTAAAAGATTATCACGATTCTCAATTTGGTGGCCACCGAGGTGTCATAAAAACGTACGAACGCATAAGACGCAAGTATTGGTGGTGACACATGCTTAGCGACATCAAGAAATACATTAAAAAATGCCCAAAGTGCCAGACGATGAAAGCATCTCCACAATATAAAATGCCAATGGTTATCACGGACATCGCAGAACAACCGTTCGACAAAGTTTACCTCGATATTGTAGGTCCATTAGAAGAGACCACATCAGGTAACAAATACTGGTATGCAATAGCTAACACAGAAGCAGTCACAGTAGCGCAGGTTTTCTCTGATGAAATCACGCGCTATCGCATACCGAAAAGAATACTCACCGATCAGGGAACAAATTTTCTGAATGAGCTATTCAAAAGAGTATGTAAGCTTCTAAAGGTAAAGAAGTTACAGACTTCAACATACCACCCACAGTCTAATGGAGCACTAGAGCGTGCACATAGACCCCTGATAGAATACCTGCGAACAATCGTAGATGAAAATCCCAAAACATGGGACCAATACCTACGAAGCGCTGCATTCGCGAACAAAAACAGTGTACACGAGGGTACTAAACTTACCCCAATGGACTGCCTATACGGTTTCACAGCGGATGTCCCATCAAATTTAAAACGGGATCACGAAACCGTTTACAATCATGAAAGCTATTATCACATATTGAAGTATAAGCTCCAAAAATCATATGCCACGGCACGAAAGAACTTATTGGCAAGTAAACAGCGCTCAAAGGGGTACTAAGATAAGACAAGGAGACAAGGAGACAAGGTCCTCATCAAGAATGAAAGCAGAAAACATAAGCTTTCTCCAATCTGGGTAGGACCCTATCAGGTAATCGCAATACCAAGTGATGTGAATACCCCCATCAAAATTGGTAAACGTATCGTAACGGTACATAATAATCGTTTAGAACCATATTTCGAGTGAAAGCATGTTGAACAAAAATGAACCAGGTTGACTTGAAATTTCTACTACAGTGTCCATTAAACTTCATTTCAATACCTCCCCAGGAAAATTTGCGGTGGAGTCGTTCCACTGCCCAGTTTAAAACGGCACAATGCAAGTACAAATATGCTTAATGGATTGTTCTCTTCTTCCACATTGTCCACAGAAATGGCGCTAAAATTCATTATATTTGCCCTCTTCATCCAGTACACAACAGGAGAAATCGCGGACAAACCCTATGTAATGACACAGCTAAATGACTCGGGAGTATTTAACTATAAGATTTCTGGACAACTTTTTTAAGCCTCCAGGATTTCGCCACAGATGGCGCCACCGTCGCTAGGTGGTTTGAGCCATACTAAATGTAGGTTTGTGTCTTGGCTCTATTGGTTTGTGCCTTGGATACACCATTGTGTCTTGGGTGCACCATTGAGTCTCGAATGCGCCCTAGCGGGATTAATCGGTACTACCGGGATGTTTCATTTGGTCTTGACTTCGCCCTAGCAGCATTAGAAGGTACTACCAGCATGCTCCCGTACTACGGTTTTCTTAAATACATACATAGGTGCGCCTAAATGTAGGCTTTTCATTTTGAACTAATATTAGTAATAATTAAAGTTAACGCTAGGAAATTTTTGTTCATACCAATGGATTCTAGATGGTTGGGGTGTGGTTATTAGGGGGGACGAAATTTTCAACAGAAATCCTCTTCGGGCTCTGGTTTTCGAGATATTAGCGATTTTACCTTTTCAGATATAGTTAATATTATTAATAATTCAAGCTACCTAGGATAGTTTTGTTCATGTCAATAGATTCTAGAAGGTGTTATAGGGGCGGGGGTTAGAGGGGGGATAAAATTTTTGTTAGAAATCCTCTACGGGCTATGGTTTTCGAGATATTAGCGCTTTTACCTTTTTAGATATAGTTAATATGAGTAATAATTCAAGTTTTTTTTGCTCATGGGGGTGCTGCGTCTAAATGTAGGCTTTGTTCAGCATCATTCGAATTTCACAACATGACATCACTATGAACAGATTCTAGAAGATGTCAGTGAGACATTAGCCGATACTGCCAGCATGCTCCGGTACTAGGGCTTTCTTGGATGTGTGGTATGGTTCTCTTGGAAGTTTTTTGCTTAATTTTTGGCCCACACGTGGCAGCATGCTACGATTTTGGGAAGTTTTTTGCTTCACTTTTGGCCACACGTGGCAGCATGCTACGGTCTTGGGAAGCTTTTTGCGTCACTTTTTTGGATGTGTGGTGCGCCTAAATGTAGGCTTTTGTTGTTTTCAAGTGCTGCGCCTGGTTTTGAATTAATATTAGTAATAATTGAGTTTTCTTGAGCGCCTAAATGTAGGCTTTTGGTTTTGAACTAATAATTAAAGTTAATAGTAGGAAATTTGTTTTCATGCCAATGACGTCATCATGGTTTTGCTGTTTTCAAATGCTGCACGTTTTCTTAGCAGGGAAGTTGTAGATATCAGCATTATTCGAATTTCACAACATGACATCACCATGAACAGATTCTAGACGATGTCAGTGAAGGTTTTGGGGTATGTGTATTGAAAAGTCTTATGTTTTATAAAAACTTGTTTTTATTTCCAATAAAATTTCTTATTATAAAAGTATTTCTTATAGCACATTGTCCAATATGAACTTGGCAAGATGGCGCATTTGTGTTAATCTCTATTAGTTTTCCACAGTTGTATTCATCTTCGACGTTAATAATGATTTCACCCTCTCCAACTATCTTCTGCATCCAACGAACTTTTTCAGCTCCCTTTACATATATGGTTTTGTTTCGAAGCAGTGGTTCAACTATAGTGTACAGCTTGTGATATGTATGTAGCCATCATCCCAGCGGAATCCATGAAAATTGTGTTGAAGCCATTTTACTTGTCTCTTTTTTGCTGAAGTCAAATTTTTCTATCTGAATGGTGGTTGAAATATAAAGTGCTGCATCTGGTTTTCATTGTTTAAAATTGCCAGTTCTTTAGTGATGAATTCATTTAGATTTGTTTTGAATCCTTGGATGTCTACGATGACTACCATCTTCTTAATTTAACTTTCTAACTTCACTTGTCAGCGGACTGTATTCTACTATTCGATCGTGTAGAAGCAGACAATATGCTGTTGTATTAGCCGGTATATTTTCAGATGTCTTGAATTCTAGCCTTATGTCAACAGGTCCAGTTTTTATTGTTTCATTTTGATGTGAGCAATCAATGACAGCGATCGGAGCATCGGTTTTGAACTTCTCCCATGTGAGGAACGGCTGATACTGATGACCATAGTATGATTGTGTAAACTTTATATACATCTCATACAGGAATGCGTATCTATTCAAATCAAATTTCAAATTCAAATCATCATAGGGATATGATTCTGAGTTCAAATGAACTGTAACATCGGTTAGTTTGCAGTGATCAAACTTGCTTGCATCTTTGGTTTTATCGTTCCTTCGATCCGTATGTAATGCTAAGATGATAAATCGAGGTTTCTTCAGTTGAGTGGAGGTCTTAACTGACCAGGTTTGATGCGTGGATTCCGGTAGTTCTGGATACTCATATATGTCCCAGCTGCGGAATGGTATTTGTATCGGGCGACCTTTCCCGATAATTTTAAATAGTTGCAGCTTTTCATCATCGGATACTGTAACATGTGGAATACTCCATTGAAGTTTGGTAATTTCAATTTTCACCACATCAGTGGGTGATATAATGGCATTATCGTCTGTCCTGCTCCGGATCAATATGAGTTCATGTTTGGAATTTATCAGAATTTTATTGCAATCTTCAGCGAATCCCAATAAATATTTCAGAGGTACACAATAGTTAAACAGTCCATTGGCTGGTATAACGGATGAATCTGGTGACCAGCTGCCGTTGAGTAGTATCCTGCTTATATTTGCATTTAGGGATACGTAGTTTTTTAATGTTGCCGCAATCCCAAGATTTCTTGTACGATCGATTTCCACTGCATTTAATTCATAGCGTATTTCCTCAAAAAGAAATGGTAGAGCGTTGTTAGGTAATTTTGCAGTTGCTGAAACGGCTCCATCCAGCTTTGTGAGCGACCCCCTCAATGTAAAGAAAACTCCTGCTGGGTTGAAGATTCAAGTCCTGATGTTGTACAGAGATACGGATTTCATCGCTGTTTTTAAATGATGTTAGAAATGGTGAATAAGAGTGATGTTCAAATTTAGTAACACCGTTATCAAAGCGAGGGTCTGGTGCAATATCTAGTATTCTTTTATTCATTGCTTCAGCATAGCCGTCGGTCAGGGTAGAAAATGCATAGTTGCATTTCTACCCTGAGAAAAATTTTCATTTGTTCTGGACTTGATTAAACAAGTCCAGAATATTTTTCGTTGAAATTTGATGTTTTTATAAACATCAGCCACCGTCCCGTCGATTGAAATTGCGGCGCGCGTATACATATAATGTATTTTCGCGGCGCGCACTTCTTATCGCGAAAGCTTTTTTGTGATATGTATGTACGTTCGTACATACATATTGTAATTTTTACGACAAATCGTACTGAAGGTACGATTTGTCTTTTCTTTTATTTTTTTTAAATTAAATATTTCTACTGGCAAATTTTGCTGAAGGCGATTTGTCGTAAAAATTACAATATGTATGTACGAACGTACATACATATCACAAAAAAGCTTTCGCGATAAGAAGTGCGCGCCGCGAAAATACATTATATGTATACGCGCGCCGCAATTTCAATCGACGGGACGGTGGCTGATTTTTATAAAAACATCAAATTTCAACGAAAAATATTCTGGACTTGTTTAATCAAGTCCAGAACAAATGAAAATTTTTCTCAGGGTAGAAATGCAACTATGCATTTTCTACCCTGACCGACGGCTCTTGATCGCGATGAAAATGATCAAGAGCGCAGTCAATTTTTAACACGAAAACGCAGTCGAATTATAAAGCAAAACAGGTGACATTTTAAAAAGTTTCTACGCGCGGGTTGATTTTTGAAAACGAGAGAAAAGTTGGTTGGTTTTAACTTGGTCGCGGCGGTCTCGGTCGAATTAAAAAAAAAGAGAAAAGAATTACACAAAGAAAAACAAATGTATAAAACATTGGGTTTTTAACAGTTTAGAAACTTTTTGAGAAAGGAAAACAAATTAAAAGAAAAATTGTGAACTAAAGTTGGTGTACGTACCATAAAAACAAAAACTGTAATTAGACCATCTAGGTTTGAGTTTAATAAAAGTGAAAATAAAAAAAAAGAACAAAAAACAGTGTTTTCGATAACGTAACGAGTGGAACGTCTCCCACAAAAAGGTACGTAACAATTGGCGCAGCCGGTAGGATAGAGGAAGCCTACTTTGAAAAACAAAAAAAGAGTAACGCTTGAAAAGCCTCTATCCACCAACGAATAAAAAGGACTTAAGGACAGGATCGAATACTGGGCAAGACACCCTACCCTCGGCCTGAAGTTGAGTCTGGCTTCAGGAGTATTTCGATCCTGTCGGCTCCCAACGCTCGGGGTCGGACAGCTTTAACTGCCTCTGTTTGAAAAACATGCAGCCACCCCCTCATCAAAGCACAAAGTGCCAACGTGGGACAATAGCGGGCTTCATCCCAGCCCAGGATAAAGAAGTCCACAACCAAAAATTTTAAATCTACACTTGAAGGAAGGAAGTATCCTCAACCGTCAATCTGCGATCCGGAGCTGAAAGGTACTTCGAAGTAGGCAACGTGCCCCTCTTTCAACTTTTATCCAGCGGAATTTAAGAAGGCCGCGGGCCCCCCGGCAGCAAAAGAACTTCAGGCGACACAACCGGCGATCCTGAATTGAGGGGGACCTCGAAGAAGGCAATAAGTCCCCCTCTCAATTTGAACCAAGGGAACTAAGACGGCAGAAGCCCCCTAGCTGCAAATTTTACACACGGGGTACATGAGGGAGGAAAGCTCCCACCAGGAGGGGCCGCAGGAAATCTCACCACTTCAACCAACTCCACAACAATCTTCCTCACCGGGCGACGCACAGGAAGATCCGTCCCGGTACGAAGGAGGCAACGCGGGAGCAACATCCGCAACAGAGGGTGCTAATCAAACACCCAAGATTCACCAACAAGAGGAGTCACGTTAAGGAGCGGAACAATCCGAACAGGTCCCCACCAAATAAGACCTTCTAATTTAAATTTAGAAAAATATTTAAAGTATTTAGAGGGGAAAGTGCGAGACTCCTCCGAACTTTCGATTATACAGTGCGATTCTATTGACAAACAGATTGCCAAGTCTCGGGAACGAAGGCTTGAGCAAATCGCAAAATTTAAAGAATGCACTGAAAAGTTCAAAGAGAGCCTGAAGGAGTTTGGAGAACTCTCGCTCTCTCTCGAAGTCACAAATAAAAATAATAGTGTAGATTTAAGTGAAAGTGCCAACGACAGTGTCAGTGATTCCACCGTGAGTGAAATCCTTTTGAACTGGCTGGGCGACTCCCTTCCGGAAACCAGCATAGAAGAAACTAGCTCCCCAAAAGTGTCAAACTCTTGTTTCCGAATCCCCAATTTAAACATGGAAGATTGCGCTAAAATCGCCAAGCTAACTGCCCTGCTCGTTCCCCTATTCTCAGGAGAACAGCACCCAAAATTGAGCCTTGAGCTCCAAACATTCCTAGGATGCTGCAGGCAGGTAATTCAGTGCATTTCGGTGTAGGAACTATCAGCATTTTTATAAATCTTTCCCGCCAGACTTCGAGGCGAAGCTTACCAGCTTTTTGCCTCAAATATGCCCACTACTTTCAAAGAAGTAGAAGAACGGTTAAATCGCACATAAATGCCTAGAGAAACTTACCAGGAACTGGTAAATAAATTAATCACTGACAAGGCAGTATCCTTTGGAAAACCTCACAGCCTTCACGGCACGAGTAAAACAAATGCTGGCACTATGTAATGAAGCAGCAGAGTCCAAATATGGAGCCACGGCTGCACCAGCTGTTAAAACGCAGCTCGAGGACTTTGCCAAAACGCACTGAAAACAGGCGTAAATAACCCCTATATGTGTCAGTACTTGTTGACAATGACCGACGGCACTGGAGATGAATTAATACAAAGGGCACTTGACATGGAAAGTCTCCAGCATAGTGCATTATTCCTGCAACCTCCAGGGCAGTTTTAATCATGTGCAATGCAAAATACAATGCAAAATCCTGCTAGTACAGTCATACCACATTACGCACAAAATACACAGCCTAGTGCATCTGCAAGTCATAATGGATACAACCCAGGCTTTATATCCCTTACAGAGGGATCCTTGCAAAATAACGCGCACGAAAATACAAACAGTCACATATAGCCAGCACAGTTCTCACAGGCAAACCCCACGCCGAATATCAAACAGGAGCCAAGGTCTCCTAATAAAACTTATAATGTAAACAATAAAAACAATTATTTAAATAAAATCAGTTGTAGTTTGTGTAATTTAAGAGGCCATACATACGCCGATTGTCTGAAAAGTAAAAATACGCCGTACTGTGTGAACTGCAAAATGTATAATCATGACGTGCGTGACTGCAGAAGAAACAACAATAGTTTTCAAAGACCCCAAAACAGAGAAGCACCAAACCAACGTCCTAGAGAGACGCAAAACCCCAATAACAACTCCAGAGAGTCTCCCCGGCTCGGCTATAAATCTCCGATCTAATAAAATGGGGTCTACTCAGCAGCCCGATTCCAGTGTCGCTACAGTAAAACTTCTTTAGACATAGGCCTGAACGGCCAAACTAAACTAGTAGTAGACACAGGCGCTGAGGTAAGTATAATAAAGAAAAGGTCATTAAAAGATCTCAAAGAAACCACAATGAGGCATGTACACTTCAGAACCCATTTGGTACCGGAAAGATGCTGGGAAATTGCCAGGGAAACTTCGTTTTCAAAAGCAAAATTTCCTGCAAGTTTCAAGTCGTAAAGAACTTGCATGGCCTTTCCGATGATGGACTTCTAGGAAATGATTTCCTAGCAAAAAACTGTAACGTTGAGGGTCCTAATAAAGCACTAAGGTTTCCTCGCATGGAGACTAATCCCGATGAATTTGCTTTGCCATTGATGTTTGAAACGGACAAGCTACATTCTGAAAAAGCAGTTGAAGTAAGAACACTTGCAGAAGAGGTAGAGTCTAAACAGGCTGAACTATCCACCTGCAGTGTCTTCAAGGCTTCTCAAACGAGAAAAGCTGGCTGCCAAGCTCCAAAAGAGCTCAAGGAATGTGAAAAAAGCTGTCTGGGCGAACAAGAGACCGGCGAAATCAGGCAGCAATTCGTTACCTTTAAGGAACCAATCTACATACCTGCGCCCTCTCAAATTATTGCCCCAGTCCCGTTACAAACTCAAGAAGAAATGTTCTGTTTATCACAAGAGATAGGCGATGGAGTCTTCTTGGCAAACATTTTACTGTCATCTGGAGAAGAATTAGTGCTGGTTAGTATTCTCAACGCTAACAGTCATCAAGTAGTCATACATAGCTTAAAGTTACAGCTATATCCAATAAACGACTACACAATAGTCCCATTAACGCGCACATAAGACCACCAAAATACGAACATTTCCATACCAAATACAAGGAATTATTAAACACAAAAGAAATATCCAAGTTAAGTAAGGACGGTAATGAGTGTCTAAAGCCTGCCAAAAAGGTACATAGAGCTCTTCCGTCCAAAATCCCGAGGCATAAATCATTATTAAGCAAACAACGGCCATATAAGAATGGTAGCGAGTCTCTAAAGCCTATACTAAAGGTGCATATTACTCCACCGTCGCACAACACCAAAAATTCTACATGGCCAAAAAACTAGAATTGGCGCGCACACAGCCTAACGCAAAGACCTCACAGGTGTACCAAACTCAACCGTCAACAAAGCAGAAGCAGGACGCAGGTACCCTGCAACATGCTAAGAACAACGAAATAAAGCCTCAAAAGGAATCAAATAAGCCTCACCTCTTTACAAGTCACAAACTTAAAAGGAAGAGTAAATCAAAACAAGGTTCAGCCTACAAAACGGCAATATTACAGCATGTACGATACCTATACCCGGATTATGAGACTTCGGACAACCCAAAGCAATACCCGCGCATATCTAGGCTAGAGAACGAACTCAGACCCTAATTTGACCGCGGAAGAAAAAATTTCGATATCAGAACTCTGCGAAGAGTATAACGATATCTTCTTCCTCAAAGGTGACAAACTCACCTATACAAATGCGATAACGCATAATATTCCATTAAAGCCCTTGGAATTCACCTTTACTAGTTGTCCCCAAGAAAGCGGGACCTGACGGTGAAAAAAGGTGGTGCGTCGCTGTCGACTTTCGTAAATTAAACGAAAAGACAATTGGAGACGCATTCCCACTACCCCGAATCGAGGATATTCTCGACCAACTAGGTCACGCAAGGTATTTCACCACACTCGATTTGGCCAACGGCTATCACCAAGTTCTCGTCGATAAAAGAGATCGACATAAAACTGCTTTCAGCACAAGCTATGGGCACTACGAGTTCTAGCGTATGACATTCGGGCTCAAAGAAGCCCCCGCCACATTACTACGCCTAATGAATTTCGTATTAACAGGCCTACAAGGCTTCGACTGTCTCGTTTACCTAGATGACATTGTAATCTATGTTAAAAATTTAAACGACCACAACGAAAAGTTGAGAAAAGTCTTCGACAAGTTGAGAGAGAACAACTTGAAACTGCAGCCAGAGAAGTGCCAGTTTCTACGAAGAGAACTTGTTTACCTAGGACATAAATGTTCTAGCAAAGGAGCCCTACCAGACCCAAGTAAGACGGCCTGCGTTAAAACATTTCCTGTTCCAAGAACAGTAAGGCAAGTCCAGTCATTTTTAGGACTTGTCAATTACTACAGGAAATTCATTCCAGACTTCTCCAAAATTGTACGTCCAATCACAAATTTGCTCTGAAAGGATGAAAAATTCACTTGGACAGAGAAATGGCAAGAAGCATTTCAGAGCATAACAAATGCTTTAATTCCCCCACCACTTTAGATTTACCCCGATTTTTCTAAATCTTTCAATCTTACTACAGACGCAAGTAACGAGGCTCTAGGAGCTGTTCTTTCTCAAGGAGAAGTCGGAAAGGACCAGCCCATTGCCTATGCAAGCCGCACCTTAAACAAAGCCGAAAAAAATTACTCTACTATAGAGAAAGAGTTATTGGCTATTGTCTGGGCTATCAAAAATTTCATGTGCTATCTTCAAGGCCGGAAATTCAAGGTCTATACTGACCATAAACCTCGCAAAGGTGACAATTCTACAAATAATAAGAACAAGAAGAAATCCGCTCATTGTTTCGTCGTGACTCGCGCTCAGAAGCACAATGCTCAAGAGACTATAAATAGCTCCAATGTGGAGACAGAAGAGCACACGAAAGCGGACCAAAACAAAATTCAAGACATATATATAATTTATATATAATTTAAGACACCCGAAGTTATTACGAGCCTCACGGAGATCCAAACAATCTTAAAAGATTATCACGATTCTCAATTTGGTGGCCACCGAGGTGTCATAAAAACGTACGAACGCATAAGACGCAAGTATTGGTGGTGACACATGCTTAGCGACATCAAGAAATACATTAAAAAATGCCCAAAGTGCCAGACGATGAAAGCATCTCCACAATATAAAATGCCAATGGTTATCACGGACATCGCAGAACAACCGTTCGACAAAGTTTACCTCGATATTGTAGGTCCATTAGAAGAGACCACATCAGGTAACAAATACTGGTATGCAATAGCTAACGCAGAAGCAGTCACAGTAGCGCAGGTTTTCTTTGATGAAATCACGCGCTATCGCATACCGAAAAGAATACTCACCGATCAGGGAACAAATTTTCTGAATGAGCTATTCAAAAGAGTATGTAAGCTTCTAAAGGTAAAGAAGTTACAGACTTCAACATACCACCCACAGTCTAATGGAGCACTAGAGCGTGCACATAGACCCCTGATAGAATACCTGCGAACAATCGTAGATGAAAATCCCAAAACATGGGACCAATACCTACGAAGCGCAGCATTCGCGAACAAAAACAGTGTACACGAGGGTACTAAACTTACCCCAATGGACTGCCTATACGGTTTCACAGCGGATGTCCCATCAAATTTAAAACGGGATCACGAAACCGTTTACAATCATGAAAGCTATTATCACATATTGAAGTATAAGCTCCAAAAATCATATGCCACGGCACGAAAGAACTTATGGGCAAGTAAACAGCGCTCAAAGGGGTACTAAGATAAGACAAGGAGACAAGGAGACAAGGTCCTCATCAAGAATGAAAGCAGAAAACATAAGCTTTCTCCAATCTGGGTAGGACCCTATCAGGTAATCGCAATACCAAGTGATGTGAATACCCCCATCAAAATTGGTAAACGTATCGTAACGGTACATAATAATCGTTTAGAACCATATTTCCAGGATTTCGCCACAGATGGCGCCACCGTCGCTAGGTGGTTTGAGCCATACTAAATGTAGGTTTGTGTCTTGGCTCTATTGGTTTGTGCCTTGGATACACCATTGTGTCTTGGGTGCACCATTGAGTCTCGACTGCGCCCTAGCGGGATTAATCGGTACTACCGGGATGTTTCATTTGGTCTTGACTTCGCCCTAGCAGCATTAGAAGGTACTACCAGCATGCTCCCGTACTACGGTTTTCTTAAATACATACATAGGTGCGCCTAAATGTAGGCTTTTGATTTTGAACTAATATTAGTAATAATTAAAGTTAACGCTAGGAAATTTTTCTTCATACCAATGGATTCTAGATGGTTGGGGTGCGGTTATTAGGGGGGACGAAATTTTCATCAGAAATCCTCTTCGGGCTCTGGTTTTCGAGATATTAGCGATTTTACCTTTTCAGATATAGTTAATATTATTAATAATTCAAGCTACCTAGGATAGTTTTGTTCATGTCAATAGATTCTAGAAGGTGTTATAGGGGCGGGGGTTAGAGGGGGGATAAAATTTTTGTTAGAAATCCTCTACGGGCTATGGTTTTCGAGATATTAGCGCTTTTACCTTTTTAGATATAGTTAATATGAGTAATAATTCAAGTTTTTTTGCTCATGGGGGTACTGCGTCTAAATGTAGGCTTTGTTCAGCATCATTCGAATTTCACAACATGACATCACTATGAACAGATTCTAGAAGATGTCAGTGAGACATTAGCCGATACTGCCAGCATGCTCCGGTACTAGGGCTTTCTTGGATGTGTGGTATGGTTCTCTTGGAAGTTTTTTGCTTAATTTTTGGCCCACACGTGGCAGCATGCTACGATTTTGGGAAGTTTTTTGCTTCACTTTTGGCCACACGTGGCAGCATGCTACGGTCTTGGGAAGTTTTTTGCTTCACTTTTTTGGATGTGTGGTGCGCCTAAATGTAGGCTTTTGTTGTTTTCAAGTGCTGCGCCTGGTTTTGAATTAATATTAGTAATAATTGAATTTTCTTGAGCGCCTAAATGTAGGCTTTTGGTTTTGAACTAATAATTAAAGTTAATAGTAGGAAATTTGTTTTCATGCCAATGACGTCATCATGGTTTTGCTGTTTTCAAATGCTGCACGTTTTCTTAGCAGGGAAGTTGTAGATATCAGCATTATTCGAATTTCACAACATGACATCACCATGAACAGATTCTAGACGATGTCAGTGAGGGTTTTGGGGTATGTGTATTGAAAAGTCTTATGTTTTATAAAAACTTGTTTTTATTTCCAATAAAATTTCTTATTATAAAAGTATTTCTTATAGCACATTGTCCAATATGAACTTGGCAAGATGGCGCATTTGTGTTAATCTCTATTAGTTTTCCACAGTTGTATTCATCTTCGACGTTAATAATGATTTCACCCTCTCCAACTATCTTCTGCATCCAACGAACTTTTTCAGCTCCCTTTACATATATGGTTTTGTTTCGAAGCAGTGGTTCGACTATAGTGTACAGCTTGTGATATGTATGTAGCCATCATCCCAGCGGAATCCATGAAAATTGTGTTGAAGCCATTTTACTTGTCTCTTTTTTGCTGAAGTCAAATTTTTCTATCTGAATGGTGGTTGAAATATAAAGTGCTGCATCTGGTTTTCATTGTTTAAAATTGCCAGTTCTTTAGTGATGAATTCATTTAGATTTGTTTTGAATCCTTGGATGTCTACGATGACTACCATTTTCTTAATTTAACTTTCTAACTTCACTTGTCAGCGGACTGTATTCTACTATTCGATCGTGTAGAAGCAGACAATATGCTGTTGTATTAGCCGGTATTTTTCAGATGTCTTGAATTCTAGCCTTATGTCAACAGGTCCAGTTTTTATTGTTTCATTTTGATGTGAGCAATCAATGACAGCGATCGGAGCATCGGTTTTGAACTTCTCCCATGTGAGGAACGGCTGATACTGATGACCATAGTATGATTGTGTAAACTTTATATACATCTCATACAGGAATGCGTGTCTATTCAAATCAAATTTCAAATTCAAATCATCATAGGGATATGATTCTGAGTTCAAATGAACTGTAACATCGGTTAGTTTGCAGTGATCAAACTTGCTTGCATCTTTGGTTTTATCGTTCCTTCGATCCGTATGTAATGCTAAGATGATAAATCGAGGTTTCTTCAGTTGAGTGGAGGTCTTAACTGACCAGGTGTGATGCGTGGATTCCGGTAGTTCTGGATACTCATATATGTCCCAGCTGCGGAATGGTATTTGTATCGGGCGACCTTTCCCGATAATTTTAAATAGTTGCAGCTTTTCATCATCGGATACTGTAACATGTGGAATACTCCATTGAAGTTTGGTAATTTCAATTTTCACCACATCAGTGGGTGATATAATGGCATTATCATCTGTCCTGCTCCGGATCAATATGAGTTCATGTTTGGAATTTATCAGAATTTTATTGCAATCTTCGGCGAATCCCAATAAATATTTCAGAGGTACACAATAGTTAAACAGTCCATTGGCTGGTATAACGGATGAATCTGGTGACCAGCTGCCGTTGAGTAGTATCCTGCTTATATTTGCATTTAGGGATACGTAGTTTTTTAATGTTGCCGCAATCCCAAGATTTCTTGTACGATCGATTTCCACTGCATTTAATTCATAGCGTATTTCCTCAAAAAGAAATGGTAGAGCGTTGTTAGGTAATTTTGCAGTTGCTGAAACGGCTCCATCCAGCTTTGTGAGCGACCCCTCAATGTAAAGAAAACTCCTGCTGGGTAGAAGATTCAAGTCCTGATGTTGTACAGTGATACGGATTTCATCGCTGTTTTTAAATGATGTTAGAAATGGTGAATAAGAGTGATGTTCAAATTTAGTAACACTGTTATCAAAGCGAGGGTCTGGTGCAATATCTAGTATTCCTTTATTCATTGCTTCAGCATAGCCATATCAAATGTAACCTGATGGTTATAGTCTCTCCTCTGAAGTTGATTAAGTCACCGTCTTGGTCAAGGAGCTTCAATGTTAGAGAACTTATACGTTTGGTGTTCAGAGGCAAATAGATTACATTTTTGGGTACTTCCACTATTTTATACCCAGGTCCCACGTTCGGTGAAAACTCGTGGAGAGTGTGTACTTGTGTGTTGTTGAAGAATGATCCTGATATAATATTACAGTCGATGCCTATAGTATTTACTTTAATGATGTTGACTGGCAACTCTGATGTATGCACTATATTAGCAGATAAGTTTCTTTTACTGAATCCTAGCAGAGGAGCTATGGATCTCTGTTTTTCAAAATGTATGTCTTCAGTTGCCTTAACTTCACTCTTCAATGTATTATTGTTAGCCTTTATCGCAACCATTATCCTTCTCCCTTCTTTATCCAAGTATCCTTGTACATATTCTGCTATATCATCAATCTCGTAGGATCCAACAGGTACCTCAAAAACCTCATTCCCTACATGAACCAGATTATTGCTCACATCAATATTTGGTATAGAGTTGTATGTTTGAAAATCAAATAATCCACAAACATAATCCGTTGCTAGCTCAAGCGGGGGAAAGTACTCAGCAGTGAGTAGAGATGAATTTCCCGTGAGAGTAAGTGTTAATGACATGGCGGTTTCAATATAGATTCATTTATTTATAGATAATAATTAATGGCTATGACAATTATATAAAAACTCTAAACATAAATGACCGCAAATTACTGCATCATAGTTCTGATAAGAACTGTAGTTGTACGTAATATTACTACCCAAGTAGTTTATGAGCTCCCGTGGTGGTTGGAGATTGCCAAAGCTATCAAAGTATTCGATGTTATCACCTTTTTTGTAGTACGCTACCCAGTGTGTACCTGATCCAGTTGAAATGTCCAAGTTAACAATACCGCTTTCTCGCTTCCATGGATTTTTAGGTAGATTATCACGCATCATACTCCTCTGAAGTGCGGCAAGTGTGTGGTATACTTGTGAAGATCCAACTCGTTTAGCGGTCGTTTGGGTAGCGTCTTTAATAGTTTTTTGGTTGAGGTTGTAGATAGAGTCCAAGTCCTTTTCTATACGGCTTCAAGAACAGCCCGTTTCCATCTTTACCAACCGCTATAGTTTCCATTGCTTGGTTATGTCGTTTGCTTTATTCCAATTTTGCCTTTGCCTCACTGGTATCATTTACTGCTTTAGCTATGCCTGCTGCACCTCCCGATAGTGCTCCCAATGCTGAAAGTCCAGCAAACACGGGATGAGGAACGGAAGTTCTCCGCCAACCTTTGGTACAGGTATCACTCGTGGAGTTTTAATTGATTTCTTCTTTCTTTTCACAATATTTTTAGCTGCACTAAGAGCTATTTTTGTAGCTTCCATCAAATCTTTTGGTTTTTTGATTTTCAAAATCTTACGTGCATTTCGTACTGCTTCTCGGAATGTGGGTTGGCGTTTATTTTTAGCTTTAAGACCCATACCTAGCTTAATTTTAGCCTTCATTGCGTTTGTTATAAGCCAGGCGTTGGCACGTTCACTCAAATTTGCATCCGTAGATTTTGCCCGCTGCCAGGCTCTTTCAGCTAATATTTTATCAGCTATATGTCGATCACTTGTATCTTTATGTCGCGAGTATGCTATATCGTGTTCCTTGCAAGCTGCATCCAGTAGATTAATGCCTGGATCTCCTCTCGCCAATCTTTGTTGTAACTTTGTTCCTGGTCCAAAGTACTGGTATCCCGGTAGATGTAATTCTACAGGTAATTTGTTGATGATTGAATTTAATAGTCCTCTGCCCCCTTTCAAAGATTTTCTGGAGCGTTTCGATTTGTGATCCGACATCTTATAAGGTTCCGATGATACTGTTGAAATGTAATATAATCACGTGTACTTATAAGAATCACGTTAGTCTTCCATATGCGGTTCATTAAACAACAACAAGCTTTTCCTGTTCGAAATGCTGATGTAGCTGTTATGAAGGTGAAAAAGAAGCATGGTTCCCTATTGCCTAATAATATAAGAAGCATCATTGTTGGACCATCCAATTGTGGAAAAACTATTGTTATGATAAGTTTGCTGGAACATCCCAATGGTTTGAGATATGAAAATATTTACATATATTCCAAATCTTTACATCAACCAATGTATGAATACTTGAAGCGTGTGATGACTCCCATATCAGGATTGGGGTATTATACATTCTCAAACAACTGCGACGTTCTACCACCAGAGGAAGCCAAATCACATTCAGTGTTTATTTTCGATGATGTAGCATGTGAAAAGCAAGATAATGTCCGATCCTATTTTTGCATGGGTCGCCACGAAGATATAGACCGCTTCTATCTCTGTCAAACATATACGCATATACCAAAGCACTTAATACGTGACAATACTAATTAAATCATCTTATTCAAGCAAGATGACTTGAATTTGAAACATATCTATAATGATCATGTGAATACAGACATGAAGTTTGATAAATTTCGAAGAGCCTGTGCTGAGTGTTGGAAGGATGAAAATGGTTTCTTGATGATTGATAAGGATAGCTCATTAAACAAGGGGCGCTACCATAAAGGATTTGATACCTTCATTGTACTATAAAAGGATGAAACATGCGAAACCGTCATAAGTCGAAGTTGTAACTCAGTCGAAAGCACACCGAGTCCTGTGGACCTGCTGAGTAGATTAAAGCTGTTCACCGATTATCAGACCTGTTTGAAAAGCTGTTAACCTGTTATCAGAGCTGTTTTAAAAGCTGTTAAGCTGTTATCAGAGCTGTTTAAAAGCTGTTAAGCTGTTATCAGAGCTGTTTCAAAAGCTGTTAAGCTGTTATCAGAGCTGTTTGGAAAGCTGTTAAACTGTTATCAGAGCTGTTTGGAAAGCTGTTAAGCTGTTATCAGAGCTGTTTGGAAAGCTGTTAACCTGTTATCAGAGCTGTTTTAAAAGCTGTTAAGCTGTTATCAAGCTGTTTAAAAGCTGTTAAGCTGTTATCAGAGCTGTTTCAAAAGCTGTTAAGCTGTTATCAGAGCTGTTTGGAAAGCTGTTAAGCTGTTATCAGAGCTGTTTGGAAAGCTGTTAAGCTGTTATCAGAGCTGTTTGGAAAGCTGTTAAGCTGTTATCAGAGCTGTTGGAAAAGCTGTTAAGCTGTTACCAGAGTTGTTCGGAAAGCTGTTAAGCTGTTATCAGAGCTGTTTGGAAAGCTGTTAAGCTGTTATCAGAGCTGTTTGGAAAGCTGTTAAGCTGTTACCAGAGCTGTTCGGAAAGCTGTTATCAGAGCTATTTGGAAAGCTGTTTACCTATTATCAGAGCTGTTTGAAAAGCCGTTATTCAGTTAATATCGAAGATGAATGAAAATATATTAAAAGAACTCATCAAGACAAGGAATGCAGTGCGAAGGAAATTTAGAGCTCTAAGGACGGGAAGGATTCAAGCAGAAGCTCAACTTGAAGAAAACTTTAAGCCTATACATGTACCTAAAATGCAAATTACTTTAATAAATGAAACTAAAACTATAATACATAATTTATTTACACTAGATTTAGATACTTTCTGGGGTTGCCACTTGTTGATCTGATGAAATGGAGTAATGCCCAAAGGTTAAGTATCCGCCGTTTCGCTCATAATATGTCGCTTATTTTCATAAAGACTCATATCCAAATAAATGCACAGCTACACACGTCCACCCGCGCCTTAGGTAACGTTTCCTCAGCCACCAAGAAGCCCAGCCAAACATACCAGAGGCACTCATACTAAAGTAAACAACTGAAACCAAACTCAAGCTGACAAGTATACAGCCCCCGATATAAATTCGCTTAGGGTATTTCACATCATTACTTAAGCCATATACATTCTACCCACGCCTTGTTATAGGTAACGTAGCCGAATCCAACACACCACAGACAATCCTAGTCATAGTATCAGATATTGCCACTAAAGCTCTCAGCCAACCTCCAGTACCTATCCCCAAAGTGATCTCGTATCCCCAAGCCCGAGATGATGTAGTATCGACTAATGGCACCAGGGGACCTTGCTCAAGAAATGGTGTTTGCACTCGAAAGAGCAACTGTGAATTTTCTCTGCACGCACCCCCAAGACCCAATAATAATAATAATTTGCTAAGGTTGTGAAATTCGAATGATGCTGATATCTACAACTTCCCTGCTAAGAAAACGTGTAGCATTTGAAAACAGCAAAACCATGATAACGTCATGCTGATATCTAGAACTCTCCCGCTAATAAAAGAAAACAGCAACCAAGGTATGCTGGTAGTTCCGGCTAAGGCCGCTAGGGTACCTTACTCAAGAAATGGCGTTTGCGCCCAAACAGATGTCGCTAATATCTCGAAAACCAAAGCCCATAGAGGATTTCTGATGAAAATTTCGTTCCCCCTCCCACCCCACACCGCCAAGAATCCATTTCCATGAGCAAAAATAACTTGAAATATTAATACGGTAATATCTCGAAAACCAGAGCCCGTAGAGGATTTCTGAAGAAAATTTCATTACCCCCCTCCCTATTATTATTATCCCCACAACATACCACCCCTCTAGAATCCATTGGCATGAACAAAAATTTCCTACTATTAACTTTAATTATTAGTTCAAAACCAAAAGCCTACATTTAGGCGCTCAAGAAAAATCAATTATTACTAATATTAATTCAAAACCAGGCGCAACACTTGAAAACAACAAAAGCCTACATTTAGGCGCACCACACATCCAAAAAAGTGAAGCAAAAAACTTCCCAAAACCGTAGCATGCTGCCACGTGTGGCCAAAAGTGAAGCAAAAAACTTCTCAAAACCGTAGCATGCTGCTACGTGTGGGTCAAAAGTTAAGCAAAAAACTTCCAAGAGAACCATACCACATATCCAAGAAAGCCGTAGTACCGGAGCATGCTGGTAGTATCGGCTAATGTCTCACTGACATCTTCTAGAATCTGTTCATGGTGATGTCATGTTGTGAAATTCGAATGATGCTGAACAAAGCCTAAATTTAGACGCAGCACCCCCATGAGCAAAAAAAAACTTGAATTATTACTAATATTAACTATATCTAAAAAGGTAAAATCGCTAATATCTCGAAAACCATAGCCCGTAGAGAATTTCTAACAAAAATTTTATCCCCCCTCTAACCCTCGCCCCTATAACACCCTCTAGAATCTATTGACATGACAAAACTATCCTAGGTAGCTTGAATTATTAATAATATTAACTATATCTGAAAAGGTAAAATCGCTAATATCTCGAAAACCAGAGCCCGTAGAGGATTTCTGATGAAAATTTCGTCCCCCCTAATAACCGCACCCCAACCATCTAGAATCCATTGGCATGAACACAAATTTCCTAGCGTTAAATTTAATTATTACTAATATTAATTCAAAACCAAAAGCCTACATTTAGGCGCACCTATGTTTGTATTTAAGAAAACCGTAGTACGGGAGCATGCTGGTAGTACCTGCTAATGCCTGTAGGGCGCAGTCAAGACCAAATGACACATCCCGGTAGTACCAATTAATCCCGCTAAGGCGCAGTCGAGACTCAATGAAACCAAAAGCCTACATTTAGGCGCACCACTTATCTATTTAAGAAAACCGTACTACGGGAGCATGCTGGTAGTACCTACTAATGCCGCTGGGGCGCCGTCAAGACCAAATGGCACATCCCGGTAGTACCGATTAATCCCGCTAGGGCGCAGTCGAGACTCAATGGTGCACCCAAGACACGATGGTGTATCCAAGGCACAAACCAATAGAGATAAGACACAAACCTACATTTAGTATGGATTCAAACCACCTAGCGACGTTGGCGCAATCTGTGGCGAAATCCTGGAGGCTTAGAAAAGTGGTCCAGAACTCTTATAGTTTAACTTCTCTCGGGCATACTTTTCGAGGACCTGGGAAATCTCATGGTATATCATGACACCTGGAATGTCCGCATCGAGATAGATTTGGATGAATTAGATACCGAGATAAAGCTAGCGGAACAGGCAGAGCGTTTAGTTCATAGACTCTGCCTAAATATAACAAGCCCAGGAGATCTGTGTAACATACAACGGCAACATTCTCTAAAGACAGTGTCCAAAAACGAACGAGAACCATTAAAGAATTGGTACCAGGAAAACGCAAGACCAGATCGCTGTTCGACGGAATAGGCAGCGCAATGGACTACCTATTTGGGACCATGGACGATAACAACGAAAACGAAATTTACCGCAGGTTAGAAGAGCTTGAATCGAATACACAAGCCCTAGCCGAGCTAGAGAAACAACAAATTAGTGTTTTAAGAACTACATACCTTGGAAAAGTTTCAAAAACTGCTGGCTACGTCAATAAACAGACAACAAAAAATAGCACACCAGATAAACGATCTCCACCATGTGACCGATGCTTTAACTAGGAGGCAACTAAGACAAGAGATTATATCAAGCTTATTGCTCCAAATCATCGAAGTCGAATATTGACAACAAGCCCTCCTGGATATAATAATGGCTAGTAGAACCAATCATGTTCATCCACTCCTGATATCTCCCAAAAATCTGCTGGAGATATACCGAAAAACAACCTCGAATTGTCCGAATGATCAAAATTCCCTGTATGTCCTATATCAGACAGCAGGAGCTCAGTCACTCCTTATGCAAAACAAATTGGTGGTGAGAATTACTCTCCCAATTTTTAATCTGCCAAAAATGAGGCTACAACAGATTCAATGCTATCCTGTACCCAAGTCAGCAAATTATTCATTATTCCAGACCCTAGTTATTCATACATAGCCAATAGCGCAAAAACTCAGGAATATCTCTTATTAAGAGGCGAGACATTAATTTTTTCCAGAAAATAACAAGTAATTTAGAAGAAAACACGTATGTGGGCCGGCTGACCACGCCTATAGTCAAAGCGGCAACATCCAACGAATGTGCCATTAAATTACTATATAATCCTATAAATGAAGTGCCCAAATGCAGGACCAGATTACAAGCTCCCCAAAAGGACATGTTGATTAAATTAAACAAGCCAAATGCGTGGTTATTTTGATTTCTCACCTCCACGGTGCTACACATCCCATGTCCAGATCTCTTCGTGATCTCGAAACTGGAAGGACAAAGGATTATTTAAATATCCCAGCCATGTCAATTTCAAATAGGTGACAAAGTGCTTAAATACGAAGGTTAGAGTAAACATCCACTAAAAATTATTCAGCCGAATCAGTTTCCTGAGCTAAACCATTCTCTGCTCAAAGTAAACCTGACTGAAGTTTTACAGGAAACTCAAAACCAGAGTCTGGGGAAAATCGAGATTTTAACGGGAGACGATATCCATAAATCAATTTATACTGACACCCATTCGTTGGAAGATATACAACACAAATTAGACCAATACAGTAATAAGTTATCGAGCAGAAACTCCCATATCCTGTCCACCACCTCTATATCATTTACGAGCCTACTTGTTCTGGCCATAATGATTGTGGTGGCAGTAAAATATCTTAACCCTGTTGTCATCAAGATGAGAGAACAGAGCAATCAACCACAAGGTAACCTCGAAATTTCATCAGAGGGAATTCCTTTAGAAGAGCGAACTCATGCTCCCCAACCCAGTTTAAAGCGAACTAGAAGCCTCGCTAAAACCAAATCGGTTCAAATAGTTTAAAAATGCGACACTGACACTGTCAACATGGCTCACCAAATCAAAGTAGAATTTATAGAAAAGGTAGACCTGGTAAAATCCTCAAGGGAAATCTATATAGACATATATATAGTATAACTTTAACACAAAAAAAAAACTAAATTAAAAACATTAAGATGACTTAACAAAAAAAAAGGTAGAATGAAAAAAGTAAATATAAATAGGCAGGAGGTAAACATGTGAGAATTAAAGCGAGTACATGTGAACAAGCCCGAGACAATCCTTGAACTCAAGGCCAACATTGTTGCAGAAATTCGAGCGCTACAGCCACAAATGTTGAAAGATGTTATGGAAAATGCTCTAAAAAGAGCCCATCATTGCGAAGCTAATAACGGCGGTCATTTAAGTGACATTATTTTCCATACTTAGCGTAAACAAATTTCCATTCTGTATATTTTATAATCTAAAAAAAAAAAATAAAAAAAATATATAAACGAAAAAGTTATTAAATTTTTAAACCCAATGGTGACTTTTGGCCCACCCTGTATAAACAGAAAATAGAATATGTATAAAAAATTGTAAAAATAAAGGAAAAATACCTTAATCGTAGATACAAAGAAAACACAAACAAACAAAATGTAAGGATTAGATAAAAAATAAATAAGAATAAATAACATAAATAACTAGGTTAGACTCAATAAAAAAAATGGAATAGAAATAAAATGATAAAGTAACGTAGAAATAAATAAATAAATAAAAAAAGATAGAGTAGTATAAAACTAAAATGTATTAGAATTTTAAACAAATTAGAACTAAAAATAAGTCAGAATTATGACTAAAAGATAAAGTATAACAGAATAACTAACGAGAAAACATGTCTTACAATTATAACCAAATAATTATACAATAAAAACCAAAGGAAGCTTACCAGGCTACTAATAATTATAAAAACAAAAACAAATTTATGTTAGAATTAAATGCAAATAAAATAAAAAAAGTCGTAGAAATAAATAAATAAATAAAATAGGTAGAGTAATAAGAAAAGTAAAGATAAATGGCCTAGAATTACAATAAAATACAAAAAGTGTAATACAAGCAAAAATGAGGTAATTCAAAACCCAAGAAAAGATTTACCAGGTTAGATTACCAAAAAAAGAAATAATAATAATAGAATTTTGTAAACTCAACCGAAACCGCGCCGACCGAACCCACCAAGCCAAGCCTATCACACACAAAAAAAAGAGGAAAAACCAACAATAAAAAACTAAGGTATTTGGTCTGCTTCTAGTCTTCCTTTCGTCCTCCTGTAAAAGCACAAAACAAAAAGAAAGAAAAAGGGCAAGAAAAATGAGAACAGCTCAAATGGGGGAGTAAGTAATTTTCTTTATTTTCTTTTGTTGAAAAAGAAGGAAGATAGGAAAGTTACATAGAAAAAAAGCAAATCAAACAAAAGACAAAAATCAGATGCTGTCCCGGGTACATTTCCGGTCCCAGTCATCTTCGGAAACATCCTCGAATTCGAAGGGGGAGGGGTGGCCATCAGCGGCTGGATGATGGAGGTGAGTACGGGATCAAAGACGGGGTGGCAGTATGCACATAATCCATGCCTCCCCATGATGTTTAGGGCACCTCCTGAAAGAAAAAAAAGGGGAGAGATAGAAATATGAACACATCACAAATGCTCTTAGATCAAGTACTCACCTTTGACAACCCACGCTTGCCCCTGGTGCGGGTATAAAGGTAAATCCACTTTATAGGTGTGCCCGGCCACGGCATCCTCGCCACGCATGGTGAAGGGCGCTCCCCGCGTCTTAGCAAGACCAATCGGATTGGGCCCCGCCACCCCGGAACCACGTGCAGCACGTAAATGGAGGAAGCCACAGAGGTAAGACCTGGTGGTGAGTGCTGGGGAATGTTGTTCAATCGCATTGTAAACAACATAGTGACAAAATCGAGAAGAAAAGGGAACCAAAACTAGAATTCGACCACTATCAATCACAAGTACCAAAACTCAAGTGAGCCATGAATAAAATCGACAAGAAAAGGGAACCAAAAGTAGAATTCGACCACTATCAATCACAAGTACCAAAACTCAAGTGAGCCATGATAAAAATCTTGCAAGCAATTATCGAAACGACAAAGTAGTGGGCCAGCGATGGTAATCCGACACCTATGATAAGGAATTCAGAGCCGTAGCTAAACAAAATAATTTTGTTTATATCACCATACAAACAATTTTCTTTTCGATTGTTTTCTTTTTCTCAAGAGTCATTCCTCTCCCACGAATGACTCTCGTTCCGTTTGGCGGGGGAGGAGTGTTATATACTAACAACCTGCAAATAGGGATTTAAAACAAGAAAACCTGAAAAAGGGTAATAGAATAATTATTTAAAGTTATAAGTTTTCAATAAGCTAATGATGCTTAAAAACATGGTTAGCTTATCTATTTAATCAATTGCGTCAGCAATTTTCTTCACATTCCATGAATTAAAACAAAATTATTCCCATGGCAAATTCTGCCTTCAGCAAAATTTGCCAGTAGAAATATTTAATTTAAAAAAATAAAAGAAAAGACAAATCGTACCTTCAGTGCGATTTGTCGTAAAAATTACAATATGTATGTACGAACGTACATACATATCACAAAAAAGCTTTCGAAAATACATTATATTTATACGCGCGCCGCAATTTCAATCGACGGGACGGTGGCTGATGTTTATAGAAACATCAAATTTAAACCCTCCGTCCAACGAAAAATATTCGGGACTTGTTTAATTAAGTCCAGAATAAATGAAAATTTTTCTCAGGGTAGAAATGCAACTATGCATTTTCTACCCTGACCGACGGCTCTTGATCGCGATGAAAATGATCAAGAGCGCAGTCGATTTTTAACACGAAAACGCAGTCAAATTATGAAGCGAAACAGGTTGTATTTTAAAAAGTTTCTACGCGCGGGTTGATTTTTGAAAACGAGAGAAAAGTTGGTTGGTTTTAACTTGGTCGCGGCGGTCTCGGTCGAATTAAAAAAAAAGAGAAAAAAATTACGCAAAAGAAAAACAAATGTATAAAAGATTGGGTTTTTAACAGTTTAGAAAGTTTATGAGAAAGGAAAAGAAATTAAAAGAAAAATTGTGAACTAAAGTTGGTGTACGTAGCATAAAAACAAAAACTGTAATTACACCATCTAGGTTTGAGTTTAATAAAAGTGAAAATTATAAAAAGAACAAAAACCAGTGTTTTGGGATAACGTCACTAGTGGAACGTCTCCCACAAAAAGGTACATAACACTGGTTTGTTAGTTGAAAACTGTTGTAAAGTAACGTTAGAGTTTTTAAAGTTTTGCTGTTTTTTTGTTGAGATATTTGAGTAAAGTAAAGTTTGTTTTTGAAAGTTTTTCTTTAAGTTCGACTTTAAGGTTGACTTTAGTCGATCCTCAAGTCTTGTAAGTTTTTTAAATTTTTGCATTTTCGTTTTTGAAATGTTTGAATTGATCTTTCCCGCTGGCCTTCTGCTATGGAAATAGTAGGTGGCCTCACAACATTTTTGTTGTGTTCTCACGGGGGCATGTCTTTGTCGGCCAACTGGCTGGACAGAGTCGTGAATCTGTGAGGTGACTTTTTGGATTTTAGCTAACCAGTTGACCAGATTCATGATTCTGCCCAGCTGGAAGGTTAGATAAGTACTATGATCAGGGGAAGAGGAAGGAAAGAGTTGTTGGAGGATGGAAGTGATGCTGGAGACCTTCAGTAATCAGGAGTTGGCATTGCTAACTGCTACTGCCTGTCTGAAGAATCTCTAGTATCATTTTCAGTCTCTAGCTTCCCCAACCCGACTCTTCTCAGATCTCTGTGAGGACTCAAGAATTTTCATGCACACACTCACACTGCCTATCCTTACTGAATAACTTCTGACCTGATTAGAGAGAGTTGGCCTGGGACACCGTTGTGTTGAGAGTTAGCTCTTTCATCTCAACTCCAAGCGTCTTTATTGTGTATTCTCCGATAAATTGAATTTCGCTTATGTTGAAGGTTTGCGACATTGCTTACTTATTATAAGATATTTTTTTTACCTGTCGAACTCTGAACTTTTTTACTCGATGGATAGTCCTGAGGACTTCCTTTTCGAATTTTTGGGAATTTTTTTTTGTTTTCGAGTCGAGACTTTTCTGACTTTTGTCGAGACCCATGTGTCTCTTGACCAAATTACGACAAACCTCTGTACAAGCTGCAGAAACTGAATTGATTTGACTATCGGCTATACGCTCAATTTCGTTAAATTCGTGGAGGATTGTAAGACTTTCTCTGTTTCATAATGGCGACCGTGAGAACACCTCCTTCTGCGAACAGACAGTGTGAACAAGTTGCCTGAGCAGTGCTCTATCTGTCAGGATAGAGACTGATCAGTGGAACGAAAGCCTGTCAGGACTGTATGTGGACACGTGTTCCAAAAGGCATGTTTGCGCATGTGGATAGGCGTACAGGCCAAATGTCCAAACTGTCGGCTCCACCTTACACAATATGATTTTACCGAATATACGGGAGCTGTCCCAAAGAAACCGAAGACGAAACCTGTTAATAACGAGCGTAAACAACCCGCACCAACGTTTGATTTACCACCTCCAACGATCCCACCAGTTAGTCGAGGATCCCTATCACCTGGAATGCCAGATCCTCGTTCCATGACTTTTTCAAATCCCAGCTCACGACGAAATAGTCCACTACCTACTGATCAGGGTCAAAACTTGGTAGCGACGGAAGCTTTGATGGCAGGTCTGCGCATGCAGCTACAGGATTTAGTTCGCGAAGGCCTCAAGCAGAGTCTGAACACATTGCCGAGGGAACTGTCGAATAACGTCAGACAGCAGATCTCAGCTGCAATGTCACCAGTCGGCGTATCACGTCCACCTCCTCCTGTGGGTGAACCGATACCACCTCACGATTTTCAGGACCCGCGTAGACAGTCGTTTTATAGACCAGCGTCTGCATTCAGACAACGTGGACAAAATTCTGCCCAGTTTTTGCCAGCTTCATCCAATCGTGTCCCGTAGAGCTTAGGAAAACGACATTCTGGTAGTCCCATCCGAAGATGGAATATCTCATGCAGTGGGGATAGTTCTCGACTTACAGTCGAGGATTTTGTTTTCAGAGTAGAAGCCCTCATGTACTCGGCCGTAGACGGAGTTTTTTATATTTTAGTTCGGCACCTGATGACTCTGCTTTCTGGTCCAGCAATGGACTGGTACTGGTCTCTCCTGAGACAGAACTCCAAACCTACGCGGGAGTATATAAAAGCATCTCTGTTAGCTGAATAGGGAGTACCGAAGGATGACCTCAAAGTCAGGGTCCAGCTGATGTTGAGAAAACAGAAAGCAGGGGAGTCATTTGTCACGTATCACAAACACCTAGTACATCTACGTGATCTATTGCAAAGCCTGTTGGCAGATGGAGAGTTTCTAGAAATCGTGAAATCGAATCTGCTTCCAGACATCCAACAGAAAATCTGTTGGCATCCCACTAACACCGTATATCAACCGCGAGGTCTCGTGACTCAAATACAGGCCACACAGCAGCGAATCGCGACTGCGTGCAGCTGGAACATCTGTCGCGGCCTGAGAGTTAGCGAGTTAAATGATTGTCGTTCGACAGACGCCGAACAGCATATGTCACTTGAAAACAGTAAGGAAACAGCAACAGTATCTGCGATTTTAGCACTACCGAGAGTTACTTGTTGGAACTATGACCAACCCGGTCATTTTTACCAGGACTGCATGCAGGAAAGACAACAAGTGTTCTATTATGGATGCGGACGCTAAAACGTCTTCAAGCCAACTTGTAGACACTGCTTGACGAAAAACGAGAGACGGGTCGGGAATCCAATCACCTTTTCTCGACCAGTGTCAACGGCCTGAACGGCATCAACTATGACGACTTCAGTTCAAGCCTTGAACAGGGAGGAAAGTCCGCTTCATCAGCAGACCTCAACGATGAACTACTGAACTGTCCGTTGATATCATTCAGTGACTCTGATGATGTCAACCACCCATCTGATCGCCTTACTGATTCACTGATAGAGACGGAGAGTCTATTAGACTTCTCCGCAGGTCTTCAAGCTCCCGTTTCCACCTATAGGGAGCCCTTGACACTACTAGACACTTCTCTGGAAGAGTTTTTGATCTTTGACGTCCCGATAACACCGACGGCACTTTTCGCTGGCAATGTTACTGAACAGGTTATTCAGCCTCCTGGCGTCTCAATAATAAAGCGGCCACCAAGCTCTGTTATGACGAGTGGGCGTGAGCCTGTTTTATATCCGCTGACGCTTTATCATACGCGGTTGCAAAAATACAAAGCAGTAAGAGACCGTATGTCCTCCTCGGTGGCTGAGCTAGCTGACATTATGTATCCTGACTTAGACCTTAGACCAAGAAAGACACGTCGACCGTTCATTGGCGGGAATACTGTCGACGAATGAGACAGGAAAGAAAGGAACTGGCACATATTTCCGGGTCTATGCCAGACGACATTCGACCGTATGCCGAAGTAAGACTACTCGGGCGAACTTAGACCGGATTACTTGATAGTGATGCCACTGTCAGTATCCTAGGCCAAGGAGCCCTAGAGAAGTTAGCTGAAGCAGTGGTTCAATGGAAGAGGTATCGGGCACAGGTACAAGTAGCTAATGGTGCCATGACAACTGTGCATGGTCATGTGAACTTGGACATCACTTTCCGTGGTAAGACCCAAAACGTGCGTTTTTACGTGGTTCGTGGGCTCACACAGGCACTATATCTAGGAATAGAATTCTGGCGTCTATTTGGTTTGGCTCCAGATGTCCTGGGTATAGTTGCAGAAGTGACACCAATTCTAATAGCCACTTCTGACACCGATTGCCATGTTCTATCCGGTATAGATCAACAACGACTAGAAGCAACTAAAGAGATTTTTTCTTCTTTCGCCTCTTTAGGCTTAGGAAAAACATCTCTTGTCAGTCACAAGATTGAAACGAATGACGCGACTCCGATAAAACAGAGGTTTTGTCCGATTTCACCGGAAGTACAGAATTTGATGGATGCTGAATTGTGACGAATGCTATCGTTGGGTGTGATAGAGGAGAGCCAGAGTCCTTGGAGTGCTCTAGTTGTACTAGTGCGGAAGCCTGGGAAGGTTCGGCTTTGTTTTGACGCCAGGAAGGTCAACTCCGTTACTAAGAAGGAAGCCTATTCGCTGCCGCAAATAGATGCGCTTCTGAGTCGGCTTCCTCCTGCAAACTACATCACGTCTGGACTCAAAGACGCTTTCTGGCAGATCCCACTAGGCACCGAGTCCATAGAGATGACCGCGTTTACAGTACCTGGTCCTCCTCTCTATGAGTACACGGTGATGCCATTCGGTCTTTGCAATGCTCCACAAACTATGTGCGGCCTCATGGATAAGGTCATTCCTTTCGACCTTCGTGAGAATGTCCTCGTTTACTTGGATGATTTATTGATCCTGTCATCAGACTTTGACTCTCATCTCAAATTGCTAGCCCGTGCAGCGGATTGTTTGAGGAAAGCTGGCCTCACTATCAACGTGGAGAAGAGTAAGTTTTGCATTGAGGAGGCTAAATACTTGGGTTACATTGTCGGAAAGGGAGGAATCAGGATTGACCCAGATGAGATCTCAACTGTTCGGCAAGCCCGACGCCTACTAAGTATGGCGGAATGGTATAGACGGTTCATCCCGAATTATGCTGATCTAACTGCCTCCATTACAGACACCTTGAAAAACCCTAGTCAGTTCCAATGGACACCTGAAGCCCAGAACTCTCTGGAAATTCTAAAACTTGCCTCTGCTGCATTGTTAGTGAGACCAGATTTCACCAAGCCGTTCATTATACAAAGCGATGCGAGCCAACACGGCATTGGTGGTGTGCCGCTTCAACTAGATGACGATGGCCACGAGAAGCCAATAGCCTACGTCTCGAAAAAGTTGAACTCAGCACAGCAAAATTATACAGACAGTCACAGAGCAGGAATGCTTGGCTGCAATTTTAGCGTGCCGTTTAAGATAGTGACTGATCATGCGAGCTTGAGATGGCTGATGTCTGAAAAGGACCTCAGCGGTAGACTTGCTCGGTGGAGTTTGACGCTTCAAGGGTTCGACTTCACCATTGAACACCGAAAAGGAAGCCTGAATGTCGTTCCTGATGCGCTGTCACGAATTCATTGCAACAGCTTGTCAACACCTGAAGATCCTGGCCCGTAAGTTGACCTTAGTTCGCCCTAGTTCAACTGGTTGGAATATGAGGAGCTGAGGCATAAGGTTAAAACAGCTTCTGGCAAACTACCAGATCTTTGCGTCAGGGATGGCTTCGTCTATATTCGGACTGTTCCGAGAACAGCCGATCCGATTCAGGAGGAAGAAGCTTGGAAGCTTTGGAGTCCACGAGGGCTTGTCTCCGAGGTTGTTTGAAGAGCGCATGATCCGCCACTAGCTTCTCACGGAGGTATTGGGAAAACACTGGAACGTCTAAGAAGACACCTGTACTGGCCACGAATGACAGTTGATGTCAGAAACTACGTAGGCGCCTGTGACGTGTGTAAAGAGATCAAAGCCCCCAATACTATTGTTAGACCATCTATGGGAGTCCAGTCTCTGACACAAAGACCCTGGCAAAAGTTGTACATCGATTTTCTAGGTCCATATCCTCTGTCAGTGAAAGGAAATGTCTGCATACTGATAGTTCTTGACCATTTTTCAAAGTTCCCGATTCTCAAACCTATGAGAAAAGCATCTACTCTCAATGTGTGCCAGTTCAAAGAAACCGAAATACTCCATGTGTTCGGAGTCCCGGAAAAGATAGTCTTTGACAATGGAGTCCAGTTTTCCTCGGATCAATTCGACAGATTACTGGATACGTATGGGGTGAAGCACGTGCGAACGGCAGTATATTCGCCGCAAGCAAACGCCTCAGAGCGAGTGAACAGGTCTCTATTGTCAGGAATTAGGGCATACATCCGGAAGGAACACACAAAGTGGGATGAGAAGCTGAGCCTGATAGCTAGATCCCTCAGGAGCTCTTTCCACTAAGCAACTGGTTTCTCTCCCTACCGAACACTCTTCTGTCAGCAAATAATTGAGCATGCGAGCTCCTATTCCAGCTTAAGGAGCCTTGGGACTATTAATGAGCCTCTGAGAGTAGATGCTGAAGATAAATTGAGATTGATTCGTGCGAGAGTGCAGGAGAACTTAAACTATGCGTTTGGACAGGGTTCGAAAGCTTACAATCTCAGAGCGAAGCCTGTTAATTTCAAAGTGGGTCAAGAAGTGTTTAGACGGAATTTTGCCCAAATCAATTTCCAGCAGCAGACTTGTGCTAAACTAGGACGAAAATTTGTAAAATGTCGGGTCAAATCAAAAACTCCTTATACGAGCTTGAATATCTGCAGGGAAAAACGGTAGGAGTCTATCACGCCAAAAAGATCAGGCCATGATAATCATATTCTCTGATACGTCACCCGGCTATTGTACTTGCAATCCTGGTAGCCCTAAGAAGGCATCCAGCCAGCTTAACTGGTAAACTATAGGATATCGCGAAGCCCTCCTATTGCCCCGTCAGTGGTGGGTGATATACCTGTTGGAATTCAACCTCGTCAAAATACCTCTACCTCTTATGAGTAGATAAACTTTTGATAATCCCTTCTGGATCGGCCTCATTAGGAGGATTTTTCTTTGTCTGTCCGTCTGCAACATTTCGTTAATCGGCAATCGTCGGCCATGGTGGAACCAAATCTATATCCTGGTAGCCCTAAGAAGGGATCCAGCCAGCTTAACTGGTAAACTATAGGATATCGCGAAGCCCTCCTATTGCCACGTCAATGGTGGGTGATATAGCTGTTGGAATTCAAACCTGTCTACGGTCTTTATCGATTTAAGGAAGGAAATCGGCATCGTCACTGCTTCGATGACGCCTTGACGGTACACCCTTGAACAAGCATCGGTCGGAGATCAGAGTGAGATGTCAGTGCTGAGAGAGCTTTACGATCAGTTGCTTAGGTTACTGACTGCGAAGTCTCTCAACATCTCGGTGAAGGAAGGCAAAGGGGGACTGACCGGATGGATTTTTTGGGTTACCAACTTGTCAGTGCACCTCGGGTTCCCGACACGAAGAATGATGTCGAGGTCTGATCAAAAACAAGCGAGACTTCAGGGATGTGCCTTCAATTCGTCATCTGTCGAGTACATCTGACTGTCTTGGACAGTACGTAGTAACAACCTGGCTTGAGTAATGAGAAGTGCTTTCATGGGTCATGGGTCGATGCCTATGTTTAAGACCGCCTAGCTCAGTCGACCATTTTTCTGAACCACAGGTGGTCTAGACTACCCTGCCCTGTTATGGTCGTAGCATACGGAATGTAGCAGTATGCTACACTGAGACGAGATGCATCATGTGTGCCCAGCCTGCCTTCTATATGGACGGAGTGCCTGTGCGCACCGAACGTACCCACACCGACAAGAAGAGCATTTCCTGTAATTTTTTCTCTCAAGACTTCGAGAAGAAAAGCGTGTTTGTGAAAAGAAACGGTGATTTTTTTTTCCAATTACAGCTTTCATTACCATTTGCCAACGGGCGTTGTGAAAGTTTTTCATCAAACGACATCCACCACAAGCATCAAATAAATTCAGGTAATTCTAACAAAATGTTGATGAATTATTGCAATTCTCACGATATTATCGAAATTTCCCGTGAACGTGTAGTGGAGGATTCATCCATAGGGGCTAGCTCGGCGTAACGGCAGTATTGCTACAAGACTACATTTGGATGTCCCCAATAATCATAGCTTAGAACTTGAAACAAGAGCATATCACGTCGCTAATGCTACAAAAATCAAGAGGCCTTATAAATTCGATGGCCTCTAGCGGTGGCATCACCTAGCATACCTGACAAGGCATGATGTTCTTACATAGAATTTTATTAACAAAACACATATTTTTAGGCCAAATCATATGACTGTCATAAAATCGGTCAGTGAAATTGATTTAGAGAACTTTCACAAAATTCGCAACCTAAGAATAACATAGGCAAAAAAAAATAAGTATCCAGGTTTTGTGTATCATGATTTGCACAGTGCTTATAAGAGATATGATCCAGAGCGTGGAATGGACTATCACATACCTTTAAACCATTGGGACGCGTAGAGCTAGTTCCATCACCGTATATGACAGAAAACACAAAAGTCGCTATAATAGTTCCCGCGTTTGAGCCCCAAATACAAGAGATACCAGCTATCATCAAGCATTATGAAAATTCGGCATGGAAAATCAAGATAACACATTTCTTATGGTGGTATTTTTTTTATTGTGCGAATGCTCGGATGGATACTTTGGTGAACGCTGCAGACCTAAGTATTTTACTAGGACCGTTGGGATTCCTGGAAGTTAAGTTCTTTATGGATTTTGTCTCACAATTGCTCAGTGCTAAGGCAAATAGTTGATTTTTGTTTCGAAATTTCGCGCGGGTAAATAATAATTAATTAAACCAAAGCTATACTGGCAGAATATATTATGAATATTTATTTAAGGATTTCAAAATGGCAGGAAAAAGTACACAGTCTATAGTTTGATTTAAAATTTATTGAACATTAATTGAATTGGATTACTTACTAATATAGTTAGTTATACGCATCGATTATAAATCTACAAGATTTTAAGTATTTGCCGTCGACGGAAATATAACGGAAAACTTGATAATTTGTACGCATTAGGCGAGAAATTTCTTACGTATTATTATCCTACAATTAGTTACGGATAGAAATTCTTAAGTTTAAAGTATATATTCAGCCTTTAATATTACAGAAATTATAGTTTTTAGTCCTTATCGTATCTAAATTGTGGTTTTTGGTTTCACATATATAGTTTAATTCAAATTGCTTATATGCGTGAATAGTATAACAACGATAATGTTCAGAATAAAGGTAAAAGCATCGATCATAGCGTAATGAAGCACTAGACGTTTGGTTTCTTCCTTCTCTCTCTCTCCTGGAGCCCTCTCGATGTAGGGGTTGAATAGGTCCGCTACTCCTCTCTCCTTTTCAGGGCAACGCAGGGATACTGATATACTTACGGCCCTCAGTATCATTGGGTGGATGGGGCCTGGCGGCCAAGAAAGCATGAGTTCTGCGCCTTCACTAAGGTGAGGGTAAGTGGTGTAAAGGCCCCTTCAGGACTGGAGTGTGTGATACGGCTTTGTCTGTCAGGCACGATGATTTTTTTTCTGTTATGGCTGGTGGTAGCGGCAGGCTTTTTGGTTAGACCCCCCCCCCCTATAACTCTCCCGCAATAGCCGAGGTGCTAGCGTACCCCCTGCAGTCAACGCTGTCCACCGAGTGATCTGTCAGGTCATGATGACAGCTGGTATTTCACGTTCAAAATAAATCACTCGCAACATAGTTACATAACAAAGATTTCTCCCGTAATCCAGCTGTTTTGCCGAGATCTAATCACTTTAGTGTCTGTTGATTCCTGCTTCGCTTATTGTATTATATCTATAAGGCTGTCAAAGTTTAATATATCGCAATTATCAACTGCATCTCTAACCTTAGCTCTTAAAGCTTCCGGTTTTATTACCTCCACTTTCCTTTTGGTCATTTTTGCTCTGTTTATGAATGCCTTTCCAATCGAAGTTATTATAATGCTATGGTCCAGTTGGGGCCAATCTTTGAGCTCCAATCTATACCCATATCTGTCAAGGTTGATATTGGATACCACATGGTCAATTAGAGTTCAGCAATGTTCAGTAATTCTTGTAGCATGCTTAGAGTCAATTTTATTCATGACCGTTGCGTTATTACATGCTAGTGTCTCCAAGTATTTCCTAGTTCCCTCATTTTCCGTAAGCAGGTTTATGTTGGTATCTGATATAAGCAAGCTGTGTCTATATTTCGACAGTATTGCATCTAGTGCTTCCAGAAATATCTCACCATTAGCATCTGGCGGCTTATAGTATGTAACGATCGTTAGCTAAAATAAACAAGCTTAATAGGAATCACATTGAACTGCTCCACATTGGTTGCTCCGTTGTAAATTTTATGGAATCACTTACATAAATCGCTGTCCCTCCCACTCTCGTAATAGAATTACGACAATTGAAAATCGGAGAGTAGTTATTCTTGTAGGTTGAAAAACTGAGCTTCACCTTATCTAATCCAGGTTTCTACTAGAGTTACAATATCAACGTGTCCAATATCCTCAATCATCAGTTCCAGTTCCTCCAATTTGTTCCGTAAACTTCTTATTTTGGCATATAATATCCTTAAATCGGTGTTCCTTATGTTCCTATATCTTGGACTTCTCTCCATATTTAGGAAGTGTTTTCTTTATTTTCTAGTATCTGTGAGTAATAGTCGATTCTCTTCCTCAGTCTGCTAATCATATCCAAATATTTACCGCAGCTACGACTGAGTGCGCTGTGGTTTACCTCTTTGTTTTGCTTCCAAGTGATGCAATTTATACACTTGAGTGTGTTAGAGGAACAACTTTGCGATTGATGCTCTCCTGCACAATTCGCACAACTGATCTTATTTGTGCAGTTGTTTGCTATATGTCCATACATCTGGCAGTTAAAGCATCTTATAACCTTTATTTCTTCCTGAACATAATGAACCCTATATCCCAATTGGATGTAACGATTCGCTAGTTTGGAAAACGTTTTTCCTGCAACCTCCGCCATAAGTGTCCATCTCTTTTCTCGCTTCGTTATGAATTCTCTTCTGTGAACTATTCTAAATGCGTCCTCCTCATTGATAAAGTGATTTAGCCCGACTAGGGCACGTTTCAGCTCTGAATCTTGATAAACCCTATCCAGATGTGAAATTCGAATTATTGGGTGCCTTCACAAATTAATGTCGATTTTAAAGGACAAATATATATATTGTAATCTTCTTTTAACTTTTTTATTTGTCCAATAAACAATATAAATTATTGAAAAACATTTTATAGCACACAGCTTGCTTTTATTATCTTCCTCGACTGATTTCTGATTTTGTAATGTCTGCACTCAGTCGGTAGACAGACACACATGTCCAAAAACAAGTTTCTATCTTCAACATTCCTATTTCTAATATTTCTAATTTTCTAATCAAAATGTTGTCTGTTTTAAATAAGATCACTGCAAATATTTTAGAATGTTAGGACTCCGCTGGGGCTCTCATGTACTAGTGAGGGAGTCTGTTTCAAGGCTTGTGAAGTATTTTTGAGGGTTTTGCTCATACCAATCATGAAAGCTTTTATTTTAATTCACAATATTCTTGTTAATTCACCTCACCTGCACACATACATATCCATGTTATATATTTACTTACTTTTCTTCCTTGATCACCTGGTATTTTTGTTCTTATCGGTGTCACTGGTATTTTTGTTCTTATCGTTGTCACTGGTAATCCAAGGGGGCTTTAAACACGTCTGTTATTTTATTCATTCACTGTTTTTATTCTGACCTTTTCGGAATTACTTTCACAACTTCAAGCTTTTCCTCACAGTTTAATTTACTTTATAACAATTTACCTATATCTATTTACTATCTATGTTAGAACACCGCTAGTCGTTATCGTTTTTGTTACTCGTAACACTAATAATTGTCGGTGAACCACTTTAAGTTTTATTCTTGTATTGCATATTTTTTTTTATTATACGTGCTTAATCTATCTATCTTCTAACACCGCTGGACGTTATCTTTTTTATTACTCGCGACTTGCTCTACCGGAATCAAAAACACAACTCAATTTTTACTCAAGTCTTGATCACCTTCATAGTCATCAAGAGCCGATGTTCAGAGTAGAAAATGCTTAATTGTATTTTCTTACCCTGAGAAAATTTTACGATTCATTCTGGACTTGTTCAAACATGTCCAGAATTATTTTCTTCGGACGATGGCAATGCAATCTTACACTTTAAAAAATATCATCCACCGTCCCGTCGCTTGAAATCGGGGCGCGCATATACATGCAATGTATTTATGCGGCGCGCATTTCTTATCGTGGGAGCTTTTGTCGTAATATGTATGTACGTATGCACACACATATTGTATTTTTCAGTACGATTTGCCTTTTGATTTATTTTTTAACTAAAATGTTTGAATGACAATATTTTTAAGCAAAACAATTTGTGTTGTAAACTGAAACTTTTTTTTTTCCCAAGTCGTTTTATGGGAATAAAATGTATGGTATATGAGGAAATAAACATACTTCTTCTTGAAATATATACAATTCGACCATTCTGACTTAATTCGACCTCAAATTACAGACCTATTATCAAATATTTTTGTAGTTGTTCATTAACTGGAAAATCCATGGCTTAATACGAGTTACATCAAATATTCCTTGGAACGGTTTCTGTGTAATTTGGAAACCATCAATATCTTTCAAGTAATATCGGTCATTACCTGGCACCTTACCAACAACATATGGCCTTTATATTTTTTGATTAGTTTTTTATTTATGCCTATCGTTGCATCTACATTAGAAATCAGAACTAAATCTCTTTCTCAATAAACTTTAGGATCTTTACGTTTTTCATTAAACTTTTTTTTCGTTATATTTTTGGGATGATTGCATATCTTTTGCAGCATTATCCCTCATTTCAGACAAATTTCGTTTTTCTTCATTGAAAATGTGACTTTCCAGATACTCCTTCACTTTACCTACAACTTGGCTAACTTCAAATAACAATTAGACGGAATAAACCTTGTACTTTTAGAACAAGTATTGTTTAACGCATGTTCAACTTTTGATAAAACTTTATCCCAATACCTTCTTTTTTCTTTGTCAACTAACTCAGCAATCATTGGACCTATTACTCTGTTAATCCGCACTACTTGTCCGTTGGTGCTCGGACATCCGCTGGCGACTAAAACATGTTGAACATTTAATTCATGGAGATATTCTGAGAATTTTTCAGAGGTAAAGCACGTTCCACGATCACTAAAAATTTTCACTGAACGCGAATAATTAGTGAAATATGTATCAAGGCATTTAATAGTTTCATCTGTTGTTTGCTGTCTCGTAGCAAAAAGTTTCACTAATTTTGTGAATCCGTCTACAATTACAAAAATATTTTTGTTCTTATTACTAGGTGAATCTAGGGGACCATAATAATCAATGTGAACTGTTTCCAAAGGATTTACTCCCTTAAGAATAGAGTGTAAATAGCCCTCAACTTTACCTGTAGGAACATTAAGCGAGATGCAAATTTTTTTGTTTTGAAAACAGTGCGAACAGGAGAAACCCATCCCAAGCACGGAGACAATAGCGGCCCATTGTACTACCCTGAATCCCATTCACCAAAACCTTCCTGTCCTCTTAATGAAGCGCATCAGGTCTTGGTGAGGAAGGTTTTTCAGCTCATCCACAGATAGAACGGGAGACCCTAGAGTTTCCAGTCTGCTCCGGGCGAAGGCCGGACACTCACACAAAAGGTGTTCTGTTGTCTCAGGCTCTCCCTCCATGCAGGACAGACACTCAGGGCTGTCAACAACTCCCATCCTTGTAAGATGAGCGTGAAGTGAGCTGTGGCCGGTGATGATAACAGCCACGGTTCTACATTGTTTCCTTCCGAGCCCCATGAGAAAATCGGAGATATTCCCATTGGGCCCATCAAGAAACAGTTTTGTACACCTACAAGCACTCAGGTTCTCCCATCTTTGCTAATGTTTCCTATGAACATCCGCTTTGATGAGAGACACGATATTCGAGGTGGCAACGCCTACGGCGGGCTCCGGTCCGAGGAACGGAGAATCGGAGCCGGCCCTAGCTAAAAGGTCAGCCCTTTCATTCCCCATGATCCCCATGTGACCAGGAACCCACAGGAGGGACACTTTGTTGTGAAAACCCAACTTATCCACTGACGACCTGCAGTCCCCCAGTAACTTAGACGTTATCCGAGGGCCATTTAGAGCCATCAAGGCTGCCTGACTATCCGAAAGTATAGCGATATCTTTCCCCTTGATTTGCATATCAAGGGCTAACTTCGCTGCCATTGAGATGGCGAAGACTTCAGCCTGGAAGACAGTGGTGTGTTTTCCCAGAGAGTACTCCATTCCAAAATCAGACTCAGGAAAGTAGACACCCGCCCCAGCTCCCTCATTAGTGAGAGAGCCGTCGGTGAAGATTTTTAGAGCAGACCGGGGAAGGCTCGATCAGGCACCTCCCTCAGTCCACGATTCCCTTGCATACCGGCCAGAGGGTTTTCCAAGTCAAGCCGATACGCAATAGAGCAATGAGAAGAGCCAGTCCAGCCGTCCTTCCAACATCCCCATAAGCGCAATCAGCACACGGCCCTTTTGGCCTCTGCCTGAATGACAAGATCCAGGGGTGGCAGATTGAGTAGGACCTCAAGAGCTGCAGTAGCCGTAGATCGCCCCGTAATTCCCAAGCAGGCAGGCCTTTCCAGGCCCGCCAGCTTCCGGATCGCAGTCCCCACAAGCGTACTCGGCCACCATATACAGGAGGCATATGTGAGCATGGGTCTGACGATCGAGGTGTACATCCAATGCACAACCCTCGGTCTCATGCCCCATGTGCAGCCAAAGGTTCTCCTGCATTGAGCGAAGACCCTTATAGCCGCCTTAACTTTTTCCTCAGCGTGCAATCCCCATGTCAGCTTCGAGTCAAGAAAGACTCCAAGGTCCTTGACATGAGGAGAGAGTTGCAGAGTGTGTCCAAAAAGCTTTGGAAGAAAAAAGTACCCCAGCTTATGTCTTATGGAGAAGAACACCAAGCTGCACTTTGTAGGGTTCACTGTCATATCATGACGGGTGCACCAGTCCTCAACAATATTGAGGCCTCATTGCATGAAGGCACAGGCAGCAGCCATGCTATGCCTGGAAATGAGCAGAGGGATGTCATCCACATACGCTTCACATGAGAATCCAACGGTTTTCAGTACCGTGATGAAGGAGTCAACCAACATACACCAGAGTACTGGGGATAGCACGCCACCTTGCGCGCAGCCTCTCTCCACCAGCACACTGAAAGAGGTTCGGCCGCCTACATCCACAGTTAAGTATCGTCGTCTTAACATTTGGTCGATCCATCGCACAATGGTGCGGTCAACACCATGTCGACGAGCTGCCTCACATAGCGACTCGGGGGTGGCCTTGTCAAAAGCCCTCTCGATGTCCAGAAAGGCTCCCAAGGTGAACAGTCCACTATCCAGTCCCCGCACAATGACAGTTACCATTGAGTGGAGAGCCGTATCCGTAGATCTGCCCCTCCGGTAAGCGTGCTCTGAGGCCTTTAAGGGTACTCCCTTAATATATTCGTCTACCCGCCTCTCCAGGCATTTCAAAAGAAATGAGGAGAGGTTTATGGTTCGAAAACTCTTCGGGTCCCTGTAGAAAGTTTTGCCAGGCTTCGGAACGAAGGCAACCCTCACCTTCCTCCACATCTCAGGGACATATCCAAAAGCCATACATGCCCTGAAAATGGAATCGAAATATGGGGCCAGCACTTAGTACAATTATTGATATAGACCTAAAGTTTTCTTAATACATGTGGAAACCAATATGTTTTGTTTTAAACTTCTAAAGTTTTTTCTACTCCTAAATGACCTAAGTGATCATAACAATTTTTATACCCTAGTTGAAATCTATACGGTATACTTTTAGCGTATGTGTGTCACTTGGAACCAAACACACACTATTTGCTTGTACTGAATGCAATCCTGGGTATCGTAGAAACCTCTCCAGACATGATGTGGAAGTCTCTTCAGAGATGTTTAGCAACGTCTATAGCACGACTACGCTGTGTTTTCAAAGCGAAGAAATCTTCGGATTAGGGGTACCTGAAGGAAGAAAATTGACCAGTTGACCCAATGTCAAGCTGGTCCATACATATATGCTGGACAGTATTGATGCTATCCGTCAACCTGTTCTTGAGGCTAGAGGGATAATATAGTTTATATGGTATCGCCTTTCAGGACCTCAGCGAATTGCATATAAATCACGGATCTTAAGAGGGAACCTGTTCTTGAGAATAGAGCGCCAAGATGGATTATATGGTATCAACGAGTTGCATATAATTCACTGATCTTAAGAGCGAACTGGAGAATTGGTCCATACAATATGACAGTCAGTATTGAAACTATCCGTCAACCTGTTCTTGTGAATAGAGTGACAAGATGGATTATATGGTATCAACGATTTGCATATAATTCACTGATCTTAAGAACGAACTGGAGAATTGGTCCATACAATATGCCGGCCAGTATTGAAGCTATCCGTCAACCTTAACGGTTCACAGATCTTGAGAGTGAACTGGAGACTTTCTTTTGGTGAGTACCTCGCAATTGTCAGAGGTGTCCGCGTGCACCTTGAAATTAATTCCTCGGCAGATCGGATCCTTTCAGTGGGTGGTAACTCGTCGTCACGTCGACTAATATCTATAGTTCGATAAAGCTTTTTGTTGAACTGATGTATGCAGTGACTGGAAAGCAAATAATGGGTAATAAACGGACTGCTGTCTAAGCGAGCCCAGCTGTATATTCCCAATAACTATGCAACAAATAATAGGACGTTATTATTTAATTTCTTGGTGTCAATATTTATTTCTTGTTATCTAATTGTTTCCCAAGTAATATTTTTACCAACGTTATAATCAAACTTCCGAATTGTAACTTATTGTAGCAGGAACTAATCCCGTAAAAAATCGACATGAGACTGACATACTTATTTTCACTTTTATTTTTTTTACAAATTATCGCCTACTTATTTAGTACTAAATACGACCAGCAAGTATTACTACGACAAACTACTAAACAAATATTGCCCGATTCACCTGTGGTTAGTGGTGCGTTCAGGACGCCACATTACTCCCCCACCAGCAAAACCTAGGGTTTTCGCGATAAGTGAGGCGTTGTGGTGGCCTAGTGGCTCGTCCAGCCTGAGTGATCCGTTTCGATATACTAAATGAATTATCAGGCATGAACTTGATTTGACGAGTTGCTGCGCTCGACGGAGACGTTGCCCCAGCGTGTGTGCTATCGAATGCCTGGAAGTCTTCCGTCGCTGGATGGAAACGTTCTTCCCTGCATCTTTGCCGAACTGAGGAACTTTCAGACGATGGCTGAAAAGCTTCCTCAGCCGTAAGAGCATCACGAGCTGCAGTGCTTTGCGAGTGATCATGATCTTTGGTGAACATTTCGGAATTTGTGAAGCATGGTTTAACCCGATCGACGGAAACGTTAACCTCCTTGTTTTTGACTTTGAGTGTGAAAATTTTTTTCGTGCGTTTGATAATGCGAAAAGGGCATTCATAAGGTGCTTTGAGTGACGTTCGAATGGCATCTGTTCATAGGAACACATGTGAACATTCATCAAGGTCTTTAAACCTAAAGATAGCTTGATGAGAATGATTAGTAGCCGGGACGGGTCTGATGTCAGCGAAAAGGTCTCGTAAAGAGGTGACGAATTGATTTTGAGGTTGTTGCTGAGAATTTTGAAGAAAATCACCAGGAATGCGTAATGCTTCGCCATAAACGGGTTCTACAGGGGTGGCGAGAAATTCCTCTCTAAAAGCGGTTCGTAAACCGAGCAGTACGAAGGGTAAAGCCTTTGTCCAGGTCTTTTCTTTATATGCCATTAAACATGCCTTGAAAGTCGGGTGCCATCTTTCTAAAAATCCGTTGGCCTGTGGATGGTAAGCAGTAGTGCGATTGCGTCGGAACCCTAATAATTTGGAAAGTTCAAAAAATAACGAGGATTCGAATTGTGCGACTTGATCTGTTATGATGTACCTAGGGACGCCACATCGAGCTATCCACACCTGACAGGGTGCGGTTGCGACTGTTTCAGCGCTAATGTCGATTAACGGAATGGCTTCTGGCCATCGCGTAAATCTATCTATAATTGTGAGACAATACCGGAAATTTTGCGATGAGGTCCGACCAGATCTATATGAATAGTTTGGAAACGACCAGAGCATTCCGGAAAAGAGCCTATAGCCACTGCACTGCTGGCAAGCTAGGCATGACCGAGTCCAATTGTTGACGTCCTTGTTGATGGACGGCCAGAAGTATCTAGACGTCATCATTCTGTTTGTAGTGCGAATGCTCGGGTGGGACAGATTGTGGACGATTTTAAAAACTTGCGCTCTGAAAGGAGAAGGAATAAATGGTCGTATTTTCGTTGTCGAAACTTCACAATATAATTCTTTATTGGTCCCGAAGACATGAAATTTTTTGAATATAAACCTAGAATTTTGAAGGTGCTGCTGAAATTCTGCGTCATGTTGTTGCATTTCAGCTATAGCTTCAAAGTTGATTGGGTCTGGAAGTTGTATTTCCTCAACTCTGGATAGAGCATCGGCAACCACATTATCCTGCCCGGACACGTGCCTTATGTCTGTCGTAAATTGACCTACAAAGTCTAAATAGCGTAACTGCCTGGGAGACGCCTTTTCTGGGTTTTGCTGAAATGCGTATTGCAAGGGCTTGTGGTCCGTGTAGAGCGTGAAAACACGACCCTCAAGTAAATACCTGAAATACTTAACACCTTGGTATGCGGCGAGTAATTCCCTGTCATAGGTGCTCTACTTTTGCTGCGCGTTGTTTAATTTTACCGAGTAAAATCCAAGCGGTTGCCAGCTACCGTCGACTTTTTGCTCTATTGCGGCACCGATGGCAGTATCCGAAGCATCTACCCACAGTGACAGCTCGGCCAAAGCGATGGGAAAAGCGAGAAGAGCTGTTTGAGCTAGTTGAGCTTTAGCAAACTCGAAAGATTTGGTAGCTTCGTGGGACCAGTCAATTTTTTTAGCACCATCTTTTTTTGTTGCAGAAAGGTAACTGTTTAGATTAGCGTGATGTGCTGCCGCGTGTGGCAGGAAACGACGGTAGAAATTTACCATTCCAAGAAAACGTCGTAATTGCCTTACCGTTTCTGGAATCTTGAATTTTGATATTGCCTCTACCCGATCAAGAGCTGGTTTGATGCCTTGTGGGGTAATTAAGTGTCCCAAGAATTTTACTTGTGACTGTACGAAAATGCATTTTTCGACGTTCAGTAGCAGTCCGTATTCCTGTAGGCGTCTGAATACCCTTTCGAGATGTAAGTAGTGTTCAGCTTGAGACGTAGAGGCAATCAAGATGTCGTCCAAATATACAAAGCAGAAAGAGAACTCCTGCAGAACCATGTGGATGAATCTTTGGAAAGACTGAGCAGCGTTGCACAAACCAAACGTCATGCGTTCAACCTCGAACAATCCAAAAGGCGTGCATATTGCCGTTTTCGGAATAGCTTCGGGTTCGACTGGGATCTGGTGGTATGCCTTCGCTAAGTCCAGGGTTGTAAAGTGTGAACAGTTTTCCAGATGATAGGCAAAGTCATGGATCAGAGGCACTGGGTAACGGTCTGGTATTGTACTCGCGTTTAATCTTCTGTAGTCCCCGCTTGGCCTCCATTCACCGTTTTTCTTTTGGACAAGATGTAATGGCAAAGACCTAGGACTATTTGAAGGTCGGCAGATTCCTTGCTCTAAAAGAAACTCAAATTCCTTTTTGGCTACAGTCAATTTTTCAGGAGATAAACGATGGACCTTGGATGAAATAGGCGCCCCTTTGGTGAAAATGTGGTGTGTAACCGTGTGGGCCACCTGCTTGGTGAACCCTGTTTCAATAGTAATGGCGCGATACTTTTTGAGCAGCTCCTGAATAGTTGGATTAAGTGCAGGATTAATCAGAATCGACAGACCTGAGTTTTGGCTGTTGATACACCGTGCCGATGATACCAATGATGTGAGAGGGTCAATGAGGGACTTCCTTTTGATGTCTACTAAAAGGCCATAATGACACAGAAAATCTGCGCCTAGTATACGTCTAGGGACGGCTGCGATTATGATTTGCCAGGAAAAAGATCTGCGCAATCCCAAATCTAAAGATAGAACTTTTCGGCCAAACGTACTAATGGGGGAGGAATTTGCCGCCACCAACTGCAAACTGGAATTTGGAAAACGGTGAAGAGACGTTTTTGGGATGACGGAAACATCCGCTCCCGTGTCAATTAGGTAATTTCGTTTTGAAGACCTGTCAAACATGTACAGATGACTATTTTGCGCGCCACTTTTACCCGTCGTCAATGGCGGATGGCTAATTAATTTGGGTCTTCGTTACCGGCAATAACGCCATACGGCGTTGAATTTTGATTGCTTCCCTTGAATTTGCAGGGAGCGATGCACTTTCTAGCTCTGGCTCCGAACTTACGGTGATACCAGCAGAAGTTTGTATTGATGTCAGATATCGAATGCCGAGAAGATGATCCTTGCCTAGATCTGTTTCTAGGTGCGCTTTGTCTAGCTGGATTGCGGAGAGTGAGAGACTTCTCGAACCTACAAGTGAGGCTGTGCAACTTTTTTTCCAACTCTGAAAGGGCTTGGTGATGATTATCGAGTGGAGGAGCTATGACAAACACCTCGGATTTAGGGCTAACCTCGTCGATTTTGTCGGCGCATGTTGCCAAAACTTCGAGCGTACCAGGGTTGCAGGCTAGTATTGCTTGCATATTTGCTGGCAGTCGTTGAAGCCAGAGCGACTTTAGGACAGCTTCACTGAATTGATCGTTGCTGAGTGCTCTCATCTCGCGTAGTAGTTGCGACGGTTGTGCATCACCCAGCGTGAGTTCTGTCAGAAGCTGTCTAAGTTTCTGGTTTACACTTCCTGAAAGTCTGGAAATTAATGTTTCTTTAAGTTGATCATATCTATTTGACGCTGGAGGTGAACGTATAATGTCACTCAGCAAGCGTACAACGTTCTCGTCGAGCGCCCCAACAACGTGGTAGAACTTTGTTTTATCCTGATTGATGCCGGCCAATTCAAACTGCGCCTCCAGGTGGAGGAACCACAGGTCTGGATCGTTTTTCCAAAATGGTACTGGTTTCACCGACGCCGCCCCCAACACCGTCGGTTGAGTGGTGTATGCTGGCGAGGACGTAGTGGACTCGCTCAGTGTGCCACTGTTAGCGGAGTCCAAGCTGACATTTATGTGTTGTTGGTTTGGCATCTCTTAATGAAGATTTAAATAAACGAAGGCACGACAAACCACAATGTAATTGCACAACTGATGCTGGTAACGAAGAAAGAAAAACTTTGCTAAATGTAGGCAAAGTGACAATATAAAAGAAAGTTTAACGGGCTTGACGTATGCCGAAGTACAAGAAAGAAAACTAGTGAGGCGTTGCTGATCGTAGAAAGCTTACACCATGTGGTACATTAAACAATGATGGTTGATTACTCCACAAAGACGAAGAAATTTACACTTAAATGTTATTGAATTAACAATATAATAATAAATGTAAGTATTGTTATGCTATGAATAAAATGTGTAAAGGTGTAAAATAATGAACAGAATTATAATATTCCTATTCTATCTAAACTTTTCCACGTTTGACTTGATTCTTATATCGGGGTCACCAATTTAGCGTATGTGTGTCACTTGGAACCAAACACACACTATTTGCTTGTACTGAATGCAATCCTGGGTATCGTAGAAACCTCTCCATAGATGATGTGGAAGTCTCTTCAGAGATGTGTAGCAACGTCTATAGCACGACTACGCTGTGTTTTCAAAGCGAAGAAATCTTCGGATTAGGGGTACCTGAAGGAAGAAAATTGACCAGTTGACCCAATGTCAAGCTGGTCCATACATATATGCTGGACAGTATTGATGCTCTCCGTCAACCTGTGCTTGAGGCTAGAGGGATGATATAGTTTATATGGTATCGCATTTCAGGACCTCAGCGAATTGCATATAATTCACGGATCTTAAGAGGGAACCTGTTCCTGAGAATAGAGTGCCAAGATGGATTATATGGTATCAACGAGTTGCATATAATTCACTGATCTTAAGAGCGAACTGGAGAATTGGTCCATATAATATGACAGTCAGTAATTGAAACTATCCGTCAACCTGTTCTTGAGAGTAGAGTGACAAGATAGATTATATGGTATCAACGAGTTGCATATAATTCACTGATCTTAAGAACGAACTGGAGAATTGGTCCATACAATATGACGGTCAGTATTGAAGCTATCCGTCAACCTTAACGGTTCACACATCTTGAGAGTGAACTGGAGACTTTCTTCTGGTGAGCAGCTCGCAATTGTCAGGGGTGTCCGCGTGCACCTTGATATTAATTCCTCGGCAGATCGGATACTTTCAGTCGGTGGTAACTCGTCGTCACGTCGAGTAATATATGTAGTTCAATGAAGCTTCTTGTTGAACTGATGTATGGAGTGACTGGATAGAAAATAATGGGTAATAAACGGGCTGCTGTCTGAGCGAGCCCAGCTGTACATTCCGAATAACTATGCAACAAATAATAGGACGTTATTATTTAATTTTTTGTGTCAATATTAATTTCTTATTATCTAATTGTTTCCCAAGTAATTTTTTTTAACAACGTTATAATCAAACTTCCGAATTGTAACTTATTGTAGCAGGAACTAATCCCGTAAAAAATCGGCATGAGACTGACGTACTTATTTTCGCTTTTATTTTTTTTACAAATTATCGCCTACTTATTTAGTATTAAAAACGACCAGCAAGTATTACTACGAGAAACTACTAAGCAAATATTGCCCGATTCACCTGTGGTTAGTGGTGCATTCAGGACGCCACATACTAAGTTTGTCATTCCGCTTGTAACGCACAGAAATAATAACGGTAGAGCAAAATGGATTGGACACACATTGTTCGTAAATGACAACTCGATTCTTTATCTTTAAATGTTATTTATTGCAATTAACTAAGAACTTATGAACTAACAATAATTGCTCGACCTTCTTTAAGAAAATTCCAAAGTGACCGACTGATAAATGCTAGGTTTGCACAGATTGAGATTCAAAAACTATGTGTCGCCAATTTAACAGGTTTGTTGGGACCATGGTTTGCTAATTCTAACTGATCGTTAAACAATGGATTTTCTGATAAGTAATACGGAATAGTCAATTTCATCATGATTAGTGCATAGAAATTAAATTGTTACAAATTGAATTGGCAAATTAGATTTCTATAAAAATATGTACAATTTCAATTACGTTCAACTGATAACTATAAAAAATTGGAATATGAGTTAATTGGAATATATTTATAATGATTTCTGTACATTCTCCCCCCGTTAAGATTAGTCTTAACCATCAGCTACAGGAAGTTTGCAACATTTCGCAATTGGTCTTCTAATTTCTCCTCGTGTTGTTTTTAAAGTAACGACCCTGACTAAACCATCGTGACCAGGATGAGTTTTAGTAACGCGACCAAGTATCCACGTAGATGGTGGAAGATGGTCTTCCTTTATAGTAACCAAATCTCCTAAGGCCAGATCATCTCGAGATTTCTTCCACTTAGAGCGTTGCTGGAGACTAGTATTCAAGATGCCATCTGCGCCAAAAGTGCTGATTCATTTGTTGAATTGGTCTCCATCTTTCCAGAATGGAACTTAAATGTTGCTCGATTGGGATTTCGGGAAGAGTTGTCAGCGGTTGACCGATTAGAAGATGTGCTGGAGTTAGCGCATTTAGAGAGGAAGAGTCATCTGTCATCGGTGTAAGTAGTCTGGAGTTGAGAAGACCTTCTATCTGCGCGAGTTTGGCAGATAGCTCTTCGTATGTCAGCTTTGTTTAGCCAATGGTTCTTCGAAGGATGCTCTTCACTGACTTTACGCCTGCCTCCCATATACCGCCAAAATGTGGAGCAGCTGGAGGCATGAAATGCCATGAAATGCTATTAATAGAAAGAAAATTATAGGTTAATGAATTTTGATACAATGACATGAATAGTTTGTGAGTTTCATTTAAACGTCTTTTGGCTCCTACAAAATTTGTCCCATTATCGCTGTAAATGTTTCTAGGGATCCCCCTTCTAGCAATAAATCGTTTTAGACACGCGATAAACGTTTCTGATGTTAAATCTCCTGCCGCTTCCAAGTGTAATGCCTTAGTGCTGAAGCATACAAAAAGTACAATATAACCTTTTACAGTACGAGCTCCTCGACCTCGACGTAGCAGAAGTTCAATTGGTCCAGCATAGTCTATACCAATATTTTCGAAGCTCCTGCAGGCTGACACACGATTCTTTGGTAGACTTGCCATAAGTTGAAGCACGATGACGTACGCATGTTAGACATTTGTTGATGCATGATTTAATTACAGTCCTGCACGAGATTATCCAATATCTTTGTCTGATAATGTTTAGTAAAAGTTAAATGCTAGCGTGAAGATACTTTTCGTGCATATCGATGACGAGAAGCTTGACAAAAATATGATCTTTTGGAAGAATAGTCAAGAATCACAATTATACACATTTTCCTTGGGTTCGAATAATTTTCAAGCTCTGATAAACTATTGAATGATATGAGCTCTGATAAAATATTATTATAGATCATGTGAAATAATTGTCTATACATAAATGTAAATCATCCGGAGAATTCCTCCATATGGTGATATTAAATGCAGTTATATGCTTTATTGATTTAATTGCAATAAAAAATGAAAAGGTACCTCTCTTGAATGATGCATGTGAAAATATTTCATCAAGATCTAATCGACTCCAATTCTGAATAGGTGAACCCGTTAATTCAATGCAATGCTTTCTGTTGCTAATCACTTGAACTATGTACGTATGCCTGTGCACTTTATAGAAAATTGTTTTTAATTTGCAATTCCCGGGTTTCGGCACCAAAAAATATTTATAAATGACAACTCGATTCTTTTATTTTTAAATGTTATTTATTGCAATTAACTAAGAACTTATAAACTAACCATAATTGCTCAGCCTTTCTTTAAGAAAATTGCAAAGTGATCGACTGATAAATGCTAGGTCCGCACAGATGTAGATTCAAAAACTATGTGTCGCCAATTTAACAAGTTTGTTGGGACCATGGTATGCTAATTCTAAATGATCGTTCAACAATGGATTTACTGATAAGCAATACAGAATAGTCAATTTCATCATGATTAGTGCATATTTAATAATGATTTCTGTACACCCCCGCATAAAATTAAAAGTTATTTTGATTTTTGCATGTCCGTCTGTCCGTCCGTCCGTCCGTGCGCACGATAACTCGAGAGCGCGTTCACTTAGAAAGCTGAAATTTTGTACACGGACATTAAAAAAAAAGTAAAATTAAGTTCGAAAATTAGACAAATCGGGCAACTCCTTCGTGGGGTTGCCATAACGAAAATTTCGTCTTCCACGATATATTTGGACACTGCCTGAGAACACGTCGACATAGAAAGCTGAAATTTGGTACATTGTGTTTTCATATTAATAGAAAATAAAATGTCAAAAATGGACTAAATCGGGTAACCTCTTCCTGGTGTTGCCATATAAAAATTTAGGTTTTTTAGATATACTTTTGAAAACGATCAGTCCTAGTGGGAGATCTAGTCTCGGTCGTGAGGGAGTAGAGCCGGTTTAGAGGATAACTCAGTTTTTGTCTGGTTTCAAATAAAATTTTTTATTAAATACTTCAATTTGCTTAACCTAATATCACGAAATTAATAACAATAAAAATTCAATATAAAATCAATATACAACTAACCTACAAATTAATATAAAAATCCCAATAACAAATTCAAATAAAAAAAATAAATCCAACAATAAAAAAATGCAAAGAAAAAACAGAATTGGCCCACGCAGTCCGCCACCCTTGTATTATATATTCTGAAAAGGAAGGAAGAAGCAGAATGTTAGTCTTCTATGAAGGTGCTACGTCTAAGCACACCGGCAGCAAAACGATTCTATAGACAATCAGGTACTCAGGTTATCCCTGATCAGAATTATCTTCTGTAGTGACGCGTGAGGGCACACGGAAGTAAAAGATTTTATAGAAACTTCAGACACTCAGGTTATCCTGATCAGAATTATCTTCTGTAGTGATGCGTGAGGGCACACGGAAGTAAAAAGATTCTATAGAAAATTCAGACACTCAGGTTATCCCTGATCAGAATTATCTTCTGTAGTGATGCGTGAGGGCACACGGAAGTAAAAAGATTCTATAGAAAATTCAGACACTCAGGTTATCCCTGATCAGAATTATCTTCTGTAATAATAGGACGCTCAGGTTATCCCTGATCAGAATTATCTTCTGTAATAATAGGATGCTCAGGTTATCCCTGATCAGAATTATCTTCTGTAATAATAGGATGCTCAGGTTATCCCTGATCAGAATTATCTTCTGTATGATAGGAAAGGAAATTCAGGTTATCCCTGACCAGTATTACCTTCTGTGGCACGATTCTTTTTACTCAGATTAGCTTTGATACAGATCAACTCTGCCAAAAGAATCGTGCCATCTAATGAAATTCATCGGCTTTATATAGCCGCTGTAATAAGTTACGTCTTCTCGCCTCTTGGTGTTGATCTAGCAACGATTGATGTGATGTATGAATGTACCACATACAGCTGGTTGACGTAATGTCACTTGATGTCATCGACAATTGAAAATATTAGACGGTACGTATGCTTTTGTGTATTTATTAATTAATTTGATTGTTTCTACGTGGATTTTTGATTACTTTCTCTTTTAGATCAAATGGCGGCGGCCTTTTATGCAGGTTGGATTAGACACCCTGTTTGGAAGGCATCTTCTTAGTTCTTTTTAACTAAGAACTGATATACCAGACGCTTGAATTAGATAAGTATTCTATTATTTTATTTTATTTGAATTTGGATGTTACTTTGTGTCCCTCTTTTTTTCGTATTTTAGGTAGATTAACCGTCGAGCTGTAGATACATCGGGGGATTAATATGATGCTTCCTGCATTAAAGCTGACGGCAGAACATTCAACGTGGGATTTCAACATATTTTGTGATATATGTGTGAGGACTGAACACCTAGAACATTTTTATTGTACCAAAAACTTCTTCAGAATAAGAAATCCTATAAAATTGGGTTATAATCATTTTCTCTGTCCGACGAGCTGTTCTAGAAATATATGCGAGAAACCAATGTAAAAAATCAAAATTGCTCAAATGGGTGACCATAACGAAATTTCATACGTGCATTCATCTAGGGTATATAAGAATTGGTCTTAGACCAATTCTAGCTTTTTCACTTGTTTATAACTTGATTCTCCCTGAGTTTCGGAACATAGAAACGAACTCTATTCTTATCAAGTTTTCGATAGATAAGGCCATTACGGAGCTCTCAGCGACTCAGCAGTGCACACGTTTACCACTCCGATGTTTAATCACGTAATAATAATTTTGCATTTGAAGTGCTCATCTACTTATGGCGAGGATTAATAATCTGCTTTTCCATTCTAAGAGCAAATGCATTACAATCAGTCACAATTTTGAAATTTTTACCAAGCAAATAAATACGACACCGACGAAGTGCATATATAATTGCCAAAGATTCTAGTTCAGAAGTGTTCGTTCGAAAAATAGAATATCGGGTGAAATTGATCGTCAGATTTCTTTTGCATAAGTATTGCTCCATAGCCCCACAGAGCTTCCATCACGATGCAGTTGTGTTCATTTGTTGGATTAAAAATTGAAAGTACAGGACTCTCCAAAGTAGAACACATACCTAAATATCTTTGCATATTTTTTAAAATCTTAGGTATTGAATAATCGTTAATGGATCTTTACGTTTTTCTAAATTGGGCTTCACACCTTTTTTATTAACTGTATATCCTAAATAATCTATCTTAGAATATGAAAACTTGGATTTCGAAATATTTACATCTAATAGATTTTCTGATAAGGTTTTGAAAAACCATTTCCAGAATTTCTAGATGTTCACTAATAGTTTCACTGGCTTTCAATAAATCATCAATGTATTTAGTAATTTTATTTTGGGCAATCAATGGCATAAATATTTTTTTCATAAATCGTTGGAACACCGAAGGTGCGTTTTTAAGACCAAAAGCATTTTTAAATATACGAATTGATCATGAAGTGTTCCAAAACTTGTATATTTAATAGATTATTTATCCATGTAAACATGGCATATGTCACGAAGACGATCAATTAAATCTTCCACTAATGGCAACGGGTAATTATCCCTAAGAGTAAGTTTATTCAGAGATCTATAATCTATACATAAACGATAATCATTCCGATTTTTCTTTTTAATTAATACAATGGGAGAGATATAAGGTGAGTTGCTAGGCCTTATAACCCCTCATTCTAAAATATCGTTTAAAACTTTTGACAAAACTTCGCGTTCATAATATGAAAGCCTTCTTGGCTTGGCACTAAAATATTCATCTTTTGATAAGATTATACTCATCTCGTATTTCACCATGGGATCCCCCAATGAATTTCAAACTATTTTCACATTTTTCGTATAACTTATTTACACATTCTTTTTGTTTAAATTCTAAATTTTCATCGAAATTCAGATCTCTACTTTGTTATTTTTAATGGTGTTGATACTTAAAATTTTGTTTTCATCTTCACAATTATTACTTAAGGTATAAGATAGTTTAATTCCAGCATTATTAAAAAAATCTCTAACTATTATAACATCTGATTCCATTGTTGTGTTATCGACTCCTACAAAACTTTATTCTTATCAAAAATATTAATTCAGGTATCGTAAAACCCTAAAGATTTAAGTTCCGAATTATTTATACCTACATATGTTTGTACTACACTCTTATCAAATTTTATCAAATATTTTTCTTTAATTATTGATACTGGACTATCTGTATCTAATTGTACTTTTGAATATAATTCATTCATCTTACCGGCACTATCCTGTGTATACTTGACTGTTGTATACTTCTGGTTCAAATGAACAGGCCAAATAATTATTCCCGTTTGTTCGGTACAACAATTAACTTTATTAATTCAAGAGTATAAAAGTTAAAGATACTGTCTATTCTTTGCTCCGTGATGCCGATTGTATTGTTGATTTTGCTTCTCATTTACTTTAGTAGATGACGGCTTCTCCGGTTTCAGCAAATCAAAATAGTTCCGATATTTCTCCTAGAAACATCTCTGCTGGTGTAGCATTGTGTAGTTAACTTTTATTAGGTGTTGATCGGTAGGTTTGGAGGAATATTTCCAGAAGTTCCTCACTCGTCCCTTCCTGCTGAAGTTTCTTTAAAGCCCTTTTTAACGTATCCACAAAGCATTCTGCCTGACCATTTGACTGCGGATGGTAAGGCGCTGTTTTGAAATGTGTGATATCTCTGGGCACTAAAAATGTTTTGAATTGAACGCTAGTAAATTGCGTTCCATCACCATATCGGGAAAATACGGACCTTAATTTTCCGATGATCTCAGATTTTGTTATTTGCTTGATGAGGAAAATTTCTGGCCACTTTGTGTATGCATCAATAATTACTAGATAAAAATTATTGTTGCCTTGGTAGGTAGCTTCGCAGCACCCGCACATCTGTGACACTTTTTAACGAACACTTCGATGTCTTTGTCGATGTTCGGCCAATACACATAGCTACGAGCGAAGGCTTTCGTGCGTTTCAATCTCCGGATGTCCTCTCGATGATTCAGTTTGAGAACTTGAAATTGAAAACTTGCTGGAATAGCGATGCGATCTGCGAATTAATACGCATTCATCTAATTGGTAAAGCCTTTGTAATCTGATTAACTTCTTTTTGAAGTTCCGATTCCAGCGTTGTACATGCGATGACAAATTCATCCTCTATTTTCTCATGTGAACTGATGAGACGTGAAAGAACATCTACGTATCCAAACTCTTTTGTAGAAACGTATTCGATTTCGAAGTCATAGAGCATCAGTGTTAATGCCCAGCGCTGTAATCGATTCGCCGTGTAAACTGGATTGCCCTTTTTCGAACCGAAAATAGCTAATAGTGGCTTATGATCTGTCAGTAATTTAAATCGACGACCGTATATGAAACGATGAAACTTTTTCACTGCAAAGACCAACCCGAGTGCCTCTTTCTCGATTTGGCTGCATTTCTTTTCAGCTGGTGTTAATGCTCGCGCTGCATGAAATACTACTTTTTCTGTTCGATCTGGAAATGTGTGAGCTATAAAGGCCCCAACATCTTCAATAGATGCTTCAGCAGCAACTCGAATCGGAAATTTTGGATTGAAATGTGTCAAAAGCAGATCCGATGAGAGAATGTCTTTGAATTTCTCAAATGCCCTTTGACAGGCTGGTGTCCAAGAGAATTTTGCGTTTTTCTGCAACAATCCGTCTAATGGTGCTCGTAATTGCCGCATTTGTTTTACGAACTTTCTGTAATAATTCACAGCTCCGACGAATGACTGCAACTGCGATAAATTTGTTGGTGCTGACATAGCCATGATTTTCTCGATTTGCATGAGTCAGACGCAGCTCATTTTTGTTAATGACGTGCCCCCAAGTATTTTATTTGAGATGAAAAAAACTTACACTTGTCTAATTTGATACGGAAACCATATTCCTTTAGGTGTTGCAACACCTTATACAAGTTCTCGATATGTTCCCTTGGATTATCACCACTAACAAGTATGTCGTCTAAATACATGAGTGTTGATAGTCAGGATTTTTCGTGATTGCTCGTCCACCGGGACTTGTTGATAAGCATCGGACATGTCCAATATGAGAAAATATCGCGCTGTTGGAAAGTTTTGCAAAGTTATCCTCAGGCACCGGCAGTGGGTATTGCTGTAGTTCTAAACAATTGTTCAAACCTGTTGAGTAATCCCCGCAAATACGAATTTCACCGTTAACCCTTTTTTACGACTACTATTGGTGCTCCCCCACTCCGAAAAATTAACCCGAATCCGCCAACCGCTGCCTCAATTAAAGGAAGCACGGCATATGCCACTGGACGTTTAGGTCGGAATACAGGTTGTGCATCTGGTTTTAATTGAAGTTGTACTTCGACTCTCGTTCATATACCCGGCTTTGTTTCAAATAATTCCGCAAAGCTTTTCTGAATGCTGGATATTTCCGCCGAAGAGTCAAAAGACGCACTGAGTTCCTGACAACAAGATGCATTGAGTTGTTGACAGCAAATGGAGTTTAGTGGCTTCTCCTACAAATTAAATTTGTCACAACCAGATCTATGCTGAAAACATTTAACGTGTCAAGATTAGTTACATAAATATGACATGATTTAAATTCCCCATTTCATTCGATATTAAATAGAAAACGAGCAATTATATCAATGCGATGAGTTGATGCACTTTTAGCTTGCAGCTCTGAGCTGACAAGTTGTCCCGGACAGCCCACATTTCGCCATATGGATTTTAAAATGAGACTGATGTCCGAAGCGGTGTCAATTTGAAGTCGAACTGCAGTTTTCTTGTTTGAAGAAGATCCCGAAAAGTTTTTTATTAAAACTTCAGCGAATTTTCGATGTTAACTGTAGTCGATTTTGTTGACATTCACAAAAATAGCAGAATTTTAAGCTGATTGCTGCTTGTTTTTCAGTTAAATGGTCGTATTTAAATATGCAACAATCGGTCGTATTAGAGGTTTCACATATGCTTATACTCGGAGTAGATTATTGGAAAGAAGTGGGAATATATGTAAATTTAGGAAGTGATACTTGGGAGGTAGCAAATGTGGATCCAGAATATCATATCAATGCCTTGAATAGTCGTACCAATCTATCGTCAGAAGAAAGCCAAAGATTGGATCATCTTATAAAAGAGGCCGAACTTAGAATGGGAAAGGGTCTAGGCTGTACAAATAAGGTCAATCATACGATCGAGATAGATTCATCCCCTATAAAATAACGTTACTACCCTGTCTCTCCAGCTATGCAAAAGATTATCCACGAAGAACTTGATAATATGCTAGCGCAGGGAATAGTTGAACCTTCAAATAGCTCATGGTCTTCACCGGTAGTAATCGTCCGGGAAAAAGATGGAAGCTGCCGCTTCTGTATAGACTTCCGAAAATTAAATAAAGATACTAAAAAGGATGCATATCCTCTGCCATATGTATCAGGAACTCTAGATAAGCTGCGAGATGCAAGGTACATGTCATCGCTAGACATGAAGTCCGCCTTCTGGCAAGTCCCGATGGCAGAAGCGTCGAAACAGTATACAGCTTTTACCGTACCAAATCGAATGCCCTTTGGTCTCACGAACTCCCCTGAGACTTGGCAATGACTTATAGATAGAGTTCTACATAAGTGGTAGTTTAGGAAACATTGTTTTTGTATACCTGGGTGACGTCGTAATAATTACAAGGAGTTTTAAAGAGAACTTGAAAGTATTAAATGAAGTACTGGACAAATTATATGATGCGGGATTAGTTATAAATTACGAAAAATGTAAAAGCTGTCGCTCCGAACATAATTATATGCGTTATGTTGTAGGAGAAAATGGCCTTCAAGTTGATCCAGGTAAAGCGAAGTGTATTTTAGAAATACCTAGCCCTAAAACAGTATCAGAAGTACGGAGATTTATATGTGTAGTAGCTTGATACAGGCGCTTTATACCGAGTTTTTCAGCATTATTTGCACCGATAACTGCTCTTTTAAAAAGAGGAACAAATTCGTCTGGTGCGCAGAATGCGAGGATGCCTTCCGAGTTGTAAAAGAGTGATTGGTATGTGCTCCTATATTAAATTGTCCGGATTTCGACTTGCCATTTATGGTGCATACAGATGCATCTACATATGGCCTCGGAGCAGTACTCACGCAGATTGTAGGGGACGAGGATAAAGACATTGCTTACCTGAACAGGTCGGTAAATAGGTGCGAAAGGAATTACTCTATCAAAGAACGTGAGTGTTTGGCAGTACCTTGGGCTGCCATTGATAAATTAAGACCATACTTAGAAGGAACACATTTTACAGTCGCAACAGAGCACGCTTCACTAGTAGGGCTCCATAATTCAAATGATCCTACAGGCTTACTCGCGAGATGGCGCATTCAGCAGTACGATTTTGTAGTTATATACCGAAAAGGTAAGTAACACTTGCTTTCTGGTTTACTTTCTCGCTCCGTCCCAGTGGTAGATTGCGTTGCAGAAAATTCAAGTACGAGTGACAAATGGTATCATAAGGTGGCAAATATAGTACAAAACAACCCGAGTAAATACCCAGATTGGAAAATAGATAATAATGTATTATGGAAGCATATTCTTCCTAGGTATGCATCATTGGCCAGGTTGTACCGAAAGATAAGAGAAGAGATTTGATATATAAAGGGCATGATATACCGACCTTAGGACATTCTGGTAAACGAAGGACATTAGACAGACTTTCGCAACAGTACTACTGGCCCAAGATGAAAGCAGACATCGCGCGAAATATAAAACGATGCTCAGTTTGCCAATCTACTAAGCCTGAACGAAAGAAACCTGTTGGACTAATGGCTACTAGCAGAATTGCAGATAAGCCGTGGGAGATAATCCGAATGGACTTGATTGGCCCTTTACCCCGGTCAAATAAAGGCTTTAGTTATATACTCACTGTAGTGAATCAGTTCAGTAAATTTCCTTTACTTTTCCCACTCCGTTCGACAACGTGGAAGACCATATTGCAAGTCCTGGAGGACTCAGTATTTTTACTGTTTGGAGTATACGCCACGTAGTGGGCTGAAAAATAAAGAAGAAAAGGAAGAAGAAGAAGCGTTTCGTGTCAGCAGAAAACCTTCCACTCATCGGTGCAGCTTGGTTTTCTGCCTGCTGCAGACGCTTGAAAATAGATCAAACTGATCTCTTCTCATATAAACTCAGAATAAATTCTCGGTGTGAATTATATGAAAAAAAAACACTCCTATACAATCCCAGGAGAAAAAATAAATAAAAAAATAAAAAGATTTCTCTTTTGGATTTTTTACCGGGTTAAACTTAGTTTTGTTCAAGAAAGAATTTTTTGGGATTCTCCGGAATAGCAAAAGCTAAAAAATGTTCTAATTTGTTATTTCATCACACAACTCATTAATTTTTGGTGACAAGTTTCAAGTCTTGGTTTGACTCATCAACACGTCCCAAATAGCGAAATTGGGTGATTTGAAAAACAAATGAAAAAATGAAAAAAAGAAGAAAGAAATGAAAAGTTTGAGCAAAAAAAAGGAATTTTTTTATTTATTAAAAAAATGTAAAATTTTTTTAAAGAAGCAGATTCATTCGAAGCGATTCGAACCTGTATACGCCACGTAGTGGGCTGAAAAATAAAGAAGAAATGGAAGAAGAATATAGGAGTATAGGAGTGTTTTTTCCTCATATAATTCACACCGAGAATTTATTCTGAGTTTATATGAGAAGAGATCAGTTTGATCTATTTTCAAGCGTCTGCAGCAGGCAGAAAACCAAGCTGCACCGATGAGTGGAAGGTTTTCTGCTGACACGAAACGCTTCTTCTTCGTCCTTTTCTTCTTTATTTTTCAGCCCACTACGTGGCGTATACAGGTTCGATTCGCTGAATCTGCATCTTTAAAATTTTTTTACATGTTTTTAATAAATAAAAAAATTGTTTTTTCTTTTTTCTCAAACTTTTCATTTCTTTCTTCTTTTTTTCATTTTTTCATTTGTTTTTCAAATCACCCAATTTCGCTATTTGGGACCTGTTGTTGAGTCAAACCAAGACTTGAAACTTGTCACCAAAAATTAATGAGTTGTGTGATGAAATAACTAATTAGAACATTTTTTAGCTTTTGCTATATACCGGAGAATCCCAAAAAATTCTTTCTTGAACAAAACTAAGTTTAAGCCGGTAAAAAATCCAAAAGAGAAATCTTTTTATTTTTTTATTGAATTTTCCTCCTGGGCTTGTATAGGAGTGTTTTTCCTCATATAATTCACACCCAGAATTTATTCTGAGTTTATATGAGAAGAGATCAGTTTGATCTATTTTCAAGCGCCTGCAGCAGGCAGAAAACCAAGCTGCACCGATGAGTGGAAGGTATTCTGCTGACACGAAACGCTTCTTCTTCTTCCTTTTCTTCTTTATTTTTCAGCCCACTACGTGGCGTATACAAGTTCGATTCGCTGACTTTAAATTTTTTTTACATTTTTTTAATAAATAAAAAAATAGTTTTTTCTTTTTTTCTCAAACTTTTTATTTCTTTCTTCTTTTTTCATTTTTTCATTTGTTTTTTAAATCACCCAATTTCGCTATTTGGGACCTGTTGTTGAGTCAAACCAAGACTTGAAACTTGTCACCAAAAATTAATGAGTTGTGTGATGAAATAACAAATTAGATCATTTTTTAGCTTTTGCTATATACCGGAGAATCCCAAAAAATTCTTTCTTGAACAAAACTTACTTTTTTATATATATCCATAGCTACATACTTCCAGTCCAAGGTATTTTATTATTAGTTTATGAGATTTCGGTGAGATCTCTCGAAGGAAGGCGAGGTGTATTACGATGTGTAAGTTGTCAATGGCTATGTTCAATGCTTATTTGATAATGTTGTTTTAGATCAACTTCGATTGGCTGGAGGATCCGAATCTTTGAACCATGGCGTCAGGATAGAGCGTAATAGAATCAGGTATTACGCTCCATCCTGCTTTTATTTAGGATGAAATCCTCGCACCTTGGAACGTAGATGATATCGGCATAGGCATACCGGATTCACAGGATATATTTTAAAGTCAAGTCTTGCAAAACTTAAGGAGCTTATTTTTTGCCTCACATTTGGGGAAACTTGTTGAATAAGTTATCGGAAAATTTTTATCAGTTATCATCAGCAGCGAAATGCTAGAATCCTCTAAATGGAAAACAAAAACAGCGTAGAAATATAATTAGGATCTTACTTAACGTTAAGATAAATAATTTAAGTTCATTTAAATTCAAATAAATAATCGCATAATTTCATTAAAATAATAGTAGTATTCGGATTCCTTGTTATTTTAAATAATGTGTTTTCAATAATAGTAATCATAGTTCCGATCACCACACCCATCCCTACACGGCCAAAGGAACAGACCACTCTCCATACAACAAAACCACCAGCAGGAAAACGCCAAGTGGTAATAAGAGATGCCAGTACCATTCTTGGGAACCTGTCCACCCCAACCAAACTTGAGTTCGTACTCATAGCTTATCTGTACATCAATGTAAATCCCATACTCGAGTCATCTAACCACGCTTCCATTTCTTATATAATTTAGTTTAATTACACTATATTCAAAACCCGGTGGTACTCATCATCGTTATACAATAAGTCAAAGTATACCTAGTTTGCTTCGTTACCAGATTATTCGGATAAGCTATTGGTCCAGGGTTCTCCGAATCAGAAAAAAAAACAAAATTGCATGAAAATGTGAAATAAATACACAAAAAAAAAAAAAATTTAAAAAGAAATTAAAGGAAAAAAAATTAAGAATAAATAAATAAATAAGAACACAAAAAACGTTAAGTAAGCAAACAATATATATATAGCCATATAGTAGACCACAGAGTAAAATAAAGACAAAAATATAATAATCTTGTGAAATTAAGTCACGACAGAAATTAAACAAAATACTGAAACCAAAGCAGTAAGCATTGCATATAAATCGTAACATTTTGAATAGGTGAACTAACATTACGATATAATTTAACCTACTTGGACAAAACGACAAATATAGCTCACATGATTGTAAATATTTCATAGAGCAAGAGTAGTAACAAATAATAAAATAATAAAATAATAATATATAAAACAAGGTGCTGTCTGATTATCTTAAAACAAAAATTAAATATTCAAAGAAAATATGTGAACGGTGCGTTAAAACAAAAACTCTTTGAAAAAACAATCGAACGCAATCAATTGCGAAAAAAGGGGGGAACAGTAGATACCTATTACTACAAGTGTCAAATGGGACTCAAAAATGGAATGCCAAGAGGTGGCTTTTTTCCCGGTGTGACTGACGGCTGGTTGAGCATAGATAAAAGTGGCTTAAAAAGTTTGGCTTAGAATTAAAAAAAAAAAGAAGAAAATAAAGAGATAACTATTAAAAAAAATTAAATAAAAATAGAAACAAGATCACAAAATTAAAAGCAGTAGTGAAGGATTAGGAGGGTCTTTGGACAAGAGAACTTTTTTTGTGCATTTACCGACACGATCCCAATCTGGTGCCACGATAGGAATATCACCAAGTTAAGTATACCTTAATATTTTCTTTTAATAATAAGTAATTTCGTGAGTTGAGTTCTTTTTATTGAAATAAATTATTGTGGCTGGCTGGTGGAAAAAGGGGTCTTATAAATATTTTTTTTACGTGAAATTCTCCATTTAAAATTTGAAATAACAAAATTTCCGAATTAATTGTGTTAATAAAGCATTAAGTTCTCAGTGATGAGCCGTCTCTATTCATAGGTCTTGTGATTAAGCTTCGATAAGAGAAAAATCACATGGCGCCCAACACTCAGACTTTGACCCATCCCAACTCCAGAGCTAGATTAACATGTGACAGTATTTGGTGGTGTGTCCCACTGGTGTTTGAAAACTTGCGGCAGGCAATATCATCCTGTAGACGCAGAGAAGGCCACATTGAGCAGTATGCTTTGACAGTGGGGGTGCATGGCGGTGATTTCCTCTCTCGGTGGACGTTCGCCCGCATTAAGCCAAAAAAAAAAAAAAAACAGAGAAATCGTATAAAAATTTATATTGCCCTCATCTATTTTTGTGACTTACTGCAAGGTTTTCGTAGGTTCGGCGGTTCAATGGCCTCACGTTGCACCTTTGCTTATAAGCCCACAAAACAAATTCGTGATCGTGGCGTATTGTGTTCACTACGCAATAACCATTACAGTCGCCGACTTATTCCTTATGTAACGTAGTTTACCGTCTGAAGAAGAAAAAAACTCATTAAATTCAACACTTAATTTATTGCGCCAAAATTTAGTTATTTTCCACCACAAGAAAACTCATTAAACTAGAAAAATACTTAGTTTAATTTTCAGAAATTCAATTCCCAACGATCTTCACAATTTTTCAACTTGTCTACTCGCTATCAAAATTCCTAACAAACTCTCACGATCCGTTTTTCATGCCTATCTCTATCTGACCATTTGGCGGGGGAAAATATAGCTGGAAAGACTATTTTCCAGTGGGCTCGGTCGATATTTTGTTAGGCTCTTAACGTTAGTGACATTAAGATGAGTGTTGCTTTCGTCAAACCTTGTACCAATTTTCAAATTTTCTTCCTTTTTAATTTAGGTGCTTTCGTCACAATATATTATTTACAGTGATATCACAATTACTATCGCCAACATTATCGGTAAGGAGATCACTTGTGATAAGTTCCTCAACAAAATCGTTCCCTAGAAGACCAACAACTGCAGTGGCCATACTCGCCAAAGCAATGCCTCGCTCAAACGCATTGAATTCTACTACTTTTCCACATTTCCTGTGTTGTTGCGCTCCAATTTATCGGTTCGCATCTTCTGTTTTATTTCATTTTTTAAGTCGGTCCCACACCTGTAATTAGTAACATGTTAATAAGGTAGAGAAAAATTACAGTTTTACAATTTTTTTAGCTTCCGACGGAAATACGTTTGCCCAAAATACACAGTGATAATTTATGGAAATTTCGACAGTCGATTTATAACAAAACATACTGCCGTGTCGAAATTTTCGACAAATTATCTAATATCGAAGTTTTCGACAGATACAACGTTTTTGTCCTGAATGAGTTCCGGTAAATGTAACCACACCCTGCTTTTGTACATCGTCATAGGGTATATTAAGCTTGTCCGTTTATAAGGCACAGAAATAATAGCTCGATAGCTCGAGAATGCGTTCACTTAGAGAGCACACGGCCTTTTTAAAAATTTAGAATTGTAGATTTGAGTTCGAAAATTGGACAAATCGGATGACTCCTCTGTAGGGTTTCTATATAAAAGTTTCGTATTTTACTAGGAACTTGGGAACTGCAAGAGAACGTGTCGACGTAGAGAGCTGAAATTTTGTACATTGAGTTTTTATAGCAATAGTAAATAAAATTAAAAAAAAACCGGCCAAGTATGAGTCGGACTCACACAGGAAGGGTTCCGTACCATCGTACAAAATTGAAGACTATGTATCCCACAAAAAACACATTTTTTGTATGGGGCTCCCTTTAATGTTTAATTTAATTTTATTTTTATATTTGTTGTTATAACGGCAATAGAAATACACACTCTGTGAAAATTTCGACTGTTAAATAATTAATGATAGATAAAGATTCAGACGGAATCCCCAAAAAAAGACTGTAAATGCTTTCACAGCCTCCTTGGGCTTATCTCATTAAACCAGACCCACTGTTGTCTGATTATTCCTTGGTGGCTGTAAACGATTTGGTGTATGATGACTAATTGCCAAAATTCACTGAGTTATGTGTTATTCGCAACAAATGGCACATAAAAAACTGAATGCAAAACATCTACAATTTCTTGGTGCCAGATGCTTTTTAATTGTTTTCACCTTTTTTTTTCTCATGTAAGATTTGAACAAGAGGCACATGAAAAAATGCATGCGAAGCATCTACAAATTTTGGTACAAGATGTTAATTAATTGTTTTCCTCTGAAACAATGAAAAAATGCGCTGGAATCCCGTTCGCAATCTCCGCTCTGCTGCGATTTTCTGATTCAATAAAATTTTATAGATTTCGAAAGTACATATAAAATCCCCATACACAAAGCTTGTGATGTGATGGTTCATGTACTTACTTTGTTTGGACACCTTTAGAGTTGTTGGTTGCACTTGCTTTCTTGTTTTCACGACCTTATCACTTTGAACCTTGTAGACACACTAAGAGAGCGATGTTACTGAGCTTCTGCCTTTTATAGACAAGTTGGCCATTTTGCCTGATTTGAGTAATAGGTAGTAGTAGGATTGTGGAATCTGAAGTTTGCCCCGTTTGATTTATTAATAATTTGACATAACCTGCAGTTCTAGTAGGTTGTATTTTTTTTGCTGTTTATGTTCGGTTCGCAGTGATTTGTTTTCTTTTTGTGAAATCGACATTTGTCAGTAAAAATTCAGATGAGTAAAGTTCTGTTAGTAATACGTTTAGTTTTATTTTTCTATTATAAACAAAAATCTTTTTTAATTCATTTCATTAATTCATATATTTTTTCTCTTCAGTTCTTTTCTCTCCCTTAGTTTGAACAGGAATGCTTCCCTGGAGCTGCCCTGGATCTGTGGGGAAGTCTCAGGTTGTGTGTAAGTATATTTAATTTTATGCAAACAGATTTTAGCCTATTTCCTTCTTTCATTTCAGGTGTGGCTGAACATTCTCCCCCTGTTGAACGGATCCGTTCAACCGAGCCTTTATCCTTGAAATCCCTCGTTATGGTAATGATGAAGCATTAATATGCCGTCTGCCCAAACACGTAGGCGAACTTGGTATTTCTCCGGTAGGTTGATTATCTTTTCCTTTTTCTTCCTACGCCGGATATCTTTGCAGTCGATCCGCTCAATGACTTCACGCGTTAGGTAAATGTCGACCCCTTCGCGTGTGATGAAGCGCTGATGCTAGTTGTTTATTCTCATCATCGATGGTTGTCCTTTGGTCGTAACTTTTGTAATTGGTCGACCTGACTACCACTGATGACCGTTGGCACTGCTTAGGCTGGTGTTGTATGCGGCGTTTTTAAATATGTGATGGAGGACCCTGCTGCTCGACGTCTTCCGTTAGTCGCTGGTACGGTGCAAGGAGGGTGTCCTCTTGGTAATCCTGTGAGGATGTCGCATCCAGGTTCGACAAAATCCGTCCATCGGGCTGTTAGGAGGCGAAAAACGAATGTCCTCCAAGATTTGCAGGACATCGCTTGTATCTTCTCTCTTATTGTACATCTGAAAAAATAGGAGTGAGTAACCTGTTCTCTTGTAAGGACAATCACCAAAAGGCAACACTGACAAAAAACACAGATGACTTAGGCAGGTTTATTTTTTTTTAAAGACCTCTTGTAAAGTTAAGTGGAGTTGCTTCTTCCATAGGTAGCCGACAGATTTTTGCTATGGGTCTGTTAAAGGTGTGGTTTTTTGTTTTTAACTTGGACGACCCCTAACTAATCCATCTACACCTGGAAATACTTGCTGAATTATGCCTAAAGGCCAACAAGTAAGTGGCATGTTCTCATGCATGAGGATAACCACCCCTCCGGCCTTGATGTTGGGCTGCGGATGGAACCATCTCGCTCTATCAATACGTTTACATGAATATTTGAAGTATACTTGAAGTATGCTTGAAGTAATCAAAATATCATGAAAAGGCTCATTCAACGCGTATATTTCAACTTAAGTAATTGGGAAATTAAATTTAAGAAAAATTCAAGTCAAGTAATTGGAATTAATTCAATCAACCGCCCAACCTGAACTTCAAGTGGGTTTCAAATCAAGTACTCAAGTATTCATGTAAACGTACTGTATGTTGCATTTGATTGAATAGTCCATGTTATGGTTAGCGCACTCCGTGCTCCAAGGGAGAGAGCGCGCGTATGGGTTTATGTGTTAAAACGAAAAGAACAAATAAAATTCACTGCTTGGTTGAATTTTATTAATCTCCCCTTTTTTTTCTCTTTTTAAACCTTTCCTTATATATATATATTTTGATTTTTTTCACATTAACTTTTATTCCACCTTTCTTTATATATATATTTTGATTTTACTCACATTAGCTTTTATTCTACCTTTCTTTATATATATATATATATTTTGATTTTGTTCACATTAACTTTTATTCTACCTTTCTTTGTATATATATTTTGATTTTATTCACATTAACTTTTTAAAACTCCCAATTTCTTAACTTGTTCGCGCGGCGGTTGAAAAAACAGACTCCCTAAGGTTCGCGAGAATCGCACCCAGGTACCTATGAAAACTTTTTCTTAAAGCTTTTTTCTTCTTATTAATTTCTCACGACGATTTTAAATTTGTAAGTGAGTAAATGCAAATTATTTTTGTTGAAATGCATATGTATCATGTAGAAAAAGCAACCCCATATGCACCTGTGTGCCCGTCTTAAAATATTACTTTTAAACGGGCGAGAATAATTGTATGTATGTATTTATGTACATACAATTAGATTTGAGCAGTTGAAAAATGTACGTATGTGAAATGTATATTGCACAATAAAAAAAAAATGGAAATAAAGAAGAAACTGTATGTAGGCATGTATGGACTGCATATCGTGGGAGTGGAATGCATGCTAGATAACAAAATGCAATTTATGCTCAACTTGCATTTCGTTATACCATTGAATTGCATTTTTAAATGCATTTGAAATATGGAATTAAATTTTGAATTAAAAGAATTAAAAGTAATTTTCAGGGTCAACTTTGCAATGCATCAATATATTGCATAGGGCAATATATTGGTGCATTGACCTCATCGTTGTGATTCGGGGCATAGGGTACCTGAGTCACAACATCCCTCCCCTTGGGGAAAAGAAAGTTTTTATTCTTTCGAGAAGAAAAACTTTCTTACTCTGAAAATAGTGCATTTGGAACGTAATTCTATGTAATGATTTTATAGATAGGCTAGCCATGTATAGTTATTTATATGCATAATTATAATTAACTTATAATAGGTAAAGCACAAAAAATGATTTTACTATAATTATTCAAAAATTCAATATGGAAGCCTGTATAGTTACCTTATTATATTTTGTATTTTATATCTTTTAAGCTAATACAAAGAAATGAATAATATTAACCTTACACTTAAGCGTTTGGTAATTCTATAATTTTATACATATTTATCCTATTCATTTATTTATTTCATAATTAATTTTTTTGTTTTATTATATTTGGATTTTATTTATTTTTTCTTTACCTACCTAATTATAGGAATAAAAATGTATTCGTATACAAAAAAAAAATGTTGAGTTATACTTAACTTGAATATGATTTAAGTGCTAAATTTACATATGATTCTAGTGGGGGTTTTTTTAGCTGTTGATTTAATATTTTACTTTTTACTATGATATATAGGAAAGATGAGGTTATATCTATGCGTGTAGTTATTCAATACAAACGTTAACATATCTCTTAAATACTAATATTTATTATAACATCTAGATATGTTAGAAAGTAAAGTATTTCGTCTAATTATTATGAAGGAGGTTGGGAGGTTGTAGGCTTTTATAGCTATACATATACTAGAATATGGACAAAACATACAAGTTTTTAGTAAAATAAAATACAATTATTTGTTTCATTTTTCTTTCTCCTATTTTTTTTTTTTGATATTTATTTATTAATTCCTATCAAGAAAATAATGGGTACTATAATAAGTATTATCCACAAATCCTTCTTTTTAATCTGATTCTTATAATGAATCCTTTTTTTCTTTATTTATTTATACTATTACGTTATTTTAAATATTAACTACATTTACTTCGTTATTGTTTCTTAAATTCCCGGTTAATACGTATATCCATTTTTTTTCTTTTCTCAATGAGGATGGGGATTTTTATGATGGTAAAAATTAGGAAGAGGTTATTACTGTGTCCGTTAGTTATCGTCCGTAGGTTAAACGTTTTCAGGCGATTTCCTTTTAGGTGCGGGGGTTATCTTGAACGTAAGTTTTCGTGGTGCAGCTCTAGGCATATCTTCCAGTTCATGTTAGAGTGTTATGTTTTTGGATGTACGTTCTTTCGGTTTATATTTAATGTACATATAAGCACAGGCAATAGAGATGATTAAAGCAATTGTCACATATGATATTGCATAGTGGTGAATATGATGATTGTTGATTGGATTGAGCGGAATTGATTCCTGCTCTTTTTGGGAATGGATGGATTCTAGCACTCTCTTTTGATCCGCGTTTGTTGTAATATTTAAGGGATTTTCTTCTGTAAACGTTTCCATGGGAGAAGACGTCATATTCCATATTATATTGCAAATCTTTATCGTTGGGATAAAATGGGAATTGAATTTGTGACATTTTTACGTTATGTCCGTTCATGATGAATTCCTTGCTGCGAACATAGCAACCGGGATAAATATACATTATTCCTGTTCCTTGCAGGCTTTTTGAACTAATGGAATTTTCACAAATAATGTCTGTATGGAGGGCATTTTTTAGGGAGAAAGGCCAAGCGTTCTGCTGCCTTAATTGCGTCCAATAATAGTCTTGTTCCAATGGTAGGATTTTACATTTCGATGTAATTGGTTCCTTTTTTATAAGATTTACTTCGCATTGGCTTGTTTTTGTATTTGTGTTTAAATGGTTTAATATATATGAACGATGCGTTAAGGAGTCTGGGTAATGGCATTACTTTGAATATTTGGTATGGTTCCTTGAAAGGGATGGGGATTCTGAGTTCTATGATTATTTTATTATTGAAGATATTCGCGGCAATTGTATTCAATTTGTAACTTTGTGTGATTATATTTTTTCTAGGGTTCATTGGAAGCATCATTGAATTTGGCAATTCTTGCCTAATTTTTTATAAAAGATCTTTAATATTTGTTGGTGATAATTTTTTTTTTTTTTTGAAAACAGGGGGAACAAGAGAAACCCATCCCAAGCACGGAGGCCATAGCGGCCCATTGTACTACCCATAATCCCATTCACCAAATCCTTCCTGTCCTCTTAATGAAGCGCATCAGGTCATGGTGAGGAAGGTTTTTTCAGCTCATCCACAGATAGAACGGGAGACCCTAGAGTTTCCAGTCTGCTCCGTGCGAAGGCCTAACACTTACACAAAAAGTGTTCGTTTGTCTCAGGCTCTCCCTTCATGCAGGACAGACACTCAGGGCTGTCAACAACTCCCATCCTTGTTATATGAGCGTGAAGTGAGCTGTGGCCGGTGATGATGCCAACCACGGTTCTACATTGTTTCCTTCCGAGCCCCATGAGAAAATCGGAGATATTCCCATTGGGCCCATCAAGAAACAGTTTTGTACACCTACAAGCACTCAGGTTCTCCCATCTTTGCTGATGTTTCCTATGAACATCCGCTATGATGAGAGACACGATACTCGGGGTGGCAACGCCTACGGCCCTAGCTAAAAGGTCAGCACTTTCATTCCCCATGATCCCCATGTGACCAGAAACCCACAGGAGGGGCACTTTGTTGTGAAAACCCAACTTATCCACTGACGACCTGCAGTCCCCCAGTAACTTAGACGTTATCCGAGGGCCATTCAGAGCCATCAAGGCTGCCTGACTATCCGAAAGGATAGCGATATCTTTCCCCTTCATTTGCATTTAAAGGGTTAACTTCGCTGCCATTGAGATGGCGAAGACTTCAGCCTGGAAGACAGTGCTGTGTTTTCCAAGTGAGTAGTCCATTCCAAAATCAGACTCAGGAAAGTAGACACCCGCCCCAGCTCGCTTATTAGTGAGAGAGCCGTCGGTGAAGATTTTTAGAGCTGACCGGGGAAGGCACGATAAGGCACCTCCCTCAGTCCACGATTCCCTTGCAGAAAAGCTTACAGAGAAGCGACGCCCGAAACGAAGCTCAGGTACCATCGCATCCCGTGGCATACCAGCTAGAGGGTTTTCCAAGTCCAGACGATACGCCATAGAGCAAGGAGAAGAGCCAGTCGAGCCGTCCTCCCAACATCGCCATAAGCGCAATCTGCACACGGCCCTTTTGGCCTCTGCCTGAATGACAAGATCCAGGGTTGGCAGATTGAGTAGGACCTCAAGAGCCGCAGTACCGTAGATCGCATGGAGCCCGTAATTCCCAAGCAGGCAAGCCTGTGCAGGCCCGCCACCTTCCAGATCGCAGTCCCCACAAGCGCCCTCGGCCACCATAAACAGGAGGCATATGTGAGCATGGGTCTGACGATCGAGGTGTACATCCAATGCACAACCCTTGATCTCATGCCCATGTGCTTTGGAAGAACAAAGTACCCCAGCTTACGTCTTCTGGAGAAGAGCACCAAGCTGCACTTTGTTGGGTTCACTGTCATATCATGACGGGTGCACCAGTCCTCAAAAATATTGAGGTTGGTGATATTAGTGTAGGATGGAATTTTCCATGCTTGGAATTTGTTAAAAGATCAATTAACTCTGTCTGGGTATTCTGATATCTGAATGCCATTAGAGAGACTAGTGAAATGATCGATTCAAGTTCAATGATATTTTGTTATCCAGTGTTCTGTTTTCCATTAATGAAGTAGTATTGTATTGAAATTAACTTTTTATGCATAACCATAAATTCCTTTTCAATTACGGCTTTAGATTTGTTGAAAATGTTTGCGGTTGCTTCGACTATCGCGGTTTTGGCTTTTCATAAGTGATAGGAGGGAGTTTTGGTTTAGGGTCAGGTTACGTATTTGCTCGTCATAAATTTTGGCGTCATCTTCGTCTAATGTACCGAAGAGAGCTTTGGAGATTGAGCCTATCGCTTTAAATAAGGCTCTTTGTTGCCTACTTTGGGTCACAAGTAACATATTCTTGTATTCTATGTTTGCTGTAATAAGATTGATTTGCAGTAACGTACCATTGCAGGTGTGGGCCATCGCTGAATTGCTATTGAATTTTTGGCAAGTTGCTGTTATTTGCTCTGCGATGAACTGGATATTCCTGAATTCTGATTTGAAATTTTCCAGGTCGTAGAATGTCACTAATTTCCAGTCGTTGGTGTAGAAATTGGCTCTGCCAATTTCTTCGAAGTAAATGCCTGCAGTAGCATTTAGCTGCTTTACCTCTATTCCTGAGCCGTAGATTAAGGGGATAAAAATTAGAATGAATGCTATATGCATCATTTTGGAAACCTGGAGGATGACATTATGTTAAAATCTCTGGATAATGTTTGAAGATGATGAAGTTGAAGTTTTAGGTCATTGGTATGGACTCTTTTGTTTTTATTATTGATTTTAATAGTGGAATTTTCGGGGGAATTAATCTCCATAATCTCATACGGACCTGACCATAACGGTGAGAACTTATTATCTCTGACTCTGCTTTTCAGTAAGACTTTATCACCAGTACTAAATGATTTTTGGACGGAGTTCTTATCGTATTGCAATTTTGATTATTTTTCTTTGTTTGTCATGGCTATGTCCTTAGCTATTTTGAAGCTATGCTGTAGACGCGCTTTTAACTCGTTTTCGTAATTGTCATAATTATAGCAAACGGCTGGAGATGATTTCAGATTGTTTGGAATTTCGGCTGGGAATCCGTAAAGGAGTTCGCGAGGAGTATAATTAGTACTCGAATTAGGGGTAGTATTGTATACAAACATGGCATAAGGAATCCATGTATCACAGTCTTGTGGATCTTTTGCTACATAAGATCGGAGAAATTCTGCTAAAGTTCTGTGGCTTCTCTCCAATGCACCATTCGTTTGAGCGTGATATGGAGTAGTTTTGAGCCTTTTAATTCTCAGCAACTGAGATACCTCGGCGAACATGCCACTTATGAGGTTAGAACCCTGATCTGTGAGGATACTTTCTGGAATACCATGTCGACAAACTATTGTTGTCGTGAAGACTTCCGCTAATGTTTTAGACTCGGTGTCAACTATGGGAATAGCCTCAGAAAATTTTGAGAGGTCGTCTTGGAATGTAAGGATGTATTTGTTTCCAGAAAGAGAAATTGGGAGAGGTCCTACAACATCTAGGTACACTCTTTCGAAAGGTTTGGAGCTAATGCTCGAGATTTTCATTAGAATTTTAAGGTTTCTGGAAACTTTGTTCACCTGACAAAGTTTACATTTCCTTACATATTTGACCACGTCGTCTAACATGCCAGGCCAGTAGAATTGCTTTTTGATTCTTTTAATAGTACGGGTAATACCTTGATGGCCTCCCGTTGGTAATCAGTGAAAATCTTTTAATACTTGTTCGATATCCTTAATGTCGTATAAAATTTTTATTGAATCCTGATGAAGTTGAATGTTTATTTGTTTATTAGCGAAGATCTGGACAAAAGCGTTTTTAATAATTATTTGATTCTGTGCATCGAATATAGGAAAGGAAATATTTATTTGTTTTAACTGATTTGCTTCTGTGTATGAGCAGATTTCAGTTAAAATCTTTTCGAGGTCTGATATATTTCTTTGAGATCGACAAGGTAAATTAGTTTTTGAAATGATATTTTTGGAGTCTTTTCTTTTGAAGAAGCTCAGTTCAGTTTTTAAAAGTGGAGATTTATCTGAAAGTTTTAGTTTCGAAGCCAACACTCTTTGTTGCTGTTGAGAGTTTGTGGAGTTTTCGCTTGGATTTATAGATGTCGGTGTTGATGAAGACGACATTTTGTTTGGTGTTGAGGATTGGTGATTGTTGCCAACGCTTTGTGGTGATGACATTTGTGGAGAATTATGACAGCTGCTTGTTTGGCTATTATTTTTTCAAGTTCTGTATCTTGCATTGGCAAGATGAAGAATTTAGGATTCGCATTTTTGTCAGTAAAAGAGGAAAATTAGTCTCAGTTATTATGACTGAGGAATTGTTTGATGACGATGGAGCTGGGTATGGAGTAATAATACTCGTGTCGGGAATGTTCAGATTTCCTGAGCTCTAGCTTGATTCCTTGTTACCACATTTACGCAGGTGGTAGGTTCTGCGAAATATTCGCTACTATCTGGAATAGCTCTACTGAGAGCGTCTGCAGTTGTGTTGAGCTTACCTGATTTATGCACTATTTTGTAGTCATATTCCTCAAGACGTATTCTCCATCTCATCAGTCTTGAGGAGTGATCTTTCAGATTCTTGAGCCATACTAATGGCTTATGGTCAGTCATAATTGTAAACTGTCTGCCATAAACGTATGGTCTGAATTGCTCAAGCTAAGAGCTCTTTCTCTATATTTGAGTAACGAGTCTCTGCACCATTGAGAAGTCGACTAATATAGGCGATTGGATGATCTCCTTGATCATCAACTTGTGAAAGAACAGCTCCGATGGCGTAGTCACTGGCATCGGAGGTGACAAAAAATTCTTTGTCGAAATCAGGATAAGATAGAATTGGTGCTGAAATTAATTTATTTCGTAATTCGCAGAATGCCTCGTCACAAATTGCGTCGAACTTGAAAGGGATATCTTTCTTTAAAAGATTTATTAATTGGTTTAGCTATTTTTGAAAAGTTTGGTATAAAGCGGCGATAGTGGCCGAAGAAACCACGGAAGGCTTTAATATCTTTCTCCTTCTTGGGTCTGGGATAGGACTGAACTGACTTGATTTTTGCTGGGTCGGGTTTGACTCCATTTTCTGTAATTATGTGCCCTAAATACATAATTTCTTTCCTTAGGAAATGGCACTTGTCGGGTTGAAGTTTCGAATTAAAATTTCGGAGACGGCTGAATACTGCTGTGAGTCTGCAATTGTGGTCTTTGAGATTCTATCCATGGACTACAATATCGTCCATGTATACAAAGCAATAGATGCCTTGAAGGCCAGATAAGACATTATTCATGGCTCATTGAAAAGTAGCAGGGGCTCCTTTTAAACCAAATGGCATACGATTGTATTCGTAGTGGCCATAGGGTGTGCTAAAGGCAGTTTTCTCCCTGTCCATCGAGTCCATTTTTATCTGGTGGAATCCACTGGCTAAGTCCAGTGTGGTAAAGTATTTCGACTTCCCCAACTGGTCTAATATATCAGTGATATTAGGTAGTGGGTAGTGACGAAAGTCTACCACTACTCGCCACTTTTTCTATCCATTCTCATCTGGTTTTTTAGGAACCAGGAAAAGTGGAGAATTCCAGGGACTATGTGAAGGTCTGATGATGTCTGACTCAAGCATTTCTTGTCTTTGCCTATTTATTTCAGTTCGGCTTGCTTCAGGAAGTCAATAAGGCTCGGTATAGATGGGCGGTTTGTCTTGGAGTGTCTCGATTTTGTGGCTAATCGATTCTGTATATGAAAGGAAATCCCCTTCTCTGAAGAAGAGATCGTTGCATTCCCTACAGATATTGCGAATACTCTCAGATTCGAGCCGGAATTTTGACTTTTTTTAAGTGATCTGATTCTTTCAGATTATTAGTAAGAAGGAGATATGATTCCAACTTTTGTGGAATTTTGAAGGAGTTATTCGATGAGTCCGACTCGATAGAACTAGAAGGAGTTAAAAATTCGTTGAAATTCTTTGTTCTTTTTTTATATTTACTCATAGACTTCACCTTTTGTGAATCTATTGTTGAAGGAGATTGAATTTTATTTATTTTATGCTTTCGTGCGGCTATTGATGGAGATATATTTTCATTATTTTTGGTCTTCACTTCTGATGAAGTATTGGATAGAAATCGATTGTTATTGCTTTGTAAAGCAATTGATGGAGATAGGATTGTATTAATATTTTTATTGGAGAATGTAATCTCCGTATATAATAAACTTTTAGTCCGAGACCTCTTTTCTGGGTTTTTGCTTTTCAAATAAACATAAGGGTAATTTGAATAAAATTGTTCATATGGATAAGATGAATCAGATTCATTAACTTCCAGAGAAATGAATTTATTTTTATAGTCGATACTCGCAATGTATCGAGATAAAAAATCATGACCAAGCAGGCCATCGTATGAGAGGATGGAGTTATTTCCCACAATTTGAAATGGGTGTTCTAAGATGGAGTTATTTTGTGCAGATTCCAGAGTTAATTTCGCAAAAATGAGTCCTTCCGTTGAAGTAGACTCTGTGAATAATGTGTTTATATTGCAGACAGCATCTCTGTAGCAAATACTGTCTGGCCTTAATGGATGTAGTTTGATTAAACTGATCTCTGCTCCTGTGTCGATTAAAAAAGTAAGTTTTGGAGCAGAGAAGATATCGACAGACAAAGAAATTGTTAAAGAATTATTATTTACTTGGATGGGGATACGTATCAATTTTGTTCTGAGTGATATTGTTTCGGGATTCCTGTGGACTTGTGCTGTAGTTTGTATGTGCGAGGGGTTGCCGAATGAGACCCCCGCTGCATCCAGTTTCCCTGCCAGGATGCCGATGAATTTTTGTTGTCCTTCCTATTTGGAGATGACGATCTAGCCGAGATATTGGCAATATTATATTTCGGCGGTGAAGTTCGACTTTCTCGGAATACTGGCTGCTGCCAGTTCCTATTTTCCTATTAGCCGTGTTTGCCAGTGGAATTGTATTTATCTCCCGAAAATTATTTTGGTTTCCTGGGCTGTTGTTAGAACGATTATTATTCGCAGCTGTTGTCCTGCATTCTTCAAAGGTGTGCTCAATTCGATGACAATATCGACAAGATGGGCCCTGCGACGGATATATGACCTTATTGAAATCTGGCGGGCGTTGTAATTGCGAGTTTAGCTTTGGAACTGCGTTGGGTGGAGCGTTGTATCACTGTGCAACTTGATGCAGCATGCCCCAGTCTATTGCATTTGAAGCAACGCAGATTTAGATTTGTATTCTGTTGAAAGGGATTTGGGTTTACCTTGTGATTCGTTTGAAAGATATCTTGGTTGAGCTCCAAACGCGATGCATGATCTGAAATATGAAATTTTAATGCAGAAAAGAATTTTTCGGAATGCACTTTGGCTAAAGTTTGGAGTTGTGGATTGGATAATCCGTCCTCTATAGCTCTCACTGCTTGACACTCATTATCTTTTAAAAGAGATTTTAAAAGAATTTTATCACTTCTATATGAGTGCGTTGCCTCATTTAGTTTGAATAGGGTTGTGCTAAGTCTCTGAAGGAAATCTTTAACGCTTTCCCCTATTCCCTGTTTAGAATTATTTAATTGAGACTGTAGCATAGTTCTGGGAATTTTTACCTCAAAAGTTTCAGTTAAAATTGATTTTAAGGTACGCCAATCTTCAACTTGATTATACCTGGAAATATAATATGCATCTGCAGATAATTTACTCCTTATTAAGCTAAGGAGGGAGTGTTTTTCGTTCGCCGTCGTTGCCGTCGCGTATATATCATCACAGCTTGAGATAAATTTGTGGAGATCTTTCGGATTTCCATTGAAATTGGGAATTAATGTTCTCGCGTCAGATAGGAAAAAATTTGATTGGTCTCTGAAAGAGACATTGTGGTGATTCTCTGTGGAATTATTTGTAGTATTCGTTACATTTTGGAATCGAGGGTCCAGTTATTCTTGCAGCGCAATTACAGTGTCTGAGAATGATGTTTCCATGTCAATGTAAACATCATTCACGAAGTATTCGCTATCTTTGTCGTTTGGGCCAACATTCAAGATTATTTCGTTATGTGTTTCTTCGAAATCGTCCCAATATTTGTGCAACGGGTTTAATTTTTGGTTTAGATATGCCTGGGTTGAAGTTGCAAGTAAGTATTATCTATAGATTGAATAATATGGGATAACGTTTTTCGTCTATCTTCTTGCAATCGAAACCGTACAGTGATTGAACTTTGTCTGTGCTGTCTTGGTTATCAGCTGCAGTCGTTTTTTGAGAAGTTTTTGGAAGTGGGACGTAAAACGGGTTATTTTTGCGCTCTGTGTGGACTGATATGGATTTCAACCTATCAGACAGAGTTGCCTTTGTAAGATTGTACCAGTCCTCCGTTTTGTCATAGCATGACTGCTTAAAATAATCATGAGTTTCAGTAAAATTTTCAAGATCTTGAATCACGGTTTCCGTTTTTTCAAATGAAGCCCATACCGCTTCCAAATTTTGGAGTTTTTCAGAAGTAAAGTCTGATGTCTTTTTGCTTTTATTGGCAAGAATTTGTCTAATTTCTGACATTTTTGGGACTTGTGACAAGCAAAGCTCATTGAAAGATTTGTTTTCTTCAGTCATGTTTGGGTCCAGTTATTTTGAGAGACGTAAAAATTGATTCCGCTTATATATAAAAGTGATATTTTTTTTTGCTGTATTGTATGTATGAGTAGTATAGCTAGGACAGCACCAGGACACTTTTTCCATACAAAAAGTGTCCGGAAAATTCCAACTATTTTGGTGGTTTCTGGATCGGATTCTGGGCCACTGAGGGGGATTCCATCTAGTGGTCTACGTCACAAGGCCTGCCTGGAGAATTCCCTTCCTACCGTCTGGCTGACAGGGAGATGACATTAACTTTTTTAGTAATAATTCAAGTTTTATTTTTTTACTCATGGTGTGCTGCGCCTAAATGTAGGCTTTTAATTGTGATTTTGCTGTTTTCAAGTGTTGCGCCTAAATGTAGGCTTTTTGGTTTTGAACTAATATTAGTAATAATTACAGTAAACGCTATGCTATTCTTTTTCATACCAATAGATTCTAGAAGGTGCCAGCGGATAGGGTATTGATACTGTTGGAGGACAAAATTTCTATCAGAAATCCTCTACGGGCTATGGTTCTCGAGATATTAGCGATTTTACATCTTTAGATATGGTTAATATTAGTAATAATTCAAGTTAACGCTATGCTATTCTTTTTCATACCAATAGATTCTAGAAGGTGCCAGCGGATAGGGTATTGATACTGTTGGGGGAAAAATTTTTATCAGAAATCCTCTACGGGCTATAGTTCTCGAGATATTAGCGATTTTACCTTTTTAGATATAGTTAATATTAGTAATAATTCAAGTTAACGCTATGCTGTTCTTTTTCATACCAATGGATTCTAGAAGGTGCCAGCGGATAAGGTATTGATAGTGTTGGGGGACAAAATTTTTATCAGAAATCCTCTACGGGCTATGGTTCTCGAGATATTAGCGATTTTACCTTTTTAGATATAGTTAATATTAGTAATAATTCAAGTTAAAGCTATGCTATTCTTTTTCATACCAATAGATTCTAGAAGGTGCCAGTGGATAGCGTATTGGTACTGTTGGGGGACAACATTTTCATCAGAAATCCTCTACGGGCTGTGGTTTTCGAGATATTAGCGATATTTCCATTCAATATTACTAATAATTCAAGTTACTTTGGGGAGTTGTAGATATGAGCATAATGTCGCCTTGGATTTGCTGTTTTCTTACTTGAATATTTCTTAGTGAGGAATTTGTAGATATCAAAAGTTCCGGATGACTTTCTATAGGCGTTCTGGGGCAGTGGGGTTCTGGGCATCAAACTAAACATTAGGCATGCTTCCCCTGTTTATGATGTAATTTGATATCACCGCTGTAAACAAATTCGCATTTAAGCTGAATGGTTCATACACACCTGTGTAAACTTCCTGTTTAAAATATTTGCATTTTAGCTGAATGAGTCATGCACACCTGTGTAAACAAATTTAAGCAATATCAGCACATTTATTCTTTTCACGTAATTTGATACCCACACTTCCTGTAGGCAGCCAAAAATTTTATTGTTCCAAGAATTTTGCTGATCGAAACGTTTCATTGTAATGTAAACAAATTTTCACATTTTCATGTATGCATTCATGTAAACAATCTTATTTGCAAATTCAACCAACAGAATAAAGTAATCAAATTAATTTGGATGATTTATGTTTTTTTGTGTTTTATTGTTTATTCGATATCATCTCAGCCTGTAAGCAAATTCGTTGGAATTCATCCTGTGCAATGATTATTGCAGCAGCAGGATCATTCATGTTTACAAACTTTTGCTATAAAAGCCCACGCAAACTCTTGGGGAGCATCAGTCAGTTTTAGTGAGTGATAGTACAAAAAAAATTAAAAATGTCTTCGGTGTTAGTAAATAAAAGTTTTTCAATTATTGAAAATTTGCGAAAAGATGTGTCGAAGTGTTTAAAATATTCAGTGAATAAAGACTATATTGTTAAAAAGTGCAATAGAAACATGCATAAATTTCAAGTTGCATTTCGGAAGTGCAATTAGAGTGCTAGGAAACGACATTTTGAGAGCTGTCTCGAGCAAATTAAATCATTGAGAGCACTATTGAGAACTCCCCGTCGAGGTGGAGGAATTACTCGCGTAAGAAAAAGTGATTTTGTAAAGTGGGACGAAGTAAAGACAGCGTTCGCAGACAGAATTCGACAAGGTGTTATTGCAAATTTAAAACATATCGATCCGAAGCTATTTATGCAAGACGCTACCAAATTATTTATGCGCCGCATTAAGAACACTCTAAAACGTTATTTTAATATTAAAGTTTCTACAACGTTTTGCGGCGAATTTATTAAACAAAGTGCTGACAATGAAAACATAAAAGACATTAAATATTTCCAAGCGAGAACTGCTGCAATTAGTGCAGATGATAACTCAGAGGAGTGGTTTAAATCAAACATTTTAGATCTAATAAACACTCAGCTTGAAGAATTCCAGGAAAAAGACAGTGGCTGGGCACGACACTCTATAATACATCTAGCAGTACACATCAACAAGTTTGAGCAGCTCCGAGGATCTTCGTATATACCTCTGCCGAAGGAAATTGCTTTAAAGCAAGCTTGCATCAATGTGAAAAATAATGATGAAGCATGCTTCGCGTGGGCAGTAACATCAGCGCTATATCCTGCAGCAAATGTCCGCTCTGATAGGACCTCATCGTATCCACATTACTCTACAGTACTAAATTTAACTGGGATAACATTTCCCATTACGCTTAACCAGATTAAACAATTTGAAGGACAGAACGATTTATCAGTTAACGTATTCATCCTAGAGAAAGAGCGTTTCCATACAACAGTTCCAGTTAGACTTACGAAACACAGGATGGAGCGGCATGTAAATCTCCTTATGATACAAGATGACTATGATAATACAAAGGATGAAGATCATATGGATGACGATGATGATGCTGGCAGATATCATTTATGCTGGATTAAAGATCTTTCGCGCCTCATATCGAAACAAACTTCGAAACATGATCGTAGAAAGTATATATGTGAGAGATGTTTGCTCTATTTTCGCTCTGCTGAAAAATTAGCATCACACACTCCTGAATGTGAGAAACAAAACGATTGTAGGATTATGTTTCCCTCAGGGGAAAAGAAATGGTTGGAATATAAGAATTATAACCATAAGAATCCCGTCCCGTTTTGTGTGTATACAGATCTTGAATCAATATTGAAGCCGATTCAGGGAAACGATCAAAATATACAGCGATTCCAGGAACATGAAGTTCACAGCATAGGATTTTATTTTCACTGCAAACATGATGCTAAGCTCTCATATTACAGAGCATATCGAGGCAAGGACTATCAACAATAGTTTGCATTAGAATTGCAAAGGATTGCATCCATAGCTGTACAGGAGAAGCTGAACATCAGACCAAAGCAACCCCTGACTAAAGAGGAACGGCGTTCACATATAGAAAATACTTGCTGCCATATATGTGAAAAAACGTTTGCAACCGATGAGGAACGAGTCCGGGACCATTGCCACTTAACAGGTAAATACTGAGAATCATAATTCAATTCATTTTTTCATAAATTCTTTTAACAGGAAAATACCGAGGGCCAGCGCACAATGCATGCAATCTGATCTACCAAGATTGCTCCATAGTTCCAGTCATTTTTCACAACTTATCTGAAACGGATATTTGACGCGTGGTATCAATTTGACGCTGACTTCTGACGTCACCTTGACCTATGAGGCCAACCGGATGTGAGGTCAGATAACAGCTTAATAGCTTTTCAAATAGCTCTGATAACAGCTTAACAGCTTTTAAACAGCTCTGATAACAGCTTAACAGCTTTTAAAACAGCTCTGATAACAGCTGAACAGCTTTTCAAACAGCTCTGATAACAACTTAACAGCTTATAAACCAGGTCTGATAACAGCTTAACAGCTTTTCAATCAGCTCTGATAACACCTTAACAGCTTTTCAAACAGCTTTGATAACAGCTTTGATAACAGCTTAACAGCTTTTAAACAGCTCTGATAACAGCTTAACAGCTCTTAAAACAGGTCTGATAACAGCTTAACAGCTTTACAAACAGGTCTGATAACAACTTAACAGCTTTTAAAACAGCTCTGATTACAGCTTAACAGCTTTTCAAACAGCTCTGATAATAGCTTAACAGCTTTTAAAACAGCTCTGATAACAGCTTAACAGCTTTTAAAACAGCTCTGATAACAGCTTAACAGCTTTTAAACAGCTCTGATAATAGCTTAACAGCTTTTAAAACAGGTCTGATAACAGCTTAACAGCTTTTAAAACAGGTCTGATAACAGAGTTACAGCTTTTCAAACAGGTCTGATAACAGCTTAACAGCTTTTAAAACAGCTCTGATAACAGCTTAACAGCTTTTCAAACAGCTCTGATAACAGCTTAACAGCTTTTAAAACATCTCTGATAACAGCTTATCAGCCTATAAAACAGCTTTTTCAGCTCATCCACAGATAGAAGAGCAGACCCTAGAGTAATCAGCGTCAAATTGAGACCACGTGTCAAATATCCGTTTCAAGCGCCATCCAAGACCAGGCACCCACCACCACAACCAATACCACCACCCCCACCACCACCCCCACCCCCCACCACCCACCACCACCCACCACCCACCACCACCACCACCCGTTGTAGTGGGCAAATATTATTCGGGAGTTCCGGACTTAGTATGGGAAATTGAATAAAAAGAAGGTCATTATAAATTGAAAAATATTAACATTTAATTCTTAAGGTATCATTCTAGATTAACATTTAATTCTTAAGGTATCATTCTATATTAAGCTTCCTTGAATCGGTTACCCTATATTTATAATATTTTCCTTTATTTTACAATAGCGTATATCATCTTAGACTATAATACAATTAAAACAAACTATTTCATTAAATGGTATTTTAGCTATAATACAATTTTTATTTACAATACATATCTTAGACTAGCCTTAGATTATATGTTTTCTGTGTCTGCTCCTTGCTGTTCTGACTGAATAGAGTAATGTCCCCATGGTAGAGTATCCGTTGTCCCGCTCATAATATACCGCTTGTTATCATATGGATTCAATGCAATTTTCTTTTGGCTGATCGTGTAGACATTATGGTTATGTGATCGTATGGAGCTCTGATTAGCAGTTAATACTCGCTTGTTATTCAAACATTCGACGTAGTCTTCGAAATTGATATGACTCTGGACTACATTAGCCTTTACTCCTTTTGCTTTCTTTACAGTTTTACCATCATTTATACGTAGACTGTACATTTTCGAGCGCAAGCCTGCAAATTCCCTCATGATTTTCCCATTCAGCTCATCCTTCATTAGACCAGGAATCTTTTTATTCATGAGCGGTAAATTGAATTGATTATCTTCTGGGTAATCATTTCTATCAAATTTGTTTATATTTTCAACCATAAACTCATATGCATTTTTCTCTTCAAGTTCATATATTAGAGAATCTGTATCTGTATACATGACTTTACATTTATCTCCAAATTCACGCTGCATAAAACTGTAGTGGAAATCATAGAGGCATATCTTTGAAATTTCCAAAACTGCCATTCCAATATAGAGGGGATTATTGAATAAGATTTTGAGTCGCCTTAATTCCACAGCAACTAAATTCTCATCAAATATCGTTGCACTGTGGAAGTTGGGTGCCGCAATCCGAGCTTTTGCACCATAGCGACCTTCCCACTTTATGCAAAGCTTTATATCGCTATACTTGCGAACATTTTCCATGGTGTTACCAAAAGCTGCATTATTCATCTTCTTATAGCTGTCCTTCTCATGATCGCTGGTAGCCTGCTTCCGTTTGGTAGTATTTAAGTCAATATATGGTTTAAGCCAAGCTGATTGGTTGAATTGAAGAACCCGGTGCACTTTTTTCAGGATGAGGCCGTGTGATAAGCATTGCTTCAAATTTCGGTAGTGTATAACATATTTAGTTTTAGGATGAAAAGTTGTCAAAAGCTTTTCTAATTTTGCTCCAAGTGGTGCTGCATGCTCAGAGCAAAACGGTAAATCTTTATGTGAATCATGTAGATGTTGAGGATAGTCCAAGTCGACTTCGAATGTGTATCCAATTGGTGAATCATCAGGAATCTCGAAAACGTTGATATTGTGAGCATCAGCCCATTTGAATCCTCCGGTTGGTAAATGCTGTGACATAGCCCATCCATAAAGGTTATTTACACCATAATACATCAGGTATTTCTCTTTCTCGTCGGGCTTAAAATCATCCATATATTTATTATTTGCTTTACTATATCTGTTTGAGCATTGACTTATACCACCTCGAATACCTCTCTCTATGAATAGCAGTATATCTACGTCGGTTATCAGCTCTAGTTTCACTTTGGTATATTTTAACATTGCATCCCATGTTAGACCTGGCATGGTGTAATAATGTGTAGGATCTAAATTGTGCGTCTTCATACAGACATCTCGAAAGTTCTCAAACACGTCAGCCAATAGAAGGATATCAGTTTTCAGGTATAGATCGGAATATTCGCCAAGTGCCTGTATTGCAAATGTCTTCCACACCTTTTCTGTTCGGCTGTAGTCCTCAGCAGATATATCACTGTCAGTCATTTTGCTCCTGTGCTGGCAAGTGGTGGAAATCCAATTTTGTCCAATCGTCAACGAAGTCGTATGGGAAGACACCTTTGCACGTAAGTAGTTTAAAGTCATCATCATCCAATTCCTGCCATACAGCTCTTGTAATGTTTAATTTATCCATTGGCAGCAATGATGATAGCTTATCTAAGGATTCTGCCATAAAACGGAAGGAATCGATGAATCTGAATTTGATATGGCTGCCTTCAACGTGCTTGGTGAACGAGATATATCTTTCTTTATTTATTGGTAGGAGATCCACTTTCCCAGGAATAGATGTAGCTATATCCTTAATAATGAAGTGAGCATCATATCCAGATAAGTTGTGAAAAATGACTGGAACTATGGAGCAATCTTGGTACATCAGATTGCATGCATTGTGCGCTGGCCCTCGGTATTTTCCTGTTAAAAGAATTTATGAAAAAATGAATTGAATTATGATTCTCAGTATTTACCTGTTAAGTGTCAATGGTCCCGGACTCGTTCCTCATCGGTTGCAAACGTTTTTTCACATATATGGCAGCAAGTATTTTCAATATGTGAACGCCGGTCCTCTTTAGTCAGTGGTTGCATTGGTCTGATGTTCAGCTTCTCCTGTACAGCTATGGATGCAATCCTTTGCAATTCTAATGCAAACCATTGTTGACAGTCCTTGCCTCGATATGCTCTGTAATATGAGAGCTTAGCATCATGTTTGCAGTGGAAATAGAATCCTATGCTGTGAACTTCATGTTCCTGGATTCGCTGTGTATTTTGATCGTTTCCCTGAATCGGCTTCAATATTGATTCAAGATCTGTATACACACAAAACGGGACGGGATTCTTATGGTTATGATTCTTATATTCCAACCATTTCTTTTCCCCTGAGGGAAACATAATCCTACAATCGTTTTGTTTCTCACATTCAGGAGTGTGTGATGCTAATTTTTCAGCAGAGCGAAAATAGAGCAAACATCTCTCACATATATACTTTCTACCATCATGTTTCGAAGTTTGTTTCGATCTGCCAGCATCATCATCGTCATCCATATGATCTTCATCCTTTGTATTATCATAGTCATCTTGTATCATAAGGAGATTTACATGCCGCTCCATCCTGTGTTTCGTAAGTCTAACTGGAACTGTTGTGAGGAAACGCTCTTTCTCTAGGATGAATACGTTAACTGATAAATCGTTCTGTCCTTCAAATTGTTTAATCTGGTTAAGCGTAATGGGAAATGTTATCCCAGTTAAATTTAGTACTGTAGAGTAATGTGGATACGATGAGGTCCTATCAGAGCGAACATTTGCTGCAGGATATAGCGCTGATGTTACTGCCCACGCGAAGCATGCTTCATCATTATTTTTCACATTGATGCAAGCTTGCTTTAAAGCAATTTCCTTCGGCAGAGGTATATACGAAGATCCTCGGAGCTGCTCAAACTTGTTGATGTGTACTGCTAGATGTATTATAGAGTGTAGTGCCCAGCCACTGTCTTTTTCCTGGAATTCTTCCAGCTGAGTGTTTATTAGATCTAAAATGTTTGATTTAAACCACTCCTCTAAGTTATCATCTGCACTAATTGCAGCAGTTCTCGCTTGGAAATATTTAATGTCTTTTATGTTTTCATTGTCAGCACTTTGTTTAATAAATTCGCCGCAAAACGTTGTAGAAACTTTAATATTAAAATAACGTTTTAGAGTGTTCTTAATGCGGCGCATAAATAATTTGGTAGCGTCTTGCATAAATAGCTTCGGATCGATATGTTTTAAATTTGCAATAACACCTTGTCGAATTCTGTCTGCGAACGCTGTCTTTACTTCGTCCCACTTTACAAAATCACTTTTTCTTACGCGAGTAATTCCTCCACCTCGACGGGGAGTTCTCAATAGTGCTCTCAATGATTTAATTTGCTCGAGACAGCTCTCAAAATGTCGTTTCCTAGCACTCTAATTGCACTTCCGAAATGCAACTTGAAATTTATGCATGTTTCTATTGCACTTTTTAACAATATAGTCTTTATTCACTGAATATTTTAAACACTTCGACACATCTTTTCGCAAATTTTCAATAATTGAAAAACTTTTATTTACTAACACCGAAGACATTTTTAATTTTTTTTGTACTATCACTCACTAAAACTGACTGATGCTCCCCAAGAGTTTGCGTGGGCTTTTATAGCAAAAGTTTGTAAACATGAATGATCCTGCTGCTGCAATAATCATTGCACAGGATGAATTCCAACGAATTTGCTTACAGGCTGAGATGATATCGAATAAACAATAAAAAACAAAAAAACATAAATCATCCAAATTAATTTGATTACTTTATTCTGTTGGTTGAATTTGCAAATAAGATTGTTTACATGAATGCATACATGAAAATGTGAAAATTTGTTTACATTACAATGAAACGTTTCGATCAGCAAAATTCTTGGAACAATAAAATTTTTGGCTGCCTACAGGAAGTGTGGGTATCAAATTACGTGAAAAGAATAAATGTGCTGATATTGCTTAAATTTGTTTAGACAGGTGTGCATGACTCATTCAGCTAAAATGCGAATATTTTAAACAGGAAGTTTACACAGGCGTGTATGAACCATTCAGCTTAAATGCGAATTTGTTTACAGCGGTGATATCAAATTACATCATAAACAGGGGAAGCATGCCTAATGTTTAGTTTGATGCCCAGAACCCCACTGCCGCAGAACGCCTATAGAAAGTCATCCGGATATCTACAAATTCCTCACTAAGAAATATTCAAGTAAGAAAACAGCAAATCCAAGGCGACATAATGCTGATATCTACAACTCCCCAAAGTAACTTGAATTATTAGTAATATTGAATGGAAATATCGCTAATATCTCGAAAACCACAGCCCGTAGAGGATTTCTGATGAAAATGTTGTCCCCCAACAGTACCAATACCTTATCCACTGGCACCTTCTAGAATCTATTGGTATGAAAAAGAATAGCATAGCGTTAACTTGAATTATTACTAATACTAACTATATCTAAAAAGGTAAAATCGCTAATATCTCGAGAACCATAGCCCGTAGAGGATTTCTGATAAAAATTTTGTCCCCCAACAGTATCAATACCCTATCCGCTGGCACCTTCTAGAATCTATTGGTATGAAAAAGAATAGCATAGCGTTAACTTGAATTATTACTAATATTAACTATATCTAAAGAGGTAAAATCGCTAATATCTCGAGACCCATAGCCCGTAGAGGATTTCTGATAAAAATTTTGTCCCCCAACAATATCAATACCCTATCCGCTGGCACCTTCTAGAATCTATTGGTATGAAAAAGAATAGCATAGCGTTAACTTGAATTATTACCAATATTAACTGTGTTCGAAATGTTATGAATTTATTGAAGGAGGACTTTATTTCACGATATGTCAATTCCTGTAATTGACTTATAGTGATCTGTGTTTATAAGTCAAAATTTTTCATCAATTCCGATAATCGACATGGACATTTGAGGTGTTCTGAAAATTTCAAAATGGTGGTGGGTAGTGTAGCGATGGAAAGATTATCATTGGTTGTCATTCACTTTTTAATTATTCGATTTCAAATCTACACGTTTACAAATTAATATATATATTTTTTTTTAATTCAACTAAAAACCAGAACTTGTTATATCTAATTACTTTCCTTACTCCAACTATCGTACCAAATTTTAACTTATTAAATAAACCTGCTTTATAGTTTCTAATGCATTCTAGACCTAAATTTCCGTTTTTTAATTCGTTCTAGATTAAATTACAACTATATTGTTCATGACTTAATTAATTATTACAATTAAATGATTTTATGTTACACTTTTATTGTCTGAGCATGTTTTGTGAAAAATGACCCTATAGGCATAATTTTCACTTTATGTCACAAACAATAAATTACAAATTCACTATTATTAAAAACACTAAATTCCTGAAAAATAAAATTGATTAATAGTTACTGTTCAATTTGATTAGGTTATTCTGTGACATGTAATTATAACCTGTATGGCATGCAATCACGATCGTCCCATAACCTCAAATCGAGTAACCCAAATAACACTATACCTTGCTGAAATTGTTTCACAAAAATCTTTAATTTACTTCCAAATTGGCGAATTCTTCGAAGACACTTGAACTACAAAAGAAATGAATTATTAAAAACTGGAAGCACTATACTGTTTTTTAACACAACGTTGCAAGTCCAAACTGACCACTTTTTATCTATTTGTTGAAATACTGAGCAAAAACCTTGCATATGAAATAACTTATGACCACTTTGGCATATGTTTATTTTATGACAACTCGAAAAGCAAAGAGAGCGACTGAAGGAATGACCCGTCTTTTATAGCCAATTTATGTTTCAATTTCATTATCCATAATGAATAATTTTGGAAAAATTGACTCTTTCTGACTGATGTTGGTTTTTCAATTGTTGTCATTAGATGCCAAAATACATTTTGCATTTTTTGGCATGTTTCCCATAAAGATTTATTATTAAATTTAATAATTTTTTTACAAATTTTTCTCTACATTATCGACCCACCATTTGTTAGTTCATTTCAATAAATTCCTCGCATGATTTTCGCTATTCCGTCTTGCTCGCACATAACCTCTCTTTCGCACTCGTTAGTGTAAATTGTTATTATAAAAATCGCGACTTTCGTGAAAACGGCGAAAAATATCGCGGAACGAACGCGATCATTAAATTCGCGCGATGATTTTGCCCGGATTCGATTTGTGAACTGAAAATGAAGTTTCACGATGTTTTTACAATCGAACTGTCAACCGCGCGCGATGTGATTTTTTAGTTTTTTTTTTGTTAATTAATCGTGTTTTGTGTAATGGTTTGTGGATATTTTATCTCTGGGGACCATATTACACAGGCATTGTATAACATTTGTTGAATTTCTTTAAATTTATTGTCTTTTCTAATGTTGGTGGACACCTGTGTAGGTGCGCTTGTTTGGTGCTTTTCTCACCCTCACCTGCGATGTCCACCAATCTTCAACAGTCTTTGGTATTTTGTTTAATTATCTTGTTTGTACGTTTATTTGTGATATGTGCATGCTATGGTGAGAAAAAAGCTCAACAATTCCTGCTTTCTATGTTGTTTATTTTGGTATTTTGCATGTGTAATAAAAATTGATTTCTTGCGGTTATTCTGTTTTTTAGTCTATTTATTATTAATTCAGTTATTAATTCATGTTTAAATACATTTAAAAATCCATTTCTAATAACTTCCCTTTTCTTTCAGTTCATCGAGGGACCCATGCACCTGTGGTATACTCCAGGTGCAGGTTTTATGCTTATGTTATTTTACTTAGAGTGATTTAAATTCTTTTCCCTTTCTTTTAGGTTTATCGAACAAACTATATCTAAAAAGGTAAAATCGCTAATATCTCGAGAACCATAGCCCGTAGAGGATTTCTGATAAAAATTTTGTCCCCCAACAGTATCAATACCCTATCCGCTGGCACCTTCTAGAATCTATTGGTATGAAAAAGAATAGCATAGCGTTAACTTTAATTATTACTAATATTAGTTCAAAACCAAAAAGCCCACATTTAGGCGCAACACTTGAAAACAGCAAAATCATAATAAAAAAGCCTACATTTAGGCGCAGCGCACCATGAGTAAAAAAATAAAACTTGAATTATTACTAAAAAAGTTAATGTCATCTCTTGGTCAGCCAGACGGTAGGAAAGGAATTCTCCAGGCAGGCCTTGTGACGTAGACCACTAGACGGAATCCCCCTCAGTGGTCCAGAGTCCGATCCAGAAACCACCAAAATAGTTGGAATTTTCCGGACACTGTTTGTATGGAAAAAGTGTCCTGGTGCTGTCCTAGCTATACTACTTGTATGTACATATGTAGTTTTATCGTGGGAAATAAGGTTGTGGAAAGCTTGATTAATGAAGAGCGAAAATGTCGTTAAAGAGGAAATGGGACAGCCAACATGAATTTTTGAATGCCTCAACAACAAGAAATGAGGAGTGCATAATTTTAATTTAATATTAATTTCTCGAGAATATACATTACCTATATGTGCACTGAAGAGTAGAAATAACCGCACACACAATATATATATATACATATATACGTATATACATATATACATATATACATATATACATATATACATATATACATATATACATATATACATATATTGTTTTTCAATATATATATTATAATAAGAAGGATAAATACACAATATGCAAATATATATATATATATATATATATATATATATTCCTTTATAAAAATCAATCCTTCCGATCGCAATCTACCTCCTGATCGATAGTTTCACGAAGTCCTATCGCAGTGGGCCGATTAGCGATTTTATTGAAGTCCTCTGACCAACAAGCTCACGAAGTCTTACCGCAGAGGTCGCTTCTGGGAAGTTTGTAAAAATGTATTCGTGACGTTAGGGAAAACAACGTTGATAAAAGAAGTATTATTTCTTGTTTTTCGGAGAAAAAACAAAACGTTTTCTTCGCAGAAGGCGTTTAGTCGTATAAAAATGAATTATAAAAAATGGCATATATATCACAATAATTTTAACAATAATGTTTATATAATAAATTTGTTAATGCAATTTTAATAACATTGTGAATAAAATTATTATTTTTAATAATAACAGAAAAGGAATATATTTTGATCTTTGACCTCGATTTTATCCACCGTGTGTTTTGAAATGATGTATGTATGTATCGGGCGTCCTAGCTGCCCGTCTTTTTGGAGATTTTTTTTTAACTCCTCTAAGTACTACCTCCTGGGTCCGGGCTTATGTTATTTTATTTTTTTATTATTATTATTTTCTTTTTAGTTATTTGTTTATTTTTAATGGTTAAATTAAAGTTTTACGAAACTTTTGTTTTACTGATTTAATTTTAAATTATCTGCTTGGTTGAATTTTATTAAACTCCCCTTTTTTCTCTTTTTACACCTTTCCTTATATATATATTTTGATTTTTTTCTCATTAACTTTTATTCCACCTTTCTTTATATATATATTTTGATTTTATTAACATTAACTTTTATTCCACCTTTCTTTATATATATATTTTGATTTTATTCACATTAACTTTATAAAACTCCCAATTTCTTAACTTATTCGCGCGGCGGTTGACTCCCTGAGGTTCACGAGAATTGCACCCAGGTACCCATGAAAACTTTTTCTTAAAGCTTTTTTCTTCTTATTAATTTCTCCCGACGAATTTAAATTCGTACGTGAGAAAATGCAAATTATTTATGTTGCATCATGTAGAAAATGCAACTCGATATGCACCTGTGTGCCCGTCTTCAAATATTAATTTTAAGCGGGCGAGAATAATTGTATGTATGTATGTAAGTATGTACATACAATTAGATTTGAGCAATTGTATAATGTACGCATGTGAAGTGTATATTGCACAATAAAAAAATGGGAATAAAGAAGAAACTGTATGTGGGTAAGTATGGACTGCATATTGTGGGAGTGGAATGTATGCTAGATAACAAAATGCAATTTACGCTCAACTTGCATTTTGGTATAGCATTGAAATGCATTTTAAAAGTAATTTTCAGGGTCAACTTTGCAATGCATCAATATATTGCATAGGGCAATATATTGGTGCGTTGACCTTATCGTTGTGATTAGGGGCATAGGGTACCTGAGTTACAACATCCTTTGACTACTTATCCCAGAACTGCCTTGTCATATGTTGTGTATGTATCCATCTTTGAGATAATGTAGTCTTAGATTCCGTAGGATCTGCTTCTGGTATGGTATTAAGTGCATGACCAATTAAGAAATGTTCTGGAGTCAATATCAATTGGTCCTCCGGATCATTTCGAATTTGGCATAAAGGCCGTGAATTTAAATATGCTTCGCTCTATGTTAAAATTGTAGTATACTCCTCACAGGTACAAATTGAATTACGTAGTGTCCTTCGTAGATGGTATTTTTTCGACTTGACACCAGCCTCCCATATTCCGCTGCAGGTGGGTTAAAGTGAGGCTAAATGCTCTGCTGAAATAGGAGTCGGTTCCTTAATGGCTTGTTTTAATTCCTTATCTGGAACTGTTTTACCGCCAATAAAATTTGTGCCACAATCCGAATATATGTCAGTGCATAATCCTCTTCTGGCTGCAAATCGTTTGAGTGCTGCCAGAAGAGCTTCGGAAGTTAGGTCAGATACCAATTCTATATGAAGTGCTCTTGTAGCCATGCAGACAAATATGCAGAAGTATGATTTGTGAGTTTTTGGATTTCTGAGCTTCGATGTTTTTACTGTGATCGGTCCTGCATAGTCGATGCCAACTTTAGTGAATGGTTTGCTTATGTTTACACGCGGTGATGGTAGATTCCCCATCAATTGTGTTGATATGTTCTTGCGATGCCTAGCGCAAATAACACATTTATATAGGTTGCTTGTGATGCAACATCGTGTATCTAGAATCCAGTATTTGTTTCGACTTATGTTTAGTACTAGTGAGGTACCTCAACGTAATGTCTCAAGATGAAGCTTGTTGATAATTAGTGATGTTACATGGTGTTTCTGTGGTAGAATGATTGGGTGCTTTCTATTGTATGGTAACAATGCGTGGTGTAATCGCCCACCCAATCGTATTAATCCATTTCGATCCATGAATGGATTCAGCTTAATGAGTTTACTGTCATTCGCCAATGATTTATTTTTTAACATGTTCTTGTAGTCTTCTGTGAAAACTGTTTTTTGGACGACTCTCAAAATAGTTATATGTGCCTCGTCATTCTCTGCACTTGTAAGTATGCCCAAGCGCCTTTGTGTTGGGTTCTTACAATTGTATGTAAAACGAATTAATGTCGCTACGATTCGAATTAATGGCGTAAAGGATGAGTATCTGTGCATGATGTCTTCATCTGGATTGATCACAAGGCGGCTATGAACTTGTTTTTTAAATTCTAAATCTGTGTGATCGTCAATGCCCTTAAGTGATGGCCATTTCTCTGGGTCTTTTAATAACCAGGGTGGCCCATGCCACCACAGCTTTTATTGGAGTAAGCTAGTAGATTTGATACCTCTTGAAGCTAAATCAGCTGGATTGTCTCTTGTGGACACATGATGCCATCGGTCATATTTTACTGAATCTTGAATTTCAACGACTCGAATGGCTACATTTATTTTCCAACGTGAAGGATGTTCTTTTAACCATTGCAACACAATCATTGAATCTGTCCATGCGAAAATTGCTATGCCTTGTAACTGTGCATGTCATCAGTTATTGTTTTCGGCTGCTTGCCAAGAGAACTGCTTCATTTAACTCGTGGTGTTGTTGTGGGTTTGATGGGTGCCACTTTAGATTTCGCAGTAAGTAAAGTAGATCGCACGAGTTACATACATTAAATTCCATACCTCCATGATATCCGATATACCGGATTCATACAAGGTCAACCAAAAGACAAACTAATGGCTTGGTAAACATCCACACATAAAATATATTCTGTTTCTGCAAAGCTTTGAACTAATTCGTGTCGCATCAGAAAGTGCATTTTCCCTTTGCCTCGAAAAATGATTACCTGTTAATAATTCAAAGCACGTTGTCATACCAAGTCAGGGTAGATGATATGAAATGTAAAGATAAAGTAGTCAGTCATTAGTGATCCGTCGTGAAATTAGAACGAAGTATTTGAATTCTGTGAAGTCTCTGATTGTGAATAATAAAATAATTAATAATTTTCCAGTGAGATCTTTTGATTTAAAAAAGCCTTTCCCTTTGGTTATCCCAAATATAAGAAGTGAATTTAAAAGTAAAATATATATATTTAACTCACGTTAGAGTCTTCTTCCTCGACTCGCAAATATAGTACGGCTGCGTATGCCTTTGCTGAGGCATCGCAAAATCCATGGAGCTGTATGTGTGCTCCTGTCCGATACCGGATCCACATTGGTATCTTTAGCTGCTTTAAAACTTCAAGCTCATCTTTAAACTCTGTCCATTCTCTTTGAATAGCTTCTGATACTCGGTAATCCCATGACAAGCCTGTAACCCACAATGTCTGCATTAATAATTTCGCTATGATAATAACTGGTGCCAGCCACCTAAGAGGATCATACAAAGATGCAGCCTCTGACAATATAGTTGGTTTTGTAATGCTTGCTGGACTTTGTCTAGGTGTAATATGAAATGTGAAGTGGTCTTGTGCAGGATGCCATCGTATACCAAGAGTTTTCATGGATTCATTTTCAGATAACATCGACGTGCCCTTTAATTCTCGTAGGTCAGGTGATAGTTGGTTAAGCAATTGCAAGTCATTGCTGAACCACTTTCTGAGATTAAATCCTCCTGCTTTCATCATTGACATCAACTCTTTTTGCAGTGTTCGTGCCTCAGTAAGAGAATCCACTGCAGTCAACAAATCGTCAACATAAAAGTCAGAAAAGGTAGCCTTGGATGCTAAGGGCCATCTATTCCTTTCATATTCCGCAAGGAGTGTTCTTACTGCAGATAGGGTGCCGACGAAGTACTGAATGTGACGATTTTCAATTGATAATCTTGAATTAGATTAGTTTGCGGATGTAGCCAAACAATGCGTTGGAATGAACGCGATGTGCTGGATGCTCGTCTATCATCCAGGGACCGAAAGGGTTATAAGAAATATTTCATTTTATTTTGTTATTGATATTTTATATTTTATCTTCTAATGAAATAGTTAAAAACAAAATATTATTTTCTTCTGAGTAAATAACAGTCTTATCTTCAGTTTTATATTTCTCTCTCGGTTTAACATTTAAAAATGATTTTTATTTATTTTTTTTCTCAAAAAATAAAACTCATAATTCGAGTTTTTCATTTTTCTCAGCTTTTAACAGTTAAAAAATAAGTAAAAAACGAGTTTTCAAACAAAACTGAGGCCAAGCCACTTGAAAAAGTAGAAAATAAACTTTTCTTCATACACAGAGGTGGACTCAGATTTTATTCGCTGACAGTCACCGATATATTTCAGTGTGATCAGAAGAGAAAGAGTATTCAAGAGAAATGTCCCTATCAAAAAATCTGAGTCCACCTCTGTGTGTGAAGAGAAGTTTAATGTCTACTTTTTCATACGCTTCCTTGGTCGGAAAAACTCCGGAAAAGCGTTTTACATGAATTTTCCTCAATTCTTTCTGCAAGTTTTCACCATTGTTGGAGAGAAAGTAATGATGCCAGTTGATAGGGAACTTAATCCTGCATAATTTAGAAAACTTTTTTACTGGAAAATTTTCCGAAAAGTCGGAAAATACCGGAAATTTTTTTCGGAAAAATCGGAAAACTCTGCATTTTTCCTGAAACGGATTTATCAGTAATCAAATTTGTACGAAATTTTCATATGATCTTTCCCGATTTTCCGGGTTTTCCATGAAAATTTTTGATAGATTCAATTGTCACGCGACATGAACCCGTGTGCCAAATTTCAGCTAGCTGTGATGACGAAAAGTGGGTCTACGAGAGTGTCAAAAATAGTAAAAAAGAAATATATAAATAAATATACAGCCAGACTAATTCGTGTACGAGTTAAAAAATGAGTTAAAAATGAGTTCTATTTTGTTCCTCAAGAAATAAAAGTCTTTAATTGAGTTTATCATTTGCTCAGCATTTAACAGTTAAAAATAAGATTTATTTTATTCCTCAAGAAATAAACCTGTCCGAATTAGGTTCTTAGGGCAAGGAAAATTGGAATCGGCAACCCCTTCTTGGTTATTCACTGTTAACTGTAAAAAAATGTAAATTTAAATTCAAATATAGGACCAATCGGGCAACTTCTACGTAAGGTTGCTATACAAAATATTTTAAAAAATTGACAAATTTTTCTTGTAACAAATACATGATAACAAAATTAGAAAACGTCCATTGTTAAGTTTTATTTCCTGAGGAAAATAAAGAGCTCGAATTATGAGTTCTATTTCTTGAGGAAAAAAATGAAACTCATTTTTAACTGTTATAAGACGAGGAAAATATAAAACTCGAATTATGAGTTCTATTTTTTGAGGAAAAAAATAAAACTCATTTTTAATTCTTATAATAGACGAAATATGTAAAACTCTGGCAAAGAGTTTTATATCGCTGTAAAATAATATAAGTATTTTTTTAACAGTTAAAATTGAAATATAAAAAATATGCCTTACAATAACAGTTAGGATTGGATTTATATATTAAAATCGAAGCTTTCTTGATTTCAACGTAGGCAGTTAGTCTAAGTGGTGTACATAGACCCATTTTGTACTACGCTACTTCCTAGAAAATTTTAGAAAAAGAGTTTTTGCGCTCACAAAAAAATAATCAGTTATTTTCGGTCCCTGCTATCATCCGATACATCTTTCGATGGCGGCATGCATAGCAAATTTCTGTTTTCGCCAATTAAGTAGACTCGGGAACGGTTTTGGTTGAAGCGTGGGCCCCTTTAACATATGATCGTTTAAAGTGCGATTGGTTGTTTTCGCTGACGCGTCAAAAACAACTCTGGTGTTAGTTGTGGAGCTATCTTTGATTACCGCGTGTTGGGGTTAATAGTAATGTAACTCGCTTGATGTAGGTGGCTTAACCTCTTCCATGTGTCCCAACTGTATATATTCGTCGACACATTGCTTGTTATTTTTCTTTAATTCTGGATTCCTTGCCTTTGTCAGCTTAGGAATCTTTGTATGGCTTGTGGCCTAGATTATCCTAGTACGGCAGCTTCGCTATCCCGAAATGGCAGTTTGACTTGATATTTTATAAAAGTGTATGCGTAGTTTGGTAAATTTGTTGAAAAATTTCGTCCTCTTTATTGAGAATGGGCTTTGTTGGAATTTCTTCGATTTCCCAAAAACCTTTGAGCTGTGCACTCAATTCGCTATCACATGTGGTAACTGCACATGTTGATATGTGATTAATACTTGTTCCTGGTATTGAACCAAGTAAAATCCACCCAAATGTAGTTTTTATTACTATGGGTGCTGTCTTTGCTCCTCTTCAAATGCCTTGTTGTATTATTTGGGCGTAGACTCGTGCTCCAAGTAAGGCATCAATTCTGCCTGGTTTCCAAAACGTTGGATCTGCCAATTGTAAATCCTTTAAATGCTCGCATTGTATTTTAGAAATTGTCCTCGTTGGAAGATTGCCAGTGATTTCCTTGAGAATAAGGAAATCCTCTTTCAACTGTGGTTTGCTTGATTTCCTTGATCGCAATACCAAAGTTGTTTGGTAATGTGATGTGGCTGCAGGACTAGTATTTATTCCTGTCACATTCACCAATGTAGGTGTTCGTTTAGCACCTAGTTTTTTACAGGCTTGCTGTGTGATGAACGAGGATTGTGAACCTGTGTCAATGAGGCAACGCAATGGTTTTGGTTCTCCATGCAGATAGTAATGCGTGGTGTATTTTGCCATTCATAAATGTATGAGTAGCATTAAATCCTTCAGCTCCGCTAATTTCGCGTGACTCCATAGAACAATTAGTGACAAGTGACTCAGTTGCACAGATGTCCTGGTTGGCTATTGCCTGAGCTGAATAAAGCCCATGATCAGTTAGCTGTTCGTAGCCTTGCGTAAGATTGGCTGTTTGAGGCTTGTTTTGATGTCGAGTGTGTTGCTATTTGCTGAAGTCTGTTGCTCTTATTCCTTGTGTATGCATTCAAGTGATCGCTTTGAAAGTCATTGTGTAGTGTAGAGTGATGCCTTTGATCGCATTTGCGACATGTGTAGTTGCTAGGACAATGTTGAGTGTCATGATTTCCTGACAAGCAATTTAAACAGTGACCTGCTGCCTTCATGATATTCAGCTTTGATTGAATGCCCATTGCTTGATATTTTGGACATGTTATCACGAAATGATGTTTGTGAAACGCTGGACATCCATCATGACGTGCCGAATGAAATGTCTGTGTCCGATCTTTAGGTGGTTTGGGAAAAGTAGTTTTGGAAACTAAAGTGTCTGCTATGTATTCTAATATTTTTAGTCTCTTATCTAGGAAGCTATTGAACGGAACATAAGTTGGTAGCTCTTGTGATACTCCCAGCTCTTTCTCCCATACTTTGAGTGGCAATTTCTGCACTAGTAGATATATTAATATTGAATCCCAAGAGGTTATATCTAAATCTAGGCCCTTCAACTGTTGTAAGCAATCATCAGTTGTATTTAGCAAGGCCTTTATGCCTTGAAATGATTCAGTGGTGAGCTTATGTTGGTTTACTAGAACTTTAAGCTGATGATTTACTAGAATTCGCTTATTCTCATACCTTTCCCTTAATTTCGACCATGCTGGAGCATAATCTGTACCAGTAATGGGTGTGTGGCGTAATAATTTCTCTGCTTCACAGCCTAGGCAAGATTTTAAATAGTGAAGCTTTTGTACTGGAGATAGATTTGTGTTTTTATAGATTAATACTTCGAACAAACCATAGAACGAACACCATGAATCGTAGTCGCCATTAAATTTAGGTAAATTAATTCTAGGTAAGCTTAAATCTTGAGATGCAATTGTAGCTGCTTGCAATGTAACCTTATCTGGAGCTAATTTAAATGTTCGCAAACCTTCTGTCAATTCACTCATGTAAACTGAATATATTGCTTCCGCAGTGCCATAATTGTTTCCCTTTAATTATTCGTGGGATTTATCCTTCTGAAGTAAATAGCTGTTTACAGCAAAGTCTGTTGAGGCATATCTTTCCCATAACTTCCGTATTTCTGTGATTCTAGCTTCGAAAAGGCCTTGCGTTTTCTGACTTGAAGTAACTGCCTTTCCATTTTCAATTAATTTTTCTATTCTACTTCTTAATATCTGCTCTGTAGCTAGTAATTCGTCTAGCGTTGGCATGATGATGAGTTTGATTTAAAGCCAGTACCGTAATGTGAGTACTGTAATGTGAATACCAAAAACCTGATTACAGTAATGTATGTATGAGTACCGAAAACTGAGTACCGTAATGTGAGACTGTACCTTGTAATCTTGTAAGCGACTTGTTATAAGATTACTTTTGCTTGGAAACAATGAAATAAAGTGAATGAGCGCCGCAATTCCTGGATGGAACCACCAATAATTATTACTGATAGATAAAGATTCAGACCGAATCCCCAAAAAGTTAAGTTAAGTTAAGTTAAGTTAAACCAGACCCAGTGTGGTGTGATTACACCTTGGTGGCTGAAATTGATTTAGTTTAGCGGTAAGGAATAATTATGCAAAACGATTTATGGGGGCTTGCTTTCACTTTATTTCGTCTTATTGTAAAAAATAATCCAAACAAGAATTAATGACAAGCTAACGCTATTCTAATGCTAAATTATGATGACTAATTGCCACAATTCACTGAGTTATGTGTTATTCGCAGCAAGTGGCACATAAAAAACTGAATGCAACACATTTACAATTTCTTGGTGCCAGATGCTTTTTAATTGTTTCCCCTTTTTTTTCTCACGTACGATTTCAGCAACCGGCACATGAAAAAATGCATGCGAAGCATCTACAAATTTTGGTACCAGATGTTAATTAATTGTTTTCCTCTGAAACCATGAAAAATGTGCTGTGGAATCTCGTTCACAATCTCCGCTCTGCTGCGAATTGCTGATCCAATAAATTTTATAGATTTCGAAAGTACATACTCGTATAAAGTCACCATGTACAATAGTAGTTATGCTAGGACAGCTCCGGCCCACTGTTTTAGCTTCCAGGATTTCGCCACAGATGGCGCCACATGAGATACAAGCGACATTCGTTCAAGCAATGAGCTAATTTTCGATTAGCAGCTTGGTTGGTAATTTGCTAATTGGCAATTAGTAATGTGGTGTGATGCGTTTAACTGGAATTCTCATAAAATAAACAAATTTAAGTAATATCAACACTTGCTAAGTTTTCGGTAAAAATATGGTTGCTGAGAGGTGTATTGATACAATTTCTTTTGCTGGAAAAAATTTTATCAAAGCAAATTAAATTTCAATATTTATTCACTTCAAATTAATTATTTATTTCTAAATCTTAAGTTATAAACTTTTTCCCTATGTTATATATTCAAAATTGGTAGCAATATAAGTGAAGTTCTATGAATCCTATCTTGGAAACGAAAGCGGTCCAGAGCATATGTCTACCAAGGTTCCTTTCTGGGCTCATATTAAGATATATAAACTTGTGGAGCACTAGTACTAAATGTAACTTTCATGGTCACTAATAATTTGGAAATATTAATAATAAAAACTAGTATCACATTATTAACTTTTATTTATCGGTTATAATAATTAATTGAATACAAATTTTCATCATGCTGAACAAATTCAATTTTGTATGAACGTCCAATTGCCCTTTTATTGATTACATAGAAGTCTCCCTTGGTGTTTATTTCATTCAAAGAATCCTCTGAAATTCTGCTGTACCTCGAGGGAAGAAAAAGATGGTAGTTTTCCAACTGGAGAATGACACGATCTCCAAATGCAGTTTTGCATCGCTTTGCTGCAACAGCCTTATATTCCTGCCCCAGCTCCATTTGGGATGTCTTCAGGATTGGTGAGTACTGCTCCAGCTTCTTTAGTTCATCCATTCCGCTAGCCATTGTTTTACTCTAAGTCGTTGTTGTTTCCTTGAATTCCAAAATAAAACTGATTGAAAATCTGATTTAGCTCGTCAATTTATAGTCATGATTCCAAAACAAGTTTAATCCTGCTTAAAGCAAATTTGTAATATCAGCACATTAAGCTGAATGATTCATGTAACTTGATACCACACTTCCTGTAAGCAGCCCAATTCCAAGAAGATCAAAACGTATCAATGGAATTCGTAAACAAATTTTCACATCATGTTGTAAACAAATGTCAGCAGTATCAGCACATTTTTTCCTTTCATGTAATTTGATACCACACTTGCTGTAAGCAGTCCAATTCCAAGAATTTTACTGATCAAAACGTTTCATTGGAATTCGTAAACAAATTTCACATCATGCTGTAAACAAATTTAAGCAATATCAGCAAATGATTCATTTTTATTCATTTCATGTAATTTGGTACCACACTTCCTGTAGGCAGCCAACAATTTTATTGTTCCAAGAATTTTACTGATCGAAACGTTTCATTGGAATCCACATAAAGTAAACAAATGTTCACATTTGCTTGTATGTAAACAATCTCATTTGCAAATTCGACCAGCAGAATAAAGTAATCAAATTAATTTGAATGATTTTTTTGTTTATCGTCTAATTCGATATCGTCTCAGTCTGTAAGCAAATTCGTTGGAATTCAGCCTGTGAAATGATTATTGTAGCAGCAGGATCAGTTATATTTACAAACCATTGCGCAAGCATACTCTTGGGGAGCACCAGTCAATCTAAGTGATTCTCAGTGTGAGTGTCTAATAAAACAAATTAAAAATGTCTATCAGAGTAGTAAATGAAAGTTTTTCATTTATTAAGAAATTGCCAGAAGATGTGTTGAAGTGTTTAAGTGATGCAAATTTTGTGAATAAAAGCAATATTGTTAAAAAACAGTGCAACAGAAACATTCGTAAATTTCAAGCAGCATTTCGGAAGTGCAATAAGAATGCAATGAAACGACATTTGGACAGCTGTATTACTCAAATTAAATCATTGAGAGTGTTAATTAAAGCTCCCATCGAGGTGGAAGAATTGATCAACGAGTAATAATAAGTGATTTTGTTAAGTGGGTAGAAATAAAAACAGCATTCGTAGGTAGAATTAGGGCAGGTGTTATCGTGAATATAAGCCACCTAGATCCTAACCTATTTATGCAAGATGCTTCCAAATTATTTTACATTAAAACAACAATATCATATTAAAGTTGCTACTACGTTTTGCGGTGAGTTTATTAAAGAAACTGGTGATAATGAAGTTATTAAAGACATTAAGTATTTCCAAGCAAGAACTGCCCCAATCAGTGTGGAGGATAATTTGAATGAGTGGTATAAATTAAATATATACGACCCAATACTCACTCAGCTAGAAGAGTTTCAAGAGAAAGATAGTGGTTGGGCATTTCATTCTGTAATAAATTTAGCGGTACATATCAACAAATTTGAACTTATTCGGGGATCATTTTATATACCTCTGCCGATGGAGATTGCATCAAAGAAAGCTTGCATTGATGTGCAAAATAATGATGAAGCAAGCTTCGCGTGGGCCGTAATCTCAGCGCTATACCCCACAAATGCTCATTCTGAAAGGATCTCATCATATCCACATTATTCTACTGTGCTAGATTTAACTGGAATAATATTTCCCATGACACTTAAGCAAATGACACAATTTGAAGACCAGAACGATTTATCAATAAATGTATTCATCCTAGAGAAAGAGCGTTTCTTCACCACAGTTCCAGTTAGACTTACGAAACACAGAATGGAGCGACATGTAAATCACTTAAGGCTACAAGATGATTCTGACCAGGATGATGATGATCATATGGATGATGAAGATGATGACGACGATGATGATGATGCCAGCAGATATCATTTCTGCTGGATAAAGGATCTTTCCCGACTCATATCAAAGCAAAATTCGAAACATGATGGTAGAAATTATATATGTGAGAGATGTTTGCTCTACTTTCACTATGCTGAAAAATTAGAATCACACACTCCGGAATGTGAGAACCAAAATGATTGTAGGGTTATGTTGCCATCAGAAGAAAAGAAATGGCTGGAATATTAGAATTATAAACATAAGAATCCAGTCCCGTTTTGCGTGTATGCCGATCTTGAGTCAATATTGAAGCCGATTCGGGGAAACGATTAAAATACACAGCGAATCCAGGAGGATGAAGTTCACAGCATAGGATTCTATTTCCACTGCAAACATGATCCAAGCAGAATTCTGCGATGATATTGACACAGCGAGTGAAACATTTTAGGAAATTTTTTTCCATTAATGTTACAATATGTAACTGTTATGTACGTGCTTCATATCTGTACCAAACTTAGTTATCTGGAACATTTTTTTAAATATTTCCCATAAATGTGTCTATAATAAATCTTTGATTTAAAACAGTTATTTAATTGTCCTAATGATCCGTTGCAAATCAGTTTAGAATTATTACTTTCTCATAACTTGAAAAATGTGACACATGTGCGTGGATTTTGAAACAAGATTTACATGTGCCGAAATTGTTATGAGGTTATGTCAATATCATGTAACGAATCCATTCCACAGCATTTTAAGCTTTCTTCCCAAAAATGTTCCTTAAAAGTGAATTTCTTCAAAATTGTCACATAATTTGGCTTACTTTCATTTTCTAATGAGTCTAAAAAGATTCAAGTATATTCATGTTTGTAAGTGTCAAACTTCTCAGTGGTGTTAAAATGTCGCGCAGAAATATTATTAGTAATTCTATTAAAAAGCCCAATAAGAATACTACGTCTTTCTACAGAAAAGTCAAGCGGCAGTTTTCACTTCAAAAGCATATTAATTTTACACGTCCGACTAATTGTGCAAACCTGATTACATCATCATCGGTAAAAGAAAACCCCAAATTACCAGTAAACAAATTTTCCTTCATAACTGGGCAAGCTAAACCGATTTGCTTAGAAAATTCTACAACAGCTGAATTTAATAAACAAGAACCAAATAATGACCCAAGGAATTCAAATGTATTTCATATATATTTAACCAATGATGACCTTTTAAGTGATGAAGAAAAAGAGATTAATGATGAAATTGCTTTGGATGATAAGATTTTATTGCTGAACACATTAAGAGACTGGGCATTGCGTTTTGGAATAAGCCATAGTGCTATAAATGATCTATTATCAGACCTGTCAAGATTTGCCTAAACATTGCAGCGTTTTCCCCGCACGCTACCTTGTTTTTCTCTTTAGATACCTGGAAATGGGCAAAACTTTCCCATAAATATACTTACCGGCATAAGCAACATCATACCTAAAAAGGGGAAAAAGGTATATAATTTTGGAAAGTAGCCCTCTGCTACTTTCCCATAAAACATCCAGAAAAGAAAAACCGTTGAGCCTCAAACAGAAAGATTTTAATTCGTGCAGAGCCCGCACAAATTATAATCCTTCTTAACAATCCCGAAGCCCTGCAAAAATACCAAAGAAAAAGATAAAGGAAAAGAATTATAAATAAATCACCGGCCAACGAAAAATTTCAATTTGGGCAGAACATGCACAAATTGGAACCTTCCACATGAACGCGAGCCACACACAAAAGCCTGAAAAAAAAAGAAACAACAACACGAAATATTTTCAACAGAAAAATTCTAATTTGTGCAATACGCGCACAAAATACAATTTACTTACCGCTAGTCACCAACATCCCAGAGTCGAAAACTGTAATTCGCCTAGCTATAATACATCGCATGATACCATCATGCAATGTATTGCAGCAGGCACGCAAAATGCAAAATTCCCAGAAAATCTTGCTCGAAAAACAAAATATTCTTTCTACCTAGCAAGTGATACACGCAGACCCGTACTTAGTGAAAAGATTGCCGCCCGAATAGATTTTGGCAGTCGACCGAGAAAGAACAGAAAAAAATCGCGCACCTGCCGGCGGCTGAGGCAACGAATGGCTGTGATGTAGGGAGCCTGCATGAAGTCGAGTTATTTTTGAATGAAACTTGTTGATTGAAAGTAGTGGTCGCGCGGGCAGTACCATTTTTGTTCGAAAAGTTTTTACCGGGATAGCAGCAAAGTTTTACCTGCATATCAGTGTCAGTTATTCTTCGAATTATCGTTTAGTGATTTTCTGAAAGAAGAAGAAAAATTTGGTGAACTTTATTCAATAATTTGTCCAGAAAGTTTTACCTGCATGGCAGTGGCAGTTATTCTTCGAATTATCGTTTAGTGATTTTCTGAAAGAAAAGAAAAGAAAAATTTGGGTGAACTTTATTCAATAATTTGTCCAGAAAGTTTTTACCTGCATAGCAGTGTCAGTTATTCTTCGAATTATCGTTTAGTGATTTTCTGAAAGAAAAGAAAAGAAAATGTTGGTGAACTTTATTCAATAATTTGTCCAGAAAAGTTTTACCTGCGTCAGTGTCAGCTATTCTTCGAATCTTCGCGTAGGATTTCCTGAAAGAAAAAGGAAAATTTGGTGAACTTTATTCAATAATTTGTCCAGAACGTTTTTACCTGCATAGCAGTGTCAAGTATTCTTCGAATCTTCGTTTAGTGAATTCCTGAAAGACAAGGAAAATTTTGTGAATTTTATTCAGCAGTTTGTCTAGATAATTCTCACCTGTATAGCAGCGTTAAAGATTTTTCGAGTATTCGTTAGTGTTTTCCTGAAAGAAAAAAAAGAAAATTTAGTGAACTTTACTTAACAATTTGGCTAAGAAGTTTTCGCCTTCGTAGCAGTGTCAGTTATCATACAAATCTTCGCTCAGTGATTTCCTGGAAGACAACGGAACATTTTGTAAGCTTTATTCATCGACTTGTTCCGAAAGTTCTTACGGGCGTAGCGGTCAGCTGCTTTTACGATTTTTTTTTATTTCTTGGTGGTTTTCCTGAGAAAAATGGAGAAGCTAGAATTATTGCGTGTTATGCTACATGCTTACCTATTCTGGAGTTTCGTATCCGGATTGAATTGGCGCTGCCGCTGACTAATTGGGGCGCTGATCATGCATTTAATGTTGCAATACATGGATTAAATCAAATCTACCAGCCTAACTACCGGAAGTTGTATTGGGTGCACTGTTAACCGCCCCCCCTTATGGAATCGTCCCGAGGAAATAAGTGGAATCTGTTCAGGTACAAATTGAGTAAGTTTTACTACGGCTTGCCAGGTGCTGTGTCACGAGAAGTTGCTTTGTTAAGGTAACCATTTTTTTTTTGTTTGCTTAGTAGTTTAAGTTGTATGCGGAGACCCTTCTGGTCAAACAGTTTTTTTTTGTAAATGAATTTTTTTTTGTGCATAGGGACGATTTAGAGATAACGTCACCAGCGTAGGGCTCGAGCATGTAGGTAGGTCATAATTCACAATGTTTTGCCTTATTCAATAAGTTTTTATACATTAGTGAGATAGGATAATGGAAGAACTTGTTAAAAAGCTGTAGTAAAGCTGCGATCGAAGATTATGAAATACGTACGTATATGTGTAAACCGTTCGTAGTATCAAACCTGAAATCTGTCTTATTTTCCCTGGTGGGTTTCATTTCATTTTTTTTGTTTTCTGTATTAAATAATTCAACCCAGCCTTCCGACCAGATGTGCTGCAATTTGCGTCTTGTCATTTCGTGTTATTGTGATAAACCTTTAATTTCGTTGCCTGGTTTACCAAGTTAAATGCACGAAGAGCAGCCTATGGGCTTTACTCTTAACGTGATTTAAATAGGAGCAGCTATTAGAGCGTTAACTCCGGTGATCTATATACGGGGAGCAGCTAGATAGCAGACCTCCACCTAAGTTTAAAAAAAAACACGATGAGTGAACTTTTTATAATGATCGGTTCTTTAATTCCCTTAGCTTATTTATACAACTTTAAATTAGCTTAGGGTAACAATAATTGCTATTATGATTACTTACATTATTATTATTTCGTCATCGAAGCCCTCATGTTGAGTCGCGGTCAGTGATCGATATTTCGTCACTGCGCTTGTTATTTGCGTGCCGCTTTAGCGGGTCACATTAATCGATGCAATTTGTGTATTGGGTAAGGGTGACCTACTCATGCAGTGCACAGCGTAATTTGCTGTGTCATATGATTCTACATGAATGACTATTGTTTATCGGTTGTGTTTTAATATTATAATTACTTATTGTGCTACAACAATAAGTATGTCACAATATTATGAATTCAGGTAGGTATGTATGTATGTTTGTAGGTAGGTATGTTTTTGGTAGGTAGATATGTAGATAGTTATTTATGTATGTAGGCAGGTATGTAGGTATGTTTATATGTAGGTATGCCACATTATTTTTATAATTGCTCTCTGCGGCTTCGGACCAGTATGGCTGAGTAGGGGGAAGATGCTTCGTGGTTTGGACAGGCCGTGAGACATCCGATTGCACGCGCACACAGAAACATGGGGCTAAGAAACTCACCCTGACTGCGACGTCTTAGCCAGCGTGGAGGGGGGCGGTGGCCCAATCTAAGTCCAGTCAGGACTCCACCTCCATCAGGAGTCCACGTTCTCTCTCTCTTTCTCTCGGCGTGGAACTCTCTCCGGGTGGATAAACATTTGTACGGCGTTGTCATTTTGGTTTATTTCAGCACATCGCATCGCTGGTACTATTTAAATTGAATCACTTTCAGGTCTTTTCATTCAGGTTACACCAATGGAGGCGAAGCATCTTGGGACATGTGAATTTCGTTTTTTTTATCCGTCTGTCAGTCCCAGGTCTAGATGTAGATGAGCAATTTCCCTTTTGTATTACTGCACGCACAGCTTTCAAGCACCGAAGAGATCTGGGTGGCAAGAACCACCCCAAGCCGATTGAGCGCTGGCGGCCACCCACATATATCCCCGAGGTTATTTTGCAGCAGGAGATGTCTGTTATCGCATCTATCGATATTCATCGTAAGATGGATCTAGGTAAGTCTGGCAAGTGGCGCGCTCTTCGCTACAACATACTTGCCGAAAGATAGTAGAACTCTCTTAAAAAGCCTGCGAACAGTGGATGTAATTCCAATGGGAAATGGTGAGTTTTGGTATAATGGTGGAACTGTTTAAGAAACCTTTTTTTCTTATCTGTAAGAACCCATTAATATTTCGCTCAACATTAATATTGATGGTTTGCAAATACATGAGAGCTCGAAGTTTGAGTTCTGGCCAATTTTATGTATGATCTATGAGTTTCCTGACATGCAACCAATTGTTATTGCTATATATTGCGGTCAAACAAAACCCAACTTACAAAACTATTTATCATCGTTCGTAAAAGAAATGAGCGATCTTTTGGAAAAAGGAATACTTATCAATGACAAAAACTAATCACACAAATTGCAATGCGTTTGTACCAAAAAGTAAAATTTGACAGTGACTTGTGACTTTGGAATTTAATAATCCAATCCATAATCCGCTTTTGACACATTTTTCTAAACTGGAAAATTTTGTTCCTAAAAGGTTTCAGTGTTTATTTGTAACATTTATTGCAATATTTCAGACACCTTTTGTAGCTTTAGATGATGTTAAGATTAAAATGTTCCAGTTTCAATTTTGTTGATATAAAGGAATTTTTATAAAACATTTTAGAGATACATGTTTTAAATTTACCATTTTTGTACTATTGATCATTTTTGTAACATTTTTCAATGTTAATAAAAACATCATTTGTCTCTTAATCAAAGAAGTTTCTTCTCAGTTACAGTAATAATTTCGACACGAATAATCAAACATATATAAAAAATTGAAGAAACTCAAACAATTATTGAAACTCAATGACATAGGCCATTTTCCAAAATGGACCCTGAAAATAAATGATTTTAATTTACTAAAATATGGGTAGAAATTTCCTTTATATATATTTATGAATAGTGAAATTAGGAAGTACATGATATGAAATATGTCAAAATAATATTTTCGCTCCGATAGGGTATAATTTTCTTCAAGAAGATTTTTAGAAATATTAATAAATATGTAAATTATTCTATAATAAATGCATTCAAAGCCTGGTGCATTGTATTTTTGCGAAGTATCATATACAAAACCTACAGCAAAATGCCTTTCGTTCAAATATTGTGTTACCCAATATGAAAACAAAGCATATATATAATTCATTATCGCATTTAATTCGATATTATAAAAAAAAGATTCATTTCTTTCTTTCTATCACACGAGAGTACCAATATTGCGCCAATAATATACATTTTCTTGCGCCTTTTTGCTACATGAGAAAGATGCTGAAGGAAAGCAAAATGCTAAGCTTTTAGTCTTTATGACACCGAAATTAATCTGTGTAATTCCGGTTACATTACAGATTATACAACACATTAGGAGCATATACGATTTTGTGTGTTAATATTGTACATTTTAGGTGCAAATGATTGGAACGGTTTTACTTTCGGTAACGTGTACTAATAATTCCCATTTTCATTACAAAACTGTAATTCCAATGATAGCTGTTTCGTAACATGGGATTCAATATTGACACGACCCGAATTCACCGTAATACCATTGTGTTTAGAGTGTATAGTGAACGCAAAGGCAATGAGTTCACAACTCAATAGATGGCTCTAGATGTACCGAAACGAAGAAATTCTCTGTTCACATTAAATGTGCGGATATAAATCACTACACTACAGTGAATAGGCTTGAGTCTCGGATAGTACAGCGACGAGGCGCCTCTAGCGAGCAGTGTACTCAACAGCGGATTTCCATTCTTGCGTTCACTATACATATATTCTAAACACAATGGTAATACTTCCGGGCCCTAATTGTGTCAAGCGGTGCTACTTGCGGATCCTAAGCTCTCATATTACAGAGCATATCGAGGTAAGAATTGCCAACAACGGTTTGCATTAGAATTGCAAAAGATTGCATCCATAGCTGTACAGGAAAAGCTGAACATCAGGCCAATGCAGCCCCTGACCAAAGAGGAACGGCGTTCACATATGGAAAATACTTGCTGCCATATATGCGAAAAAAAGTTTGCAGCCGATGAGGGAAGAGTTCGGGATCACTGTCACTTAACTGGTAAAAACCGAGGATCATAATTCATAATGCGTGTAATCTCATGTATCAAGATTGTACCATGGTTCCAGTAATTTTTCATAATTTATCCGGATATGTTGCCCACTTCATTATTAAGGATATAGCTACATCTTTCCCAGGAAAAGTTGATCTCTTACCAATAAACAAGGAAAGATATATCTCATTCACCAAGAACATGGAAGGCAGCCACATAAAATTCAAATTCATCGATTTCTTCCGTTTTATGGCTGAATCTTTAGATAAGCTATCATCATTGCTGCCAATGGATAAATTAAACACTACAAGCTCAGTATGGCAGGGATTGGATGATGACACTATCAAACTTCTTACACGAAAAGGTGTCTTCCCATATCATTTTATTGATGAATGGGATAAATTTGATTTCCGGAACTTGACAACGCAGGCAGCGTGCTACAATAAACTGACTGACAGTGCTGTATCTCCTGAGGACTACAATCATGTTGAAGATGTCTGGCAAAAATTTGAAATACAAACACTTGGTGAATATTCAGATCTATACCTTAAGACTGATGTTCTCCTATTGGCCGATGTCTTTGAGAACTTTCGAGAAGTGTGCATGAAGACATACAATTTAGATCTAGCACATGATTACACCATGCCAGGTCTAACATAGGATGCTATGCTAAAATACACTAATGTGAAATTAGAGCTGTTAGCCAACGTAGATATACTGGTATTCATAGAGAGAGGCATTCGAGGTGGTATAAGTCAATGTTCGAACAGATATAGTAAAGCAAATAATAAATATATAGATGGTTTTAAGCCTGAGGAGAAAGAGAAATACTTGATGTATTACGAAGTGAATAACCCTTATGGATGGGCCATGTCCCAGCATTTACCAACCGGAGGATTCAAATGGGTTTATGTTCCCAATATTGACGTTTCCAAAATTCCTGACGATTCTCCTACTGGATACATATTCGAAGTCGACTTGGATTATCCTCAACATCTTCATTATAAACATAAGGACTTACCGTTTTGCTCTGAGCATGCAGCACCACCTGGAGCAAAATAAGAAAAGATTTTGACAACAATACATCCAAAAGCTAAATATATTATACACTACCGAAATTTGAAGCAATGCTTATCAGGACTCATCCTGAAAAAACTACACCGGGTTCTTCAATTCGACCAATCAGCTTAGCTTAAACCGTATATTGACTTAAATACTACCAAACGGATGCAGGCTACAAGCGATCATGAGTAGGACAGCTATAAGAAGATGAATAATGCAGCTATTGGTAAGACCATGGAAAATGTACGCAAGTATAGCGATATCAAGTTTTGCGTGAAGTGGGAAGGTCGCTATGGTGCAATAGCTCGGATTGTGGCACCCAGCTTCCACAGTGCAACGATATTTGATGAGAATTTAGTTGCTGTGGAATTAAGGCGAGTCAAAATCTTATTCAATAAGCCCCTCTATATTGGAATGGCAGTTAGGGAAATTTCAAAGATATGCCACGACGATTTCCATTACAGTTTTATGCAGCGTGAATGTGGAGATAAATGTAAAGTCATGTATACAGATACAGATTCTGTAATATATGAACTTGAAGAGAAAAATGCATATGAGTTTATTTGATACAAGTGATTACCCAGAAGATAACCATTTCAATTTACCGCTCATGAATAAAAAGATTCCTGGTCTAATGAAGGATGAGCTGAATGGGAAAATCGTGTGCGAATTGTTGGCTTGCGCTCGGAAATGTACAGTCTGCGTATAAACGATGGTAAAACTGTAAAGAAAACAAGAGTAGTAAAGACTAATGTAGTCCGGAGGCATATCAATTTCGAAGACTACGTCGAATGTTTGAATAACAAGCGAATAATATCTGCCAATCAGAGCCCCATACGACCCCATAACAATAGCGTGTACAGTGTCAGTCAAAAGAAGATCGCATTGAGTCATTATGATAATAAACGACATATTTTGTGCGGAACGACGGACGCTCTACCATGGGGGCATTACTCCATTTCATCAGATGAACAAGTGGTAACCAAACAGCGCCGATAATAGGTAAACAGCTTTCCAAACAGCTTTTATAATAGCTTAACAGCTTTTCAAACAGCTCTTATAACAAGTAAACCGTTTTTCAAACTGCTCGGATAACAGCCTTACAGCTTTCCAAACAGATCTGATAACAGCTTAACAGATTTTCAAACAGCTCTGATAACAGCTTAACAGCTTTTAAGCAGCCTTGATAACAGTTTAACCGCTTTCCAAAAAGCTCTGATAACAGCTTAACAGATTTTCAAACAGCTCTGATAACAGCTTAACAGCTTTTAAACAACTCAGATAACAGCTTACCAGCTTCCAAACGGCTCTGACAACAGCTTTTCAAAAAGATCTGATAACAGCTTAACAGCTTTGAAGCAACTCTGATAACAGCTTAACAGCTCTGATAACAGCTTAACGGCTTTCAAGCAACTCTGATAACAGCTTAACAGCTTTCCAAGCAGCTCGGATAACAGCTTAACAGCTTTTCAAACAGCTCTGATAACAGTTTAACAGCGTTTCAAACAGCTCTGATAACAGCTTAACAGCTTTTAAACAGCTCTGATAACAGCTTAACAGCTCTGACAACAGCCTAACAGCTCTGATAATAGCTTAACAGCTTTTAAATCAGCTCTGATAACAGATTGACAGCTTTTCAAACAGATCTGCGAACAGGTGAACAGCTTTTCAAACAGGTTTGATAACGGTTGAACAGCTTTAATCTACTCAGAAGGTCCACAGGAATCGGTGTGAAACATATTACTTACCATTAGTAGTACTATTAGTATGCCCACTAATGCCACTAGGGAACCTTACTCAAGAAATGGTATTATGTAGTACCGGCTAATGCCACTAGGGAACCTTACTCAAGAAATGCTGTTTGCACACGAAAGAGCAATACACGCACCCCCAAAACCCAAAACATCAAACGAAGGTGATGTCGTTCTGTGAAATTCGAAAGATGCTGATATCCACAACTTCCCCGCTAATAAAACTTATTTAGGTGCAGCACTTGTAAACAGCAAGAACCAAGATGACGTCATACGTGATATCTACAACTTCCTCGCTAATAAAAGAAAACAGCAAAACCAAGGCATGCTGGTTGTACCGACTAATGCCACTAGGGGACTTTACTCTAGAAATGGCGTTTGCACGCGAATCAAAATTATGGAATATGCTAAATTGTATCAGGGCATTGGAAGGGAAATATATCACCTACCATTAAGTACCTGTAGTACTCACTAATGGGAACCTTACTCAAAAAATGGCATCTGTACTCGAATCCTGTAAAAGCCTAGGCGCATGCTGATATCTAAAACTCCCCGCCAATAAAAGAAAATAGCAAAAGCAAGGCATGCTGGTAGTACCGGCTAATACCGCTAGGTAATCTTACTCAAGAAATGGCATTTGCACTCGAATCCTGTAAAAGCTTTGACACCCAGAACCCCAACTGACATCTTCTAGAATCTGTTCATGGTGATGTTATGTTGTGAAATTCGATTGATGCTGATATCTACAACTTCCCTGCTAAGAAAACTTATTTAGGTGCAACACTTGAAAACAGCAAAACCAAGATGACGTCATGCTGATATCTAGCACTCCTCCACAAATAAAAGAAAACAGCAAAACTATGGCATGCTGTGGAATCTGAAGTTTGCCCCCTTTCATTAATTAATAATTTGACATAACCTGCAATTCTAGTAGGTTCTATTTTTTTTTGCTGTTTATGTTCGGTTCGCAGTGATTTGTTTTCTTTCTGTGAAATCGACATTTGTCAGTAAAAATTCAGGTGAGTAAAGTTCTGTTAGTAATACGTCTAGGTTTTATTTTCTAATTACAAACAAAAATCTTTTTTAATTCATTTCATTAATTCATATTTTTTTTCTTTCTCAGGTTGTGTGTATGTATTTTTTTAATTTTATGCAAACAGATTGTTTCCTTCTTTCATTTCAGGTGTGGCTGAACAACTGTCTACCAATAACGGTAAATGAGATAGAGCCCGGTCACAGACAGATAATAATAAGAATGAGAATAAAACGAGGAAAAAACTCCGAGAGAATCACGTTTCTTGTATGGGGGCCTCCTGCGTAAATTTCAGATTTTATCCAAGGTATATAGCAGACACGTACTCCCATAAAAATGTTGCCACATTGCAGCTGATAGCCTGTGACGTACTTCTGTTATTTGTAACAAAACACCTCTCAGTATAATATGGCATTAGGCTAGAAACGAAAAGGAACATTAATTAGCTTTCGGCTTTCCATGTGTCTTCTCCCATGATAAAGTGCCTATCTGCTTTTCCTAATTAAAAAGTGCATGTACCCAAATCGCTAAATATATAATAAATTTCATCGCACTTACAATTCTTTCTGATTAACGTCAGCATAAATCACAAAAAGACACACATTTATGCACTTGTAAAATCCATACACTTGTAATTTCAAATTACAAAAAACCCAAAACTTATCAATAAATTACATGCGATAATTTCCTGAATTGTCTAAAATTTCACTTTTCAAGGCCCTCCACATAAACTCAGTTTCAAGGTTCAATCGAAAAGGCAGATAAGTCGCGTGTTAAAAACAAGCAGGCATACGTTTCACTTTCGAGGAGATTCGCCGCCGCCGGTTCGGTTACTAGTTGATTATTATACCCTAGATGAAATCTATAGGGTATAGTAAGTTTGTCATTCCGTTTGGAACACCTCGAAATAATGATGGTACAGCAAAATGGATTGGACACCCACGCATAATATTAAAAGTTATTTTGATTTTTGCATGTCCGTCCGTCTGACCGTCCGTCTGTCCGTCTGCCTGTCCGTCTGTGCGCACGATAACTCGAAAACGCGTATGCTTAGAGAGCTGAAATTTTGTACACGGACTTTAAAAAAAAAGTAAAATTAAGTTCGAAAATGAGACAAATCGGGCAACTCCTCCGTGGGGTTGCCATACCTTCGTTTTCCACTATATATTTGGACAGTGTCTGAGAACGCATCGATTTAGAAAGCTGAAATTTGGTAAATAGTGTTTTCATTGTACTAGAAAATAAAATTTCAAAAACGGACTAAATCGGGCAACTCCTTCTTGGTGTTGCCATATAAAAATTTAGTTTTTTTACGTATACTGTGAAAACGATCAGTCCAAGACATTTTTATTGCTCTAAAAACTTCTTCAGAATACGAAGTCCTATAAAATTGGTTATAATCACTTTTTCTGTGCGACAAACCGTTCTAGAAATATATGCGAAAAACCACTTCAAAAATCAAACTTATACAGATGGGTGACAATACGAAATTTCATACGGGCATTCATCTAGGGTATCATAAGAAATGGTCTTACAATTAGACCAATTCTAGCTTTTTTACTTGTTCCAAATCTAAAAGCCTAGAATTTTTGTAATGTGTGATCGTTTTGTTGTAATACACTACGTACTTTGTTTTTAATCATTAGATATGCAGATGTTTCGGTTATTATGTTCGCATTGTGAAAAATCACTAAAATTACCGCGCAATGGAATTTATTTTTTATATACATACATGTGGGATTGTGGAAATCTAGGTTACCCTGGCAATCCCCTAAATAAAACTCAAGCGACAACTGATTTGAGCGAAGCGATCCGAGAAGAAGAGGAGTCGAAGGAGAACCGCCGATGCTGGCTGTCAACAACATATAGCACACAAAATTTTATTTAAACCTCGTTTGGCCTTAAATATTGTATTATTATTTGTATTAAATACTCTAATTTACGCGAGTGTTCATATTCCTCTCCCCGATCCATAACATTAAAAGAAAAATTGAAACCACATTTGGGGGCTCAACCGGAATGGATCTTGGTGGCAGGGGCTATTAAAAACAAAACGCAATAAAATTCTGATGGTTTAAATAGATAACTGCAGTTCGCTTTGGCTAAAAAAAAACGAAAAGAAGTACCAATTTTGAAGAAAATCAGAAGCCGTACCACCGTTACCATCCTTACGAGGCAAGACAACGGTGAACGAAGCCGGCAGCATCGGCATATGCAGCAGCTTAATACAAGTAAAGAAAAATTGACGTCATATGCTCGGGGCAAAACCCTCGAGAATACTTCACAAGCCATGAAACAGACTCCCTCCCTACCGCATGCGAGGCCCAGCGTAGTCCTTACATTCTAAAATATTTGCAGTGTTCTTATGTAAAATTGACAAAAGTTTGATTTGAATAGGTCCTCCGCCCTAAACTACTATTCATACAGAAAAATGGTGTTGTGATAATCTTTAGCTTGCTTTCTTATCTTCCGAACCGTAATAAAATTTTCATACCTTTCCTAACCAAGTTATTTAAAAAAAATTATCTTAACCAAATGACTACGATTCCTCAAACAAAAATTCTCAGCTGAGTAATCATTGTAATGTTGCTCTGCCGTCATGGGATGCCGTGGGCTGATGATAACGAATGTAGCTGCCTACAGATTCGGACTACGGCTGCACATATACACATGCAATTATCACTCAGCTGAGATGTATTGAGCGTAAAATGGTAAGGTTACTTTGTAATCAAAACTATTTAATTATTTTGTTAAGTAAGGTATATAGTAAGTGTAGCCTTTGGTAAGGTAAGGAATCAAGCTTTAAATTACTAGATGACTATTTTCCTGTATGGATAGTAGTTTAGGCTCTATGGCATATATAAAGTCAATGTTTGGCACTTTTCCATAAGCATCAATATAGAGCATTTTAGAGTACGGACTCCGAACGCACACATATAGATTTCTGTTTCATGGCTTGGGAAGTTATCTCGAGGGTTTTGCTCGGGGTTATTACATACACGGCAGCGTTGAAGTGTTACGTAGAGGTGAATTAGTTACAGCAACATTTCAAGCAGAGGCAAGTGGCAATACAGCCGAGGTGAAATTGTCAACGAATGGTTGAGTGCTGTCACTGTGTAATAGTAAAGAGGCAAGTACGGATAAGTTTGTTTGGCCTTTGTAATTGCATGCTGGTAATAACCGACTGATAGATATGCCATTAAGATATCAGTAATCTGTACGGGATAATTTTATGATGACAGGAGAAATGGTTATTTCGTAAATTGAAGGCATTCTACTGAATGAGCTGTTATGCCTAATCTACAATGCATGGTAAAACTACGTCGTCAAAACGATATCGCTTGCTGAAGAATGCATATAAATACACGAAATATGAAAGAAGTGGTAAGCTGCCAAATTGAACAGCTGTTGACCTGTAAATTATCATAAATGTAATTGCTTTCTCGATTTAATTGCAGAATTACTACAAAGAAAGTATTTAGTGTCAATAATTTATACTATAAGATTATAGCAAATTTAGAAGTTATGTAGAGTGCAGTGTGACAATACAATTAATATAAAACTTGGTTTTTAAGACTGAAAGTGCAAGTTCTAGTTACAGCTATTTTGTTCTAAATTCCCCTACATAGTTTTAAATTATGCTGAATACACCTGAGGTATTACTACATCGTTTTTGCTGTAAAGCCATGACCAAGGTCAATAACAATAAACAAAAAATCAAACCAAAAAAATAATCAAAACAAACAAAGTTTACACGACCTCAAGAAGAATTTGCAACGCAAGCAATTTCCGCTATGCAAGCATAATTCTTCATTGATAAAATATTCATACCTGAGGTCATTGCTTTACAATAGCGATACATTGTAACTCAATCAGAAATTGTGTGATCAGAAATGCTGACACTACAATTTCTGATTAAGAATTTTGTATATTGCAATTCTGCAATAATCCCCCCCTTTTTGAATGGTAAAGAATACCGATTCCTTTGTATCCCATTTGTATAAATAAGATGAGACTAAGTAAATAAAATTAGACTTAAACTGACTACCGAAAGGTGTCTTTTTATTTCTCAACATCGGCATACCCTGCCATCATGCTATTACAGCGGCATACTCTGCCTTAGCAAAACTCAACATCGACATATTCTGCCATACATTTATAAAGCGGCATACTCTGCCTTTAAATACAAAATAGCGGCATACTCTGCCACTCATTATTATATTGGCATAATCTGCCTAAAAATAAAATAACAATAAAACAGCGGCCTCTAAGCCATACATAACCGTAAGTTTGGCAATTCTCTGCCAGGTACAATTTTAAATAATAACCGGACCTAATAAGTAAAATACATCATGATTAGCGTCCAAAACAAATTGTGGAACAACGTTTATTACAACATACACATAAGCTCGTGCTAATGTCGTCAAATGAATGAAAGAGAAGAGACAGTTTTGCAAGCATGAATTTTCAAAGGCAAGAATGTGAAGCAAACACAAAAACCCATGTCGTTTTGACGACGTGGTTTACCATGCATTGTAGGTTAGGCATTATTGGGGACTTATGATTAATCTACAATGCATAGTATAACCACGTCGGCAAAATGATATCGTTTGCTGAAAAATGCATAGAAATTCACGAAATATGTAAGTAGTGATAAGCTACCAAGTTAAACAGATGTTGATCTGTCAATTATTATAAATGTAATTGCTTTCTTGATTTCATTGTAGAATTACATCAAAGGAAGTATTTGGTCTCAATAATTTATACTATAAGATAGTAAATTTAGTAAACTAAGATATTGTTTCGGACAAGTCGAATTGTAAACACCAGTTGGTCAAAATCCCTGTAGATGCAATCAATAGTCAAAACTAGTCAGTTCCTGAAATCTCTTTAACTTGATAAGGTGCCGACAAGGGTAGTGGAAACATGTGCGAAATGGAACTACACAAGGGACGCGACGGCTGGTTGACTACACATTAAGAAACATGGTGAGTTGGTTCCTGTCTTAAGACTAATACAAAATATTGCTTTCAAGACTGAAAGTACAAAATTCAGTCTGCAGCAGTTTTGTTCTAAATTCCCCCACATGGCTCTAAATTATGCTGAAAACACCTGAGGTATTACTACATCGTTTTTTCTGATTAACTACTGCACATAAGCTCGTGATTATGTCGTCAAATGAATGAAAGGGAAGAGATATTTTTGCAAGCATGAATTTTCAAATGCAAGAGTAAGAAGCAAACACAAATATCCATATCGTTTTGACGACGTGGTTTTACCATGCATTTTAGATTACGCATTATGCTCCGAATTGAATTTTGGTTATGTTTGGTTATATGGTTATATTTCGGTAGATTTTTAGCTAGTTAATATTTCATTTAGATTTCGTTATTACGACCACGTAAAATAAATATCAATATTTCCTTAAAAGCAAATATAATAATTAAGAAATACTTCAAATTATGTATAATTATAATATTTTTTTTGCCGTAAGGGAACGATTACAAGTTTAATGTTGTTAATAAAAATTATTATTCATTAATTAGTTCGTATTTAATTTGATTATGGGGAAATAGTGTAAAACAAATTGTTCAGTAAGGTGCAGCAGTATGGCGACACATAGCAAAGCTAAAAATTCCACTAGTGAAAGTGTAGAGGAGCATAATAATGAATCAGAAACGGTTATTGATCAAAGGTCTTATGAAGCAATGATTCAGGAATTAACAAATGCTCTAAAGGAAAAGACGATACGATATTAATCATGCAAGATCAGTTGAAGGATAGGGAAATCGAAAGATTAAGGCAGGAAGTCGCTGATCTGCAAAATATACGCGATAAAGGTGAAATCTATAATTCATTTTCTTATTCAGATGTTGAAAATTCTATGAATAAATTGAGTGGCAAGGATAATTATCGCATATCAGCATGGGTTAATGATTTTTAAACGACAGCTTTGGTATTCAAATGGAATGAGCTGCAAAAAATTGTTTTCGCAAAGAGATTGTTCACCGGACCAGCAAAGTTTGCTTTAAGAACACAAGAAGGTCTTGATTTTTGGCATAAGCTTAATGATTTTTTAATTAATGAATTTAGTCCTAGATTGAATAGTGTCGATCTTCATGCTGAGCTCGAGATCTTGGGAAAAGAGCTAATTTAGAAGATGAAGCCATCATTACTTATGTCATTGACGGGATAGTAGATGATGAGCGAAATAAGGTCGTATTGTACAATGCTAAAAACCTAGAGGAGTTCAGAGAAAACTAAACACCTATGCCAGAATAAATGAAAAGCTGAAGAGAAAAAGCCGGTCCGACTTCGGTAAAAAATTTAAGGGAAACGAAAAAGAAACAACCAGCAAGATAAATTGTTATGAGTGTGGAGAAGAAGGGCACATTGCAAGAAACTGTCCTAAAAGGAATTACGGTCCAAAATGTTTCGCTTGCAATAAATTTGGACACAAGAGTGCGAATTGTCACCAAATTGGTAAAGAGCTAAGGGAAAAACTTGAAGTATCTTGGATGGGAGACAGACCAGGCATATCAAGCTCCTCTATGAAGACATTATCATTAAATGGAAGAGTAATAGAAGCATTATTCGATACTGGATCTGATATGAGTCTAGTAAGAGAAGACATTTACGATGCCCTGGAAAACATAACATTGAGTAATCCTGTTTCATTCCGAGGTGTCGGCTCAGGAATTTGGAAGCCATGGGATCTTTTAAATCTGCAGTTGTAGCCGATGGACCTAGGTTTGATGAAACCATGCATGTCGTCCAGCTGAGCTACGTCCCAAGCAGATGATAATAGGTAAAATGCTACTGAACAGATCAATACTTGCAATCAGTCCAGGGGTGCTGCGAATAACACCTTGGCAGTGTGATGAACTAACTTGTCTATCTGTTCGAAGATAAACCTAATCTCGACCACATTACAAACGTAGATCAGCGGCAAAGGCTGAACGACCTGATACGCAACTACGAACCGAAGAAGAACACTAAGGCGACAGAATTTACCATGAAAATATTGTTGAAAGATGAGACTCCTATTCACCAACAACCTCGAAGGCTATCCAAATACGAGTGCGAGTTGGTCCAAAAGCAAATCGAAGATTGGATAAGTGCGGGTATAGTGGTACCCAGAAATTCAGAGTTTGCAAGTCCAATAGTCAATAAAAAAAAATGGTACAAAGAGAATATGCATAGACTATAGATGGCTGAACAAGGTTGTGATAAGAGATCACCAGCCGCTTCCTTTGATTGACGACCAAATAGATAAAATGGGAAAAGCAAAAGTATTTTCTACGCTTGATTTACGTAACAGATTCTTCCATGTCCCAATAGACGAGGATTCATGCAAGTACACCGCATTCGTGACGCCACTTGGGCAATATGAATTCAGGAGAGCACCATTTGGTTTTTGCGTTTCCCCAACACAGTTTCAGAGGTTCATTAATCAGGTATTTTCGTGAGAACAAAGTTTCAGTTTACATTGATGACATTGTAGCTCTCGCAGAAAGTGGGGAACAAGCTCTAGAAGTGCTAGAAGCAGTGCCAAGCATTGCGGCAAGCTATGGTTTAAGTATTAAGTGGAGTAAGTGTCAACTGTTGAAAAATGAAATTGACTATTTGGGATACAAAACAAAAGATGGGAAATTTCGACCGGGTGATGAAAAGATTAGAGGAGTTCTGAAGTTTCCTAAGCCGAACAGTCTTGGACTCACTGGCTATTTTCGAAAATTTATTAAAGATTGTGCAGTTCTAGCCAGGCCTCTAAGTGATCTGTTGCGGAAAGAAAAGAAATTTGAATTTGGGCAAGAACAGATGAAAGCTTTTAGTATCCTCAAAGAGGCACTGAGTACCAGACCGGTTCTTACTATTTATCATACAGAGTCACCCACTGAGCTACATACAGATGCCAGCAAGAAAGGATACGGCGCAATATTATTCCAAAAAAGCAAAGATGATAACAAATTTCATCCAGTTAGTCGAAAAACAACACCCCTGAGAAAAAATATAGTAGCTACCATTTAGAAGTACTAGCAGTTGTCATGGCCATTAAGAAATTTAGAGTTTATCTCTTTGGCCTGCAATTCACGTTGGTCGCGGATTGTACTGCGTTGCATCTCGGTTTTCGAAATTTTAAAAGGTGACGAATTCGAGGATTACGTTGCAGAACGGGGCATTCTATTCAAGTATATAGATGGAGTTAAGTTGCTTGCAGTTCCACGAGGCATGCAAGCACATGTTATTAAAATGGCTCATGAAAAGGACATTTTGGTCTAAAGAAGATTGAAGCTCTACTCGCGCAGGATTATTACATACCTAAGCTGAGAGAAAAAATTTCCAGACGCATAGCCACTTGTGTACCATTAATTTAAGCGAAGAAGGAAGGGCGCAAAGAAGGATTCTTGCATTGTATCCCCAAGGAAGGTATTCCTCTAGCGACATATCACGTGGACCACTTAGGACCCATGATGTCTGCTAAAAAAGTTACCGCTATATACTTACCATTATAGATGGATTTATGAAATTTGCTTGGATGTATCCAGTAAAAACCACAACAACATCTGAAACATTGATAAAACTTAATTATCAACAGACAGTTGTTGGAAACCCTAGCCATATAATCACTGATCGAGGCCCAGCATTCACAGAATCAGCCTTTAAAGAATATTGTCAACAAGAAAAAATTGAGCATGTAACGATTACGATGGGCGTGCGAAGAGGCAACGGACAAGTTAAACGAGTGCACAGAATCGTTATTATCTGTACTCACGAAAATGTCGGTCAACTTTGAAGATTCCTGGTACAAGCATATCAGTAGAGTACAGCAATGGCTGAATAGTACATTTCAAAGGAGCATAGGAACAAACCCATTCAAATTATTGGTTGGTATTGTCATGACAATTAAAGACGACAACGAACTTAAAGAGTTGATTGAACGAGAAATGGTTGAATTATTTTTGGAGGAACGAGATGACGGTAGAAAGCTAGCAAAGTGAAAACAGACGTGAATACAACAAGAAGCGCAAAAAACCAACTATTTATGAGTTAGGCGACTTAGTCCCAATCAGAAGAACCCAATTTGGCACTGGACTGAAAATAAGTCCCACATATCTAGGACAATACCGTGTCGTCAAGCTGAAAGGAAATGAGTGCTATGATGTGGAAAAGGTTGGTCACCATGAAGGACCAAAGTATACTTCGACCGCGGTTGACCATATGAAACAATTTACAAGCTTTGAGACAGAAGATGACGAAGAAGGCCATGAAATGAATGATCATATAGTTGATGAGGAATACTAACTTTATACTGGTAAAGGTTAAAATAGAAGATGAATCTTGAACTAAATACAGCTTGTAAGAACAGTTCCCATACCGACACTAGATATTTAAACACAAAGGCCAAATAAATTAGGAATACTAGAATAAGATAAAATAAGTGATTAACAGAATGAAATAGGATTAACATTTAAAAGTGAAGTCCCATGAATTAACTTAGCTATAAAGAATCAATATAACCATTATCAAGAATAGAATCCGTGGAATCAAATTATCTTAAAGCAGAATGCTGAAAAAAGTATGGAATAAAACGCACAAAAACTAAAACATAAGAAGAACCAGATATTGAAGTACACAGTACAAGTCCGTAAGAAAACGACGACGCCACAGAATAAGAATGCCCTGCTTGAACATTAGGAAGCTAAAGGAACAAAATTAAAGAACGGTTTACGATCAATTTATTCCCAAAGACGGTTTGATGGTGGAACTAGTGGTAAGAACGAAGATGAATACTGAAGACGATTGCTGAATAAGACGAACGATGAAAACAAAAAAGCCTGAGGACGATTGCTGAATAAGATGAACGATGAAAACGAAAAAGCCTGAAGACGATAGATGATCGAAAAAAAAACTTCAATAAATTTTGGAGACGTTTAATCAAGAAGATGAACACTGCAAACACATCCTGAATACCTGAACCAGAAAAGCAGCCTAGAGGACAAATATCGATGACCAAAACAAGTAACCACGAAGTTGTACTCTAATGTGGGATTGTGGAAATCAAGGTTACTTAGATGTAACTCAAGTGATTTGAGCGAAGCGATCCGAGAAGAAGAAGAGTCGAAAAATAGCCGCTGAAGCGAGCTGTCACCATCATATAGCACATACAGTTTTATTTAAACCTCGTTTGTCCTTACATATTGCATTATTATTTGAATTAAATACTCAAATTTATGCGAGTGCTCATATTTCTCTCCCCGATCCATAGGATTAAAAGAATAATTGAAGCTAAGACCATAGCAAGAGTTTTCGTGTAACAAATAATATGTCGTCATGGCCCCCCGGACTCAGTTTTAACCGATAGAGGTACAGACTTTTTGAGTCAGTTATTCGAAGAAGTATGTAAATTGATGAAAACAAAAAAATTAATACTACACCTAACCATCCTCAGACGAATGGTGCACTCGAACGTAGCCACAGAGCTTTGGCGAAATATCTCAGACATTACACTAATAGAGATCCTCTTACATGGGATACATGGATCCCATATGCGCTATTTGTATACAATTCAACTTCCCATACCAGCACGGGATACACCCCTTATGAGTTATTGTACGGATATTCCATTAATTTGCCGAGCGTAGTACGAGAAAAGCCTAACACATCATAGAACTACGATAATTATGCAAATGAGCTCAAATCACGTTTACAATACTACCATCAGGCTGCCCGCGAATTTGCCATCTCAAAAAAGAGTCAATCCAAAATGTACTATGTCAAAGGTACTAAACCAAATTTTAACGTGGGAGACAAAGTTCTCATAAAAAACCAAACAAGGCAAAATAAATTCTCAGCTCTGTGGGATGGCCCCTTTGAAGTCGTACAAATTCCATCCGAGGAAAATACAGTAGTCAAAGAGAGAAAGAAGTTTAAACCCTTACACAACAACGACATAAAACGTTTTATGGATTGAATTCATTAACATAATTATAGATAACAAAGTTTTAATGTATCTAACACATAAATATGTGAATGTAAGTAACACATTGGCCCTGCATTAGTCTAAATTTGTGGAACTACAAGTGACACCTAATTTTACCTTCACTCCACTCATTGTAGATGATCACTCCGGCATACATCCTCATTTTATTTATGTTTAACACAGCATACGGAAATATGAAGGTAACACAACTAAGCAACAGCTCGGGCATATATTTCGAACAGGTAGGAACAGTGGAACTCTACGCAGATGAATGGAAAGTGGTACTGTTCTACGACCTTTCTGGATTAAGCTTGACTCTAAACCATACGAAGGTACACGTGCACGAAATAAACAACCTGTGCGCGCGACTAAAAGAGGACCCAAATGTTGAAACTATATGTAATAGCATAGTAACAGAAATGAATCATCTTATGTCTGAGATAGGACAGAAATACAGTTTAGTAAAACATAATAACAATATATCATTAGAACATCATATCATTGGAACAGCCAGCAAAACACTTTTCGGTACATTAAACGAAAAAGATGCGAAATATTACGATCAGCAAATTGAAAAACTCCAATATAATGAAAAGCACCTACTCTCACTGCTCAAAAACCAAACACTAATTATTGAGACCACTGCTAATATCTTTAATAAAAGCGAAGTAACCGTTAAAAAGCAAATTAATGCTCTTCAAACCAAATTTAAAAAGGTAACAGATGAGTTGGTATATCTTAAACACGATGGAAAATTGTTCTTTGAAATGGAGTCATTAACCCCTCACCACACTCATCATAATACGTTACCAAAATATCATCAATGCCTTACTAGATCTGCTGACTGAAGTCGATCACGGTAAACCGCATCCTGCTATTATGTCACCACAACAACTAGAAAATATTCTAGTTACCATTAGAAAAGAAATCTCATCAGACGTTCATTTACCGTCAAGTCTGAATAAAAATTACATTTTACCTATCAATAAAGTTGGAACAATAAGCACCACAATTCAAAATGAAAGAATTATTTACGAATTGAAAATACCACTTCCCTTTAAAGTGGATTACCAACTATATAAAATTATTCCTTTACTAACTAGCCACAACAACAACTTCATTTTTATCAAACCTAATATAAAATTTCTAATAATCGATTATAACAGAGAGCATTTTTCAGACCTTACCCTGGATGAATTATTAAATTGTGCAACACAAGAACATAATCAGCCATAATGCCGCCTAACCCATCCGCTATTCAATGTAGACTCAAATAATCCACAATGCAAAGTACAGTTATTGAGACGTGAGAGTCCACTACCTTCAACTTGCGCAGTGCACCAAACCAATCTCTGTACTGTATGGATACAGCTCTTTCGAGCAAATACCTGGCTATACTCTTCCCTAAATATTATTCCCGTGGACGAAATATGTTCCAATCAAATCACACACCACACTTTATCAAATACAGGAATAGTGGTAAACCCCAACAAATGTTACCTGAGAACGAAAGATCTCAATTTCCGAGGTTTCAACGTAAGGATTTCTCAATTGAAAAGATCCTATCTACCTTCCTTAAATATCTCAAACTTCGTATCTATTCTAAATGTAGCAGTGATTAAATACACAAATGATAATGACTTAATCCTTCTTTCAAAACAAATTGATAGTCTAAAAACAGCAGAAAATATAGATCTCAAAAATTTGGATGAATATGACATTCACCATTACACCCTCATATATGTTTTATTATTCTTGTTTACCATTACCGTAATCTACAAAGTTTTACGCACATTTCGCGCAAGGCTCATAAAAAGGAATCAAGGAGCGTCAACACCCGTAACAGTAATCAAACATCGTCCAACACTCACTTGCACATAGCAAAATTTACACACAAAATGTACACACAAATTCAGTCTTTGAATATATATATCTATATATAAAAAAAAAAGCAAAAACGAAGCCAGAAAGAAAGAGAAAATTACCAAATTAACCAAATTTTAAAATGCCTAAAATTATTTTGTCAAAAAAAAAATAATAATAATAACTAAAAGGCAAATAATTAAGTTTCGTTTATTTTGTATACTATACATGAGAAATTTGTTTTTAAATACTAGATATTTAATAAATAAAAAAAAATAAAAATAAAAAAGAACAAAAAAACCATATGAAAAATAAAATTAATAAATATAATAAAAGAGAAAAATATTTTTATATGATGCGATATGCTCCTTAGAACTAGATATAAAAAAAAACAACACAAAAGTATTGAATAAAAACAAAAACAAGGAGAACTTCCTATAGTAAAAACAAAATTTTTATAGACTCAGTAAAGCACTTAATTTTTGTCTCCACTAGATAACAACGATCAATATAAACAAATATCATATATATATATAATAAAATATTAAAATTCAAAGAAAACAACATTTATAAAAATAATTAATTTCTTTTATATACTTACCTTTTATGATTAAATACTATATTATATTATCATTTCTGTACTTACCCTTTATGAATAGATGCTATCTAATATCATTTATATGCTTATATTTTTGACTAGATATTGTGCATATAGTATATCATTTTTATATTTACCTTTATGTTTATAGTTATCGCTAGTACTGTACTTCTAATTATCGCAATAGTTTACTTCGTTCATTTCACTGAAATAAGACTCCGCCTCCTGATGTGAGAAGCGCCGTATTTATACTCTACGAATTATCCTAGAACTTTTCTGAACATTCCGTTCTCCGAACCTATAGTTTACTAGGATGTCACTAACCTAAAGTTGTTTCCATTTCCTACAGATGTCGCTTGTGTCAGTTTGTGGCACGTAACACTGCTCCCTTCTTAAAATTTGTTCGTCCCGAACAACAGATGGTCCACGGTCTTGATGCTCTCCGTATTGACCCAAGCGATCTAGATGAACGATTTTTCTTTTACATCTTCTACCGCGCTGATTCTTGTATGGCATGTTATTAATTTTAGTTTTAACTGCATACGGTCCCTCCCAGCGTTGTGATAACTTTGGAGAACGTTTCGTGGCCTCGTGCACATCAGCTAATCATTGTCTGAGCTTTGTCACGAAGTCTTCTGGTATCTTTTGGTCGGCTTTGGGTATACCAAACTTGAGGTCGCTAGGTAAGCGCATTTCCTTTCCGAATATTACCTTAGATGGGCTTTGTCTGGTCATATTGTAAACAGCTGATATATAAGCCATTAGAAATACAGGAATATGTCGAACCCAAAAGTGCTGATTACAGTTGAAGACCTGTCTGAGATGTTCGATTAATGGTCTGTTGAAACACTCTTCCATTCTTTGACTTTTCTTTCGTCTCTTATCTTTGATTCCTTTGTCCTCAAATTTCTTGCCATTTTGATTGCCGATGTCATCTTTTTCATTGCCGCCTTTGCGCTTCTTATTATCATCATCGTCAGAACCTTTGTCTTTACCTTTTCCGACCTTCATTTTACCCTTATCATAGTCATTATCAGCATCTTTAGGCCCTTTACTTTTCGTCTTTTTCTTTCTTTCATTGTCCTCGCTCTTGGATTTCTTTCCTTTCTTCTTTTTAATTTTATCACCGTAATCATCATCCTCTTTGGATTTCTTTCCTTTCGTCTTTCGACTTTCGTTATCATCATCGTAGTCATCGTCCGCAATGTTTCCATTCAGGATTGCATGGACGTTGTGAAAAACCTTCTGCATTTCCGTTCTGTTGTTTGCATTCGTCCTCGTTCCATACAGTCGTTTTGAAGGTGACCCAGTCTACTACATTTCCAGCATGGAGACCACGCGAAGGAGTGCTCTCTGATGACGGCATTTTGCTGCGAGTCTGCTGCCTAGCTCGATATCTTTGCCCTTCTTCTAACGCTTCCATTCGTCGTCGTTTTCTGCAGTCCCTTTGGAGGTGTCCTGGTCTATTACAATTCCAGCATCGAAGAATACCACGTGAAGGAGTGTTCTGAGATGACTGCATTCTATTGCAAGTACATTCACCCACCGAAATTTCTCTCACTCGTACTGTACTCCGAGAAGCTTGTCTGGCAGATTCATATGCTAATGCATAAGCTAGCGCTTCTGCTGTTGACTTCTTTCCCGCTAGCCTTAATGCTTGTTGTAAATTTTGATCTTCAAGAGCGTTCACAAATGCTTCTGTTGTCACTTCATTAAGGAAATCCGCATTTACGCTAGAGTATGAAAGATAAGCTAATCTTTCCACATCACCCTGCAGTTGTTGTAGTGACTCTCCATGCTTTTGAGTCCTGTTGCGTAACTGCAGGCGATATACTTGCTGCTTGTACTCATCTCCATAACGTAATTCTATCGCCTGTACTAGTGAAATGTAATCACGTTGCTTTTCAATCTGTATAGCTTGTAATAACTCTGACGCAGGACCGCGAAGTGCTAATACCAGAGCTGTAGCTTTGTCTGCATCGATCCATCCATTTACTTCGGAAGCTGCCTCAAATTGTCTCTAGAAAATATACCACGAACTTTGTCCATCAAATATTGGAGGTTTCATTCTGCCTGTACCGGATATTTCAATTCCTTCGCGTCGAGGTTGTCGATGCTTTATCCTCTCCAAATCTGCTTTAAAGTTATCAAGCTGCTCCGTGACATTTTGTTGTACTTCCGACACTTCTTGTTTAACTTCCGACACTTATTGCTGAACTTCCAACACTTCCTGCTGGATTTCTTCAATTTTCACATTTTATGTGTGTAGTGAATTTTTCAGAAAATTCGTCTGTTCCTCCAAACAAGTTTCTAGACAATTCTGTAAAAAAATCTTTTGTTCATCCCAACGGGATTCCAGAGAATTCTTTTGTTCATCCAAGCGGGTTTCCAGAGAATTCTTTTGTTCCTCCAGAGATTTCTTCTGCTCATCTAAACAGGATTCGAGAGAATTCTTTTGTTCCTCAAAAGCATTCTTTTGTTCCTCCAGAGATTTCTTCTGCTCATCTAAACGGGATTCCAAAGAATTCTTTTGTTCCTCAAGAGCATTCTTCACCTGCAGGGTTGAAAGCTCCATTTTGGTCATTAATGTACCCAAAAGCTGTTCTATGTTCATCACAGGCTCTTCTTCAGTTTCTGGTTCTTTCTCGAAAACGTATGTCTCAGGATTCTTTTCTTCCTCTATCAAAGCTTGTCTAAGTCGCTCGACTAGAACATTCTTTAGACCTGTCGTTTGCAATGACCGCTTCCCCAACTCCACTTTCAATTCCTGTATGCGAAGCTCCTCTAGTTTGCGTGCCATTCTTGCGTGATTTCAAAAAAATTAATCACTCTTTGAATTTCAAAGTCAAATGCCACCACTTTATTTCGCGAATTTATTTTACTTTTGACAACAGTTGTTACGATCGTGGCCTTAGTTCGTTATTTAAAACACAATATTTCAGATATCGTTAACAAGTTCTTTCTTTTATTTAACTTCACTATTTACTTTTATAACATTTACAAACAATTATGAAATCAATTCTTTATAGTTATCGCTAGTACTGTACTTCTAATTATCGCAATAGTTTACTTCGTTCATTTCACTGTCTGAAATAAGACTCCGCCTCCTGATGTGAGAAGCGCCGTATTTATACTCTACGAATTATCCTAAAACTTTCCTGAACATTCTGTTCTCCGAACCCATAGTTTACTAGGATGTCACTAACCTAAAGTTGTTTCCATTTCCAACAGATGTCGTTTGTGTCACTTTGTGGCACGTAACAACACTATATTCTTTTTATACTTATTTTATGATTAGATATTATACCATATCATTCTAATACTTACTTTGTGACTAGATAAGTACTATATAATTTTTTTTCATAATCACTTTTGACTAGGTATTAGTAAAACAAAAATTTTCAAAAATTTGTCTGCTCATGACCCGGTCGGGGTGTTCATCTCGCTCATATTATAACTACACATGCGTAATAATTCCAAGGTAGAAAATTTCTATCTCAATCATTGAAACTGTTTCGATATAAATTTTCTTATTTAAAAGGAGATGGATATTGTGACACACACCATGCGTAAGCCGTGACACGCAACATGTATACATAAGCATATATATGCAACCCCCATTTCAAGAAACCTCTTCAAAATTTCCATGTTGTTATCACATGATACAGTGCCTATCTGCTTTTCCTCATTAAAAATTACATGTACCCAAATTGGTGAATATCCAACTAGCTACGCTAAGTTCATTCTGGATCACTTTTCCATACAAAAAGTGCCCGGAAAATTCAAACTATTTTGCTGGTTATGGACTACAGTTTTTTATCTAGAACTCCCACCCGCAGATGGCGCCACTATCGCTAGGTGGTTCGAGTAGATACTAAATGTGTTATTTGGTCTTGACTGCGCCCTAGCGGCATTAGCTGGTACTACAAGCATGCTCCGGTACTACGGTTATCTTGGATAGACATGTGGTGCGCCTAAATGTAGAAATCCACTACGGGCTCTGGTTTGCGAGATATTAGCGATTTTACCTTTTTAGATATAGTTATTATTAGTAAAAATTTAAGTTTTTTTTTGCTCATGGGGGTGCTGCGCCTAACTATAGGCTTTTTCATGTTGGTTTTGAATTTATATTAGTAATAATTAAAGTTAGATAATAGTAGGAAAGTTTTTGTTCATAAAATTTTCATCAGAATTCCTCTACGGGCTCTGGTTTTCGAGATATTAGCGATTTTACCTTTTCAGATATAGTTAATATTATTAATAATTCAAGTTACCCTGGGGAGTTGTATATATCAGCATGGCCTTGGATTTGCTGTTTTCTTACTTGAATATTTCTTAGCGAGGAATTTGTAGATATCACAAGCTCTGGATCACTTTCTATGGGGGTTCTGGGTATCAAATATTAAATGCTTACCAAAGATTAGGCATGCTTCTCCTGTTTATGATGTAATTTGATATCACCGCTGTAAACAAATTCGCATTTAAGCTGAATGGTTCATACACACCTGTGTAAACTTCCTGTTTAAAAAATTCGTATTTTAGCTGAATGAGTCATGCACACCTGAGTAAACAAATTTAAGCAATATCAACACATTTATTCTTTTCATGTAATTTGATACCACACATAATGTAGGCAGCCAAAAAATTTTATTTTATTGTTCCAAGAATTTTACCAATCGAAACGTTTCATTAGATTTCGCATAAAGTAAAGAAATTTGCACATTCTCTTTTTATCTTGAAATGCAATCATGTAAGCAACCTCATTCGTATTTGCAAATTCAATCAGCAGAATAAAGTAATCAAATTAATTTGGATGATTTATTTATTTTTTTGTGTTTTATTGTTTATTCGATTTCATGTCAGACTGTAAGCAAATTCGTTGGAATTCATCCTGTGCAATGATTATTGCAGCACCAGGATCATTCATGTTTACAAACTGTTGCTATAAAAGCCCAAGCAAACTCTCGGGGAGCATCAGTCAGTTTTAGTGAGTCTTAGTGATAGTTTAAAAACATACAAAAAAATTACAAATGTCTTAGATGTTATTCAATAAAAGTTTTGCAATAAATGAAAAATTGGGACAAGATGTGATGGAGTGTTTAAAAAATTCAGTGAATAAAGACTATATTGTTCAAAAGTGTAATAGAAATATGCATAAATTTCAAGGTGCATTTCGGAAGTGCAATAAGAGTGCTAGGAAACGACATTTCGAGAGTTGTATCAAGCAAATTAAAGCATTGAGAGTACTATTGCGAACTCCCCGTCGAGGTGGAGGCATTACTTGCGTAAAAAGAAGTGATTTTGTACAGTGGGAGGAAATAAAGTCTGCGTTCGCAGACAAAATTCGACAAGGTGTTATTGCAAATTTAAAACATATCGATCCGAAGCTATTTATGCAAGACGCTGCCAAATTATTTACGCGTCGTGTAAAAAATACCTTAAAACATTATTTTAATATTAAAGTTTCTACAACGTTTTGCGGTGAATTTGTTTAATAAACTGGCGATAACGAAATTATAAAAGACATTAAATATTTCCAAGCGAGAACTGATCCAAGTAGTGCAGATAATAACTTAGAGTAGTGGTTTAAATCAAATATTTTGGATCCAATACACACTCAGCTGGAAGAATTCCAGGAAAAAGACAGTGGCTGGGCACTGCACTCTATAATACATCTAGCGGTACACATCAACAAGTTTGAACAACTCCGAGGATCTTCGTTATACTCTTACCAAAGGAAATGGCATCAAAGGCAAGCATTAATGTGAAAAATAATGATGAAGCTTGGTTCGCGTGGGCAGTAACATCAGCGCTATATCCTGCAAAAATTAACACCAATAGGATCTCATCATATCCACATTATTCAACTGTACTGTACTTAATTTAAATGGGATAACATTTCCCATGACACTTAAGCAAATTACGCAATTTGAAGACCAGAACGATTTATCAATAAACGTATTCATCCTAGAGAAAGAGCGTTTCTTCACCACAGTTCCAGTTAGACTTACGAAACATAGGATGGAGCGACATGTAAATCCCTTAATGCTACAAGATGACTATGACCAGGATGATGATCATATGGATGATGATGTTGATAGTGCTGGCAGTTATCATTTCTGCTGGATTAAAGATCTTTCACGCCTTGTATCGAAGCAAATTTAAAAAATCATGCTAAAAGGCATATATGCGACAGATGTTTGCTCAACTTTTACTCTGCTGAAAAATTAGCATCACACACTCCCGAATGCGTGAAGCAAAACGACTGCAGAATTATGTTTCCCTCAGAGGAAAAGAAGTGGTTGGAATATAAGGGTTATAACAATAAGAATTATAACAATAAGAATCAAGTCCCGTTTTGTGTATATGCCGATCTTGAGTCAATATTGAAACCAATTCAGGGAAACGATCAAAATACACAGCGAATCGAGGAACATGAAGTTTATAGCATAGGATTCTCTTTCCGCTGCAAACATGATGCTAAACTCTCATATTACAGAGCATATCGAGGCAAGGACTGTCAACAATGTTTTGGATTAGAATTTCAAAATATTGCATCCATAGTTGTACAGGAAAAGCTGAATATCAGCACCCCTGACTAAAGAAGAACGGAGTTCATATATGGAAAGTACTTGCTGCCATATATGTGAAAAAACGTTTGGAGCCGATGAGGAACGAGTCTGGGACCATTTCCACTTAATAGGTAATTCTGGGAATCATAATTCCATTCATGTTTTTTTTCATAATTTCTTTTAACAGGAAAATACTGAGGACCTGCCCACAATTTATGCAATCTCATGTATCAAGATTGCACCATAGTTCCAGTCATTTTACAGTTTATCTGGATATGATGCCAACTTCATTATTAAGGATATAGCTACAGCCATTCCTGGGAAAGTGGATCTCCTGCCAATAAATAAAGAAAGATACATTTCGTTCACCAAGCACGTTGAAGGCAGTCATGCCAAAACCAGATTCATCGATTCCTTCCGTTTTATGGCAGAATCCTTCGATAAGCTATCATCATTGCTGCCAATGGATAAATTAAATATTACAACAGCTGTATGGCAGGAATTCGATGATGATGACTTTAAACTACTTACGCACAAAGGTGTCTTCCAATAGGACTTCGTTGACGATTGGACTAAATTGGATTTCCAACACTTACCGGCACAGGAGCAATTCTATAATAAAATTACTGACAGTGATATATCTTCTGAGGACTACAGCCGCGTAGAAAAGGTGTGGAGGACATTTGAAATACAGACACTTGGCGAATATTCCGACCTATACCTCAAAACTGATGTCCTTCTATAGGTCGATGTCTTCGAGAACTTTCGAGATGTCTGCATGAAGACGTACAATTTAGATCCTGCACATTATTACACCATGCCAGATCTTACATGGGATGCAATGTTAAAATATACCAAAGTGAAACTAGAATTGATAACCGATACAGACATACTGCTATTCGTAGAGAGAGGTATTGGGGGCGGTATAAGCCAATGTTCTAATAGATAACGTAAAGCCAACAATAAAAATATACCGGATTTTAACCCAGATGAAAAACAAAAATACTTGATTTATTATGATGTTAACAACCTTTATGGATGGGCCATGTCACAGCAGTTACCTAGCGGAGGATTCAGATGGGCTGATAGTCTCGATATTGATGTTTTCCAAATTCCTGATGATTCACCAACTGGATACATACTCGAAGTTGATTTAGACTATCCACCACATTTGCATGATAAGCATAAAGACTTACCGTTTTGCTCTGAGCATACAGCACTACCAGGATCAAAATTAGAAAAACTTTTAACAACATTACACCATAAAGAAAAATATATTATACACTATCGAAATTTGAAACAATGCTTATCACATGGCCTCATCCTAAAAAAAGTACACCGGATCCTGCAATTCAACCAGTCAGCTTCGCTTAAACCATACATTGATTTGAATACCTCCAAACGGAAACAGGCTACCAGCGATCATGAAAAAGACAGCTATAAAAAGATGAATAATGCTGCGTTTGGTAAAACCATGGAAAATATACGCAAGTATAGTGACATCAAGCTTTGCGTAAAGTGGGAAGGTCGACATGGTGCCAAAGCGCGGATTGCAGCTCCCAATTTCCACAGTACGAAAATATTTGATGAGAATTTAGTCGCTGTGGAGTTAAGGAGACTGAAAATGTTGTTTAATAATTGTATTAATTAAGAAATTGCGAGAAGATGTGTTGAAGTGTTTAAGTGATGCAAATTTTGTGAAAAAAAACAATATTGTTAAAGAGTGTAACAGAAACATTCGTAAATATCAAGCAGTATTTCGAAAGTGTAATAAGAATGCTTGAGAACGACATTTGGACAGCTGTATTGATCAAACTAAATCGTTGAGAATGTTAATCAAAGCTCCCCACCGGGGTGGAGGCATTAATCAACATGTAATAAGAAGTGATTTTGTTAAGTGGGAAGAAAAAAAACAGCATTCGTAGGTAGAATTAGGGCAGGTGTTATCGTGAATATAAGCCACCTAGATCCTAAGCTGTTTATGCAAGATGCTTCCAAATTACTTGCTCGCCGCATTAAGAATACATTAAAATAACAATATCATATTAAAGTTGCTACAACGATTTGCGGTGAGTTTATTAAAGAAACTGGTGATAATGAAGTTATTAAAGACATTAAGTATTTCCAAGCAAGAACTGCCCCAATCAGTGTGGAGGATGATTTGAATGAGTGGTATAAATTAAATATATATGACCAAATACTCACTCAGCTAGACGAGTTTCAAGAGGAAGATAGTGGTAGGTCTCTGCATTCTATAATACATTTAGCGGTGCATATCAACAAGTTTGATCCGATTCGGGGATCACTTTATATACCTCTGCCGAAGGAGATTGCATCAAAGAAAGCTTGCATCAATGTACAAAATAATGATGACGCATGCTTCGCGTGGGCAATAACATCAGCGCTGTATCCTAGAGAGGATCTCATCATATCCACATTATTCTTCTGTGCTAAATTTAACTGGAATAACATTTCCCATGACCCTTAAGCAAATAACGCAATTTGAAGACCAGAACAGTTTATCAATAAACGTGTTCATCTTAGAGAAAGAGCGTATCTTCACCACAGTTCCAGTTAGACTTACGAAACACAGGATGGAGCGACACGTAAATCTCTTAATGCTACAAGATGACTATGACCAGGATGGTGATGAAGATGAAGATCATATGGATGATGATGACGATGATGATGATGATGATGATGATGCCAGCAGATATCATTTCTGCTGGATTAAAGATCTTTCGCGCCTTGTATCGAAGCAAACTTCGAAAAATACTCGTAAGAGGCATATATGCGACAGATGTTTGCTCTACTTTTACTCTGAAGAAAATTTAACATCACACCCTCCCGAATGTGAGAAACAAAACGACTGTAGGATTATTTTTCCATCAGAGGAAAAGAAAGGGTTGGAATATAAGAATTATAACAATTAGAATCCAGTCCCGTTTTGTGTATATGCTGATCTTGAATCAGTATTGAAGCCGATTCAGGGAAATGATCAAAATACACTGCGAATCCAGGAACATGAAGTTCACAGCATAGGATTCTACTTCCACTGCAAACATGATGCTAAGCTCTCATATTACAGAGCATATCGAGGCAAGGACTGTCAAAAATGGTTTTCATTAGAATTGCAAAAGATTGCATCCATAGCTGTACAAGAGAAGCTGAACATCAGGCCAATGCAACCCCTGACTAAAGAGGAACGGCGTTCACATATGGAAAGTATTTGCTGCCATATATGTGAAAAAACGTTTGCAGCCGATGAGGAGCGAGTTCGGGATCATTGCCACTTAACAGGTAAATACTGAGAATCATAATTTTATTCATTTTTTCATAAATTCTTTTAACAGGAATATACCGAGGGCCAGCGCACAATGCTTTCAATCTGATGTACCAAGATTGCTCAATAGTCCCAGTCATTTTACACAATTTATCTGGATATGATGCTCACATCATTATTAAGGATATAGCTACATATATTCCTGGGAAAGTGGATCTCCTACCTATAAATAAAGAAAGATATATCTCGTTCACCAAGCACGTTGAAGGCATTCATATCAAATTCAGATTCATCGATTCCTTCCGTTTTATGGGCGAATCTTTAGATAAGCTATCATCATTGCTACCAATGGATAAATTAAATATTACAAGAGCTGTATGGCAGGAATTGGATGATGATGACTTTAAGCTACTTACGCGCAAAGGTGTCTTCCCATACGACTTCGTTGACGATTGGGAAAAATTGGATTTCCAACACTTACCGGCACAGGAGCAATTCTATAATAAAATGACTGACAGTGATATATCTGCTGAGGACTACAGCCGCGTAGAAAAGGTGTGGAGGACATTTGAAATACAGACCCTTGGCGAATATTCCGATCTATACCTGAAAACTGATGTCCTTCTATTGACCGATGTCTTCGAGAACTTTCGAGATGTCTGTATGAAGACGTACAATATAGATCCTGCACATTATTACACCATGCCAGGTCTAACATGGGATGCAATGTTAAAATATACCAAAGTGAAACTGGAGCTGATAACTGATGTTGACATACTGCTATTCGTAGAGAGAGGTATTCGAGGTGGTATAAGCCAATGTTCCAATAGATACAGTAAAGCCAACAATAAATATGTATATGGATGATTTTAACCCAGATGAAAAACAAAAATACTTGATATATTATGATGTTAACAACCTTTATGGATGGGCCATGTCACAGCATTTACCTACCGGAGGATTCAGATGGGCTGATAGTCTCGATATTGATGTTTTCCAAATTCCTGATGATTAATCAACTGGATACATACTCGAAGTTGATTTAGACTTTCCACCACATTTGCATGATAAGCATAAAGACTTACCGTTTTGCTCTGAGCATACAGCACTACCAGGTTCAAAATTAGAAAAACTTTTAACAACATTACACCATAAAGAAAAATATATTATACACTATCGAAATTTGAAACAATGCTTATCACATGGCCTCATCCTAAAAAAAGTACACCGGATCCTGCAATTCAACCAGTCAGCTTCGCTTAAACCAATACCTCCAAACGGAAACAGGCTACCAGCGATCATGAAAAAGACAGCTATAAAAAGATGAATAATGCTGCGTTTGGTAAAACCATGGAAAATGTACGCAAGTATAGTGACATCAAGCTTTGCGTAAAGTGGGAAGGTCGCATTGGTGCCAAAGCTCTGATTGCAGCTCCCAATTTCCACAGTACGAAAATATTTGATGAGAATTTAGTCGCTGTGGAATTAAGGAGACTGAAAATGTTGTTTAATAAGCCACTCTATATCGGCATGGCAGTCTTAGAAATTTCAAAAATATGCCTCTACGACTTCCATTACAGTTTTATGTAGCGCGAGTTTGATGATAAATGTAAAGTCATGTATACCGATACAGGCTCCCTAATATATGAAATTGAAGAGAGAAACATATATGACTTTATGGCTGAAAATATTGATAAATTCGATACAAGTGATTACCCTGTAAATAATCAGTTCGATATACCGCTTATGAATAAAAAGATTTCTGGTCTTATGAAGGATGAGCTGAACGGGAAAATCATGTGTGAATTTGCAGGCCTCCGCTCGAAAATGTATAGCCTACGCATAAATGATGGTAAAACTGTAAAAAAAGCCAAGGGAATAAAGACAAATGTTGTTAAGAGGCATATAAAGTTCCAAGACTACGTTGAATGCCTGAACAACAAGCAGCTTTTAACTGCAAATCAGAGCTGCATACGATTGCATAACCACAATGTCTACACCATCAACCAAAAGAAGATAGCTTTAAGTCCACATGATAACTAGCGATATATTTTGAGTGGTACAACGGATACTCTACCATGGGGACATTACTCAATTCCACCAGAGCAACAAGGAACAAGCACAGAAAGTTCAGTGCCAGATCAACAAGGAACAAGGACAGAAAGTATAGAAATCTAAACTCATTATTGTAAATAAAAACATGTATTACAGTTTTAGTTTAATTTATTTCAGTACTTTGTTTTATTTGTAGTACAGTCTAAGATATTATAATTATAAATTTATTTTTAAATTGTATTATAGTTGTTTCTTCAACAAATTATAAAACATCTTTGTTATTAATCCAAGATTTATGTTTTGATGAAAATCCGAGCCATTTAACGTAAGCTTTATCTCCACTCTTCTTTAAGATTTTCTCTACGAGATATAGGTTTGGGTGTTTAACTTTCAGCAGCTCCAATTCATAAAAGCCTCCTGTGATTGGATTTCCTTGATAATCTTCCAGCCGATATGTGATGGGGTTTGTGTTTTGAAATTTAATAATTTAAAAAATCTTAGATGTCCAGTTTGGTGTATAGCCTTTCTCAAATATATGCTTGTATTTGCTGATGCGTACAAAAGCTCCAACTTTATACTTTGCAGGAACAATAATCTTTATATGACTGTATACAGTTGAAAGCAGTTGTTTCTCATTGGAGGTGTTGATATCACGTGGTCTCAATTTTATAGTTCGATGTATTCTTGAGTTGTATTCAGTGAGCAGTTTCTTCACCATACCAATCCACTGATAAGTTCCATTAAAGCTGAATTCCTTCCACATCATATCCATCAGAATTTGGTTAAATCGTTCCACTATTGATGCTTTGAGGAAACTGTACGTAGAGTAATGATTAATTGCATGCTTCAAAATTAGATTTTTAAAGAGGTTGTTGTAGAATTCCTTTCCATCATCAGTCTGCAGGTTTTTAGGTATTCGTCCCTCGCTTAATATAGATTGCATGGCATCTTTTACTTCTACACCAGTTTTTCTTTTAATTGGAATTGCCCATGCATATTTGGAGAAGGTATCAATTACTGTCAGCAGATAGCGGTAACCCTTGTTCACATACTTGTGGGGATCTATTTCAACCAAGTCTGCCTGCCACAAGTCATCTAGTCCTTTGATAATCACACGTCGTCGTTTAAAATTTTTTCTCGCTGGTTTATGCAGCTCATTTACCACTTGTCTCTTACTCATCGTGATTATAAATGAAACAGATTTCTCAAGAGTTTTTACTCATATACACCATCTTTTGGTGTCAAGTCTTTGTTATTTATTACTGAAGTAAACAGATAGTTTTCGATCTTCGCGATTTCATCATTGATATATAGCGTTAAATTTGTCACCTCTATATTAATAGTTTTTTTTATTTCTTCAACACTTATTTTAATTTTCTTGTCAACATGGTCTTTGGTACTAGCATCATCATTTTCAAGGGGTTCACCAAGTCATTTTATACACTTTGAGTTTAGATCGTAGTCGCCGTTTATCGTTAAATTAAATCTAATACCCCGCTCTCCTTGTTCACCAGCTGGACCCTGAGCTCCTTGTTTACCATCTGGTCCTTGAGTTCCTTGTTTACCAGCTGGCCCCTGAGCTCCTGTTGGCCCACGCTCACCTGCTTTCCCAAGATATCCTCGCTTAGAGAAACGTCCAAACTTGTCAACGCTCATCTGTAGATTGTGTAGAAGTATGGTAGTGAAGTAGTATTTAAACTATAATATCTGCTTCTCGCAACTCCTCCAGGATAGATACAATTTCATTGTTGTGACTGGTGTTTCCAGCCTGCTTTGATGCCATTAGAAGGCGCAGTCTATCCACTAATTCATTTGGATCATTCCAGTAAATGTGATCAATGTTTTCCTTAGGCAGACGCATTAGTCCCATGTCTTTATGCTGTATAAGTTTACTGATTATAGCCTTATACTTAGCCGCTCTAGTACATTTTATTTGTCTATCTTCAGCATAGTCACGTTTATATGCATTTGTATCTCTCAAAATAGATACATAATTAGTTAAATCCTCTTTAGTATATAGAATTTTTACAGGATCCTTCATAAATAGCAGCTCAGATAACCCCAAAGTTATTTATAGCTCTTCCCCTTGATAACAATATTTCCTACATCATCAACATCAAACGTTGAATTACCGATTCTCCACGCGTTGTCATCATAGTATACTCCATAGGTTGGATCAATTTTAGGGCTATTATCAGTGAAAAGCTTTAAATAGTTTGAAAATATGTATCCGGACGTATCGGGGGAGGTGACAGGAGACCTTCCTGTCAATGTTCTTGAACGTTTGGGTGTTGAGAATTCTTCTTCAGATATTAAGGAATAATCCCCATAGTTTATAGGTGTGCTACTAGCCTCCATTTTAACATATTTTCGTTTTGGAGGAGCAAAAGGTTCCACAATTTCGTTGTCTTCTTCTTCTTCTTCTTTTGGTTCCAAATTGAGTGGTGGCTCGTTTTTTACTCTTTTAAGGGTTTGGTGATTGGCTTGAAAGTTTCTTCAAGTTGAGCTTCTGCTTCAATCCTTCCCGTCTTTAGAGCTTTAAATTTCCTTCGCACTGCATTCCTTGTCTTGATGATTTCTTTTAATAGATTTTCATTCATCTTCGATATTAACTGAATAACGGCTTTTCAAACAGCTCTGATAACAGGTAAACAGCTTTCCAAACAGCTCTTATAACAGCTTAACAGCTTTCCGAACAGCTCTGATAACATCTTAACAGCTTTTAAAACAGCTTAACAGCTTTTAAAACAGCTCTGATAACAACTTAACAGCTTTCCAAACAGCTCTGATAACAGCTTAACAGCTTTTCAAACAGGTCTGATAACAGGTGAACAGCTTTAATTTACTCAGCAGTTCCGCAGGATTCGGTGTGCTTTCGGCTGAGTTACATCTTTTATAGTACAATGAAGGTATCAAATCCTTTACGGTAGCGACCCTTGTTTAATGAGCTATCCTTATCAATCATCAAGAAACCATATTCATCCTTCCAACACGCAGCACAGGCTCTTCGAAATTTATCAAACTTCATGTCTGTATTCACATGATCATTATAGATATGTTTCAAATTCAAGTCATCTTGCTTGAATAAGATGATTAAATTAGCATTGTCACGTATTAAATGCTTTGGTATATGCGTATATGTTTGACAGAGATAGAAGCTGTCTATATCTTCGTGACGACCCATGCAAAAATAGGATTGCACATTATCTTGCTGTTCACATGCTACATCATCGAAAATAAACACTGAATGTGATTTGGCTTCCTCTGGAGGTAGAACGTGGCAGTTGTTTGAGAATGTATAATACCCCAATCCTGATATGGGAGTCATCACTCGCTTCAAGTATTCATACTTTGGTTGATGTAAAGATTTGGAAAATATGTAAATATTTTCATATCTCAGGCCATTGGGATGTTCCAGCAAACTTATCATAATATTAGTTTTTCCACAATTCGATGGTCCAACAATGATGCTCCTTATACTATTAGGTAATAGGGACCCATGCTTCTTTTTCACCTTCATAACAGCTACATCAGCATTTCGAACAGGAAAAGCTTGTTGTTGTTTAATGAACCGCATTTTGAAGACTAACGTGAAGTACACGTGATTATATTACATTTCAACAGTATCATCGGAATCTTATAAGATGCCGGATCACAAATCGAAACGCTCCAGAAAATCTTTGAAAGGGGGCAGAGGACTATTAAATTCAATCATCAACAAATTACCTGTAGAATTACATCTACCGGGATACCTGTACTGTGGACCAGGAACAAAGTTACAACAGAGATTGGGGAGAGGAGATCCAGGCATTAATCTACTGGATGCACCCTGCAAGGAACACGATATAGCATACTCGCGACATAAAGATACAAGTGATCGACATATAGCTGATAAAATATTAGCTGAAAAAGCCTGGCAGCGTGCAAAATCTACGGATGCAAATTTGAATGAACGTGCCAACGCCTGGCTTATAACAAACGCAATGAAAGCTAAAATTAAGCTAGGTATGGGTCATAAGGCTAAAAATATACGCCAAACCACATTCCGAGAAGCAGTACGAAATGCACGTAAGATTTTAAAAATCAAAAAACCAAAAGACTTGATGGAAGCTACAAGAATAGCTCTTAGTGCAGCTAAAAATATTGTGAAAAGAAAGAAGAAATCAATTAAAACTCCACGAGTGATACCTGTACCAAAGGTTGGCGGAGCACTTCCGTTCCTCATCCCGTTGTTTGCTGGGCTTTCAGCAATGGGAGCACTATCGGGAGGCGCAGCAGGCATAGCTAAAGCAGTAAATGATACCAGTGCGGCAAAGGCAAAATTGGAAGAAAGCAAACGACATAACCAAGCAATGGAAACTATAGCGGTTGGTAAAGATGGAAACGGGCTGTTCTTGAAGCCGTATAGAAAAGGACTTGGACTCTATCTACAACCTCAACCAAAAAAACTATTAAAGACGCTACCCAAACGACCGCTAAACGAGTTGGATCTCCACAAGTATACCACACACTTGCCGCACTTCAGAGGAGTATTTATGCGTGATAATCTACCTAAAAAGCCATGGAAGCGAGAAACAGGTATTGTTAACTTGGACGTCTCAACTGGATCAGGTACACACTGGGTAGCGTACTACAAGAAAGGTGATAACATCGAATACTTTGATAGCTTTGGCAATCTCCAACCACCACGGGAGCTCATAAACTACTTGGGTAATAATATTACGTACAACTACAGTTCTTATCAGAATTACGATGCAGTAATTTGCGGTCACTTATGTTTAGAGTTTTTATATAATTGTTATAGCCATTAATTATTATCTATAAATAAATGTATCTATATTGAAATTGTAACAGTTTATTATCAACCGCCATGTCATTAACAATTACTCTCGCGGGAAATTCAGCTCTACTCACTGCTGAGTACTTTTCCCCGCTGGAGCTAGCAACGGATTATGTTTGTGGATTAATTGATTTTCAAACATACAACTCTATACCAAATATTGATGTGAGCAATAATCTGGTTCATGTAGGGAATGAGGTTGTTGAGATACCTGTTGGATCCTATGAGATTGATGATATAGCAAAATATGTACAAGGATACTTGGATAAAGAAGGGAGAAGGATAATGGTTGCGATAAAAGCTAACAATAATACACTGAAGAGTGAAGTTAAGGCAACTGAAGAAATACATTTTGAAAAACAGAGATCCATAGCTCCTATGCTAGGATTCAGTAAAAGAAACTTATCTGCTAATATAGTGCATACATCAGAGTTGCCAGTCAACATCCTTAAAGTAAATACTATACGAATCGAATGTAATATTATATCAGGATCATTCTTCAACAACACACAAGTACACACTCTCCACGAGTTTTCCTCGAACGTTGGGCCTGGGTATGAAATAGTGGAGGTACCCAAAAATGTAATCTATTTGCCTGTGAACACCAAACGTATAAGTTCTCTAACATTGAAGCTCCTTGACCAAGACGGTGACTTAATCAACTTCAGAGGAGAGACTATAACCATCAGGTTACATTTGAAGCCACAGCATGTTGATATTCAATAATGATAAATACGAGTTCGGAGCAGACAAGATCATTAGTCAGCGGACAACCTTGAAGCGGTTAAGACCTACATTAACACCTGCAAATACAGCATATTTACAATCGATACGCTTAACGCTGAAACAATGAATAAAGGAATACTAGATATTGCACCAGACGCTCGCTTTGATAACAGTGTTACTAAATTTGAACATCACTCCTATTCACCATTTCTAACATAATGTTACGTGCCACAAAGTGAATCAAGCGACATCTGTTAGGAATGAAAGCAACTTTAGGTTAGTGTCATCTTAGTAAACTTTGGGTTCGGAGAACGGAATATTCAGGAAGGTTCTAGGATAATTCGTAGAGTATAAATACGGCGCTCTGACAGCTAGGAGGCGGAGTATTATTTCAGACAGCGAAGTGAACGAAGTAAACTATTGGGATTGCGATAATTAGAAGTACAGTACTAGCGATAAATAAAGAGTTGATTTGATAATTATTTGTGAATTTGTGAGAGTAAACAGTAAAGTTAAATAAAGAAAGAACTTTTGAATTATATCTGAAATATTTTGTTTTAAATAACGAACTAAGGCCACGCTCGTAACAATAATTTAAAAACAGCGATGAAATCCGTATCTCTGTTCAACATCAGGACTTGAATCTTCAACCCAGCAGGAGTTTTCTTTACATTGAGGGGTCGCCCACAAAGCTGGATGGAGCCGTTTCAGCTACTGCAAAATTAGCTAACAACGCTCTGCCATTTCTCTTTGAGGAAATACGCTATGAATTAAATGCAGTGGAAATTGATCGTACAAGAAATCTTGGGATTGCGACAACATTAAAAACTACATATCGCTAAATGTAAATGTAAGCAGGATACTACTCAACGGCAGCTGGTCACCAGATTCATCCGTTATACCAGCCAATGGACTGTTTAACTATTGTGTACCTCTGAAATATTTATTGGGATTCGCTGAAGATTACAATAAAATTCTGATAAATTCCAAACATGAACTCATATTGATCCGGAGCAGGACAGACGATAATGCCATTATATCACCCACTGATGTGGTGAAAATTGAAATTACCAAACTTCAATGGAGTATTCCACATGTTACAGTATCCGATGATGAAAAGCTGCAACTATTTAAAATTATCGGGAGAGGTCGCCCGATACAAATACCATTCCGCAGCTGGGACATATATGAGTATCCAGTACTACCGGAATCCACGCATCAAACCTGGTAAGTTACGACTTCCACTCAACTGGAGAAACCTCGATTTATCATCTTAGCATTACAAACGGATCGAAGGAACGATAAAACCAAAGATGCAAGCAAGTTTGATCACTGAAAACTCACCGATGTTACAGTTCTTTTGAACTCAGAATCATATCCCTATGATGATTTGAATTTGAAATTTGATTTGAATAGATACGCATTGCTGTATGAGATGTATATAAAGTTTACACAATCATACTATGGTCATCAGTATCAGCCGTTCCTCACATGGGAGAAGTTCAAAACCGATGCTCCGATCGCTGTCATTGATTGCTCACATCAAAATGAAACAATAAAAACTGGACCTGTTGACATAAGTCTAGAATTCAAACATCTGAAAATATACCGGCTAATACAACAGCATATTGTCTGCTTCTACACGATCGATAGTAGAATACAGTCCGCTGACAAGTGAAGTTAGAAAGTTAAATTAAGAAGATGGCAGTCATCGTAGACATCCAAGGATTCAAAACAAATCTCAATGAATTCATCACTAAAGAACTGGCAATTTTAAACAATGAAAACCAGATGCAACACTTTATATTTCAACCACCATTCAGATACAAAGATTTGACTTCAGCAAAAAAAAGACAAGTTAAATGGCTTCAACACAATTTTCATGGATTCCGCTGGGATGATGGCTACATACCATATCACAAGCTGTACACTATAGTTGAACCACTGCTTCGAAACAAAACCACATATGTAAAGGGAGCTGAAAAAGTTCGTTGGATGCAGAAGATAGTTGGAGAGGGTGAAATCATTATTAACGTCGAAGATGAATACAACTGTGGAAAACTAATAGAGATTAACACAAATGCGCCATCTTGCCAAGTTCATATTGGACAATGTGCTATAAGAAATACTTGTATAATAAGAAATTTTATTGAAATAAAAACAAGTGTTTATAAAACATATGACTTTTCAATACACATACCCAGAATCCTCACTGACATCATCTAGAATCTGTTCATGATGATGTCATGTTGAGAAATTCGAATAAATCTGATATCTACAACTTCTCTGCTAAGAAAACTTATTTAGGTGAAACAAAACCATGATGACGTCATGCCAATATCTAGAACTCTCCCGGTAATTTATGCTGGTAGCTCCGGCTAAGGCCGCTAGGGAACCTTACTCAAGAAATGGCGTTTGCGCCCAAACAAATGTCGCTATATCTCGAAAACAAGATGAAAATTTCATTCCGCCTCCCACCCCACACCGCCAAGAATCCATTGAGCAAAAATAACTTGAATTATTAATACGCTAATATCTCGAAAACCAGAGCCCGTAGAGGATTTCTGATGAACATTTTGTGCCCCCCCCCCTTCCACTCAACACCACCAAGAATCATTGAGCAAAAATAACTTGAATTATTAATACGTTAATATCTGGAAAACCAGAGCCCGTAGAGGATTTCTGATGAAAATTTCATTACCCCCCCCCCCCCCCCCCCCCCTCCCTATCTTTATAATCCCCCCACATACCAGCCCTCTAGAATCCATTGGCATTACCAAAAATTACCTACTATTAACTTTAATTATTAGTTCAAAACCAAAAGCCTACATTTAGGCGCTCAAGAAAAATTAATTATTACTAATATTAATTCAAAACCAGGCGCAATAGTTGAAAACAACAAAAGCCTACATTTAGGCGCACCACACATCCAAAAAAGTGAAGGAAAAAACTTCCCAAAACCGTAACATGCTGCCACGTGTGGGCAAAAGTGAAGTAAAAAACTTCCCCAAACCGTAGCATACTGCCACGTGTGGGCCAAAAGTGAAGTGGGCTCAAACCACCTAGCGACAGTGGCGCCATCTGTGGAGAATTCCTGGAGGCTTAAAAAAGTGTTCCAAAACATACATAGAACAACTACTACTAAAGCTGGAATTGAATTTGAAAAACAAATGAAAAAATGAAAAAAAGAAGAAAGAAATGAAAAGTTTGAGAAAAATAGAAAAAACAATTTTTTTATTTATTAAAAAAATGTAAAAATTTTTTTATAGAAGCAGATTCATTCGAAGCGAATCGAACCTGTATACGCCACGCAGTGGGCTGAAAAATAAAGAAGAAAAAGGAAGAAGAAGAAGCGTTTCGTGTCAGCAGAAAACCTTCCACTCATCGGTGCAGTTTGATCTATTTTCAAGCGTCTGCAGCAGGCAGAAAACCAAGATGCACCGATGAGTGGAAGGTTTTCTGCTGACACGAAACGCTTCTTCTTCTTCCTTTTTCTTCTTTATTTTTCAGCCCACTGCGTGGCGTATACAGGTTCCATTCGCTTCGAATCAATCTGCTTCTTTAAAAAAATTTTTACATTTTTTTAATAAATAAAAAATTGTTTTTCCTATTTTTCTCAAACTTTTCATTTCTTTCTTCTTTTTTCCATTTTTCCATTTGTTTTTCAAATCACCCAATTTCGCTATTTGGGACCTGTTGATGGGTCAAACCAAGACTTGAAACTTGTCACCAAAAATAAATGAGTTATGTGATGAAATAACAAATTAGAACATTTTTTAGCTTTTTCTATATACCGGAGAATCCCAAAAATTCTTTCTTGAACAAAATATGTCATAAGATACGATGTTTGGGTTTGAACATATAATTATATATTTTGTTAGTAAATTTGTCAGAATAAGTTGTGTTTTCTTTCTTTTCACTCATTTTCCCAATATGTATGTGGGTTATTCACATCGATTATTCAGGTGTATGGAGGAAAGAAAATGTATAAGTATCTTTGCATTTTTAACACCTGATCATTGGTAATCTGACAATAGATAGGATAATATAGTTTCAAAGGGAGGGCATAAAAAAGAATGTTTTGGGCTGATTCTATATGGGATGAAACGCATTTTTGTACCTGTCTGAATGGTAAAAGATGCAAGGTATTAACTTTGACTAGAGGTCAACCAATTCCCTCAAATTTTGGAAAGATGCGCATCAATCCATTGGAACATGTTAAGATTGAAGTCAAGGGAGGAGAAATAACTGTAATAGGCTGGCTACAAGATGTGACGATCAGACGTCCAAGTACTAATTTCTTCCTACATAACTGTCCGTTTGCAGGTGAGGAGGAGTGGTATCGTAAACCAATAAAGCAACAAGAAGCAAACTAATCAGAAAAAATAAAAGATGTAAAAGAGTGTGAAAGCAGTAATACCCAAACAAATTCTGATATGAAAATTGAGTGATAAGGGTGGAATTGTATATAATCAATTAAATTACCGTAATAATGCATAGTCTATATCAACGTTTTGAGCAATCAACAACTAAACAAATAAAGAGATATTATGTCATTAAAAACTTTTATTTCAGTTGCATTTGCGTGCTCTTTATATGCAAATTGCGTAGCACTCCCAATCAGTTTAAACTTAGGACAAAAATCAAACGATAATATTGATTTTAATATACAGTTGCCAAATAATGATTCCATTCAAATTTCTTTATCATTTCGGTTACTTACACTAAGTTATGCTACTTATGATGCATTACCGACAACAACAACTAATATGCACTTAAATGATGATGATTCTTCTGTTATCTCTTCAGAAAATGTAACTGAATCACCTAAGGAAACTGATATGGAATTAATACCAGAAAATAGTGTAGTGAGTGTTGTGGAAGCAATTGAAGGATTTAGGCAAAACTTAATAAACAAAGAAAAAGATATAGCTGGAATTATAGAGAGTGATCGTGTGCTTTACAGACATTTTAAAATAAACTTTGAGGAGGACAAATCAATGAGAGTGTACATATGATAGCAACTATGAGCATAGAACTCTAAAAATATCTTGTTATGAATATCATGAACTTGAAGGAGAACGGATTTTGAGTAATGGTGAAATTAAATACTTCAGAGGGAATGACTCAACATATAAATCTGACATCACATCTGTTGATTTGAGGAAAATGAAGCAGACTTATAACATCGACATTTCATAAACTGTAGAGTACCAGTTGAAGTGAATGAAAAACAAAAGTTTATAATATTATGTGAATAAAACAATTGATTTTTTAAAACAAATAATTGTATTTTATTAAAAATTATCCATAAATTTCTTATACAGGAAAACATTTTGTTATGCACATACACAATTATGTTTCATACATCGTGGTACATCAACATATTTTTTTCTTAATTCTTCTGATATAGGACATCCCTTTTCATCTAAATTGTAAATTGGTACATTATTTTCCAACTTTAATATATCGGTAATCCACTTGATTGTTTCATTTCATTTCACATATATGATTTTGTCTTGGAGAATGTCTTTAAAAAGGGTAGTGACACTATCTTGTGAAGTAAATACTCCATTCCAAACAAATCCATGGTGATATTGATTTAGCCATCTTGCTTGATTTTGTAGCTCCGGAGGTAGATTTTCAAATTTGTATATTGGTTTCAAAATAAAGTGCTGTAGTTGATTATCCTGAGTTATAATGGCAATTTCCTTTAAGATGATGTATTTCTAGGTCCTTTGAACCCTTGAATATCAATGATGGAATTCATTTTTACAGATTATGAGCTTCACTAGTTTGAGGATTGTACTGAAGTATTCTATCATGCATAAGTAGACAGTATGCAGCAGTATTTTTCGGTATATTTACAGATGTTTGAAAATCTATGCTGCCATCTACAGGACCAGTTTTGAGATATTCATTTTGGCGTGAGCAATCAATAATAACTAAAGGAGCCAAATTTTTGAACTGCTCTGTAGTGAGTAATGCTTCAGATCGGCGGTTGTAATATGACTGTTGGAATTTACAATACATCTCATATAATAAAGCGTATTGATCTATGTTATATTTTATATTCAAATCATTGTATGGATATTTTTCAAAATTTAGATAAACTTTTAGGACTGTTAGGTTGCAATGATCAAAATTGGATGCATCTTTTTCACTTGAATCTTTACGGTCAGTTTGTAAAGCAAAAATAACATATCTTGGTTTTTCTAGTTGATTAACTGTTTTAACAGTCCATGTATGGCGGGTGGACTGTGGTGGTGATGGATATTCATACAACTCCCAACTTCGAAATATCATTTCCATTGGGTGATTGCTTTTAGTAATTTTCAATAGAGACAACTTTTCCATATCAGCTACAGTAATATGTGGTAGATGCCATTGTAATTTAAGTATATTTACAGATCCATCACAATCTTTAGCATAAATTGCATTTAGGTCCATTCTAGAACGAATCAAAACTAGTTCATGTTTGGCATTAATAACTATTTTCTTATAGTCTTCAGCAAATCCAAGAAGATATTTTAGTGGTATACAAAAATTAAAGTTTCTTTCTGAGTTAAGAGTTATATTAGTGAGAGACCATCCTGAATTTAGAAGCATTTTACTTTCACTTTCGTTTAAAGAAAGCTTATTCTTTATCGTAGAGGTAAGAACAACATTTTTATTGCGATCAATTTGTACTCCATTTATTTCATACCGGATCTCCTCGAATAAAAATGCCATCGCATCATTAGTTAATTTTACATCCACAGTTTTGTCAGCCACTCTAGGAATGCATTCCAATTTCCCTTCAATTTAATAAAACTTTCGCCTGGAAGTACATAGATATCTTGATGCTGAATAGCTATACATACTTCATCATTGTTTTTGAAAGAGTTCATGAAGGGTGAGTAACGATGGTATTCAATTTTTACGACACTATTAACATAGCTTACATCATCCTTTATACTCAAAAATTCGCTCATTGCTTGTCTTTTATGACAAATCCTAAAGTACTCAAGTATTTCTTATTTTATGGGGTAGGTTTGAGCCGTTTTTCTCTTTGAGGTCTAAATTCGATGAGAGTTGCAGAAGAACTGTTGTTGATGGCAGCTAACGTACGTAATTTATGCTTATTATACAATATCATGTTGTGGTTTAAGATGTAACCGAGCTGTTATTGTTTCACCCCTAAAATTTATTAAATCACCGTCCTGATCAAGTAGCTTTAAGCTGATGGAAGTAATTCTTCGAGTGGTTAGCGGTATATAAATGACGTTCTTTGGTACCTCAACAATCTTATAACCAGGCCCCACCTTTGGTGAGAATTCGTGTAGTGTATGTACTCGTGTATCGTTCATGTATGATCCACTTATTATATTACATTCTACTCTTATTGTATTAACTTTAATTATATTAACTGGTAAATCTGACGCATGCAATTTAATAGGTTCCAGTTGTCGTCTACTAAACCCTAAAAGTGATCCAACTGTGCCCTCTTTGTTAAAGTAAATAGGTCCACTAGATTTGATTTCACTTTTCAAAGTGTTATTGTTCGCACGCAATTTTATATAGTAACTCTCTTTACTTAATTTACTTAATTGATTCTCAAGATATTCAGCTATGTTATCTATCTCATATGATCCTGTAGGTATTTCTATAACCGTATTCCCAATGTGAAAGAGATTATTTTTTTCATTTTCAATATTTGGTATTGAATTGTAAATTTGGAAATCAATTAACCCACATACATAATCCCTTGACAAATCTATGGGTGGGAAATACTCAGTTGTTAATATAGATGAATTTCCGCTTAATGTAAGTCTTAATGACATTGTGGTGTAATTTAAAATGTTGCAATTATGTGGTTTCGTCCTTATTTATATAGATTTACAAGGGCATGAGAATCATTTCAGTTTTAACCTCAGGTGGATTCAGTAGTATAAAAATTTAAAACAGGGGAGAAAAAAAATGGAAAGATCAAATGATGAAGTACAAATATTTTTTAAACATTTCGACATTAGCAGATTCTTGCAAGAGTATGACAAGTTGTTACTAGAAGAACATAAGGAGGAAATAGAAAAATCCTACCGCTTTTTGGGTGAATATAGAGAAATGAACATTATGACTTCAAAATATGGGGAGCATTATGAATCCTGGAGTTGGGCTTACAATTCTTCAACATCAGGTCTAGATACTTGTAATTGTCGGCATGTTAAAAGAGAATTTTTGCGAATATCCAAACTATTGAAGTTATATAATAGAATTAAGGGGCCTTGTTGTTCCTATTGTATAAAGGAAATATTTTAAATCAAAATACATACATATAATCATATTGTTTTATTTATTGTAACAATCATACAAAAATTTCAAACATAAATGACCGCATATTACTGAGTAACTATATGTTTGATATGGGGAATAAGTATACCTTACATTACTAGTTAAATATTTTCTAATTTCTAATGGTGGCTGTAAATTTCCAAAGGTATCAAAGTACTGAATATCTTCATTATTTTTATAGTACGCTACCCAATGAATTCCTGGACCTGATGATATATCCAAGTTGATAATACCGCATTCCTTCTTGTTTAGTTTCTTTGGAAGCTTATCTCGTATGAAAACTCCTCGAAAATATGGTAAATCTTTTGCATATTTATGTAAATCGACCTCAGTTAATGGTCTTTTAGGTAGCGTTTTCAATAGTTTTTTGGCTCTGGGTTTAAGTATAGCCCCAATCCCTTTTTATGAGGTTTGAGATAAAGACCTTTCTCTATTAGACGGGATTCCATTTCTTCATTATGCCTCTTACTCTCTTTAAGCTGCTCCTTTGCTTCCTTAACAGCATTAACAGCTTTAACAATTGTAGCAGCACCTCCTCCTAAAGATCCTAAAGCAGAAAGGCCCGCAAATAAAGGAACGAGGAATGGTAAAATACCTCCAGTTTTTGGTATAGGTGAAACTTTTACATTTTTCTTCCTATATTTAATTATATTTCCTCCTTCCTTTCGTGCTAACGCAAAGGCTCTGTTCAAAGAATCAGGTTTTTGCCTTTGAATTGATTTACGTGCCTTTGAGATAACCGCTCTCAGGGTAATGTTTTTCTTAACTTTTTTATTTTTCTTTTGTGTGCTCGTTTTCTTCTTACTCCTCATTTTCGTCATAAGGCCGAAACACAATGATGCCGACAAGGCAATTACGACGACACTGTCGTCGTAAATGTCGTCGAATTAACACAATGACACCGACATCCTTATATGTTCGTTGGTATATCAAAATATGTAGGTGGTAAAATTATTTGTTGAAATTTATTAACAAAATGAGAAAGATATAAAAAAAAATTGTAAAGGTCTAATGAACAATGATTAACGCCGAGTTTATGTGGATTACAAAATATCATCTATCACTTATTTCAACTTTTCTCCAATTTCTTCTTTATTTTTTTTTCTTTTAAATATGTATTTCGATATTGAGGATTTCTTTTAGCATAAAAATACTTCATTTCCCTCACTAAATTAATTACTTGCTCCTCTAAAGTAATTTTTTGCTAATTACTCCCAGCTGTCAAAATCAAATTACGACGACAACGACGACAAAAGTTGAATTATTCCCAACTCTGGTTACGGCGACAAAATCGGTCGGCGCCATTGTGTACAGCAACATGGTATTGCCATTAGGTCAACATTTAAAATGTCGTCGTAAATGTCGTGTCGGCATCATTGTATTTCGGCCTATACCCAGCCCAAATTTAGCCTTAGCATTCATGATATTGGTAACTAGCAATGCGTTTGCACGTTCACCTAGGTTTGTGTCAGTAGATTTAACTCGACTCCAAGCCTTTTCAGCCAAAATCCGATCTGCTATGTTGCGATGTGATGTACTTTTTAATTTAGAGTAGGCAATATCGTGTTCTTTACATGCACTATCTAAGGGATTAATACCAGGGTCACCACGAGCTAATATTTTTGCCAGCTTCGTACCAGGTCCACAATACTGGTAGCCTGGTAAGTGTAATTCAAACGGCAGTTTATTAATGAGTGTATTAATTACCCCCGAACCTTTCTTATTATGCTCAAGCATAAGTATGAATGACTTTAACCTTCAACATTCAGATACAAACTAAAAAAGTATTTAAATTTAGTGTGTATTTATAAATTGGAGTTAGTATTCAAAATGAAGTTCATTAAGCAAAATCTATCGCTGCCAATAAGGAATAATGATTTTCGGAGCGATATTACAGAGCTTGGCAGACATAGTTCATTATTACCAAATAGTATGCGTGCACTAGTTGGCCCTTCCAATTGTGGAAAAACAAATGTTATGATTAGTTTGCTGGAGCATCCTAATGGTTTGAGCTATGAAAACGTTTATGTGTATTCAGAATCACTCTATCAATCAAAATATTTATAATTAAGAAAAGTTTTATATATTGATGAGGCAAAACAAAATTCAATTTTTATTTTTGATGATGTAGCATGTGGGAAACAAGACAACATACGCTCTTATTTTTGAATGGGTCGACATAATAACATTGATAGTTTCAATCTTTGCCAAACTTATACTCATATACCAAAACACTGGTACGAGTTAATGCCAACTTTCTCATTTTATTTAAACAAGATGATACAAATCTTAGGCATGATACTTTCCGAGATATGTGTGCTAAGTGTTGGAAGGATAAATATGGGTTTCTGGTAGAAGACAAAGACAATATAACAAATCCATTAAAGCAGTCAACAGATCAGATAAAGCAGTTAGGAGAGCAGTTGAAGCTGTTAACAGATCAGTTAAAGCAGTTAGGAAAGCAGTTAAAGCTGTTAGCAGACCAGTTAATAGAGCTGTTAATAGACCCTATCGGTTTTCAAAACAATTATCAACTCAAATGGGTAATAAGAGGGAGTTAATTAGGGATATTATTAAAACTAGGAATGCTATCAAGAAAAAGTATCGAACTATAAAAACGGGGCGAATCTATGTTGAATCTCAACTTGAAGAAACATTTAAGCCCATAACAAAACCACTTAAAGAGCTTATAAGTGAAACAAAAGTAAAACAGGGACTTCATGCTGATATCAAATCAGAACCTAAAAAGGAAAATAAAATAAATGATGATGACGATGATGATTATGATGGCTTCGAGTTAAACCCAAAACAAATGTATATGAAAATGGAACCAACAAGCACACCACTGAAGTATAGAGACTCTTCTTTAATGTCATCACAAGACGAGTATGGAACACAAACACATTCAAGAACCTTAGCTAATAAATCAGATTTCACCCTCAACTTATCAACTGGGTTAGTTAATAAATATGTAGGATTATACCAAACCAAAAGTCCTAAAATTGACCGAACTTATGGTGTTTATATGGATAATGGGAGGTGGAAAATTGCAAAATCTGGCATTGACTTTGATGCACAAAATTTTGTCATTAATGGGAAGCACTATAACATAACAGCTGGCTTATGCGAACTTCTTTTTATGAAAAAACCATCAAACAGATTATATGGTGAAAAAGACTTGGCTAATTATCGAGAAATCCTGGAAAATTTTAATGCCCATAGACGTGATTATAGTGCAGATGGGCAAATAAAAGGTAGAAAAGGACCTAAATATAAGAGAATTATTAGAAAATTTATCAATCATGAAGGTATGGGTCTCATCAAGCTTCCCAGAGAGGCTATTGACTATCTTTACTGGGATGATCCAAACGAATTGGTAGACAGATTACGACTTTTAATTGGCTCTCAAGTAGCCGGAAATAATAGTCATAACAATGAAATTGTTGCCATTATTGAGGAGTTAAGGAAGTCTGATTTAATTTCATAACAGCCTCCTTCCGCTTTTTTAATATTTATTCACGAAATGACTGTTGATAAGTTCGGACGATCGCTAAGAGATGGCAATATTGGACGAGGTTCTCCTGGACCTCGAGGAGAACGGGGTCCCTCTGGACCACCAGGCGAAAGAGGCCCCACCGGACCTGAAGCAGTGGGTTTTCTGTTAACATCAGATAACAACTATGATATGCAATTCAGCAATATTAAGAATCTCAAAAATCTAGAAGAAGATAGTGATGCTGTAAACAAGCTATATATAGATGAGACAATAGATAAATATTTAGATTTATACAAATCCCATAGTAGTTTAGAAACAAAAACAGCTAAGAGTGAATTAGAGGAAGAGCTTGCGGATGTACATAATTTTATTAAAATAATTAGAGAAAAACTGGAAACATTGACCCAATCAAACATAAATAAGTCATTTGAAAAGTTAAAAGTTTATATTGATACAAAGTGCGAAGACATTGAAAAGAACTTACGAGGGTTAATAAATATAGAATTTCTTATAGTCAAATATAACAATGAGTAAAGAGGCCCTTGTGAGTGAGCTGCACAAAGCAGCTCGTCGAAATTTTCCCCGGCGTCGTGTCATTATGAAAGATTTGGATGATCTCTGGCAAAGAGATTTGGTTGAAATGGGTGCTTATGTTCGCGAAAATAATGGATACTACTTTTTGCTAACAGTGATTGATACATTTTCAAAATATGCTTGGGTACAGCCCATTAAAAATAAAACTGAAAAAGTGGTAACGGCTGCAATGGAAAAAGTTCTAAAAAGCAGTCGGATTCCTAAACGTTTGCAGACAGATGATGGTAAAGAGTTTGATAATAAATTATTCCGGATACTAATGGTAAAGTATGGAATCAAACACTATTCGACTTTTAGTATAATGAAAGCCTCAATAGTTGAAAGATTTAATACAACATTGAAAGGTATGATGTGGAAAGAATTCAGTAAGAATGGTTACAATCGTTGGATTGATTTTGTACACAATCCTATTCATGAATACAATTATAAAAAGCATAGGACCATTAAAATGCGCCCCTCCGATGTTAAACATATTAATAAAAATATTCTACTTCAAACAGTATACAATCAAATAAAAATAGTGGGGGCAGCAAAATATAAGGTTGATGACTATGTTCGCATCATATATTTGAAAGGGGTACACACCGAACTGGACGACTGAGATCTTTAAAATTAAAACCAAAAAACAAAACACGAATCCGGTGACATATCTTCTAGAGGATTATGAGGGACATCCAATCAAAGGAGGATTTTATGAAAAAGAACTACTAAAGACGAAATATCCGCATAATTACCTTGTTGAAAATGTATTGAAGAAGAAACGGAATAAATTTTTTGTAAAATGGCTAGGGTTCTCTGCAAAACACAATTCATGGGTCAATAAGAATGAAATATTATAAATTTGCTGTGTAAATAAATGCTAAACACGTACTAATTCTAACTCGTTCAAGAACTGATGATAATACTGTTATTTCACCAACCGACAATATCGAAATTACTATTTACAAATTACTGTGGAGAGTACCACACGTAACTGTAGCCGATGAAGAAAAATTATCTTTACTAAAAGTGGTGGGGATAGGAAAGCCAATTAAAATGAGTTTTCGTAGTTGGGATATGTGCGAGTAACCAGTATACTACCAAAAACTTCTGATCACATATGGACTACTAAAACTTCTACTCAACTCGAGAAACCCAGATTTGTTCTTTTTGCATTACAAACGAATAAGAAGGATCAAAAAGTGAAAGATGCTAGCAAATTTGACCACTGCAACTTATCTGATGTTAAAGTTCAGTTAAATTCAGAGTCATCGTAGGGGAATGACTTGACGATCTCGACTGTCCTAATCTCCATACATGGAAGATTAGATACGGAAAAAATCCAAGATATATAATTCACAGTGGTTGCTGTACTTTACAAAATGTTTTTTATTGCAAAATTATGTACAGATTTATAAGACTAGTAATTAATCTTATGGGAATAATAAAAGAAAAAACTTATAATATGAAGCCTTTTATTTTGCTAAAATTTCAAGTGTTCAATAAACTGTAATGACCCCAAGGTAAAGTATATGTAGAGCCATTTATCATAAAACGTTTATCATCAAAAGGGCTTAAGGCAATTTTTTTTTGAGTTATACTAAAAACATTATGATTGACAGATCGTACACAATTTTGTTGTCTATATATTTCAGTAAATTGATCTAAACAATTTTTATAATCTATAAAGCAAATTAATTTTTTAGAAACATAACTTTTAACTTCTTTAGCCTTATTTAAATAATCTTTACCATCAACTCGTAAACTATACATCTTAGCTCTCAAACCAATAAACTCAGTTATGACACGACCATTCAATTCATGCTTCATCAAGCCTGGAACTTTCTTATTACGACGTGGTAGATCATAAATGTTGTTTACAGAATAATCACTTGTATCAAACATATGTATATCTCTTTTCATTATTTCATATGGATCTATATCATCTAGTTCATAGATTAATGAATCTGTATCTGAATAGATACATCTAGATAAATTTCCATAAGCACGCTTCATATATCCATAATGAAATTCATATAAACATGTATTGGATATATCCAGTACAGCTTGGCCTATATAAATAGGTTTATTCATAAGCACTTGGGTTTTATTTATTTCAACTGTAATTAAATTCTCATCGAATATAGTTCTACTGTGAAAATTAGGTTTAGCTATGATTACTTTAACTCCTTATCGACCATACCACTTAGTGAGAAGTTTGATATTCACACGGTTTCGAACATTTTCCATCGCCTTTCCAAATACAGCATATTCATAAGCTTAAACACATTTTTTTCAAACTCATTCGTTGCTATTGTTCTAAAAGCTGTGTTTAAATCAATGTACTCTTTTAACCATGGTGACTGATTGAACTGCAAAATTCGATGTATTTTTAACCCTAGATGAAATCTGTATGGTATACTAAGTTTGTCATTCCGTTTGTAACACCTCGAAATGATGGTAGAGCAAAATGAATTGGATACCCACGCATAATATTAAAAGTTCCTTTGATTTTTGCATGTTCGTCCGTCCGTCCGCCCGTCTGTCTGTCTGTCTGTGTGCATTATAATTCGAGAACGCGTTCACCTAGAAAGCTGAAATTTTGTACACGGACATTAAAAAAAAAAGTAAAATTATGTTCGAAAATGAGACAAATCGGGCAACTCCTTCGTGGGGTTGCCATACAAAAATTTCGTTTTCCACGATATATTTGGACACTACCTGAGAACACGTCGACATAGAAAGCTGAAATTGAGTACACTGTGTTTTCATACTAATAGCCAATAAAATTTCAAAAATGGGCTAATGCCATATAATAATTTTGGTTTTTTACATATACTTTGAAAACGATCACTCCTAGACATTTTTATTGTACTAAAAACTTCTTCAGAATAAGCGTTCCTATAAAATTAATTATAATCATTTTTTCTGTCCGACGAGCCGTTCTAGAAATATATGCGAGAAACCAATGCAAAAAATCAAAATTGCTCAAATGGGTGACCATACGAGTAGTTACGCTATGGGGGTTCTGACCACTTTTTCCATACAAAAAGTGTCCGGAAAATTCAAACTGTTTTAGCCTACGTCACAGGGTCTGCCTGGGGGAATTCGTTCCTACCGTCTGGCTGACCAGGGGATGACGTCATCTGGTTGGCTGATCCCCGTAAGCTGTTCAAGTTCTTGTCTTAGCTGATTTTTTAATAAAATAATGTTGGATTTTTTGCTGGAATCGAACCGAGAACGCTTGGTTTTGTAAAATCCGATGCGCTCTACCATGAGACCATGGAGGTGTTGTGTGAATATTCTTTAAAGTTGCTATATATGGGTAGACTTCTAGCCCAGATTTTTTAATCTAGAACTCTCAACCGCAGATGGCACCACCATCGCTAGGTGGTATTGAGTCCATACTAAATATATGTTTGTGTCTTGACTGGCTTATGTCTTGGAAACACCATTGAGCTTTTACTGGCTTATGGCTTGGATGTGCCATTTGGTCTTGACTGCGCCCAAGCGGCATTAGACGGTACTACCAGCATGCTCCGGTACTAGGGTTTTCTTGGATAGATATGTGGTGAGCCTTAATGTAGGCTTTTGATTTTGAACTAATATTAGTAATAATTAAAGATAACGCTAGGAAATTTTTGTTCATGCCAATGGATTCTAGATGGTTGGGTGTTGGTATTAGGGGGGTCGAAATTTTCATCAGAAATCCTCTACGAGCCCTGGTTTTCGAGATATTAGCGATTTTACCGTTTCAGATATAGTTAATATTATTAATAATTCAAGCTACCTAGGATAGTTTTGTTCATGTCAATAGATTCTAGAAGGTGTTATAGGGGTGGGGTTAGAGGGGGAAAACAATTTTTGTTAGAAATCCTCTACGGGCTATGGTTTTCGAGATATTAGGGTTTTTACCTTTTTGGATATAGTTAATATTAGAAATAATTCAAGTTATTTTGCTCATGGGGGTGGGGTGCTGCGCCTAAATGTAGGCTCTTTATTATGATTTTTCTTGAGCTCCTAAATGCAGGCTTTTGGTTTGGAACTAATATTAGTAATAAATAAAGTTAATAGTAGTACATTTTTGTTCATACCAATGGATTCTAGATGATTGGGGTGGTGGTATTAGCGGGGGATAAAATTTTCATCAGAAATCCTCTACGGGCTATGGTTTTCGAGATATTAACGATTTTACCTTTTCAGATATCGTTAATATTATTAATAATTCAAGTTACCCTGGGAGTTGTAGATATCAGCGTGATGTCGCCTTGGATTTTCTGTTTTCTTACTTGAATATTTGTTAGCGAGGAATTTGTAGATATCAGAAGTTCTGGATCACTGTCTATTTGGATGCTGGGTATCAAATATTAAATGTTTACCAAACATTAGACATGCTTCCCTGTTTATGATGTAATTTGATATCACCGCTGTAAACAAATTCGCATTTAAGCTGAATGGTTCATACACACCCGTGTAAACTTCCTGTTTACAAATTCGCATTTTAGCTGAATGAGTGATGTGTAAACAAATTTAAGCAATATCAGCACATTTATTCTTTTCATGTAATTTGATACCACACTTCCTGTAGGCACCCAAAAATTTTATTGTTCCAAGAATTTTACCGATCGAAAGGTTTCATTGGAATTTGCATAAAGTAAACAAATTTTCACATTTTCTTTTTATCTTGAAATGAATTCATGTAAACAATCTCATTTGATATTTGCAATTTCAACCAGCAGAATAAAGTAATCAAATTAATTTGAATGATTTATGTTTTTTTTTGTTTATCGTGTAATTCGATATTATCTCAGCCTGTAAGCAATGATTATTGTAGCGGCAGGATCATTCATGTTTACAAACCGTTCCTATAAAAGCCCAAGCAAACTCTTGGGGAGCATCAGTCAGTTTTAGTGAGTCTTCGTGATAGTACATAAAAAATAAAAATGGCTTCGGTGTTAGTAAATAAAAGTTTTTCAATAATTGTTATATTATTATACAATTATATATAATACACTTCCGGATGAAGGTCAAGGATCAGACTCCCTTCCGGTTTCAAAGGTGATGCCAGGGGTCAAGGTCGAGCCCACGTGTAAATGTTTTTTTCTCAAGCCGTCCTAACATTCTGGGTAAAACGCTCAACCGCCCGATTAGGAGCTCGCTGTAGTGGGCAAATATTATTCGGGAGCTCTGGACTTAGTAGGGAAATTGAATAAAAAGAATACCATATATAAAATATTATTATTGATTTATTATAAATTGAAAAATATTAACATTTAATTCTTAATGTATCATTCTAGATTAACATTTAATTCTTAAGGTATCATTCTATATTAGGCTTCCTTAAATCGGTTACCCTATAATTATAATATTTTCCTTTATTTTACAATAGTGTATATCATCTTAGACTATAATACAATTAAAACAAACTATTTCATTAAATGGTATTTTAGCTATAATACAATTTTTATTTACAATACATATCTTAGACTAGCCTTAGATTATATGTTTTCTGCGTCTGCTCCTTGCTGTTCTGATTGAATAGAGTAATGTCCCCATGGTAGAGTATCCCTTGTCCCACTCATAATATACCGCTTGTTATCATATGGATTCAATGCAATTTGCTTTTGGCTGATCGTGTAGACATTATGGTTATGCGATCGTATGGAGCTCTGATTAGCAGTTAATACTCGCTTGTTATTCAAACATTCGACGTAGTCTCCGAAATTGATATGCCTCTGGACTACATTAGTCTTTACTCCTTTTGCTTTCTTTACAGTTTTACCATCGTTTATACGTAAACTGTACATTTTCGAGCGCAAGCCTGCAAATTCGCTCATGATTTTCCCATTCAGCTCATCCTTCATTAGGCCAGGAATGTTTTTATTCATGAGCGGTAAATTGAATTGATTATCTTCTGGGTAATCACTTGTATCAAATTTGTTTATATTTTCAGCCATAAACTCATATGCATTTTACTCTTCAAGTTCATATATTAGAGAATCTGCATCGGTATACATGACTTTACATTTATCTCCGAATTCACGCTGCATAAAACTGTAGTGGAAATCATAGAGGCATATCTTTGAAATTTCCAAAACTGCCATTCCAATGTAGAGGGGCTTATTGAATCAGATTTTGAGTCGCCTTAATTCCACAGCAACTAAATTCTCGTCAAATATCGTTGCACAGTGGAAGTTGGGTGCCGGGAATCCGAGCTTTAGCACCATAGCGACCTTCCCACTTTACGCAAAGCTTTATATCGCTATACTTGCGAACATTTTCCATAGCTGCATTATTCATCTTCTTATAGCTGTCCTTCTCATGATCGCTGGTAGCCTGCTTCCGTTTGGTAGTATTTAAGCCAATATATGGTTTAAGCCAAGCTGATTGGTTGAATTGAAGAATCCGGTGCACTTTTTTCAGGATGAATCCTCCGGTTGGTAAATGCTGTGATATGGCCCATCCATAAAGGTTATTTACATCATAATACATCAGGTATTTCTCTTTCTCGTCAGGCTTAAAGTTATCCATGTATTTATTATTTGCTTTACTATATCTGTTCGAGCATTGACTTATACCACCTCGAATACCTCTCTCTATGAATAGCAGTATATCTACGTCGGTTATCAGCTCTAGTTTCGCTTTGGTATATTTTAACATTGCATCCCATGTTAGACCTGGCATGGTGTAATAATGTGCAGGATCTAAATTGTAAGTCTTCATACAGACATCTCGAAAGTTCTCAAACACATCAGCCAATAGAAGGATATCAGTTTTCAGGTATAGATCGGAATATTCGCCAAGTGTCTGTATTTAAAATGTCCTCCATACCTTTTCTGCGCGGCTGTAGTCCTTAGCAGATATATCACTGTCAATCATTTTATTATAGAATTGCTTCTGCGCAGGTAAGCATTGGAAATCCAATTTTGTCCAATCGTCAACGAAGTCGTATGGGAAGACACCTTTGCGCGCAAATAGTTTAAAGTCATCATCATCCAATTCCTACCATACAGCTCTTGTAATATTTAATTTATCCATTGATAGCAATGATGATAGCTTATCTAATGATTCCGCCATAAAACGGAGGGAATCGATGAATCTGAATTTGATATGACTGCCTTCAACGTGCTTGGTGAATGAGATATATCTTTCTTTATTTATTGGTAGGAGATCCACTTTCCCAGAAATAGATGTAGCTATATCCTTAGTAATGAAGTGAGCATCATATCCAGATAAATTGTGAAAAATGACTGGAACTATGGAGCAATCTTGGTACATCAGATTGCATGCATTGTGCGCTGGCCCTCGGTATTTTCCTGTTAAAAGAATTTATGAAAAAATGAATTGAATTATGATTCTCAGTATTTACCTGTTAAGTGACAATGATCCCGAACTCGTTCCTCATCAGCTACAAACGGTTTTTCACATATATATGGCAACAAGTACGTTCCATATGCGAACGCCGTTCCTCTTTAGTCAGGAGCATGGGCCTGATTATCAGATTTTCCTGTACAGGTATGGAGGCAATTTTTTGCAATTCTAATGCAAACCATTGCTGATAATTCTTTCCTCGATATACTCGGTAATATGAGAGCTTAGCATCATGTTTGCAGTGGAAATAGAACCCTATGCTATGAACTTCATGCTCCTGGGTTCGCTGTGTATTTGATCGTTTCCCTGAATCGGCTTCAATATTGACTCAAGATCTGCATACACACAAAACGGGACTGGATTCTTATGGTTATAATTCTTATATTCCAACCATTTCTTTTCCTCTGAGGGAAACATAATTCTACAGTCGTTTTGTTTCTCGCATTTGGGAGTCTGTGATGCTAATTTTTGTACAGAGTAAAAGTAGAGCAAACATCTCTCACATATATACTTTCTGCTCTTTCTTTTTGAAGTTTGCTTCGATATGAGTCGGGAAAGATCTTTAATCCAGCAGAAATGATATCTGCCATCATCATCATGATCATCATCATCCATATGATCATCATCCTGATCATAGACATCTTGTAGCATTAAGAGATTTACATGCCGCTCCATCCTGTGTTTCGTAAGTCTAACTGGAACTGTGGTGAAGGAAAGATCTTTCTCTAGGATGAACACGTTTATTGATAAATCGTTCTGGTCCTCAAATTGTGTAATTTGCTTAAGTGTCACGGGAAATGTTATCCAATTTAAATTTAGTACTGTAGAGTAATGCGGATACGATGAGGTCCTATCGGTGGGAACATGTGCAGGATAAAGCGCTGATGTTACTGCCCACGCGAAGCATGCTTCATCATTGTTTTTCACATTAATGCAAGTTTTCTTTAAAGCAATCTCCTTTGGTATTATTTGCTAAACACTTCGACACATCCTTCCGCAAGTTTTTAATTATAGAAAAACTTTTATTTACTAACACCGAAGACATTTTTATTTTTTAGGTACTATCACGGAGACTCACTAAAACTGACTGATACTCCCCAAGAGTTTGCTTGGGCTTTTATAGGAACGGTTTGTAAACATGAATGATCCTGCTGCTACAATAATCATTGCACAGGATGAATTCGAACGAATTTGCTTACAGGCTGAGATAATATCGAATTACACGATAAACAAAAAAACATAAATCATTCAAATTAATTTGATTACTTTATTCTGCTGGTTGAAATTGCAAATATCAAATGAGATTGTTTACATGAATTCATTTCAAGATAAAAAGAAAATGTAAAAATTTGTTTACTTTATGCGAATTCCAAAGAAACGTTTCGATCGGTAAAATTCTTGGAACAATAAAATTTTTGGGTGCCTACAGGAAGTGTGGTATCAAATTACATGAAAAGAATAAATGTGCTGATATTGCTTAAATTTGTTAACACAGGTGTGCATCACTCATTCAGCTAAAATGCGAATTTGTAAACAGGAAGTTTACACGGGTGTGTATGAACCATTCAGCTTAAATGCGAATCTGTTTACAGCGGTGATATCAAATTACATCATAAACAGGGAAGCATGCCTAATGTTTGGTAAACATTTAATATTTGATACCCAGCATCCCCATAGAAAGTGATCCAGAACTTTTGATATCTACAAATTCCTCGCTAACCAATATTCAAGTAAGAAAACAGCAAATCCAAGGCAACATCACGCTGATATCTACAACTCCCAGGGTAACTTGAATTATTAATAATATTAACGATATCTGAAAGGTAAAATCGTTAATATCTGGAAAACCATAGCCCGTAGAGGATTTCTGATGAAAATTTTATCCCCCGCTAATACCACCACCCCAATCATCTAGAATCCATTGGTATGAACAAAAATGTCCTACTATTAAATTTAATTATTACTAATATTAGTTCAAAACCAAAAGCCTACATTTAGGAGCTCAAGAAAAATCATAATAAAAAGTCTACATTTAGGCGCAGCACCCCCATGAGCAAAAAAAACTTGAATTATTTCTAATATTAACTATATCCAAAAAGGTAAAAACGCTAATATCTGGAAGACCATAGCACGTAGAAGATTTTTAACAAAAATTGTATCCCCCCTCTAACACCTTCCAGAATCTATTGACATGAACAAAACTATCCTAGGTAGCTTGAATTATTAATAATATTAACTATATCTGAAAAGGTAAAATCGGTAATATCTCGAAAACCAGAGCCCGTAGAGGTTTTCTGATGAAAATTTCATCCCCCCTAATATCAACACCCCAACCATCTAGAATCCATTGACATGAACAAAAATTTCTTACTATTAACTTTAATTATTACTAATATTAGTTCAAAACCAAAAGCCTACATTTAGGAGCTCAAGAAAAATCATAATAAAAAGTCTACATTTAGGCGCAGCACCCCCATGAGCAAAAAAAACTTGAATTATTTCTAATATTAACTATATCCAAAAAGGTAAAAACGCTAATATCTGGAAGACCATAGCACGTAGAGGATTTCTAACAAAAATTGTATCCCCCCTCTAACCCCACCCCTCTAACACCTTCCAGAATCTATTGACATTAACAATACTATCCTAGGTAGCTTGAATTATTAATAATATTAACTATATCCAAAAAGGTAAAATCGCTAATATCTCGAAAACCATATCCCGTAGAGGATTTCTGATAAAAATTTCGTTCCCACTCTAACCCCCGCCCCTATAACACCTTCTAGAATCTATGGCATGAACAAAACTATCTTAGGTAGCTTGAATTGTTAATAATTTTAACTATATCTGAAAAGGTAAAATCGCTAATATCTCGAAAACCAGAGCTCGTAGAGTATTTCTGATGAAAATTTCGTCCCCCTAATACCAACACCCCAACCATCTAGAATCCATTGGCATGAACAAAAATTTCCTAGCGTTAACTTTTATTATTACTAATACACCACATATCTATCCAAGAAAACCGTACTACCGGAGCATGCTGATAGTACCGTCTAATGCCGCTAGGGCGCAGTCAAGACCAAATGGCACATCCAAGCCATAAGCCAGTAAAAGCTCAATGGTGTATCCAAGACATAAGCCAGTCAAGACACAAACATATATTTAGTATGGACTCCATACCACCTAGCGATGGTGGTGCCATCTGCGGGTGAGAGTTCTAGATAAAAAAAATCTGGGCCAGAAGTCTACCCATATATAGCAACTTTAAAGAATATTCACACAACACCTCCATGGTCTCATGGTAGAGCGCATCGGATTTTACAAAACCAAGCGTTCTCGGTTCGATTCCTGCAAAAAATCCAACATTATTTTATTCAGCTAAGACAAGAACTTGAACAGCTTACGGGGATCAGCCAACCAGATGACGTCATCTGGCTGACCAGGGGAGCCAGACGGTAGGAAGGAATTCCCCCAGGCAGACCCTGTGACGTAGACTAAAACAGTTTGAATTTTCCGGACACTTTTTGTATGGAAAAAGTGGTCCAGAACACCCATAGCGTAACTACTCATACGAAATTTCATACGTACATTCATCTAGGGTATCTTAAGAATTGGTGTTAGACCAATTCTAGCTTTTTCACTTGTTTTTAATATCAAACCATTATTTAAGCATTGCTTGAGATTTCGGTAATGAATAACGTATCGATCTTTATTATATTCGGTTAGCAATAGGGTTGGGAATCCCGGGATCCCGCAGTTTTTAACAATTTCAAAATCCCGGGATCGAGCACTTAATCCCGGGATTTGAATATTTAAGCTTAAATAAAAAATTGCTTACGGTTTCCTGAAAAATTCTTGAAAAAATCGTATTTGGTTGAACAGTTTCAAATTTAAATTCTTGGAATTTTTTTTAATACAAATTCTTAATATTTACAAATTTAAAAATTTCAAGCTCTAGGCAGCATCACATAAAATATGCTTATACTTGCTATGCTCCCGCAAAAATTTATTTTGAAACTGCTATGCTTGCTGCTGTTATTCGAAATTTCACTGCTGGGTATGCTGGGCTATTTCAAGTGCATTTGAATTCTGGTCATAGGCATGAAGGAAACCAATGTGATGTTACTGAGGTCAATTGTGGTCCAGTGGTCAAGAAGGTGCGAAAATTGATAGTAATGTTCAGACGATCGCCAACAAAAAGCGATGTCTTGCAGAAGTATGTTGCTGCTGAATTTGGGAAGCAAATAACTCTAATAAAAGACTGCAAGACTATGTAGGTGGAACAGGCTTTTGTCAATGCTGGAACGCGTCTATTTATTAAAAAATTATATACAAAAAGCATTGATAGACATATGTCCACCTGAAGAAGAATCTTTTGCTTTATCCAATGATGAGATTAAAATGGTATCCGCCATCATTAGTGCTCTAGTCCCAGTAAAAGCAACATTTGACGTCCTTTGCCGTCAGGATGCTAATCTGTTCACAGCCGATGTTGCCATAACTTTTATGTTAAAAAAACTTAAAGATGCTAACAACGTTATAAGTCAAAATTTGCATTCAGCTCTTATTCTTCGCATGCAACAAAGACGAACAGATATCAGTGGGGTACTTCAGTATCTGCACAATGGTAGAACAAACGATCAGTCCGAATCCGAAATAGACTTCGTAACAGTTCCTTCTTCCATAAAATGTCGCAAATTAATAGTTGAGTTACTCGAAAGATAGACGCTTCAAATCCAGCTATATCACTAACATTTCATGAGTCCGAAATTATACCTACTGTGTCAAATGAGGCACCTCTCGCAATTGTTTCAGATTCTTCTGAGCTCCATCTGAATCTCTTTCTTGTTCTCTTGAAGAACCTTTAAGTATTTCCGACGAGCTCAATAAAGCTATAAAAAAAGAACATTTGCCGAGGATAGCAATTCGATGTGAGACGCTGTCAGTGAAAATTAAAAGAGAAATGCTCTTATTTGAGAATGGAGGAACACGTGGTGACTTTTTGCAAAGAGCATACGATTTTTTAATGACTATTAAGCCAACCAGTGTAGAATCTGAACGTGCTTTTTCTGCGGCTGGATTGTTTGCAACTAAAATAAGAAGTCGTTTGTACGATGAAACTTTGGATATGCTGTGCTTCCTCAAAACGTATTTTAAAAATAATAAAAAATAATTACGTATGAATGTTATATCTATAAAAACAATGAACTTTTTATAATTTAATTAAGAACGCATAATATTATAAAAACAATGAAATTCCTTATAATTTAATAAATTACTTTTTATTAACCTATTTTTGAATGCGTCATGTCATTAATTTTGTTGAAATAATATGTTAATATCTTTCAAGAACAAATATTGGAAAATCCCGGGATCTCGGGACTAGGCAAATGCAATCCCGAAATCCCGGGATTGAAAATATAGCACGGAATTGCCAACCCTAGTTAGCAATAGTTTTGAATTCATCGATTCAGGAGGTTTCATTTTCGTTGGAGACTTTATGATGATCATGTACTTCATGGGGATACTGTAAGTCAACATCCAACAAGTATCCAACATCTCAATCGTCGGAAGTATTTTCAATTTCAGCACTTTCAATCCACTGAAAATTTCCTGTAGGTAAAAGCTGTGACATTGCCCATTCATATAAATTATTCGCATCAAATTGATGTACTTTGATGCGAATAATTTATGTGAATGGGCAATGTCACAGTTTTTACCTACAGGAAATTTTAAGTGGATTGAAAGTGCTGACATTGAAAATACTTCCGACGATATTTTATTTTATCCTGCGGTTATAATCTGCCATATATCTATTATTTGCTTTGCTATATCGCCCACTACATTGGGTTATACCCCCTCTAATACTTGTTTCAATAAATAATAGCTTGTCAATATCTGTAATGAATTCTAATTTCACTTAGGTGCGCATCAACATAGCGTCCCAACTTAAACCTGGAGTTGTAAAGTAATGAGCTGGATCTAGTCGATGGCTTTGAAGACAACTATTACGAAAATTTTCAAATATTTCAGCTAATAAAAGAATACCAGTTTTTAAATATAGATCAGAGTATTCACCCACTGTTTGAATATTGAATACTCTCCATATATTTTGCTCATGTGCATAATCATCATCACTGATATGGCTATCGTTAAGTTTATTGTAAACATTTTTTTTGATGCAAGATGAACCTCATTTAATTTTTCCCAGCTGTCTACGTAATCGTAAGGAAATACCCCCTTTCTTGAAAGAAGGTGATGATTAATAGGAACTTTCCTCTTTATTAATCTGAAGATATTCACAGTATCACAGTAAGATGCTAGTTTGATGGTAAAAATCGGAAGGAGTCTATAAATTTATATGTAGCTTGAAAACCTTCTACTTTTTTTGTGAAAGCAATGTATTTTTCTTTATTTAGTGGTAGTAAATTAACTTTGCCATCAAAATCTATAGCACTATCTTTAATAATAAAATGAGCATCATATCCACTCAAATTGTGAAAGACCACTGGAATTACGCGACTCTCTTGAAAATTTATGTTGCAATTTTGATGAGCCATCCCCCGCACCTTACCGGTCTATGGCAGTGATCAATTAGACGTACATCTGAATTTAAAAATTCGGATTCACATATATGAGAAACGGTCTGACTTCTTAATTTATTGGCAAGTTCCTCTGTGATTTCTTCCATAGACATTTCGCAAAGAAGTGTTGTCTCAATTACCTCAGCTACATTTCTAAGTTCACAGGCAAACCATTTTCCACAATCTGATCCTCGATATGAATGATAGAAATTGAGAGTTGGATCATAAGAACACATGAAATAAAGTCCAATGCTATGTATCTCATGCTTTTAAAAACGCTTAGTACTACTTCCAGCCGCAACATTAATGGCATGTAACAAATTCTCGGTATCAGCATATACTATATATGGGCATTGTTGGTTATAATTAAAATTCTTAAATGACAGCTACTTCTCACCTTCTGTTGGTAAGATTATTTTACATGAATTAATTTGCTCGCGGTCCATGGTGTGATGCTTTAGGTTAACTTCAGGATGGAAATAATGAAGGCATTGGTCGCATATCCACTTTATATGTCCTTGCCGTGGTAACTGTGATGATACTAATCGTGATAACTTCTTTATCCAACAAAAATGATAATTAACTTCAGCATCATCGTCATCATCGTCACTATCATTACTATCAAAGTCGTCAGTATTATCTGCGTATCTATCCTGAAGCATTAACAAGTTCATATGTTGCAGTAATTTTTGGTTGGTTAATCTTGTTGGTACAACAGTAAAATTACCTCTCCTTTTTTTCAATATACATACATTAACACTAATGTTATATTTGTTTTTCAAACCTGGAGATGTCTTTCATTTGTATCGGGAAAGTGATGCCATCTAAATTAAGTATATTAGCGTAAAATGGATATGAGCTTGGACGATCTGTATGTAAAGTAGTTGAATGTATAACACGTACAACACTCCAAGCAAACATGCGTTATCTGAATTTTTTATATTCACACAAGCTTTTTTCCGTTTTATTTGTGGGGGCAAATCTATATATGATGAGCCTGAAAGCGGTACATATTTGTTGATGTTCACCATCAAGTTAATAATTTGAATTAAAGCCCATCCGCTATCATGCTCTTGAAACTCATCTAAATTAGTTAACAATACATCTTGTATTTTTTTAACAAGTTCTTTTAAATTACTTCCACCATCAATTGTATTATTTCCTGTTGTTAGATACTTATATTCTCGAAATTCTGTACCATCAGTAGTTAATTTTTTAATTCACAGCAAAAAGAAGTGTTCACTTTAATTGTATTAAACTTTCCCAATGTTATTTTCAATCGCGTCACTAATACTGTTCCAACTCGTTTCAAAAACAGTTTAGGATCTTTAATTTTTTTGTTAATAAAAACACCGATCCTGAACTTCGACTTATGTAGTTAACGATGTCAAATAATTTTATTAGTGAAATTAATCGACGCCCTCGCGTCAGCAAAAGTATATAAAAGTATATAGTACTTTTTATGATTGGTTCTCTTAACTGACCAATCATACGAAAGAGTAAATAGAAAGCCGGAAAAAGATAAGAATCAGCAAGACATTCTTGAGTTGGGTCTTGTAATTCGATCTTGATCTTGAAATTTTGACCGATGCGCAATATGCAGTACATTAACTCCGTGAGTTATGTGGATACGAAAATGTCGAGCAAGCGTTTTGTTCATTTTCATAAGTGGGCTATTTATGCTACGCTAAGTAATTTATGGATGAAAGAATATTTGTACATTTTGTGCATTTTAAAACTTGTTAAAAGAATTACGAGTGTAAGTAATTATGAATATGCCTGTTATGCAATTGTAGATATTTGTGCATATTTATATATGCGTTTTAGGAAAGTTCATGGGAGGTAAGTTATATGAATAAAAGATTTGTGATTGCATTTGAGGACATATGGTGTGGTATTTTGTGACCACAATATGAATATATTCATTGATTCTAGGAAAATGCACATGGTGTTGGGAATATGTATATGACTGTGATTTTGGGATCATAACATCTCTTTCCCCTTAGAAATAGAAAATTTGTAGCCTGAGGGTTGAAGTTTTTTCTGTATAATCAAGATCCAAGCTTTTGTTTTTTTTTTATGAAAAGTGTTCTTTTTTTTTTGCAAATATAAAAAGGAAAATCTATATACTGGTAATAGCTACTGCGTCGAGATAGTCTTGTGTGTTTCTTTTTTCTTTTGTTTTTTATAATTACACTATATTGGTTGACTTAATTGAAATTTAGTTCGATAATTGATTAAAAGCTTAAAATTCGAATGAGTACTCAAAATTAAAATGTGCAATAAAAAATTGTTATACCTATATCTAGTCAAAAGTAATAAGAATGATATAGTATTTATCTTGCTATCTAGTCATAAAGATAAGTGTAAAAATATAAGTATAATATCTATAATATGTCAAAGGTAAGTATATAATGATACATCAGTATTATATCTGGTTAGAAAGTTGGTTATAAAAATGCTATGAGAAAATAGCTAGTCACAAAAGGAAAGTATTCAAATGATATAGTATTAATCTAATATAATATCCAGTCATAAAGGTTAGTGCAAAAATGATATAATATAGTATTTAATCATAAGGTAATTATGTAAAAAAAAAAATTTGTTTAAAATATATATATATTATATATATCTTTTTATAATTTTGTTTTTTGTTTTTGTTTTTACAATGTACTTTTAATTATATCCATGTCCCTTTTTTCGGGTTTACACAGTTTGCTCTAGAAACCAAAAAAATCTAAAAAAAATTTTCTTCCCCTTTTTTTTTACAAGGAAAATTCGTGTTGGTTTTGTAGTTTTTTTTTCTAAAAAGACTGAATATAGGTATACATTAGGTTATTACATATTTGGGTGAGTTATATAAATAAATGTTTTATATTTCAAAAATTGGTGTTTTTTTTTCTAATTTGATTATAATACCAACATAATAGAGCGTATTTAATAGAGAAATGAGAGAATAGAATCTTTAAAGAGAGGAAACTTTAGTTCGATTGGCACGTGAAAACTATGGATTCGTCTTTTGCATCCTCTTTTCCTGTAATTTTAACCGAGGTAGGGTTCTGATTTTTTCTATTATTATTATAATTTTGTATTGTTTTTAAGCCTTGAAGGCTGCAATTAATAATATTATTAAGAGTACCACATATCCGAGTGTGTAGTGGTGTATGGTGTGACTTATTAGGGGTTTTAATTCCTTTTGTTACTCCTCTTTCAAAACTTTTATTTGGTGTGACAAAACTGAAAAGTCATCTTCAACTGTGTATTTTATGTGAGTCATGTTCTTAATAAAATTTGCAAAAGTTTTCGGAGAGTTCTTGAATTTAGTTAGAGCTTCCGTTATATTTAACGATGGAAAGAATGAATTTTTAATTTGCGTTGTCTTTGAATTATATCACCCTATAGTCAAGTCTGGCGTACTTAAGTAACAGTTGCCAGGAATTTCAACTATTCCAACCCCAGTTAGGGTGTAAGGTTTTATTTGATCTTGACAAATTTTGTCAACACTAAGATTCTCCAAGGTGGAAAATAGCCACTTATTTGCTTGGGATAATTGAATCCAAACAGTTGTAAAGTTGGATTGTCCTATGTTACAAGACGGAGGAAAAATTTTATCTCGTTTTATTAGCTGTAACTCGTAGCCACTATTTTAGGATCAATATTGAAAAGTGGATGTGCCATTCGGCACAAATATAAGTCATGATTCTCTGTGACACAGTTTGATAGTTCTTCGGGAGACAGATCATAATAATGTTCTTTACACGATAGAGGGAGAGAAAATTTTCATTTTTCAAACTCGTACGGAGCCTTATCTCACTCGAAATTTCCTTTCTGATAGTAGTCAAGATAGTCTCCAACTGAGCTGGTGTGACTATCGCTGGGTGCGGTTTTCCAATACGCACGTCAGTCACCAAGCCAATAATGTTATTAATTATGTTCTGGTGACGCATGATAATAAGAATGGTTAAGGAGGTAAGGGATTCCATTTCGGAAATCGTTCGTTGACTATAAGTGACGTTAGATAATTCCTCAATCATGGTTCTAAGTATAATAATTCGCATATTTAATGCTGATATTTGACCGTTGAAGGCACTCTGGGACTTGTTAAAAACATTTGCTGCCGTTTCCATTATAATAGCTTGGTTCTTTATGAGAGACAATAAATGGTTTTCGTTCAATTTGGGAATTATTAAATTTTGCATCTTCATCATTCAGCGTTCCAAATAACCTCTTACTTACTACACCGATAGCATCGAAAAGTCCAGACTTTAAGCAGCTTGCAGATTTCTTGAAAATGTTACTCAGAAAATTGGTTCCCTGATCCGTTAGTATTGATTCTGGGATCCCATGTCGGCAGACAATATTTTCAACAAGGGCCCTGGCAACGGTAGTTGCCTCCGCAGTTTTTATAGGCAGAGCCTCTGAAAACTTGGTTAGGTCATCCTGAAAGGTTAACAAGTACTTCTTACCTTCATAACTTACGAGCAGTGGTCCTACAATAACTAACGCTGTCCTCTCGAATGGTCTGGAATTAGTGGTTGTAATTTTCATGGGAACAAGGGGGTTTTTTAGAAGCTTGTTTTTCTAGCATGATTCGTATTTGAGAATGAAGTTTGTTACGTCCTTTAAGCATAGTTGACCAAAAATAGTTTGGTTTTAAGCGCTTTAGGGTGCGAGACACTTCTTGATGTCCGCCCAGAGGTGTACTATGATATTCATTTCTGATTTTCATTATGTCTTCGGGTTTGTTTAGATATAGTTTCCTGTTGTTGAATAAATATACCTGAATGTTCGTTCCCTTTAGAGTTTCAGCGAGAATCTGTTTTATTTCGCTCGCCGTGGACAGATCAGATGCGGGAATTGATATACCTATGAGGTTTAACCGGTTTTTCATACAAAACTCGCAGATTTTTGTAACTATGTGAGTGATTTTTTCCTGTCTTTCTCCGTTCTTAAAGGTATTATGGCTTTTGCTGCAATAAAGTTCGTATTTGTGGGTTTATGGTGGAAGATTTTTAATTCGCTGATTTCAGGACTCGCATAATTGTTCATGTAATTTTTGAGTGCGGTTTCTTCAGAATTTTCAATCACAGACAGCAAAATGAATTTGGTGCGTATTTGTTTATTTTTAAAAAAAGAATCTGGTACTTCCTTTATGATTAATTGATTATGTGAATCATTCTCGATTGATGTACTAACTCTTTCGTCTTCGATTTGGTTGTTATCCCTTTCCTTATGCGTTATTTTTGTTTGGCTTCTTGTTACGACACCGATTTTTTCTTTTATTTTTATCTAATGTTCATCTTCATCCTGGTTTGTAATCCGACTTAATACGTCAGCATTAGCATTGTACTTTCCGGGCTTATAACGGATCTCATACTCATATTCCTCGAGTAATATTCGCCATCTGGCCAGTCTAGAGGCTGGCTCTTTTAGGTTCATCAACCATTTAGTGGCCTGTGATCAGTTAATATGGTAAAACGCTTTCCATAGATATACGGACGGAACTGTTTGACAGCAAATACGATTGCTAGTAATTCTTTTCCCGTTGTGGTATATCTCGTTTCTGCGGAATTAAGCGTGCGGCTTGTGAAGGATATTGGTCGATCCTCACCAATTTCGCCTTGAGATAAGACAGCCCCTATCGCTAGGTCACTAGCGTCGGTTGTTACCAAGAATTCTTTGCTAAAATCTGGATATGCCAGCACTGGGTATTCAATCAATTTTTCTTTAAGACTTTTAAAAGCTTCATCGCAAAACGCGTCCCACTTGAATTCAGTGTACTTTTTTAAGAGCTTTGTTAGTGGTTTAGCGATATTTGCGAAATTAGATATGAATCTCCGATAGTAACATGCAAAGCCCAGAAAGGATTTTACGTCTTTAGCACGTTTGGGTCTGGGGTAGGTTTTTACTACTTGAATTATCATTGGATCCGGGCTGAGACCATTTTCTGAGATTACATGACGTAGATAAGTTAATTCCCGTTTAATAAAATTGCATTTTTCAGGTTGAAGTTTCAGATTGTGTTGCCTTAGACGATTTAGAACATTTATTAATTTTGAATTGTGGTCTTGTAAATCATATCCGTATACAACAATATCATCCACGTACACGAAGCATTATATGCCCTGCAATCCCATGAGCACATTATTCATCAAACGCTGAAAAGTAGCAGGTGCGTTTTTTAATCCAAAGGCATTCGGTTGTATTCGTAATTCCCAAATGGAATACTGAAGGCAGTCTTTTCTCTATCCTTCTTGTCGACGAGTATTTGATGAAAACCGCTTGCTAAGTCGAGCGTACTGAAATACCTGGCTTTGCCCAACTGATCCAATATATCGGTGATATTGGGTAAGGGATATGCATCACCAATAGTTGTTCAGCCTTCTAAAGTCCACTACCACCCTCCATCATTTGTTGCGAGAGCCGTCGGCTTTTTTTGGCACGAGGAGTAAAGGTGAGTTCCATGGACTAGAACTTGGCTTGACAATACCATTTTGCAGCATCTCGTTGACTTGTTTATGGATTTCATTGCGGTGTGCTTCGGGTAATCTATAGGGTCGTATATAAATGGGTGGTATATCGTCCCGTGTTGAAATTTTATGCGTAAACACATCTGTATATGTTAAGCAATCACCTTCGAGATAGAATAGGTCATTGTAGTGTCTACAGATTTCCAATATTGAAGTTTTTTCCTCTGCGTTACAATGATCAAGATTTAATAATGCTTGTTATTTCTTTAAGCGATCAACAACCGGGTCCCCATCGAAATTAGCCTCTACGATTTCGAATCGATCGAAATCGTCCCATCTAGATTGATCTCATTTTTATTAATTTCCACCTCGTTTTCATTTGAATTCATCATTAAAAATTTTAGACGTTTATTAATAGGTTTCGTGAGGGTGCTAGCTATGTAGACTCCTGGTTCTAATTAGATTTTTGTGGTGACTATCTCGCTATTGTATTTGAAAGGGATCTCTACAATTTTCTCACATCGAGTAGGTAAAACCATATAGTTAGTTTCATCTATCCAGTATTGCTTATTAGTGGATTGAGTATCCAAAGTTTCATCCATCGATTCGATTTTATCTTCAACTAAGCTTTTAAGTTTTTCTTACTTCGTACTTCATTGCAAACTGCATCCGTAGATTGGACTTGAGGATTTGAAAATTAAACATTTTTCCTGATATTCCCGTTCGCATTTGTCTTGTAACTATGGTGTTCAGGATTTGAAAATAAGTTTTCCCTGAGAGTCGCGTTAGGTTTTCCTCGAAGATTCATGGACTCGGGCTTAGTGCTCCCCCTGAATGTCCCTTCGGAGTTTTCAACTTTTCCAGGATTCATACCATTTTGTTCGTGTTTAAGCTCTAATACGTTTTTTCATAGTTTACTGTGCACTTATATTTTCGCAGAAAATCGTTTCCTAGGATACCGTTATATTTTAAATTGGCTTTGCTATCCAGCAAGTGAAAGGTATGTTGTTAAGTAACATCTACGTTTTCCGATGCTAAATTTAGGTATCCAGAGATAGACCCCAGTGTTGCGATTGATTCGCTAGAAATAGTGGATAAGATACATCCATCGGGATGCTTTCTATCGTTTTTAAAATTAATTTTGGATTTTATTAGGCTCATGTCGGCCCCTGTATCTATTAGAAATGTTGAATACTTTTTTACAGAGTGTTCGAATAGTACGCATATAATTGCTTCCTCTTCTGACGTACAAAGGGATATTGTGGTTTTTATAAAACTCTTACTATTTTCGTCGTTTGTCCTACAATTTACATGTTGCGAACGTCGGCTTTGTGCGTAACTCGGTATGGAACGCCGATAGCTTCCACCCGGGAGGCTTCGTTTCCCGTCTCTTGAATGCTTGGCTCTTCAGCTTCATAACGTAAACTATTGTTTATTTTTTTTGTCGTCATGTCCCTTCTATTTGATTGGGGACATAGTATGCGTATTCCGTCTCGGAACAAAACTAAAAACAAACTTATATACTAAAAACACTACAAGACTAACACTCACTGTTAATAAATGTATTCCACAAAAGGTAATACAATCACAGATCCCTCGATGCAGCAACATAATCTAAAATAAAAACAAGGCATCTACAAAAAATAAATAAACAAGTCATTCAACAGATCATTCACGATCTGAGACTTTAATTAGAACTAAAACTCACAAGAATAACGCATCAATTCCCACGATGCGAGAAATATCCCACGATGTCCTAAGGGACCAAAAATCTAAAAAGGACACATATTATTAATAAAATAAATAACATAATATTCAAAATATAAACACTTACCCATAACCAAGCAGCTGCCAAAGTCGTTCGACATTTCTAAAATGGCAACCTGCAGTACATAGCAAAGTATTCCAATTAGAATTATGATAACGCCATTTTTGGAACCAAATGCAGGAAAATTCACACGATGACGCCATTTGGGGACCAAATCCGTGAAATCTCACAAACGACGCGAGCGTCATGGTAACGCCGCCGGCAGACACAATTCCTATTGTGTTTCTACTTAAAAATAGCGAGCTACTGAAAGTAGCAAATTTACTCAAGTTCTGACTGAGCACCAAGACAGATCGGCAGTTGATATTGAAGCCAAATTAAGTCTTGTCTAACAAAAACATAACGGAAGTATTGCACCCTATTTTTACTAACATATTAATCAACGTTATAATATTTGATTTAATATATTTTTAGCATCCCACGGGGAGATTATTTGATCCCAGCTAAAACCCTACATGAGCAGACCATTGAAGCTCATTTAATCAACTTTGACCTTACATTTTTTTGGTTAACTAATAATAGTTCCTCTTCTCTCATTACAGATTAAGGGACAAAATTGCCATTGGAGGCGTAAATAATTGGACTGTATTTGTAGAATTATAGTATTAGAGGTAAAAATTAAAGTGATGTAGAATTAAGTACTTGAATTAATTTGTTGTAAAGAGAAATAGGTGATAATAAAACTGAATTTGTTATTTTGAAGTCAACCTGTCTTGTCATTTAAAACCGGCACCTGCCCCTTTTTTTGCATGCTAAGCCCACATTGGGACTTTACATTGGTCCTTTGAGCCGGATAAGACAGGAATATTTTCAAAATGGCGGATATCGCTAGTTTGACATTATCACTAGTAGCTCTTAGCGATCAAATAAAAAAAGCTGCTATAAATCACACCAAAGCAAATAGTGATGCAAAGGCAGGCAAAAAATACTATGCAGCACGCATAGACTCTCTAGAAAAACTCTGGAAATCTTTCACAGATCTGCATGTAGCAATCTGGTCGACCAAAAATGGCGCTCAAAGCGACTACGCCAAAGGGGAATTATATGAAGAAACGAGCTCATTTATATAAATCTCCTTTCTACTCTATTAGAGGAATTAGAGGAGTCATTCCCAGCACTCCCTCCTAACACAAATGAGCCCAGAGTTCAGTCAGAACGACCCTCAAAGCCTGAAACGCGGCTTCCACCAATCCATATACCGACATTTCACGGTAATTACAAATCATGGCGGACATTCCATGATTTGTTCAATTCATTAATTCACAGAGACCCTAATATATCAAAGGTCCAAAAACTACATTACCTCAAACTCGGTGTCACTGGCAAAGCTGAACGCTTATTACGTCAATTTGAAGTGACAGTAACCAATTATAACAAGGCATGGGAATTATTAAAAATGAGATATGACAACAAACGAGTCCTAGTCTTAAAGGCATTATTGACACAAATGCCCATTAAAAACGAATCAGCTCAGCCATTCGCTCTCTTTTAGACCAAACAGAAAAGAGCCTACACGAGCTAAAATATTTAGACTTACCAATAGAACATTGGGATGCAATATTAATTTACAACCTTGTTCAACGCCTCCCATCAGATACTCATCAACTATGGGAGCAAAAGCAAGGCAGCAAGGCCGAGTTGCCAACATACATCTCTCAGCTTTTCTAGAGTCACGTTTCCGTACGCTAGAATCAATTCAAAACTTGAACTCAGCAGAACACGGACGACAAACAAAGTCGTCACATATCCAAGAGTTACGGCGCGGCTATAGACCCACGAACTCAAATAACAATTCCGTCATATAACCATACACGCAAAGGTGCTCATGTTTTCATGAGCAAAACATATACTTGCACCAAGTGCAAGCAAAATCACACGTTGTTCCACTGCACATCCTTCAAGAAGTTATGTCCCCAATCAAGATCACAATTTGTGCAGCAACACAACCTATGCAAAAACTGTCTTGCATCAGGGCACAACTTAAATAACTGTCCTAGCCAAAAACATGCTTTGAGTGTCACAACACTCTGTTGCACATCAAGCAAAATTCCTAAGCAGACAGTAGAATAAGTAAAAACGAACCAAATCAAGGGCAGGCAGAGCTGAAGCTTAATAAGCCCCGGCGGCAGTAATGAGGCAAGCACTGCATCATTCTTTACGACAAATGTCAACCGTGCATTATTATCAACAGCACTAATTCAAATTGAGCCACAAGCATACCATGAGAGCATTATTAGACTCAGGCTCTCAAGTCTCATTCATCACAGAGCCCGGAAGTAGAAAAATACGACTACAGCAAATATCCACAAACATTAAGGTGACAGGGTTGGGAAAAAACTAGAACACCATCTGCAAGAGCACAAACATCATTTACTCTAAACTCCCTTCACAGAAATTTAAGACACACATAACTGCTCTAGTGCTAAGAAAGATAACCGACTTCATACCAGCTGACACATTAGACATCAGCAAATTGTTTTATCTGCAGCATCTGATTTCAGCAGATCCAAGCTTCTATACGCCTGGCCCAATCGACGAATTGCTAGGAGCTGAAGTCTATGCCGACGTCATAGAAAACGGGCTTATCAAGGGAGCGCTAGAAGAACCCACGGCACAGCATACACAGTTGGGATGGATTTTAATGGGTAAAACAAAAACTAGTGAGAAAACGAGTCATCTCACTACGTTCACAGTACAGATTGATGAAAACAATAACCTAGATCAGCAACTAAAACAATTCTGGGAATTGGAAGAAATCCCACGAAAAATAGCCCATTCTGGCGATGAAATATGTGAGAAAATCTACACCAACACTTACCAACGGTTAAGCCATGGAGCATATCAAGTCACATTACCCTTCAAGGGGAAGGTCGGACCAGAACTCGGTCAAACACGCTCTATGGCATTAAAACAATTCTTGCAGCTTGAAAAACGTTTGGAAAGACACCCAGAGATGGCTGCACAATACAGATCATGCATCCAGGAATATCAACAGCTGGGACACATGGCAGAAATCTCGCCAAGCCAGCTGGCAGCAGAACGGTGCGAAATCGGATTAAAGCCGATCCAACATTTCTATCTACCACACCATGCAGTCACAAAAGAGAGTTCCAGTACCAAGACAAGAGTAGTGTTCAATGCATCAGCACGATCAACCAATGGCCAGTCATTAAATGAGCAGATGTCAGTAGGCCCAACAATCCAACCAACCCTCTGGACCATAATCTTACGATGGCGTCAGTATAAGTTCGTACTGACAGCCGACATTGAAAAATGTACAGGATGGTACGCATGCATCCAGATCATCAGAACTATCAGAGATTTTTATGGAGAGATTGCCCCAAAGAGCCAATAAGAGACTTCAAATTGACAACTGTCACGTTCGGCACAACAGCAGCCCCATATTTAGCTATCAGAATGCTGCAGCAACTAGCCAATGACGAACAAAACAGCTCTCCAAAAGCGGCTCTAAGTCTAAGAACAGACTTTTACGTCGATGACCTACTAACTGGCGCCCATGATATCCATACAGGCTTGGCACTTCAACAAGAACTAACTAACACCCTCATCAAGGGAGGATTTCACCTCAGAAAATGGACATCAAACTGTCCAGAATTACTAGCTAACATACCAATACAAGACCAAGAGGTTAACACTACGCAAAATTTGTCACAAAGAACACCATAAAAACTCTCGGGCTGCAATGGAATCCATCAACCGACAAATTTAGCTTCACCATTATATCAATAATGATAAGTGACAACTATACCAAAAGAAAAATTCTCTCTGAAACTGCAGCCTTATTCGATCCACTTGGATGGCTGGCTCCATGCGTCATAATAGCGAAAATATTCATTCAAAAACTATGGCTAGCTGGATACTCCTGGGACGAGCCTTTACCAAACTCACTCAACCTAGAACGGATCAAATATCGAGAGAATTTACAAGATGTCAAATCTCTAAAAATCCCCAGATGGATAAATTTTCTACCAACCATAAAAACCATTCAACTGCACGGATTCTGTGACGCGTCAACTAAAGCTTACGCAAGCGTCGAATTTCTACGAATTATCAACAACGACAACTCAATTGTCACACACTTGTTGACATCTAAAACAAGAGTTGCCCCCACAAAATCCACATCACTGCCCAAGCTGAAACTATGTGGAGCTGTCATTTTGTCACGCCTCCTCAAACAAATACAAGATGATATGAAATTTCAGGACATCCCAACCGTAGCTTGGTGCGATTCAGAAATAACATTAGCCTGGATACAAAGCCACCCAACAAGATGGAAGACATTCGTTGCCAATAGAGTGGCAGAAATACATGAGAATCTCCATCCTAGGGCCTGGCGATTTGTTCCATCCAAAGAAAATCCTGCTGATTGCGCTACTCGAGGATTACGGCATCATACTCTTTGGTGGAATGGTACATTATGGTTGAGACAGAATGATGACAGCTGGCCACAACGACATGTCAACGACAAGTGCTGTGAACTTGAGCAACGAAAGGTCAAAGTTTTGATTTGCACTAACGACCATACTGAATGGCTGGAAAAATATTCATCATTTAGCAAATTAATACGCATAATCGCATATTGCAGAAGATTTTCTACAAATTGCCAAACATCATTAGCAAAACGAAAGAATAGCTATCTAACATCAAGTGAATTAGACGAAGCAGAAGTTAGAATCATCATATTAATGCAGAAACAAGCATTTCCAGTCGAATACGAATGCCTATCGAGGCAAAAACCAATTTCAAGCAAAAGTCGGATATCAAGTTTGAATCCATTTTTAGATACAAACGAATCTATACGAGTTGGTGGTAGACTCGAAAACGCCACACTAACCTTCGACCAAAAACATCCGATGATTCTACCAAACAATCATCACGTGTCTAAATTAATCATTAATTACACTTCTTCATACACTCTATATGGAGGAACCCAACTTGTCCTCAATACATTGAGAAATCGGTACTGGCTACTAAATGCTAGAAATACAATCCGACTCCAGATTCATCACTGCATCGCTTGCTTCCGAACAAAGCCAATGTTTTCAAATCAAATAATGGGAAATTTACCTACTGCGAGAATAACACAATCCATGGTATATGAACACACAGAAGTAGATTACGCTGGCCCAGTTGATGTAAAAACGTCAAAAATTCGAAATTCGAAAATCATTAAAGCATATTTTAGTCTGTTCATATGCATGGCCACAAAGGCAATCCATATTGAAATAGTAACAGAACTAACAATGTCAGCATTTCTCGCAGCGCTCAAGCGATTTACTAATCGAAGAGGATTATGTCGACATCTATATTCCGATTGCGGTACAAATTTCATCGGAGCAAACAAAGAACTGTCATGCCAGTTACAAAAGGTGTTAACTCAACTTCCACACGACATTGCGAATGATATCATGCTAGCAGGAATCACATGGCATTTCAATCCACCAGCAGCGCCACACTTTGGTGGATTATGGGAAGCCGGGGTCAAATCACTTAAAACACATTTAAAACGAACAATACAAAACACAATCTTAACATACGAAGAACTTTCAACTGTCATGTGCCAGACAGAAGCATACGTAAACTCGCGTCCGCTCACCCCCTTGTCAAACGATCCCAAAGACTACAACGTTTTGACACCAGGACACTTCTTAACAGGCAGAAACATCAAGGCAATTCCAGAGCCATCTACAACTGAGAACCCTACATTACTCAAACGTTGGCAATACACACAATATTTGACAGACCAATTCTGGAAAAAATGGTCTGCGGAATATATACACAGCATGCAGCAGCGCACAAAGTGGAGAATTCCAGAAACTAATTTAAAACCTAATTCACAACAAACACTGTCCTCCTACAAAATGGCTACTGGGCAGAATAATTAAAATCCACGCAGGAAAGGACAACAAAGTCAGAGTTGCGACAATAAAAACAGCACTACAAGAATATTGTCGCCCCATACACAAATTGTCCAAATTACCTCTGACAGAAGCCCACAACAAATCAACAGATTAATAAATCCACAGGACAAACCCACACACTACAGCACCACTGTAAAAAGACAATAGCTGAACTTAGGTCCAGACATAATTCGCTCCACCGTCATAAAAGTCAGGAATAATCATGGGCCCATCTAAAACAAATCATGATCACTGCCCAAAAAACACATATACAAGCAACATAAATAATAAAATCAAGTTAAAACTAAAGCGTGTGGGCCTCAACATATAAAAAACTTTATTGCAGCAAATCGTCGGCAATGCAGCTCAAACCAGAACCTACTTCACTCATTATGTTGTGCGCCAAAATCGCATGACAACTGGCAAAGCTAAAAAGTCTTCTAATACAATTTTTTCTAAAAATTATTCGTTGCAAATTTATTTATTCTTTATTTTTTTTTTATTATTATTTTTCTCTTTTGTTTCCTCTTTATCATTTGTAAGTTTTTTTAGGTTTATCATTTATGACTTATTATTTTTTGCTTCCAATTTTTTATTTTTCTTTGCTTTTTATTTTTTAAACCACAAAAAAAATAGAGATGGAGTCGCTACCAAGTCTCGATGACTGTTTGTGGATAGATGACGTCCCCGAGCTTGAGATTCCCTTAAAGACAAGCTCAGGACAACTGACATGCCCAGACGTCCAAAAACTTACGTACCCCCGTTTGAGGCGCTTCCAGCTTCACCTGAAACCAAAAGACTAGGTGACGCAGCCATTTCTAGGAAACAAACTAGGCCGATCACGCCCCCTACTGGCACCAAAAGATCTGCCATACAACCGGCAGTAATGATAACTCAGAACAATACCACAGAACTAGCAGTGACGTCCACAAATGTCGCACCTCAAAACATAACGATGCCGTCTAGCACATCATTGAAAAAGCCAGCACTGACGGCTTCATCAGCGACGCAACGCGACGCATCAAAACATCATCACAGGCTAAATTTAACATACCAGCTCCAACACGCCACCCAAAAGGCCAGCCCGGACGCCTGCAAACCATCGTAGTAACACAGTCCCAACAAGGCCTCCTACGAATTTTATCGTGGAGCCAGGTCTATGGGAACAAGTACGAACTCAGCCAATTCCATGGCTGAAAGTATTTTCAGCAAGAAAGTGCTTCCGCATCGTAACTGAAGATGGAGACACACTCAGGTTTCTCAAGTTGAAAACGGGACAGATCAGAGTAAGGCTACAAATAAAATAAAAACACAACACGTAAGTTTGCACAAATTAATTTATTTTATATGCACGATTCCGCTTTTTCGAGAGGCGGGAGGATGTTCCGTCTCGGAACAAAACTAAAAACAAACTTATATACTAAAACACTACAAGACTAACACTCACTGTTAATAAATGTATTCCACAAAAGATAATACAATCACAGATCCCTCGATGCAGCAACATAATCTAAAATAAAAACAAGGCATCTACAAAAAATAAATAAACAAATAGAAGTCTCAGATCATTCACGATCTGAGAGTCCAATTAGAAATAAAACTCACAAGAATAACGCATCAATTCCCACGATGCGAGAAATATCCCACGACGTCCTAAGGGACCAAAAATCTAAAAAGGGAAACATATTATTAATAAAATAAATAACATAATATTCGAAATATAAACACTTACCCATAACCAAGCAGCTGCCAAAGTCGTTCGACATTTCTAAAATGGCAACCTGCAGTACATAGCAAAGTATTCCAATTAGAATTATGATAACGTCATTTTTGGACCAAATGCAGGAAAATTCACACGATGACGCCATTTGGGGACCAAATCCATGAAATCTCACAAACGACGCGAGCGTCATAGCAATGCCGCCAATTCCTATTGTGTTTCTGCCTGTAAATAGCGAGTGTTAAGTCCCAATGTGGGCTTAGCATGCAAAAGAAAGGGGCAGGTGCCGGTTTTAAATGACAAGACAGGTTGACTTCAAAATAACAAATTCAGTTTTATTATCACCTATTTCTCTTTACAACTAATTAATTCAAGTACTTAATTCTACATCACTTTAATTTTTACCTCTAATACTATAATTCTAAAAATACAGTCCAATTATTTACGCCTCCAATGGCAATTTTGTCCCTTAATCTGTAATGAGAGAAGAGGAACTATTATTAGTTAACCAAAAAAATGTAAAGTCAAAGTTGATTAAATGAGCTTCAATGGTCTGCTCATGTAGGGTTTTATCTGGGATCAAATAATCTACCCGTGGGATGCTAAAAATATATTAAATCAAATATTATAACGTTGATTAATATGTTAGTAAAAATAGGATGCAATACGTCCCCTTGAAGACTGTTCGACCGCGTAGAATAACGCCCCTTTGAGATTTTTTTCACCATGTGCCTTAACTAATAATTTAAGGTTTTGGTTTTTTAAACCATCCTCAAAGGCTTGAAGTGCTAGTTCATTATTTTCGCCAATTAAAAACTCCCGTACTGTATGATTCGTTACACCTGTATACGTCGCTGAGTTCAATGAGGTGCGTAGTTGCGCAAGTCTCTCGCCAAATTCTTGTACTGATTCCCTATAATTATGTTTAGCAGATCTAATATGATCTTGAAATGTTGCTCTGGACTTTTTTTCTTGGAATTGCTCCTTCAGGGCCTTTGCCAAATCATTCCACTTACTACATGATTTGTACTGGATCAACTCGAATGCTGGGCCTTGGAGCTTAGTTTTCACAATGTCCAGGAACAGCTTATGCTCGGCATCAGTTTTTGTGGCAGAGAACAAAACGTTTCCGCAGGCTATGAATTTTTCTAGCACAGCAGGATCTCCATTAAATTCGGGGAACATGTTGTATACATCACTCATACTTATTCTCATTTCCATTGTTGAGCTTTGGTTATCAGGAGGCGCCATAATATGAAACGGCAACTGCTCAAAGAAATATACAATGGGGTAAAGCGAAGGGGTTAAAATTTTGAGATCGTATAATCGGTTAATCGGTAAGTGGATAAAAATAGAGAGAGAGAGAAAGACTACTAGAGGTTCTACTTAATTATTCATATAATTGTCCCCGACGACTTCATCAATGTATCCAAACATCAGTCAAAAATAAGAGCACATTGGCCGCAAGTGCGAGATAATTTAGCACTTTAGATGTACATATATGCACAAAGAAAATTTCCACACTAAAATTCGGAGGTAGGTATTTAGTTCTCAAAATGTCTGATTGGTACAAATCATGCAAACTTTGTTTCTGTTATTCGCGATAGATTCCACATTACTTCACAGAGAGAAAAAGGATATTATTATTATTGCTTCCTTTTCATTACCACCGTTGAAGTTCGGTCTTTATATATGGTTTACGGAAACATGCGCACTATAAGGACACCTTTGCAATTTAAACATTTAAACTTTGTAAGTTATTGTTGTAATTTGGCTGTTCGAAACGAGATAAGTATTTATTTATCGCAGTATTACAGACTAACGAAATGAACTTTAATTATTCGCAGTTCAGAGCAAGGAATGAAAAAGAAAACTGAAGTACTTATAAGTGGTACGAAGTCGTTCAAATTTTGGGCATTAAATCACAAAAAAAATTTATATATATTTCATTTATTTCTATCTGCTCAATATGCACATATTAAAATGTATTTAATTTTAATTGACAATTTTGCTTATTTTGCTTTTGCCGCTAGTTATGAACCACCCTTTTAAAAAGGTAGATTACGATACGTTTTATTATTATATTATATATATATATATATATATTTTTTTTTTTTTTTTTTAGTGAGTTTTCACTTGGAATTATATTTTGGTAAAAAAAACCTTTTTACTTACGTTTAGTGTGTGACCTTCTAGTAAATGTAATACGAAATAACTTGGTGGATTTCATGCAAGCAAAAGAACAATAAGAAGAAGATTGTATTGTAAATTGGTAAATTGTCTGTAAAGTATTGCTCAAAAGTAACGGTGCTTAGAACTTGGCTGGCGTATTTTATTTTTATTTATTTTTATATATTTTTTTTGCTCACAACTACCATACAGGGATGTGCGAAATTTAGTTAATTATCCCAAAAGCAGAAAAAAAAAATCTAATGTAACTTGGGTAACAAATTACAAAAAGAGAAGGAAAAAGAAACACAATTTAGACAGGCTCGTATAGAATTTCACTCAATATATATTTTTTCACACAGAAAGGGAGTAAAAATTGTGGGAATTCCCTTTAAATCACAATTCTCTCTTCCTTAAAAACACGTTTCTCTATTATTCACAAAAAAAAAATTCGTTTTTTGTTTTTGTTTACTCCTATTTTTATTAATATATAAAAATATAGAAATGTGCATATAAAAATAAGAATAAAAATATAGGAAATATATATATATACATATTTATGTATATATTTGTAACGTAAAAGGGGACCTACTTCTTTTAATCAGTTGAGGTGTTGAAATTTGAATAATGGCTTCACTCGGCTTCCTTCCAAAATTTAACGTCCTTCCTTCTTTGAGTGTGGGCACGTCCCCCCCTGGATCACACCAGTACGAGTCAGGAATATTACCCCTGACTTAGAAAATGTTCTTCACTGTTTATTATATATATTCTCCTTTTTTTTTTAATACTTTGCTTTATTTTTTGTTGTTATTGTTATTATCTTACTTGAAATTGTTAAAAATATTTATTTATTTTTGTTCGTTACTTTAGTTTTGTCGTTATTGTTGAAATTGTTAAAAATATTTATTTATCCACAGAGAACTTTTATTTATTTAGAAATAATTTAAAACTTTTTTTCTTTTGCAAGACGCGCGAAGAATTATTAATTTAAAACTTTTTTCGGGTGATCCGCACCGCTGTCACCAGTTGTAGTAACCCCGTTTACCGCCGTTTTTTCGTTACCGAGAAGAGCGGCACAGGGGGACGTTCAGGATAGGAAAATAAAAAAAATAACACCTTTACGTTGTTACGTATTTAAAATCAAATTTATTTGCACGTAAAAGATTTTATATTATTAAATGATTAAACACACTTTGTATATTTTCTTTATCAAATTATTTGTACGTAAAATGATTAAACTTAGTTACACACTTTGTATATTTTCTCAATCAAATTATTTGTACGTAAAATGATTAAACATAGTTACACACTTTGTATCAAAACTATGTTACACACGACTTCTCCACCGACGTGTTGTATATTCGAATCCCGATCCTGAATTTCGACTTAGTTAACGATGTCACATAATTTTATTAGTAAAATTAGTCGACGCCCTCGCGTCAGCAAAAGTACATAAAAGTATATAATACTTTTTATGATTGGTTCACTTAACTGACCAATCATACGAAAGAGTAAACAGAATGCCGGAAAAAGATAAGAATCAGCAAGACATTCTTGACTTGTGTCTTGTAATTCGATCTTGCTCTTGAAATTTTGACCGATGAGCAATATGCAGTACATTAAATCCGTGAGTTACGTGGATACGAAAATGTCGATCAAGCGTTTTGATCATTTTCATAAGTGGGCATTTACATTTTGCGCATTTTAAAACTTGTTAAAAGAATTACGAGGGTAAGTAATTATGAATATCCCTGGTATGCAATTGTAGATATTTGTGCATATTTATATATGCGTTTTAGGAAAGTTCATGGGAGGTAAGTAATATGAATAAAAGAGTTGTGATTGCATTTGAGGACATATGGTGTGGTATTTTGAGACCACAATATTTTAGTGAAACTCGCGCGTAAAAATCACAACTATTACTTAAAGATTTAAGAAGAGAAAAACTAAATTAACCAACTCGCACCATGACCAACAGTAATCTGGTCTTCAGCTCATCAACCCTTAATATCCTACGTCTTCTCGTACATCCTTTCACTTACAGAACCGGTTCTTCATACCTCACATTTGTTTAGTCATTCGCACCTACACTCTTTCCGGGTTATTTGCATGCATTTTGGGTTGATGACGCTGACACACAATTACTCATAGATACGAGAAGGTAGAGAAGTAAATCACTGACCTTTATTCGGAGATCTGAACATTTCTTCAGAGGGATTTCCTGAATGTTCACTAAGCTCGGCCATTCTAATCGTCCACTGTCCTCAGTGGTCTTCTTTCAATTATCGGCTTATCGGCACACAGCCACCTTTATCAGCACGTAGTCATTTTTATCGACACACAGTCCCATATTACTACCTATTTCATCGCCAAACTAGCACACAGCCACCTTTATCAACACGTAGTCATTTTTATCGACACACAGTCCCATATTACTACCTATTTCATCGCCAAACTGGCACACAGCTTCAGGTTATTATACTCACACAGCTTCAAGTTGCTATACTCAGTCAAGTTTCTGAGTCACAACTACTAATTTCGACACATAGTCACAGTTTCCGGTACTATACCATTATCCTGTTCAAATAACGACGATTCTTAGTACATAGCCTTTAAATGATGGTAAATCTCTACACTTAGTCACTCCTTTTTGTTTTTATTCTTTAATTTCACATTAGGTACAAAAATCAAATCAATTATTATAAAGTTTTCCTTTTTAAACTAGTTCCTTCTCATGTTCGTTTCCACTGTTACAATTCCTGGCAAAATGCCCCGATTCTCCGCAACGAAAACATCTTTTTGGATCACCCCGATTACTTGCACGACTATTTTCGTCTCTAACTGAAGTGTCTGGTCGATCTAGATTCGACTGCGCTCGTATGCCTATTCGATTGTCCCTATTGTATGTCTCAGTTCTAAACTTCTTTTTACTTGGCATCAGCAAATTTTCCGCATAATTCAATCCAACATCCCCACTAATAAAGCTCCGTTGGCGTTTCTGACCTTCTAACTCCTCGAACAATTTAATACGAGTTAAAAGTTCATTCAAGGTGTCACAGTTTGAAGCTACAAGAACATTACACTAGTTCGAATCTCCTAAACCTGAAATAATAAATTTCATAGTCGAACCTTCTGATAAATCAATTTGTTTTGCCATCGCCGCAATCGAATAAAAATAATTCTCAACGCATTCCTCAGGCTGACGTTTTCGAAACATAATTTCCATAATTACTGACGACTCATCTCGCGAAGTGGGGAAACCTTCGATCAGTTCTCCTTTAAACATTTCCCAAGTATTTATATTAGCCTGTCGGCTATTATACCAAAGTCGAGCAACTCCACTCAGCCTGAGCGATGCATAAAACATTGTTGCACGATTATCCCAGCCATAAATATGTTTTAAGGACTCCACATTGCGAATCCAGGTTTTTGCCGTAATAAAATTTGAAACACTCGGACTAAACTCAGGAATTACTAGGCTTACTTCCGGTAGTCCCATTGAAAAAAGTCTACTACTACTCTTACTAGGTTGACCTACCTGTTCATCAGAGCTACAATCACCTTCACATGAGTTAATTGTTTCTATTTCCCAAATACCTGTTGACCGCCCTGCTGCAGACTTTTATGCTCATTTTCTCTGCACGTAAAGATGCCACTTCTCGCCTTAAAGCCTCTAGCTCCTCAGCTTCTGTTAGTGTATTAGCCATTTATCGCACTTAGGTACTTTAAACTAATACTAAATAAATCAAACGCACAAAATTAAAAGAATTTAACCACTACAACCTGCGTTCTATGTATCTATTCGCACACACTTTAACTTTACAAGGACACTTTTATAGCATCTCGAACATATATTGCACTTACATTCTTAAGGAGACTGTACTTAGTGTTTACGCACAATTTTCTCGGAATTAATTCACAATGTCTGCCGTTTAAAGGTCCTGCGCTTATACCCGAACTACGCTGTATCAAAATATTTAGATGGAAATTTAGAAAATCGAAATTTTCAGAATACCAGTGGATATCGATCCCACTTCTGAACTTTAGTGAAACTCGCGCGTAAAAATCACAACTATTACTTAAAGATTTAAGAAGAGAAAAACTAAATTAACCAACTCGCACCATGCCCAACAGTAATCTGGTCTTCAGCTCATCAACCCTTAATATCCTACGTCTTCTCGTACATCCTTTCACTTATAGAACCGGTTCTTCATACCTCACATTTGTTTAGTCATTCGCACCTACACTCTTTCCGGATTATTTGAATGCATTTTGGGTTGATGACGCTGACACACAATTACTCATAGATACGAGAAGGTAGAGAAGTAAATCACTGACCTTTATTTGGAGATCTGAACATTTCTTCAGAGGGATTTCCTGAATGTTCACTATAATATGAATATATTTATTGATTCTAGGAAAATGCACATGAGGTAGGCAATATGTATATGATTGTGATTTTGGGATCACAATAGCAGCTTGGTTGGTAATTAGCTAATTGGCAATGAATAATGTGGTGTGATGCTTTTAATCGAATTTTCAAACAAATTTAAGTAATATCAACACTTGCAGATAAGAAATATGAGGCATATTGAAGCAATGTCGGCAAATCTCTCCTCAAATCTTGTTAAAGGTAAAAAATATGGTTTCTGGGGAGGTGAATTGATACAATTTCTTTTTGCTGAAAAAAATGTTGTCAAACCATATTAAATTTCAATATTTATTCACATCAAATTAACTATTTATTTCTAAATCTTAAGTTATGAACTTTTTCCTTACTTTCTATATATAAAATTTGTAGCAATATAAGTGAAGTTCTATGAACTGTTGTATATATATCTCTATCTGTATAAACGTAAACACGGGTACTCACTGTCACTTTTGCGCTCGGCTCGTCTTTCGTCTATTTCCCCCTTGGTAACCAACACACCGTCTATTCACAAAACGTTTTAGTTTTCAACCTTTCTTTATTAACAACTTTCTTCCATACACTCTCCGGTAAAACTACAAATCTTCCTTTTGCCTTTTTGTTATCTTAAACTTTCTACTTCACAATTTCTTTCTCTTACTGCTTAAACCTTTTTACTTCACACTTTTTCTCTTACTGCTTAAACCTTTTTACTTCACAATTTTTCTCTTACTGCTGAAACCTTTTTACTTCACAATTTTCTCTCTTACTCCTTAACACTCCGTAACCGCCCGTTAATATGCCACTTCAACCGACTCTGAAAACCGACTGTCCTCGACTTGGATTCTTGTAATCACAAGTCTGGTTGTTCAGGATAGGAAAGTGCTTAATTAGCATTCCTATCCTGAGAAAATTATTTACCGCTGGGCATGTTTAAACATGCCCAGAATTATCGCGACGAACGATGGTTGAAATTGAAATTTGATATTTTCATAAATATCCAACCATCGTCTTGCTATCGTGCATACATTGTTGCGATCACAATGTATGCAGCTCGCGACAATTTGTTGATAAGAGCTTTTTTCGGTGAAGACTTGATCGTTTCAGTCTTCACCGACGTAAAATTTTCATGCGCCCGATATGTATGTATATATATATGTACATACATATCGTATTTACGACAAATCTTACTGAAGGTAAAATTTGTCGTGGGGCTTTTTTTTTATCGAAACGACTTGGGTTGAAATTTAAAACTTTTATTTTTCCCAAGTCGTTTTGTGGGAAAATATGTTGAAGGAATGTTGCGCGTAGTTGAAGAAATTGCTGTAATGAATGAATCATTACCTGCATTCATCATTATCTCATTAGCGCCACAATATCCCGATCAGTTCAACTAACGTACATACATCATACATACGTACATATGCATATATCTATAATAACGACTCATTATCATAATAAGAATCTTGTTACGTACAAGATTACAAATATACATACGTACATACACGATAACGTACTTCTTGAAGCTAGCAAGCAAAACATACCTTGATATGTACATACATATAACGTACAAACATATAATAAATTGACAAACGCAAGTACGCGCATCAAATTGCATTCCAAGCAATTTCGCGGTGATTCCACCGTCAATTTATTTATGAATTTTTACGTCACATATGGTTCATATGGTTAACCAATTCTATTTTCGTTTTATGAAACAACTTTCTCCGTTGTTCTTTTAAAACGATAAATTCTTGGTTGCGTCAACCTTTTTGCGGCAAAACGCCGGCTCTTTGTATACAAAAATACAAACCCGGCATGAGACCAATTTCATGCATTATAATGGCACTAGGTTAACCCTGACCTAACCCACAGTCATTACATGCCGTTTATTTTTTTTCTTCACACAAAGTTAAGAAACTTCATGTGTGATATTTTTACTTTTTACTTGTACATAATTGGGAAATCCCTTGTGTAAAGTGAAATGGAAACTGACCGACTTATTGGGCAATAGAGTTTTTTTGTAACATTCGTTTCTTCCGTATATATACGGTTGACCAATGGTTGCAAAGGAATTTTTGAATGAAGGGGAAATATTCTTGTGAAACTACAAAATATTGAGGAATATGCAAAATTGGCTATTACCAATATATTGAGAGGGCGTTCCCGATATATTCGATTTCTGGAATTCCTATATGGAATTTCCTAACTAGTTACCCCCATACCTATTTTTATCAATTTTGCTGAGCAATGCCAAAATCCACCTAAATAAAAAGCCGATGCATCTCAGGGACAGGACAGTAAGATTTTCCAAGTATCACTAATAGGTTGACCCCCCCACCAGAGGTAAGGCAACCTACTAGTAAATTATTAAACTAAGTATACCTTTACGAGAAACAATAATAAAAGTCAAAGTGAACCAAAAGGTTTGTGTTATTTTTTGAAGTTTGAAAGTTGTGTTTTTAAGAAGTTATATCGTAATTAAATTGGGCTGGTGAACTTCGGTCTTTCCAAGCACTCCCAGTCCATGTTACGAGAAGAAAGTCAAGGCTCGTAACATAAAAATTGGTGGCAGCGCTGCGGATCGTATCCCAGCTACCTATCGTCACGATCTCTTTAGCTTTGATAAAGTAAAGAAGCTTCAACAAAGGTAACCTAAGCCAGGCGCTATAGGTGTACCCATCGTTGTGTATTACACAACCCAATTCCAGCCAGGCGCTCAGGGATTGTGATAAACATAAAAATATCGAATATCAACACAAAGGAGAAATGGACCCCAGAGAAAGCAAAAACAGAGGAAACAAGCTCCAGGACATCAAGGCAGAAATCAAGGAGTATACCCGACCATCAGAATCCGACGAAGAAACGATGGACTTCCACGAATTCGTGAAAACTCAACAAAGACTACGCAGATACAGCACTCTTCGAAAGTAAGTCAGCTTATCATGTAAAATTAGAAAATATTAAATTTAAATATCTGTTTGTTAAGAAATTAATAAGCGCATCAAATTTATAATGTATATAAAATATATAAGTGTTTCTAAAGAAAAAACAAACACAAGGTGTTGTGCTAGTAAAAAAAAAAACTTTCTCTTTCGATATACATTATTGCGAACA